>CM054057.1:381837587-383037587 GCA_028641055.1 Alopecurus myosuroides | reverse complement strand
TCAAGGACTCGATCAAGGGACTTAAACTCCGAGACAGATTAACTCGTGTGTCTTTTTCGTGCTCAGTTTCTAAACGATATGACTCAATAGGCTTGATCTATTCGACTGGTCAAGGTCAATTAATCTCACTCGTGAGAAAACACCATTGGCCTTCTCAGGCTTCGAGTCCTTAGACTCAAACCCGGAAAAACCTAGGGTCATTCGACCCGTGCTGCTAAAGACTTACCGAGTCGAATTCTAGCTGTCAGTTGTTTTAACCAACGCGTCCATCGAGATTTTCATCATACCTATTGGCATGGAAAAGTACCACGCAACATAACAGAGGTGTAGCTCCCGGGCCGTTGGAAGTGATTTGCGGGTCTTACCTTTGTACAACGAGCACGGCATCTCGAGTTCTAATGCAGCTGTGCGATCTGGGGAAACAGAGTCCGTTGGCACAATTCATTTGAGTCAGTCTTCTGAGTTACATAGGAGAAAATCTCAACTTATGTCCTTTTCTCAAAAACCATTTATCTCATGAAATGGCCCAGCGGGGTTCGAGTGATATTTCTAATCACTTGAATGCTCTTTCTTTCAAGTGTCCATGCCAGCTACTGACGTACCACCCTGTTTTTGCTGTCAGTGGACTAGATGTTTCTGACGTAATCTTATCTTGTCAGGAGATAACTTGTGTGAGTGGGGTTTGAACACCTTTTGACCATCCAATGCACGGTAATCTAGGGATTTCTCAGTAAATGCCTAGATTCCCCCGCGTAGTTGACGGTGTGGAGGCGCATCGGTTAGCCTCCTTGCACCACATGTAGGGCTAGGCCAGCTTCGCAGAAGACCAACGGTGGGGCTGTTTTCACCCCTCTATAAATACTGTAGAGGAGAGAGTAACTTTCCCTTCTTCTTTCTCGCCCCCCGCCACAAAATCTCCAGTGCTGCGCTGCTTGAGCTCCACCACCTTCCTGCTATGTTGAACACTCAAAATAACGGAGGCGCCTTCGTGGCCGGCAGCGCCGAAAGACAGAAGAAGAAGGGGGAAGTGTATGAAATCCGCCGGGATAGCGAAGCTTATTCCCGCCGCTGAACGCGAGAGCCTCCTCCAAGGTGGGTCATGACGGCGCCCGGGGCAGGAGAGCCGCCCCAATCTGGCGATCAATGAGTATGTGGTCTTCACAGACCATATTGCCAAGGGCGTATCTTTCCCTCGCATCCCTTCCTCCCTGCTCTCCTGGCTGTGTATGGCGTGTAGCTGCACGATGTATCTCCTAATTCCATCCGGCACATAGCTTTCTTTTTGTGATGCATGAGTGCTATCTTGGGATAACACTGCATTGGGCGCTTTTCAAACGCTTTTTCAACGTCAAGGCCCAGCCGAGTAGCAACGACCCCCACTAAGATCTGAGACTGCAACATCCTAATCAACCCAAAGGAACGTTACTTCAAGATGGGCTTCGTCGACTCAGTCACCGGGTGGATGATTCTGTGGTTTTACACAAAAGACTCGTCCAATTCAGACAGTACTCCTCTGGTTAATCTTGAGAGTAAGGTTCTGCAGAGAAGCTCCTAGAAGAACTAGCCGATTGAAGAAGAGAAGGAGAAGCCTGAGGACTTGGTGTTCCAGATTGCTACTTTGAAGGCCAGCGGCCTCACAGGGAGCCACCTAGCCGGATTTTTTCTGAAGTGTCGAGTGCAGCCACTCCACAATAGAGGTGAGCCCATGTGGTATATTCGAGTACTCAAGCGTCCCATCGGCTGAGCAAGGAAGACCTCTCGAGTAACAAACTCCAGAGCTGCCTTCGAGGAATCACCCGAGTCAAGGAAACAGACTTTGTTGACTTGGTTCCGACTGTTCCTCCCTTTTCGTCCATGATGGAACTGACCATAGTAAGTTTGTTTCTTTTTATGCTACTCATTCGTTCATATTTTTCACTTGTTACTTCTTTCAAGCTTTGTGCTTGACTTCACTTTTAGTATTTCTTCCCATTTTTCGTACTCGAGTGAATCTTTCCGTTCTTTTTACTGAGTTTTGATTTTGACTTCTTTCTAGAATTGTGACATTCTACCTAGCGAACCACCCAAAGCTGACACTGTTCCCTTATGGGGGCCTGGTTGTGGCTGTTCCTACGGACTTAGACTCAGTTCCCTCTGCTGCCATGACTCACTCTTTTTGAAACACCAAGGACGTGGATGAAGGTGCTGAGGAGACCGCCAAGGAATCGGGTATTCCCCCCAAGCGCACTCGAGTAGATAGTGGTCACGAGGAAGCCACCTTGAAGGATTTGAGTTCCTCGAGCGCTACCCGAGGGGACGAGCTAAGAAACCTGATCCTTGTTGTCCCAATTTCTTCGATGCCTCTAGTCGCTCCTCAACCCATGGTCACACCTTCCCAGCCGCCTGTTGCCAAGAAGCCCCGCCATATGTTCGACCTAGGGTCCTTCAGCAGATAAGTTTTTTCTTTTACCTCTGTTTCTTCTATTCTTGACTTGGGTTTAACTCTTGCTTTTTCCCATTCTATCTTTATCGAGTAACCCTCCTAGAGCTCCGACTCATCCCCCTCAAGGAGGGGCTAGCTTGGGTGCTACCCCAACTCCTCCTCCTCGGGGAATTCGGGTGCTTCCCCTAATGTCCAAACACCTTTTGTTTCGACTTCTTATCTAAACACGAGGGACAAAGCGGTTGTCCAAGAAGATGCACCTAGAACTCGGTTGTTCCCGTGGCCGAACCAAGGCAACCCGCACCTTCCACTCCAGGGTCAGGGACTGCTGATCCGACTGATGTGAACACGCTGGCTCCTGAATTCCAGGTTAAGAATCACGTGAGTTTTTTCTTTATATTTCTGTTTTCATTGGTTATTCTATCGGGTGTGCGATCAACGCTCCTGATGGGAGTAGCCCTCGAGTCTATGTTTGGCTGCTTGCAGGCGGGCGTAGATTAAAACTATGTGTTTCTTTCAATGACTCGAGTACCTTTTTCAGCCTTTCATAGCTAGTTGCAGGACCTGAGCACTCGCTTCCTCAACATTGGGAGGGAGAGGAACATCGCCCAGCCCAATTTCACCAAAGCCAAAGGTACCTTGTTTCTACTAATTTCCAATACCTTTTTTTTTCGGTTTACACCTCTAATGTTTTTTGCCTGCCTTAGAACTCCTGATTGCTACCTCCACCGAGAAAGGATATGCACTTACTCGAGTAAAGGAACTCGAGGCTCAAAATGCAACTCTTCGTGCGGATGCTACGACTGCCAAGAAGAAGACTCTGGCTGCCATTCAGAAAGCGGACGAGTCCGAGCAGAAAGAGACCAAAGCATTGAAGAGATAATCCCTCTACTCCATGTCTTGAACGATTTTCTGACAGGTATGTCAATTTTACGTTCCTGCTCGTACTCTCCTTTGGTATTTCCTGTACCCTACTGACGATTTACTTCTACTGCTACAGCTGCTCTAGGTAGTCCTCCTGAACTTATCGTTCAACTTCGACAAGGTCCACTCTTCGACGCGGTCACTTCTTCCGAGGCGTAGACATTCAAGGCTAAGGATACACTCGTGAAGCTCCAAGGCATACTCGTTTCGTTCCATGAGTGTTGCCGAGCACTCAAACAAAAATAGAAAGTCGAGTCTTAACAAACTTCTTCTCTCTTCTTTAGGCACCCGTGGCTACTAGTTTTGTGACTCCAGCCGGTGATTATATTCAAACGCTAGTGGCAGGATCAGCTTCAAATCCTTCTGATTCTCGTTTTTCTGAAGTGACTACCCCAAAAGACTTGGTAGAGTTACTGCGTGCCAAGCTTTTGAGAAAATAGGAGGAACTCAAAACTTTGAGGGCTCAACTAAATGTTTCAAAGTCCAAAGAACATGTTGCTATGGACCGTGAAGATTTCGTTCTAGCTGAGCCAACCGCTATAGCCACAGATCTAGCATGTAAGTTTTCAGGTGGCGAATTTTGGCTTGTCTCGAGTTAGTTTGCTCCACCTGATATGAATGACTATTCTTCTTTAGGTGTCCAAGAGAACTCTACTGAGGAGACCCAATATATCAAGGAGGAACGCCAAAAGTTTGCTGCTTTTAGTTCTTCTTTCTGTGCTGATGTTGAAAAATCTTGAGTACCCTTGACACTACAAACTCGGACCCAACAAGTTGGTGGGGTGATTGGCTCCTGTCATGCCGCTTTATGCGATATATATGGATCCTTGTTTCCACTCAACAAGCTGCCAGAGGGACTCTTCAACTTGATGCATAAATTTAGCAGCTATGATCACGCCAAGGCACTTGTTCGTTGTCAGTTGGTTGGTGGAGCCAAAGTTGCTTAGTGGTTGCCAAGACTCACTAACAACATATGAGTTTTATCAAAATTTCTAGGGGTCCTCTTTCTCCTCGAGGTTGCCAACACGCCAACATGAGTGATCGATATGAAGCAACCCCTCCTGCAGCAGTTGCACTCATTCGCTTGGCAGAAGATGAGACACATGTGCAACTGGCAAGTGGTTGGACTCCTCAATTTTAGAGATTTAATCATTCAGTTTCCCTGGTAAAAGACTCTGTAACTGTATGTGTTATATATAGATGAAGTCCCAATGTTTTCTGATTGAACATCCTACTTTTCATTTAGTACCTTTTTTGGAATTTTACCTTTCTAATTTCTGTTTGAACTGTCGGGCACGCAGCCCCTGAGTCTTTCGAGTGCAGCTGCGGCTGGGAGTCACCCCTTCTTTTTTGTTTAAACTAAATGTTGCGCAGGCCCGAGTGCATCGAGTGCGGCCAGGGCTGGGAGTCACCGCTTTTTCTGTTTGAACTTATTGCCGCGCAGCCCCCGAGTGTTTCGAGTGCGACCATGGCTGGGAGTCACCCATTTTTCTGTTTGAACTGATTGTTGTGTAGCCCCTAGTGTTTCGAGTGCGACCACGGCTGAGAGTCACCCTTTTTTCTATTTGAACAGATTGCTATGGAGCCCCCGAGTGTTTCGAGTGCGACCATGGCTGGGAGTCATCCCTTTTTCTGTTTGAACTGATTGTTGCGCAGCCCCTAAGTGTTTTGAGTGCGACCACGGATGAGAGTCACCCCTTTTTTGTTTGAACAGATTTCCACGCAGCCCCCGAGTTTTCGAGTGCAGCTGCGGCTGGGAGTCACCCCTTTTTCTGTTTGAACTGATTGCTTCTCTGCCCACGAGTGCATCGAGCGTGGCCACAGCTGGGAGTCACCCCCTTTTCTTTGTCAACTGATTGTTGTGCAGCGCCCGAGTGTTTTTGAATGCGACCATGGATGGGAGTCACCCCCTTTTTCTGTTTGAACTGATTGTTGCGCAGCCCCCGAGTGTTTCGAGTGCGACCACGTCTAGGAGTCACCCCTTTTTCTGTTTGAATTGATTGTTGCATAGCCCCCAATTCTTTTGAGTGCAACCACGACTGGGAGTCACCCCTTTTTCTGTTTCAACTGATTGTTGCGCAGCCCCCGAGTTTTTGAGTGCGACCACGACTGGGAGTCACCCCTTTTTCTGTTTCAACTGATTGCTGCGCAGCCCCCGAGTGTTTTGAGTGTGACCAGGGCTGGGTGTCACCCCTTTTTCTGTTTGAACTGGTTGCTGTGCAGCCCCCGAGTGTTTCGAGTGCGACCATGGCTGAGAGTGACCCCTTTTTCCTGTTTGAACTAATTGCTACGCAGTCCCGAGTGTTTCGAGTGCGACCATGGCTGTGAGTCACCCCTTTTTTTGTTTGAACTAATCCTGCGTAGCCCGTGAGTGTTTCGAGTGTGACTACGGCTGCGAGTCACCCTTTTTCTGTTTGAACTAATTGCTGCGTAGCCCCCGAGTGATTCGAGTGTGACCGCGACTGGGAGTCACCCCTTTTTTTGGACCTTTTCCTGTGCGGCTCCCGAGTGTGACTAAGTACTTATGCCTTTGCCTGCACTCGGGTGAGGCTGCGATTGGTTTGTAATTGTAACTATAAAACAGAAAAGAGAAAAAAGTCTCGCAATAGAGGGGTAATTCTATTTGGTTTGTTCACACGGTATACAGAGGTCGCTAAAATAGCCTTATTCTAATTGTACTTAATGTAAGGAAAACTAAGCATAAAAATGACGTACCTCCGAGACGTTACATGGATTCTTGTAGAAGTTCCTAGTCTTTTGTCCTTGAGCTTGTACACTTATATGTCCATTTTGCATCACTATTTTATATCATAATTTTCTGTTATTCATCGAGATATTTCATGTTATGATACATCTCCTTATTTATTTTATCTTATTTTGCATGTTTTATAATTTTTGGAGAATAAACACCGGGACCAGAAATCTGGTGGAAAAAGCACCGTCGAGATACCATATTTCAGAAGATCAGAAGAAGAAGGGGGACATCCGGGGGTTCCTAAAAGTTCAGAGGAGGAACTCAGCCAGATGGAGAGCTGGAGGGGGCCACCAGGGGCCCACACCTAGGGGTGGCGCGCCCCCTGGCCGCGCCACCTAGGGGTCTGGCCACCCTGGCCCACCTCCGGGGGTCAACTTTGGCGTGCCTGGCCCCGAGGGAACCCTAAGCCTCATTCCGTCCTCGAAAAATTATTCCGCCGCCGCTGCGGGGCGGAAAACACCCGAGAGAGAAAACCTCTCTGGCAGGGACAAATCCGCCGGGAAAATTCCTCTCCGGAGAGGGGATATCACCGCCATCGTCACCGTCATCGCTCCGGGCATCATCAAGATCGTCATCATCATCATCACAACCAGCACCATCACCCTCATCATCCACCTTCATCCCGCTGTAACAATTAGGGGCCTCTATCGTTGTTTTGCATTAGATCTCTCTCCCGGTGTGGATTACTTGTTAGTAGTTGATGCTTGTGAGATTTATCGGTGTTTGCACTTTATGACCAGACTGTTATCATCCATTATATCACCTTTGATCATTATCCATATGATGTGTTGTGAGTAGTTCGTGTTGTTCTTGAGGACATGGGAGAAGTCAAGTTGTTAGTAGTGAAGTAATGTTGAATAATATTTAATGTTTGATATTTAAGTTGTGGTGTTATTCTTCTAGTGGTGTCATGTAATTGTGGGGTTGCCGGAGTGACAGAAACCTAAACCCCTGTTAGGAAACCATTGCACGAGGGAGCGTAGGACCCCGGAGTTTAAATCTATGGTTAGATTTATTTCTTAATTACTTTCTTGTAATTGCGGATGCTTGCAAGGGGTATAATCACAAGTATGTATTAGTCTTGGATGGGACGGTACATTAGCATAGATTCACCCACACAACACTTATCAGAACACCGAAAATTATTCAGCTGCATGGAACAAGGGCACTTCACAGAAACCTCTCGCGTGTCCTCGAGAATGTTTGTTAATCATAAGTAAACTCACCGGCTTGTCCTTTGCTGAAGAAAGGATTGGGACCCATGCTGCAATTATTACTACTGCATTTTATTTACTCACACTTCATTTATTTGCAATATCAAAAACCCCTACAAATCCGTTTTCCAGTATTTACAGTTATTCCTTCATCGAAACTGTTTGTCAACACCTTCTGCTCCTTGTTGGGTTCGACACTCTTATTTATCAAAAGTACTACGATACATCCCCTATACTTGTGGGTCATCAAGACTATTTTCTAGCACCGTTGCCGAGGAGTGAAGCACTATTGGGAAGTGGAATTGATAAAGGAATATTCTGCTGTAAGTGTTGTTTTTATTTCTGTCTACTGATTTATTACACTATGTTTGGAACTCCTTTTGAGTCCTTATTTGCGGGCACTGCTGCCACTGCTAGGGTAGTAATTGACCCACCGCATGATGATTTGGATCCTTATAAAATACCTATAAAGATTTTTTAAAATGTTATGGATAACTGCTATTCAGGTGATGGAAATGTCCATCCTGGTGATCATTTGCTCTTTTTATTTGAATTATGCGCAGCGTTCAAGTGTTCAGGCATTACAATGAGCCAAGTGAAGACTAAATTATTCTCTATATCATTGACAGGCCGAGTTGCTGAATGGTTCAAACTTCTGAAAAATAGCCAGACTATTGAATGGGAGGAAATTGTACCTCTCTTTTAATCTAAATTCTATCCTCCAAGTGAAATCCATAGAGATCGGAATTATATATATAATTTTTTGCCTCGTGACGGAGAGAGTATTGCCCAAGCATGGGGGAGATTGAAGTTACTAATTCTCAAATGCCCCATTCATGAGCTCCCCTGTAATATCATTATTAATAATTTCTATGCAAGGCTTCCTCTTCATGATAAGGATTTATTGGATGCTTCTTGTTCTGGACTATTTACACGTATGAAGGATGAAGCTAAATGGGATCTTCTTGACCGTATTCAAGAAAACAGTGAAGCATGGGATAATGACAAAGGTAGAAAGACGGGTATAAATTATGACTAGGAATGCATTAAAACCTTTATGTCATCTGAGGATTTTCATAATGTTAGTGTGATGAGGACATCCCTAGTACATTGCCACTTAAACAAGATGAAGTGAGACTTGGACCAATGACAAGATCAAGGACCAAGCTACTAGAACAACAGGTGAATTCAATCCTCATTGATTATGCTATTTGTGATAACTAGCAAAGTGGCCCGCGCACATGCGCGGAATGCATTTGATATGTTATTGTGCTCATATATTATGTTATTATTGTAACCATTAATTATAATGTAGTGAAATGACCAAGTGACTAGTGAAATGACCAAGTGACCGTGGAAGACGTATCCACATGGTGTCAATCTCTCGGATGTGTTCCAGTGAAACCGAAGGAGATCAAACTAAACCCTTTGGCAATTGATTAGGTCTTACACTTCATACTTACGATATGCAGGCATTTTCTAATCTAGAGCACCAAGGAAAAATTTAGATTATCAGAACACTTGCATGTTATTACTTTATTAGAAGGATAGTTTTGATGTAGAACCTGCACAATTTGTTACTTTCGATCACATCACAGTGTTTTTGTTTTGTTTTTGAAATGCCTAAAATTTTGTGACTTATGTGCCTCTTTTCTTTTGCTTAACTGCAAGTCATTCTTTTTTAGCCTTTTATTTATAAAGTTTAGCAATAGAGAACCTAAATGACAAAGAATTTCCATCCTTCTTTAGGGGACAGTACCATAAGTATTAAAGTTGTACTTCTAGCATAGGAGGGTTGTTGTATAAGCAAAAACTTGCAGCTCCAAGTCCTATTGGTGAACAACACAACCACGGTTTTATCTTATCCCTATACCACGATTCATAGCTTGTATAAATTATCTATAAGAAATATTTACAATTGATGGAACGAACCACCATTAGAAAATTAAGTAACTCGAGGATTTGACTTAATTTTTAAAGGCAATTGTGTATGACGCAACTTATCCTTGATAAAAATTACCTCCTATCAACCTCTGTCATAGATATTTCCCGAGCATCGTCATTTATCATTTACCGATATATTCAGCTGACAAATAGAGGATTCCATTTTCTGAAGCTCGAGCAATATAATGTGTTGTAAGTAGCAGCTGGAAAGTAGGGAATAACTATGTGTTTCCAGGAAGAGCCCCATTAGCTTGTTTTCTTATGGCTGCAAGAAATGAAAGTGTGACACCAAGCACAAATCACTATTAGACACACCCAAACACTATCATGCACACTTTCAGACCAACGGAATATAGGATGACAATATAAAGGATGGGCACGTGTAATATTAGATGGTGTCCTGATGACTCAGTGGGATCGAGATGAACTCAGAACGCTTATATATGTACCACACATGTCTAGATAGTAGTAAACAAAGAATTTTTGACAGAAATATGAATTGAAGTTTGGTCATTTTCAAAGAGCATTTGTAAATGGCTTTGCTACATCTATTGTAAAATAGGGCAGGCAGAATTAGACGTTGTACAAATACAAAATGCAAAAGTTAATCTTAATAGATATATTTGAACCATAAATACCTTCCCTCCATTTTTAGTTCCACATAATTCCTTCTAATCAATTATCAAAATTGCTGGCAGCACCCTTACTGCAATTTTATAGTTGATTTTTTTAAACCCCAATATTTGGGATATTTATCTCATAGTTTAGTATACACTATATCAAGAGGACATTCATGCCATGATAGGTATACTCATATTATCAATACATATCAACTGTAGTAATTTAGTATGATAGAGATTTGCTTTACAATCTAAGCAATCTTATATAACTACAATGTAAGGACGTAACATTTTCTGAAGCAAAGGTATGTAGTACTCATACATGCAATATTCATGGTGAACTAAAGTTGAACAACTAAGACTTCTTCAGTTGACAAAGATCGGGCAGCTCACATATGGCAAGCAAACTTTAGCATCACAAAATATGTACGAATGAAAAATGGTGACCAAAAGATATGCTGTACGTATGCCAATAGATCTAATAATTTCATTGAGAACTTAACGGGACTTAATCGTTAGATGAAAATTAATCTTAGATAGCAGGAGAAAAGGTAAAAATCAAGTGCTACACACAAGTTATTTGCATGGCAATAGTATTAGAAAATTGCTGAATTTTCGTATGAGATAAAAGAAGTGCATATGTTCCTTATAACAAGTGTATATCATTCCTATGATCAAGCTCTATGCTGATGTCATTAATCACATATTTAGTACAAACCCAGCAAAAATACCTAGTTCATATGATATATAAATAAAGGAGAGAAAAACTAAACTCACCAGAAGCTAGAAAAAACTGAGAAACAAAAGCTTGAACTTTGTTTATATGCACAATTATTCGTCAAATCATTGTTTAAAGACCCAAAAAACACCTTGCGAGGCCTAATAAAGATTTGTACATAGCAGCTCTGCAAATACTTACATCCCTGTAAGATCAAATCAGTGGTTAGAAGTCCTAGTCTGATTGATCATCCTTGTTATAAAAAACAATACAAAATCTGAGTTGGAAACCTGAACATAGCAAAAAGGAAATTTGTATATCATTCAAAGACGTAATATAGTCTTTTGCGGAACTAATACAAATACGTCAAACTCATGAACACTCAAGTACTTGGTAGGAAGGGGTTCACACATCGATAAACATAAACCAATATACAACAGATAACTAGAAGAAATTTACACCAGAATATATAGCTGTTCACCTCTTAGCATATACAGATGAGAAGGGAAGAAAGGAAGTTGTCTTTGCTTTCTCAATTTACTTTGTCAATCATCTGGCATGCAAAAGACTCACAACTCCAAGGACAATTTAGGCATATTTGCTTATGTCAGTGTTTTTGCTTGCTCAAGAAGCCCCTGATTTCCTATCAAGCTAGCAAATATAATTTGCAAGACTACTTTTTTACATAATACAGTAGTATAATTAATCTAGGGAACAACAGTTGATGAAAATGATAACTCTACTCCATGTAGATTGTAGCACTATCCAAGTAACACGTGATCAAAATTGATTCAAACATTTATCTAAAATTCCTATGTAATGATGCATGTATGGACTCAAACGTGAACTATCTGCAGCCACATGTGACTGCCTTAGTACCATGACATGATCAATATGTCTACTGACGGGCAAGTGCATGAATATGAATGTCCTTGATGTTAGGTAAACATAAGTAACTACATACAGTGATCGTGAGACTGGAAGAAACAATTGGATTCTTGCTGACACAATCTGTGATATTTGTGAACATTCATCCAAACTGGGAACTGCTTGTCCATCTGCAGAAAACATATCAACAAAACTGGGCACGATGGAGTATGTATTAAAGGGACCGAGACAATAAATTTAGATTAATGTGCTCATCGCAAAAGACTACCATTACAAATCTTGTAGATCTTTTAAGAAGAAGGGACTAAGATTTGTTACCGGCAAAAATATTGATGGAAGTATGAACGAATCTTTGCTTAAAGATCAACCTGGATTTGTGTTCCACATTCAAAGCTCGATGATGGACAGCGTCGGCAGAAGCAAAGTACGACAGTGGATCTCCTCTACAGACGGAGGAGCGTCGGAACCAGGAAGTAGTAGGCTGCTAGCAGAATTGTTCGAACAAAGACGACACGAACATCTAGGGTTTGGCTGGAGCCAAGTTGCATTGCACTGATGGGAACCGACGGTAGATAGGCTAAGCGGTGGAAGTTGCGCTCACAGAAGAAACTCCTGACGAGGATCGTATTTGTCCCTGTGACCTCCGATGTAGTTCTTGCCTCCAGCAATGTCTTATGTATTGTTCCCCATGACACCGGTGAATAGGTGTAAGGTGTTGCTCTCCAAATCATAAAAGGAGTACTCTAGAAAACGACAGGATATGAGGTGGCCCATGCACGGATGCATATATGCTAATTCTGTATGCATATGTGCATAATATATGCTAATTCCAAGCACCAAAGATCGATGCATCGACGACTCCATGGTGTGGCAGTGGCGACCACGTGGAGAAAAGTGAAAAGTAATAATGAGAGAGACACGCTAACAGTTATGTTTTTTTGTTAGGAGACACATTAATCTATTGTAATGGCAATGGTGGGAAATTTCCAGTCAAATCTAATCTAATGGCTATAGATTTTCATTGTATAAAATAAATGGCCGGATGTTCCTGATTATTGTGGGATTTTCTAAAGGTTTAACTTTTTCTGGTGACCACATCATGTACTTTTAGTATATAATAGATGAGAATTTTATACTACCTAAGTCTATGCATTTATGTATGATTAGGTTTATTGATAACACAAACATGATGGAGGAGAACATTCAAGAGGAGCTAGGAGATGATTCTACAAGTGGTGAAAACAAAGGATCCATGGTGAAAACAATGCTAGAAGATGGTGAAAACAATAATGCCATGGTGAAAACAATTAATAACAATTGTTATTCAATAGAAACAATTGTTATTCATCAAGACAAGGGGATAGGTGCCTCCAACAAGTCAAATGCGCCACATAAAATTCTATTTCATATAGGTATGGTTTGTATACCATATTATGGCCGAATCCCTTAATGGTGGATCGGTTTGTATCTCTCTTTGAGTCATAGTTAGACTCCTAGTCCTAGTAGGAGTCCTAGTCCTAGTAGGAGGAGGGGACTTAAGCAAGGAGCCCCTTGTGGCCGCACCCTCCACCTATATATGTCCACCACCTGCGTGTGGTTTAGATTAGAACCAGTTTAAACCAAAAACCAACAACCCTAGCCTCTAGATTGTATTGATGCTAAGCATTCATCTTGAATTTTACCAATTGTAAAGTTGCGTGATATCTTGTTATTCCATCTGGGAATAGGGGGATACAGAACCACTTGTGATCTTTGATTACTTGTGCAAGAGTGTGTAGTTGAGAATATCCAAAGAGCTTGATTGTTGTTGCATCTGGCAATAGGGGTCTGCTAAGTGAGAGGTCTTAGTGTAGCACTAGTTATCCACATATCAGAAAATTACAAAAAGAGAGAGAAGCTCATTGAGAAGATTGGGCCACCCCATATCATCTTGGTATCAGATTCTCAGGTTTACTCGGTGAGCAAAGTTATCTTTACTTCCAGTTATTTTTATTCCTATCCAGAAAAAGCCAAAAATATTAGGTTTAGAATTTGCCAGAGCCTAGATCAACACCAAATTGCATCTACCTAGTTGCTGGTTTTTGTTGATTTGTGTTTCTGTTTTTTCTGTTTTTATATTGTCATCTTTTAGGGTTAGGGTTCCTCCAGCTATCTTTTGTTTTCATCAATATAAAAAAATCTCACAAAAATAGTGTTGCCGTGTGTGTGTTCATCTCGAGAAATCAAGACCTACAGCTTGCCTTTGGTTGAGTTGATTTTGATCTCGAAATCCCACTTCCAAATAGCCACGGGTTCATATCCATCATCGGATTCCAATCCGATCCCTGCCGTGTGCAAAAATCCCACCAAACCGCTGCCGCCACCACCCCTCCTGCCACACCGTTCCACTGCTTACCAAATCCACCCGCGGTGCCCAAAACCCCTTACCAGCGCGCGTCCCACCCTAGCCGCAGTCGGCCTCCTAGTTACGCTCGGATTCGCTGTCGCGGGCTCAAAAACGCGTCCAAATGTTGCCCCCGCTGCCGCCAACCACCACACCACCTAGCCGCACTCGGATTGCCTAGCGCACGCTTACAAATACCCACCTACGCCCGTAATGCAACACACACCACACCATCAGCGCTCTGCCGTGAAGTTCCACCGCACGCTGCCGTGAGATTGCTGCCGTGAGCCGATTTTGTTCCGTTTTGGCTGCCGTACGGCACAGAACGAGCGATTTTTCTGCCGTGGCCAATTCTACTGCCGTGAGCTCATTTTTTTCACTGTTTTCTTTAGTTTTTCTTTTGTTTTCTTCCTTGTTATCTCTAGGTTCTTATTCTGATCCTTGATAAGCCTTAGCCACTGCATTTCTACAGCAAACTTTAGGTACCAAAACCCATAAGACTAGCTGTTTAATTGCTCTGCAGGCTGCTCATTTGATCAAATCTGTCCACTATTTTTGTTTTCCATCTACTTATTGCTCCTAGTTGATTCCAAGGCTATTGAAAAAATCAAGGAAATAGAGAAAAAGGAAAAAGTAAAAAAAAAATAGAAAGAAAGAAAAATTCAAAAGAGGTCGTGCTACTTATCACTAGTGGAAGCTATTTCATATTGGAATTTTGTGGACAAATTGAGCAATCTTGTGCCTGTTTCATTGAGTATTTGCTAGTGTCTTTCTAGTGCTTGAAAAATCTCTACCATATATTTGCTAAGCCACAAGTTTCTCCAAGTGTGAGTGTGTTTCCTTAGTAATTTTTATCACATTAAGCAGTGCATTGGAGTTGTTATTTTGGTGTTGTTAGGATTCCCAACCAAGACCCACCAAAAAACCCTATTTGCATTGTGATACTTGATAGCTTGAATATTCTCTTCTCACACCAAAGCACATTATTCATTGCTCCTTGTTGGTAAGTTGATATTTTTCTCTCTTGGAACATCAAGTGAAGCCATCTTTGCTTGGTTTTGATTGAGTTGAGAGAGGCACCACAAACCCATAGATTATTTTGTTACTAACAAGTTAATCATGAGTTCTTCTAGTGATGTTGATGTGCCAGCAAAGAAGAAACCCAAGGATGTTGTCCAATGGAATGAGTATGAAGCATTGAGAGATCATATGTACAAAAGAATTTCTGATGTAGTAGAAAAAAGTGATGACCTCTTAAGAGAAGAGATGACTACCCTTGATTTGAAGATAGAAGCTTGTGCATCTCAAGAATCTGTCAATGAGATTAAGGACACTTTGAGGACATTGACACAACAAGTGACTACAATTGCAAATCTAGTGGAACAGCTACAACATAGACCTCAAGATATTGTTCCAATTGATGATGGGAGAGGAAATTTTAATGGAGTCCATGGAGGAGTGAAAAGAAGAGTACCATTGGAAAATAATAGAGAGGATGATGGCTTGGGAAAACCCAAATTCTCTATCCCTAGTCTTGCTTGTGATTCTGAAGATGTGGAAGAGTACTTGATGTGGGAGCTAAAAATTGAGAAATTATGGAGACTTCATGAGTACCCCGAGGAGAGGAAAGTGAGACTTGCATATTCTTCATTTGATGGCTATGCTCTTTTGTGGTGGGATGGCATTACAAAAGATAGAGAAGAAAAGGAAGAAGAGGAAGTGAACACATGGAGAGAGATGAAACAATTGCTAAGAGAGAGGTTTGTTCCCAAGAATTATATTAGAACTCTCTATGACAAATTACAACAATTGAAGCAAGGATCCAGTTGATGCCTATTACAAAGAGATGGAATTAATCATTCAAAGGGCTCGGATTAGAGAGGCTCCTGAACAAACAATGCAAAGATTCTTGAGTGGATTGCTGTCGCACCCTGGCTTCTAAGGGATACTCATCGTACGAACTGGATAGTAGGTTCTTGGATTATGGGGCATAACTGCTCCCACGTCCCAGCTTCCTGGTAGGCCTGCGCTTATGCGCGACAACACAAGCCCTACTATTCCACCGTCGATGTAAACTATCCATTAGGAGTCATAGGCACTACTGTCGACGTACTTCATAACAAGCACGCACTGTACGTCAACAGCTTTGAACGAATGATTATCACAACTTATCTCTACGACACAAAAGATAGAAATAAAGTTGCAACTGGCCTTCACTAAGGAAGAAATAGCGAATACAATCATCCAGAGGACACATGTCCCAACATATCATCCATTACATCAGCGGAAGCAATCAAAGGTGTCTGGGTACAGACAAATCCAACAGGCTTAAGAAGCCGGAGAAAATAAATAAGACGAAGCCCATCCACGTAGGTCCTGGATCCAGCCCTGGTCCAGCTAACTACTCGTCTGCAGTCTCGTCGAACTCCACAAAGTAGCCATCCTGGTGGTCATCGTAGCCGTAGTCGTACTCTGCGTAAACCACAGCCCCAACGGGGTCAGTACATCACGTACTGGCAAGCAAGACTCACAGTTCATCAAAGAGTTACCCGTCAACACAAGCATAGATGCTTGGGATCAACGGAAGAATTGGGTGATATGAAAAGTTGCTGCTGGCTGCTCCAACCAACTACAGAAGATATCTACAAGTTCCGGCTAACAGAAAAGATAAGATCGAGGATTGTAACCAACTGAAAGATAACTTCAACCAAACCCATCCTGGATCTCGCCCCTTATCCAAAGAAGCAATCCGAGGATAACTCACTCAGTTGTGATAAGGTGAATCAAGTTATTGTGTGAATAACCTATTACTAGTCAGGTTATTAATCATTGGGTGAAACATGATTGATCATTATGTTGAAGTTGTCCTGAGTACTTGTTAGCCAGTACTTTCACCAAGTAATCCATAACCGCGGAAAACACGGCTTCTCGAGAAGATTATCCCTGCAGGGTTGCACCAATTTGGCCGTACACGCAAGAATAACCCGCCAGGTGGGATGCCTCCCACCAAGCGGGGTACTCTACACAACCAACCATTCTCCGCATCAAGCCCAAAGAACCTTGGGCGCACGGCTAATCAAGCCCCGAAGAAAAGGGACCCTCATAGCACTCTAAGACCGTGTCCCCCTATATGCCGACTACAAAAGTTCCACCCTGCGCTGGGCTCGCAAAAACATGCATGCGGCAAATGGAAAACACGAACTAAATGAGGCGATTTGGACGAGATGCGAATCAGGTCAAGTTGAGGGGGGCGCCCATACTCGCTTCCCACATGCGGGTAGTGCGCTCATCATGGATCAGTAGACAAGACCCTTTTCCTATTAGGGTCGACACTAGCAGGCTCCAAAACCTCTCATGGGCCTCCTGCCGGTGCCTTATCATCAAATTATTATTACCATTAGCAATTAACAGGATTGATTGATTAACATCGAGCCCCCGGTACAAAATAATAAGATAGTAAAAGTAGTAACCGACAACAGACTCGAGTAAAAGCAACCCTAAGCATGCTAGATAATACTAAGGCACAAACAAAGGCTGTAGGTATGGAGGTGAGGCAGTATCATTGGTTCAGGGAATCATGTGATAGGTTCGGAGAACAAGCAACGATACATAGGGCTAGCAATAGTAGACCAAAAAGGACAGTATCGACAACAAGTGTGGAAAGGAACTCGATGATTCATGTGAGTGATAACTTGCCTGGAAGCTCAACAGCCGGGTACTGAGCTAGGTCCTGGGTAGTGGTGTCGTAAGGATCGTCGGTCTCAACGTAGTCGTCGTCTAACCGAGAAGAAGCAAACAAACAATACAGGAATGTAAACAACCATTGCCATGGCATTGTGCACAATCAAGATGATGCATGACAATTTAATAGGTGCCTCAAAATGAATTGACTAACAAGATAGCACAAATTAAATGGACCCATATGCAAGGGTTGCATATGGAAAAGGATCCATTGAAATAAGTGGAACAAATGGTTTACAACTAGTTATTAGGTGAGAGTTGTTATCATGATGCATGTATGATGATGGTGACAAGATAACAACAAAATTAACAATATTAATTGCAGTTGTAATGAGGGTTAACAAGTTAAGAAAACAATTATTAAGTTTTGGAAATTATTGGTTACTTAATGATGTTAAACAAGTAGTTGTTGTTTTCATCAAGTTAAAGGGTGCAAAACAAATAGCAAAAATTGATATTTGAAAAGTTTATCAAATTTTAGTTGGATTACATGTTTCACATTTTGAAATTGGACTTAGGATTAATTAATTATGAATTAAACAATATTAAACAATTTTTAATTGAATTAAACAAGATTTAAATAGTTTAGGCAATTTAAATTATTCACATCAGAAAACAAATTTTATATTTGAATAGAGTATTCAAAATGGTGTGGAAAACATATTTTATTTGAATTATTTGAAAACAGTATGAATTAGTTATGAATTATTTCAATTTGCATTTGAATTATTCAAATTTGAAATTTAAATGCATTTTTGAAAATTCAAAATAGAACACATGTTGAATATTTGGAAAGATTATGAAATTTGGATAGGAATACATATAAAGTTTGCATTTGTTGGATTTATAAAATGGAAGATATTGAATTTCAAAGTTATTTGTCCTATTCTGCCAATTAAAGAATATTTGGAAAATATCAGAAAACGTTTTAACCATTTGTTACTTTACAGTAACCTAGCCGCAGCCACTGGGTGTGGGCCACGGTGCCAGCGTGGCGCTGTGGATGGCGAGGTGGCGCAGCGGGTCACTGACCTGCGGGCCTGGTCACCAAGGCAGAAACGCGGAAAAAGGACGCGCGAGGGGGGGGGATCGAACCCGCACCCTCCTCCTGCGCGCGAAGGGCCACTGCCGCTGCGCTGTAACTGAACTTTTGTTCAGAGTACAGCTGCAAGGTTTTTCAGGTAAAGCACACAGCTTGGTGCCAAACTGACGAACTGCAACTGCTGTTTGCAGTCATGGACAGAGGCCTTCGGCCGGTGATCACCACGGCGGATCTCCGGCGGCTCGCGGGTGGCCTAGGTGTGCGTGCAGGTGTGCGTGGTGATGCTTGTGCAGAGAAGAGGGAGATAGGAGGTGGAGGCCACGGCGAGCTCACCTCCGGTGGAGTCGAGCAGCGGCTCGGTGCGGAAGGCCGGCGACGATCGGCGCGGATGGCGGCGCGGCTACGGGCTGCCTCGAGCGCCACTGAGGTGTCGCTGACGTAGGGGGCACCGTGGGCTTCCCGTTCCCGTGGCTAGCTCGTGCTGCTAGCCATCGGCGACGGCGAGCGGCGGAGGGTTTCAGAGAGTGGCGTCGGGGTTCAGGGCGTGGTGAGTTGCAGAGAGGCGAGGGAGGCAGAGCGATGGAAGAAATGGCGGCGGGGCGGATGGGACAGCGACCTAGGGTTAGGGGTAGGCTAGAGAGGGTGCCGTGGTGAGCTACTTAAGGAGGAGCAGGGCCATGTACGGCGGCGAATCCATCGGAGGAGGAGGAGATCGTGCGGTAGCGCCTGCGTTCGTACGCCACGAGGAAGACGACAAGCGGGGTATCGGGCCAAAGGAATAAACGGGCTGGGCTGGTTCTTATCTGCTGCTGCTGCTCTCCTCCCCTCTCCTTTGCAGTTTTTTTTTTCTGTTATTATTTTTTTGTAGATTGCTTTGGAAGAAAAAGTTAAGGTTTTAGTTAGTGGAAAAATTACAGAAAATTAGTTTAGCCTTGTTATGTAATTAGAAACCATATAGTAAGATTGGATTTCAAAAATTGAGGTTTGAGAGGATAGTTTGTATTGAACCCAAATTTAGGGGAATTTTCATATTAATAAACCATTTATAAAACATGCATTTAAATAGGGTCACCCCTAGGGTTTTTGGAATGAATTAGAGGGTACAAAAGTGTGGTGAACTTTTATGGTTTCAAATGATTAAAGATTTGAGAAATGGTTTGAGTTTGAAAATAATTTGAAATTAATTGATTAATTGATTAAGTGATTGATTGAATTAAGCAACAATTTAAGAGTTGATCCAATATGAAAATAATTGGAAGCAATTGATGTTTTTGGATTTGCAAATCTTTATTTGAGAGATTGTAACAGACAAGTGTGAAACAATATTTGATTCATTATGAAAACAATGCAACAGAAAAATAAAAATGAGAATGATGCCATGATGCATTGCATAAATTAAACAAAGAAGTAAAACAACTAGGGTGTTTTCATACTTGGATGTTACAAAACGCCCCCCCTTGAAGGAATCGCGCCCCGAGATTCCCTACTGAGATGTGAAAAGGTCCGGATACTTCTTGCAAAGATCCTCTTCGGTCTCCCACGTTGCCTCTTTATCAGAATGATGCGACCATTGGACTTTCAATAACTTGGTGCTCTTGTTGCGAGTCTTACGCTCGGTCTCATCGAGAATACGAATAGGGTGCTCCTCATAAGATAGATCATCTTGCAGTTCAATGGAATCATGATCAACTGCACGATCTGGAACTTTGAAACACTTCTTGAGTTGTGACACGTGGAACACATCGTGCACTTTGGATAGTTTTTCTGGAAGTTCAAGACGATAAGCATTCTCTGCACGTCTTGAGAGGATGTTGAAAGGGCCAATGTATCTTGGTGCAAGCTTTCCTTTCACACCAAAACGATGAGTGCCTCTAAGGGGAGTTACACGGAGATATGCCTTATCACCAGGTGCATAGACCATATCCCTGTGCTTGCTATCATGATAGCTCTTCTGACGAGACTGAGCAATCCTGAGATTGTCACGAATGATACGAACTTTCTCCTCGTCTTCCTTAACAATGTCAGGGCCCAAGAGTGAACGTTCACCAGCTCCAGACCAATTGATTGGACTCCTGCATCTGCGACCATACAGTGCCTCAAATGGTGCCATGCCTAGGCTTGCCTGGTAGCTGTTGTTGTAGGAGAATTCAGCATATGGAAGGCAATCCTCCCATTTCATGCCAAAGGAGAGACCACATGCTCTGAGCATATCCTCGAGAATCTGATTGACTCTTTCGACTTGCCCCTGAGACTGAGGGTGATAAGCTGTGCTGAACAGAAGTTTAGTGCCCAATGCTTCTTGAAAGCTTTTCCAGAAATAAGAAGTGAAGATACTTCCACGGTCTGAGCTTATTTCCAATGGAACACCATGAAGGGGAACAACCTTTGCTGTGTAGAGCTCTGCTAACTGACTAGCTGAGATAGTTTCCTTTACAGCATAGAAGTGAGCAACCTTAGTGAGACGATCAATAACAACGAAGATTGCATCGTTGCCCTTTCTGGACTTTGGAAACCCAGTAACGAAGTCCATTTCAATCATGTCCCACTTCCACTCAGGAATTTTCAGAGGTTGGAGTAGACCTGCTGTCTTCTGATGGACTGCCTTAACACGTTGACAAACGTCGCATTCAGAAACGTATTGAGCAATTTCACGTTTCATGGCAGGCCACCAATACAGAGTCTTGAGATCCTGGTACATCTTTGTACTTCCAGGGTGAATGGATAGAGGAGTTTCATGAGCCTCCTTGAGAATGATATCCTTGAGACTTTGAATCTGAGGGACTGCAATGCGTCCTTCGAAGAACACAGTTCCCTTGTCATCAATTGAGAAGGACTTGAATTTATCATTGCCCTCCTTGATGTGATCCACAATCTTCTTGATTTCATTATCACGAAGTTGTTCAGAACGAATCTTGTCCTCGAGAGTTGGGCTGGCTGTCAAGCTAGCAAGATAGCCTTGAGGAACAAGACCAAGGTTCAGCTTCTGGAATTCTTCATGAAGTGGAGGTTGGCTTTCCATGATCATGAGATTATTGCAATAGGACTTGCGACTGAGAGCATCAGCCATAACATTAGCCTTGCCTGGAGTGTAAGAAATGGTGAGATCAAAGTCTTTAATCTTCTCAATCCATCTCCTTTGCCTGAGGTTCAGATCTGGCTGAGTGAAGATGTATTTCAGACTCTTGTGATCGGAAAAGATTTCAGTTTTGTTACCCAACAAGTATTGTCTCCATTTCTTGAGGGCAAACACAACTGCTGCAAGTTCAAGATCATGAGTGGGATAGTTTTGCTCATGTGGGTTCAACTGACGTGAAGCATAAGCCACAACTTGACGTTCTTGCATAAGAACTGCTCCTAGGCCTTGGAGAGATGCATCACAGAATATCTGGAAAGGTTTGGTAGTGTCGGGGCCAACTAGAACAGGTGTGGAAGTGAGTTTAGTCTTCAGGAGGTTGAAACTCTCATCACATTGTGGAGTCCAAACGAACTTTTTGTCCTTCTTTGTGAGATCAGTGAGAGGTTTAGCAATCTTGGAAAAGTTTTGGACGAAACGACGGCAATAGCTAGCCAAGCCAAGAAAACTTCTGACTTGCTTCACCGTCTTAGGGGGTTTCCAGTCAACAATTGCCTTAACCTTTTCCGGGTCAATGGCAATGCCTTTGGCAGAGATGATATGACCAAGATATGCAACTTCTGGAATCCAGAACTCACATTTGGAAAACTTGGCATACAGACGATGCTCGCGAAGTTTCATGAGAGTGAGACGAAGGTGTTCTCCATGCTCTTCCTCGGATTTGGAGTAGACTAGAATGTCGTCAAGATATACCACAACGAACTTGTCGAGGTATTCATGGAAGACAGAATTCATGAGTCTTGAGAACGTTGCCGGTGCATTGGTGAGACCAAAGGACATGACGGTGTATTCATATAGACCGTAACGAGTGGTGAAAGCTGTCTTAGGAATATCTTCCTTTCTGATCTTTATCTGATGGTACCCCATCCTCAAGTCCAACTTTGAGAATATTGAAGCTCCAGCAAGTTGATCAAAAAGATCATCGATACGAGGAAGTGGATACTTGTTCTTGATTGTTTTCTCGTTGAGAGGACGATAGTCAACCACGAGTCTTTTTGTTTGATCCTTCTTGGCAACAAACAGAGTTGGGCAACCCCAAGCGGAGGAACTAGGCTGAATGAAACCTTTGTCCATGTACATATCGATTTGCTCCTTCAACAATTTCAGTTCAGGAGGAGCTATCTTATATGGATGCTTAGAGATTGGAGCAGTACCTGGCTCAAGCTCGATCACGAACTCAACTGCTCTGTCCGGGGGCATCCCTGGCAACTCTTCTGGAAAGACGTCAGGGAATTCACAAACCACCGGAACATTTTCAATTGCAGGAAGGGGTTTGGCATCGAGGTTGAACAGCTGAACAGAACTTGATCCATATGGAGAATAGACTATCTGGCCTGAAGTGTGGGAGAGAGTTATTGACTTTTGAGCACAGTCAATTTTAGCTTTGTGGGTCTTCAACCAATCCATACCCAGAATGACATCAATGTCAGAATTTCCCAGCAACATGAGTGAAGCAAGGAATATGCGACCTCCAATTAGGATCTGATTGTCCATGCTTATCTTGGAAGTAATCATTTTAGTTCCCGGAGAGTGCACATAGATTTGATTGTTTAGCGGAACCAGAGCTAAATTGTACGTTGTAGCAAAGATCTTTGACACAAACGAATGCGATGCTCCAGTATCAAACAACACTTTAGCTGGAATAGAGTTTACGGGTAATATACCGAGAACGACGTCAGCAGCTTCCTCAGCTTTGTCGGCCTTGATATGGTTCACCCTCGCGTTCCTCCCGACAGGCCTGTTGTTGGAGTTGAAGGCTTTAGCCGGAGGAGCACGAACCATAGCCTGGTTGGTGTTGGGGCGAGGAGGTAGGGGTAACTGCTTCTGAGTGCACTTATCAGCATAGTGTCCAGTATCCTTGCACTTGTAGCAAGTGACGACACGAGAAGGACCTGGCCTTGGCTGCCCCATCGGAAACCTCTGACCCTGCATCTGAGATGGGTTGGGTGGGCGGGGACCAAAGCCTGGAGAAGCTTGGGCATTTGGAGCCCGAGTGACAGCACCATTTGGCACCCAGATGCGGCGCTTCTGCGGAGGGGTGGTCATGTTGGAGGAGGAACCACCCTCACGCGTGTGCTTGCGGGACTCTTCGAACGCCTTGCGCCCATTTTCCTCATTGAGCGCGGTGTTCACGAGCTCCACGAAGTCCTTGCACTTGATGTTTGTGAGAGCGTACTTCAGTTCCGGGTTAAAACCTCGGCGGAACCTTGCCATCTTCTTGGCTTCAGTGGACACTTCGTCACCAGCGTACCGAGAGAGACGATTGAACTCGTTCTGGTAGCCGAGGACGTCCAGCTTGCCCTGTCTGAGAGAGCAGAATTCCTCACGCATCCTTTCCATGAGACCATCCGGGATGTGGTGCTTCAGGAAGGCATCCCTGAAACATCCCCAGGTGATAGGATAGCCAGCTCGCATGGTCTGGTAATTCTCCCACCAAGTAGCTGCCTGACCCTTCAGTAGGTAGGTGGCATACTTGACCTTATCCTCTTCCGCAACATGAGCAATCTCCAGAGCTCTTGCTACGTCACGGATCCAGTCATCAGCATCCAGGGGCTCACGTGTTGCCACGAAAGCTTTTGGGCCCAAACTGAGGAAGTCCTTGATGGTGACCCTTGGAGCATTCTGGTTTTGGTGCTGGTTAGCCTGGATCTGGGCCATCTGTGTCACCACTTGGGTCATCTGAGCCAACAGTTCCCCCATTGGTGGTGGCGGAGGCGGGTTGTTCCTGGTTGGAGGCATCCTGAACAGAAATTCATTTTAGCACAACAACAGAAAAGGATAGACTTGGTAACCGAAAGATAGATTATTCCGACGCATGAATAGATAACCAACAGGTACATCATCATCACATGTTCAAATACATCAGAATATCCAACAGACCAATACATGGTTCGAAAACGAAAGGATAAACTAGACACAGCTAGTAATGGATACAACGGTACTCCCATGCTCATCACGCAGGACGGCGGTGAGTAGTACGACGAGAGATACGGTGAGGAGGAACCCCACGGAAGTAGGTATCACGACGATCCATGTAGATAGGAACTGCTCTGAGAGCAACTCTCGGTGTGGTGAAGTAGAAAGCGTCGTGTCCCTGTGCTCCATAGCGGGGAATCCCTGTGTAACCAGCTCCGAGGTCGAGAAGTGGGCCTCTGATCGGCTCGTAACCTCCAGCATCTGGCAACGGAAGACCAGCTGGCTGAACGACACGTGTGAAGCGCTCGTCTCCAACAAAGTCTGTGGTGTACGTCGCCAGACGAGTGAGAGCAAGTGTGGAAGCAACGGCATCACTGTGCCTGACGAACTGAGCAGTGGTCTGCAGCCTGGAGCTATCAGTCTCGTAGGTATCCAGGTCGCGGTGGACAGTGAAGTGAACTCCCGCTGCCGTGATGTAACCACGGGGGATGTGACGAAAACTGGACTTATCAAACCCCCAGTAGTCAGCACGGAGGACGGTGAGACTCACATACGCTGCCTGCTGCACTGCCATATCCACTGTGGACCCTACTGCCTCGTACTGGTGGACAATGCTCCTGCCATCATCCGACAGAATGTAGACGATAGCCCGGTAGCAAGTCTGGTCAAACTCTCGCTGGTGCTCGTAGACCTGGTACTCTGGCGCCCAACGGAACCCCAGATAGGTAACCATGTCTCTCAGGATCTCTGGAAAACCGGCGGTGCTCTCACAGCGAGTCATGCGAACCACCTGCGGGTAGTAGCTGAGACCCATCTGCAGATGATTTGGAAGGTTTAGATTAGACTCCGGTAGATGAAAAAGGATGTGGAAAACAACAACAAGGTTCAACGGACGAAAAGGATGTTGAAAAGAACATGATATCGAAGCAACATCGGGAAAACGAGACCAAAAGTCCTGAGGTACTACAGAGAACCCAAAACACGTGAAATCCTAACTTGAAAGTTTAGGTGAGAAAAGAAAAACAACGTTGCACTTCCTTACCAGAAAAGGGTGGGTGGGTGGGGAAAGAAGAAAAATGGCAGAATTCCTACTCTCACGTTTCATTTTTCCTATATAGCTACAAAATAGTTTCTAGACTCAACTGCGACCAGTAAAAAGGGATCCTACAGGCAGACAGGCTCTGATACCATTTGTCGCACCCTGGCTTCTAAGGGATACTCATCGTACGAACTGGATAGTAGGTGCTTGGATTATGGGGCATAACTGCTCCCACGTCCCAGCTTCCTGGTAGGCCTGCGCTTATGCGCGACAACACAAGCCCTACTATTCCACCGTCGATGTAAACTATCCATTAGGAGTCATAGGCACTACTGTCGACGTACTTCATAACAAGCACGCACTGTACGTCAACAGCTTTGAACGAATGATTATCACAACTTATCTCTACGACACAAAAGATAGAAATAAAGTTGCAACTGGCCTTCACTAAGGCAGAAATAGCGAATACAATCATCCAGAGGACACATGTCCCAACATATCATCCATTACATCAGCGGAAGCAATCAAAGGTGTCTGGGTACAGACAAATCCAACAGGCTTAAGAAGCCGGAGAAAATAAATAAGACGAAGCCCATCCACGTAGGTCCTGGATCCAGCCCTGGTCCAGCTAACTACTCGTCTGCAGTCTCGTCGAACTCCACAAAGTAGCCATCCTGGTGGTCATCGTAGCCGTAGTCGTACTCTGCGTAAACCACAGCCCCAACGGGGTCAGTACATCCACGTACTGGCAAGCAAGACTCACAGTTCATCAAAGAGTTACCCGTCAACACAAGCATAGATGCTTGGGATCAACGGAAGAATGGGGTGATATGAAAAGTTGCTGCTGGCTGCTCCAACCAACTACAGAAGATATCTACAAGTTCCGGCTAACAGAAAAGATAAGATTGAGGATTGTAACCAACTGAAAGATAACTTCAACCAAACCCATCCTGGATCTCGCCCCTTATCCAAAGAAGCAATCCGAGGATAACTCACTCAGTTGTGATAAGGTGAATCAAGTTATTGTGTGAATAACCTATTACTAGTCAGGTTATTAATCATTGGGTGAAACATGATTGATCATTATGTTGAAGTTGTCCTGAGTACTTGTTAGCCAGTACTTTCACCAAGTAATCCATAACCGCGGAAAACACGGCTTCTCGAGAAGATTATCCCTGCAGGGTTGCACCAATTTGGTCGTACACGCAAGAATAACCCGCCAGGTGGGATGCCTCCCACCAAGCGGGGTACTCTACACAACCAACCATTCTCCGCATCAAGCCCAAAAAACCTTGGGCGCACGGCTAATCAAGCCCCGAAGAAAAGGGACCCTCATAGCACTCTAAGACCGTGTCCTCCTATATGCCGACTACAAAAGTTCCACCCTGCGCTGGGCTCGCAAAAACATGCATGCGGCAAATGGAAAACACGAACTAAATGAGGCGATTTGGACGAGATGCGAATCAGGCCAAGTTGAGGGGGGCGCCCATACTCGCTTCCCACATGCGGGTAGTGCGCTCATCATGGATCAGTAGACAAGACCCTTTTCCTATTAGGGTCGACACTAGCAGGCTCCAAAACCTCTCATGGGCCTCCTGCCGGTGCCTTATCATCAAATTATTATTACCATTAGCAATTAACAGGATTGATTGATTAACATCGAGCCCCCGGTACAAAATAATAAGATAGTAAAAGTAGTAACCGACAACAGACTCGAGTAAAAGCAACCCTAAGCATGCTAGATAATACTAAGGCACAAACAAAGGCTGTAGGTATGGAGGTGAGGCAGTATCATTGGTTCAGGGAATCATGTGATAGGTTCGGAGAACAAGCAACGATACATAGGGCTAGCAATAGTAGACCAAAAAGGACAGTATCGACAACAAGTGTGGAAAGGAACTCGATGATTCATGTGAGTGATAACTTGCCTGGAAGCTCAACAGCCGGGTACTGAGCTAGGTCCTGGGTAGTGGTGTCGTAAGGATCGTCGGTCTCAACGTAGTCGTCGTCTAACCGAGAAGAAGCAAACAAACAAGACAGGAATGTAAACAATCATTGCCATGGCATTGTGCACAATCAAGATGATGCATGACAATTTAATAGGTGCCTCAAAATGAATTGACTAACAAGATAGCACAAATTAAATGGACCCATATGCAAGGGTTGCATATGGAAAAGGATCCATTGAAATAAGTGGAACAAATGGTTTACAACTAGTTATTAGGTGAGAGTTGTTATCATGATGCATGTATGATGATGGTGACAAGATAACAACAAAATTAACAATATTAATTGCAGTTGTAATGAGGGTTAACAAGTTAAGAAAACAATTATTAAGTTTTGGAAATTATTGGTTACTTAATGATGTTAAACAAGTAGTTGTTGTTTTCATCAAGTTAAAGGGTGCAAAACAAATAGCAAAAATTGATATTTGAAAAGGTTATCAAATTTTAGTTGGATTACATGTTTCACATTTTGAAATTGGACTTAGGATTAATTAATTATGAATTAAACAATATTAAACAATTTTTAATTGAATTAAACAAGATTTAAATAGTTTAGGCAATTTAAATTATTCACATCAGAAAACAAATTTTATATTTGAATAGAGTATTCAAAATGGTGTGAAAAACATATTTTATTTGAATTATTTGAAAACAGTATGAATTAGTTATGAATTATTGCAATTTGCATTTGAATTATTCAAATTTGAAATTTAAATGCATTTTTGAAAATTCAAAACAGAACACAAGTTGAATATTTGGAAAGATTATGAAATTTGGATAGGAATACATATAAAGTTTGCATTTGTTGGATTTATAAAATGGAAGATATTGAATTTCAAAGTTATTTGTCCTATTCTGCCAATTAAAGAATATTTGGAAAATATCAGAAAACGTTTTAACCATTTGTTACTTTACAGTAACCTAGCCGCAGCCACTGGGTGTGGGCCACGGTGCCAGCGTGGCGCTGTGGATGGCGAGGTGGCGCAGCGGGTCACTGACCTGCGGACCTGGTCACCGAGGCAGAAACGCGGAAAAAGGACGCGCGAGGGGGGGGGGGATCGAACCCGCACCCTCCTCCTGCGCGCGAAGGGCCACTGCCGCTGCGCTGTAACTGAACTTTTGTTCAGAGTACAGCTGCAAGGTTTTTCAGGTAAAGCACACAGCTTGGTGCCAAACTGACGAACTGCAACTGCTGTTTGCAGTCACGGACAGAGGCCTTCGGCCGGTGATCACCACGGCGGATCTCCGGCGGCTCGCGGGTGGCCTAGGTGTGCGTGCAGGTGTGCGTGGTGATGCTTGTGCAGAGAAGAGGGAGATAGGAGGTGGAGGCCACGGCGAGCTCACCTCCGGTGGAGTCGAGCAGCGGCTCGGTGCGGAAGGCCGGCGACGATCGGCGCGGATGGCGGCGCGGCTACGGGCTGCCTCGAGCGCCACTGAGGTGTCGCTGACGTAGGGGGCACCGTGGGCTTCCCGTTCCCGTGGCTAGCTCGTGCTGCTAGCCATCGGCGACGGCGAGCGGCGGAGGGTTTCAGAGAGTGGCGTCGGGGTTCAGGGCGTGGTGAGTTGCAGAGAGGCGAGGGAGGCAGAGCGATGGAAGAAATGGCGGCGGGGCGGATGGGACAGCGACCTAGGGTTAGGGGTAGGCTAGAGAGGGTGCCGTGGTGAGCTACTTAAGGAGGAGCAGGGCCATGTACGGCGGCGAATCCATCGGAGGAGCAGGAGATCGTGCGGTGGCGCCTGCGTTCGTACGCCACGAGGAAGACGACAAGCGGGGTATCGGGCCAAAGGAATAAACGGGCTGGGCTGGTTCTTATCTGCTGCTGCTGCTCTCCTCTCCTCTCCTTTGCAGTTTTTTTTTTCTGTTATTATTTTTTTGTAGATTGCTTTGGAAGAAAAAGTTAAGGTTTTAGTTAGTGGAAAAATTACAGAAAATTAGTTTAGCCTTGTTATGTAATTAGAAACCATATAGTAAGATTGGATTTCAAAAATTGAGGTTTGAGAGGATAGTTTGTATTGAACCCAAATTTAGGGGAATTTTCATATTAATAAACCATTTATAAAACATGCATTTAAATAGGGTCACCCCTAGTGTTTTTGGAATGAATTAGAGGGTACAAAAGTGTGGTGAACTTTTATGGTTTCAAATGATTAAAGATTTGAGAAATGGTTTGAGTTTGAAAATAATTTGAAATTAATTGATTAATTGATTAAGTGATTGATTGAATTAAGCAACAATTTAAGAGTTGATCCAATATGAAAATAATTGGAAGCAATTGATGTTTTTGGATTTGCAAATCTTTATTTGAAAGATTGTAACAGACAAGTGTGAAACAATATTTGATTCATTATGAAAACAATGCAACAGAAAAATAAAAATGAGAATGATGCCATGATGCATTGCATAAATTAAACAAAGAAGTAAAACAACTAGGGTGTTTTCATACTTGGATGTTACAATTGCAATTCAAAATTAGAAGCATTGTGAGGCATGTTACTTATGCCAATATGAGTGAATTACTACATCAATCAAGGGAGGCCGAAAAGAGGTTGCAAGAGGAGCTACAAGTGAGTGCAAGGAGAAGTTTTCCTTCACAAAAGTCGAATGTTTCATCACCTACACCTCCAACTACTACTACCCGTGGGACTTCTAGTTCCAAACCCGAGCCAAATTCAACAAATTCCCAGAAAACTACTACATCTACTTCGGGTTCTAGTGGTGCTACACCTCCTCCAAGGAATAGAGATATGACATGCCATACATGTGGAGGAAAAGGTCACTTTAAAAGGGATTGCCCAAACAAGAAAGTTATGTTCCTCAATGCTAATGATGAGTATGAGACTGGAGATGATGTTGATCCCAATGAGGAGGATGCATATGATGATGGTCCTATTGATGCCTATGCTACAAATTATCCAACTATTGTTTGCACCAAAGCATTGAGTATTGTTCCTAGCAATGATGAGAGCCAAAGATGCAATTTATTTCAAACCAAGGCAATTGTTGGTCCTAACATGGCTTGTAAGGTGATCATTGATGGAGGGAGTTGCAGAAATTTAGCAAGCAAGGAGTTATGTGCAAAGCTAAGGTTGAGATATATTCCACATCCACATCCATATTATATTCAATGGCTCAATGAGAAGGAGGAAATAAGAGTATGCCAAATTGTGAGAGTGGAGTTCCAAACTGGACCATACAAGGATACTATTGAGTGTGATGTTGTTCCCATGTCGGTTTGCCATCTATTACTTGGAAGGCCATGGCAATTTGATAGAAAGGTGCTACATAATGAGAGAGCAAACACTTATCAATTGAATTGGAACAATAAGGACATTATATTGAGGCCTATGACACCCCAACAAATAGTGAATGAATCAAGACAAAAAGTGGAAATGAATGTTGAGAAGGAGAGAGAGAGGGAAAATATGAGTGAAAACACTACTTCCATGGGGGAAAACAAACCTAGGCCGAGTGGAAAAAGTAAGGGAGTGAGCCTCTTGACAATGTTAGCCACCAAAGAAGATTTGAGAGAGTTTGAGGATGATCCTAGCCTACTACCTATAGTGCTCATGCACAAGGGGGAAATTTTAGTTTCTAATGACATGACTCCTCTTTCTATTGGTGTTTCGAATGTTTTGCAGGAATTTGATGATGTTTTTCCAGAAGAAGTGCCCTCGGGCTTACCACCATTGAAGGGGATTGAGCATCAAATTGATTTAATTCCTGGATCTTCATTACCAAACCGAGCTCCCTATAGGACAAATCCCCAAGAGACAAAGGAAATTCAGAAACAAGTACACAATCTTCTTGATAAAGGTTACATTCGAATAAGCTTATCTTCTTGTGATGTTCCTGTCATTTTAGTTCCTAAGAAAGATGGTACTTGGTGCATGTGTGTAGATTATAGAGCAATTAACAATATCACTATTCGTTATCGTCATCCTATACCACGTTTGGAAGACATGTTATATGAATTAAGTGGTAGTGTTGTTTTCTCTAAAATTGATTTGTGTAGTGGTTACCATCAAATAAGAATGAAAGAAGGGGATGAGTGGAAAACAACCTTTAAAACAAAATTTGGTTTATATGAGTGGTTAGTAATGCCTTTTGGATTAACTAATGCACCTAGTACTTTCATGAGATTAATGAACCATGTTTTGAGAGATTTTATTGGCAAATTTGTGGTTGTTTACTTTGATGATATTCTCATATATAGCCACAATGAACGTGAACACATTGATCATATTAGACAAGTCTTGCATGTGCTAAGAGAAAATAAATTGTATGGAAATTTAGAGAAGTGCACTTTTTGCAAAGATAAGGTCATATTTCTTGGTTATGTTGTCTCTAAACATGGGATATAAGTTGATGAATCTAAAATTGAAGCAATTAAAAATTGGCCAATTCCCATGAATGTGAGTCAAGTAAGAAGTTTTAATGGACTCGCTGGATTTTATAGAAGATTTGTGATAGATTTTAGTACTATTGCTGCCCCTTTAAATGATTCGACTAAGAAAGGTGTAAATTTCGAGTGGGGGGTTGCTCAAGATATTGCTTTTGATACTTTGAAAAATAAGTTGATTTCGGCTCCAATATTGATGCTACCTAATTTTAATAAACAATTTGAGATTGAATGTGATTCTAGTGGCATAGGTATTGGAGGAGTGTTAATGCAAGATAAGAAACCAATTGCTTATTTTTCTGAAAAATTACATGGAGCACAATTGAATTATTCTGTCTATGATAAAGAATTGTATGCACTTGTTAGAGTACTTGAGGTTTGGAAACATTATTTGTGGCCAAAGTAATTTATTATACATTCTGATCATGAGGCACTGAAATTTTTAAAGAAACAATTCAATCTTAATAAGAGACTTGCTAAATGGATAGAATTTATTGAATATTTCCCATACATTATTAAACACAAGAAAGGATTAGATAATGTGGTAGGTGATGCTTTGTCTAGGAAAAATATGCTACTCACTAAATTGGATGTGCAAGTTTCGGGTTTAGAAGAATTAAAGCCACTATATGCTCAAGACAAAGAATTTTCTACACCCTATAGTAAATGTTCTAATGTGAAGGCTTGGGATAAATATCATTTACATGATGGATTTTTGTTTATAGCTAACAAACTATGTATTCCCGAGTGTTCTTTTCCTTTGATGTTATTACAGGAATCTCATAGTGGTGGATTGATGGGTCACTTTGGACGAGAGAAAACATTTCTTATGTTGGCTGAAAATTTCTATTGGGCACATATGAGGCGAGATGTCTATAGATTTGTGCAAAGGTGTATTACATGCAATAAAGCCAAGTCCAAATTGAAGCCCCATGGATTATATACTCCATTGCCAACACCAACTACACCATGGGAAGATATAAGCATGGATTTTGTGTTAGGCTTGCCAAGGCCAAAGAGGGGACATGACTCAATTTTTGTGGTGGTGGATAGATTTTCCAAGATGTCACACTTCATTGCTTGCCACAAAAGTGATGATGCTTCCCACATTGCTACACTCTTTTTCAAGGAGATAGTAAGACTACATGGAGTACCAAGGACAATTGTTTCGGATAGAGATGTGAAATTCATGAGTTACTTTTGGAAGACATTATGGGGGAAGCTTGGAACCAAATTGTTGTTTTCTACAACATGTCACCCTCAAACAGATGGAAAAACCGAGGTGGTGAATAGAACTTTGTCTACATTACTGAGAACTATGATCAACAAAAATTTGAAGGAATGGGAAGATTGTTTGCCACATGTGGAGTTTGCCTACAATAGAGCTGTGCATTCAACTACTCAACTATGTCCTTTTGAGGTGGTTTATGGATTTCGGACTACTACACCACTTGATCTATTACCACTTCCTATTCAAGAGAGAATTAATATGGATGCATCCAAAAGGGCTGATTTTGTGAAGAAGATACATGAGAAAACAATGGATGTTATAGAGAAGAAAGGGAAGGATGTTGCTCAAAGGAGAAATCAAAAGAGAAAGGAAGTTATTTTTTCAAGAGGGAGATTTGGTATGGGTACACTTTCGAAAGGATAGGTTCCCAAAGCTAAGGAAATCAAAATTATTACCAAGAGGCGCTGGTCCTTACAAAGTGATTGCAAAAATAAATGACAATGCTTATATCATTCGGGGGAAATAAAAATTGTTTCCCTTGAAGACAACTCTTCACAAGTGGTGAATGGCCAAAGACTCAAGCATTATATTTCTGGAGATCCTTATAATGAAAATGTTGATTGTATTCAAGCCATGATCCCGGAGGAGTTTATTAAGAAGCATATTTCAGAAACTGCAGAGTCAATTTTCGAATAGGTAACAGTTTTGGTAAGAAAATGTCCGCGAAACATCTTTCAACTTATATTTAATGTTTTTAGAAAATATGAAAAATTATGAGCCGGAAACGAGAGGGATACGGAGCCCTGAGGCTACACACCATAGGGTGGAGCGGTCCCACCTCTGGCTGCGCCAACCCATGGTGTGGGCTCCCCGGAGCCCCTCTCCGACTCGTTTTCAACCTGGACCATCCTTTTGTTATGAAACTTTTTACTATATAATCCATCGGATCCCCCGAGGTCCGTATATCATTTTCTCATCGTGTTTCTGTTTCGAGCTGTTTGTGCGAGGATCTGTTTTCGGTTTTATAAGCATCATGGACTCTGCCAACGATAACAAGGGGAAGGGACCAAAGGAAGATGATGTCCAAGACCTGAAGCCGGAGGAGATCGAGAGTGGAGCTGAAGGAGATGTAGAAGAAAACCCAGGAGTGCGTCCACGCACCACCATCGCAAGCATTAGGGTGGTGGCTAACCCCTTGAATCTCAAGAGAAACGCGCAGATGAGCACCGGAGGGAAGGTTCCACGTTACTCCCTGGCTTCGAAGACACCTGTTGCGGGAGTCAAGAACTACTTCCACACATTAATTCATGATTATCAGTGCAAAAAGGTGCCCAATAGGGATTTGCCCTCTATGTGGGAGATGAATCGTTCTAACCATGCAGATGAAGGAAGCTCTCAACCTAAGGAAGAGTGGGGGAAAAATCTTGGTGGCTGGGATTCACCGTCTGACAGGCATGCAAACTGTATTGATTGCAATACGGAGGTGATGCGTATGCTTATGTTTGCGATCGAAGATCTGAAGAAATATATTGATAAGCTCATCGAGAAGGATTCACCACCACCACCGAAGAATTGATTCATCATTGGTTTTGGCATCCCCTTAGCTTGTTCCAAGCTTGGGGGGAGTGTCGCTGTATCACATCACTATCTTTCATCTTTTTTACTTTTTCAGTGGAGTCATATCATGAGTAGAGAAGTTATCATATAGGATGGTTTGAAGTATGGAAGTGTCTCTCCCTAGTTGGTTATCGCTGTATCCATTCGTGTGAGTTGCCGGTTTGAAATATTAATGTGAAGTTTCATCATTTACTTTCTATGCACATTATTTCAGTTTTCAACTTATGTCATATGGTTGAGCTTTCTATTAGTATTTTCTATAACTCTAGAGATCATCAAGTTAATCTAGTTGTTTTTGGCAAACTTAGCTTGGGTCAACAGAAATAATAATTTGAGTTGCTAGTTTAGGAAAGAGGAATTTGCCTATTAGCTCATAAACTTAGTATTTACAAGTTAAGATCATTTGTGCTTTCAATGAAGATTGCATGATTGGTTTCATCATATGTATATTTGTTTGTTTTCCTTCAACTCTTATGCTTGCTACCCAGCTTTGGTAGCCAAAAACCCCGTACTTAGAGGGAATGCTTCTCATGCATACAAACCTAAAACCCCAAAACCTGGCCATTTGTGTCCACCATACCTTCCTACATGTGGTACTTCACCGCCACTCCAAGTAAATTTCTCATGTGCTACCTTTAAAACTTTCAAATTACTCCTGTTTTGTGTTCCTGTTTTAGCTCATGAGGACGCAAATAGAGAATATTTATCTCACTTGTTGATTGGACTCACACACCTGGACTAGTGGCTTCATCCGCTTATCCAAATGCTAGAAGATCTGGCAGCGGGGTGCCCAGCCCCAAAATAATAATACAAATCCTCTTCACTCTTTTCGCCCCTGATTTATCAGTCAAAGCATAATTGTGTAAACAAAAGAGAAATTGTAATGACCTTCTATACCAGTTGCGTCCTTCTATGGGAGCCGCTCTTGTGAGTCTAGTTGGCTTGTGATGTACTGTATTTTCTGTTTTCCATTTGTTGACATAAATATACACCTCTCAAAATTTAGACACTCCTCCATGATTTGTGATTGTTGGCAGGCACCCGAGGATTCGGTTAGCCATGGTTTGTGTAGATGGATGGGAGGAGTGTCATGCATTGTATACCTCTGTTTATTAAAATAAAAGCTCTAGAACATGAGTAGTCAATGCTTCCCTCTGCGAAGGGCCTATCTTTTACTTTTATGTTGAGTCAGTAAACCCATTTCCTTCTGTCTCCAGCAAGCATTTGAGTTTTTGTGATCTCATCATCTATATGTTGATTCATTTAATCATGTTTTCCATCCTTCTTTGTTCATGCTTTATTATCTGAATGAATATTACTTTAAAAGCTATGAATCAATGTAAAAGAATTGTTATAATTAAACATTTTAAGCCCTACACTATAAACCTTGTTATAAAGACTTCACCTAAGATAAGTATAATTTCATTAAATGTTCTCTGACCAAGAACGAAGTTTGCCATTACCAATTTTGATTCTCTCTTTTGTATCTTTGTTTGTGACTCCCTTTACTTGTTTCAAGTTAAGTTATATGAGAGGAATTTGCTGATGAGGACATCCCTAGCTCTTCACCTATTTTTACACATGAGGATGCTCCAACACAAGCTAATGAAGTAAGGATTGGTCCAATGACAAGATCAACAAACTAGCTATTACAACAACAGGTGAATTCACTCCTACTTGAGTATAATGTTTATAATTGTGAGAACTTTATACTACCTAAATCCATGTACTTATGTATTCTCAGGTTTATTGATAACACAAGCATGAATGGAGGATATCATGAAGAGGAGATACACATGGATGAAGATGGACTAGAAGAGGAGATGGAGAACAAGCACTAGCATGGTGAAAACAAGGAATAACAGAAAATAACAATTGTTATTCATTGAAAACAATTGTTATTTTGATGATGACAAGGGGATGGTGCCTCCACAAGGTCAAATGCACTTAGTAGAAATCCTAACAATGTTAGGTATGGTTTGTATACCATTATTAGCCGCACCCCTTAATGGTGGGTCGGTTTGTATCCATTGTGAGTCGGTTTGGGTTGTGTCCACCCAAACCAAGAGTCCTAGTTCTAGTAGGTTAGGTGCTTGTGCAAGGATACCCCCCTTGTGGCCGCACCCCCTCTCTTAAATAGATAGGATCTGAGCCATATCTCTTTAGACTATGTTAAAACAATAAACCCTAGACCTCTAGATTGAAACAGCTTGTAAGCCTTCATCTGGAAGTTCATCTGCAAACTTTACGTGTTACCTGCTGTTCCACTGGGAATAAGAAGGTACATGACCACTTGTAGTCGGTGGATTACTTGTGCAAGAGTGTGGAGTTGAGAATATCCTTGGGGTTGCTATCTTTTGCATTGGCATCAGGGATCAGCCGGGAGAGTTCTTAGTGGCGCACTAGTTATCATATTGAAGTTATCTGTGAGTTCACTGAGAAGATTGGGCCACCCCTTGTCATCTTGGTATCAGATTTACAGGTTGCCTCGGTGAGCTATCAAATTTCACTTTAGTTTGGGTGTTTTTATTACCTATCCAGAAAATTGCCCCACAAAAATAGTTTAGTTCATTGCCATAACCCTAGATATCACCTTAGTTTCAATTACTATAGCTGTTTTTGTGTTTGATTTTGTGTTCCTTTTTGTCTTTTTAGTTTTGTTATTTTTCGGCTAGGGTTAGGGTTCTTGTTCGCTGGTCGAGTTCCTATAAACAAACCACAAAAAAATCCGCTGCTATTAGCCCTATATTCATCCAATCCGAGTCCAACTAGAGATCCTACCGCGACAGCGTTTTCCATCGTTTTCCTGCCGTACCGCACCACCCACCGATCCCGCCACTAGTCGAACTCGGATTCACCCCGTCTCACGGTTACAAAACCCCCCTCCCGCACCGCAACGCCCTTACCAATCGCTCCACCTGCGCGCTACCGTGGCACGCGTTTGCGCCAAAACCCTGCCGTGCGCTTCCACCGCTGCCGCCGTCCACGTAACGCACGTGCGCGCTGATTTTTCCTGTAACGCGGTTACCAATCGTGAGTTTTGCTGGCTTGCGTGCTGCCGTGGCAGAGAAACCCTGCGTTTTGCTGCCGTGAGTGTTGATCGCTACCGTGAGCACCTAGTTGCTACCGCGGCACGGTTTTTCACTCGTTTTTGCTCCCGTGCGACACAGTTGTACTCTGTTTTCTGCCGTGAGCTGAAAACTTCTACCGTGAGCATTTGTGATCTGTTTTCAGCTAGATGTTTTTTTTCTGTTTTTCCTTGTTATTTCCTGTTTTCTTCTTTAGGATCAATATCTCCATACTTTGTGAACCTAGCCACAGCCTTTCTACAACATATTAATAGGAACTTGCCTACAAGTTAGCTATTTTGTGCTCTGACAGGTTGCTCATTTTCATCACCACCATTGTGTTCACTTGTTTATTGGTTCATATTGCTCCTAGTTGTGTTTAAGGCCATTGAAAAATACAAAAAAATAGAAAAAGAGTAAAAGTATAAAAAATAGAGAAAAGAGAAAACAGAAAAAGTCGCAAAGAGGCCGAGTTGATACTATTGTTTACTAGTTGAGCTTGCCATTGTGACACTTGGTTTTTCATTGAGAAATCTTGTGCCTGTCAATTAAGATCCTAGCTAGTGACTTTCTAGTGCATTGCAAAATCTCATCCATATATTTGCTTTGCCACATTTGTCTCCATTATTGTGAGAGTTTCCTTGGGTATTTTTATATCATCACAAAACAACAAATAGGACTTGTTACTTTAGTGATTGTTAGGTATCCATAGCAAGCCCCACTAAATAACCTTGTTTACTTTTGTGAGAGTTAAAAACCTGGGTATTCTCTTCTTCACATCAAAGTACATTAATTGCCTCTACTTGTGGTGAGTATTTCTATTCACTTTGGAACGGTAAGATAACCTATTGTCTTGCTAGATTTTTGAGTGAGTTGTGAGAGAACAACACAACCTATACTTGTTTCTATTTCACTAACCTACTAATGGATCTTTCTAGTGATGAAATTGTGCAGCAAAAGAAGGACCATAAGGTGGGAGTAAATTGGAGGGAGTATGAGGCTCTAAGGGATGTGTTGACAGATCAAATGAGGGACAATCATAATAATATCAAGGAGTTTGTTACTGATGCATGTGATCCTATATATGAGGCTCTCCAAGCCGTGGAGACTAAAATGGAGGAAACACATAAGATGGCCGAGACCAATAATGGGCAAATGCAAACAATCCATGCTTCTATTGCTACAATGAATACTACCCTTGCTGGTTTTCAAACATTGATTCAACAAAGATTACCACCTATTGATGATGATAATGCTAGTGTCCATAGTGATGCAAATAATGGTTTTGAAGTCAATGTTGAGGTGGTTAATAATCATGGCCGTGGAGCTAGAGGTGAAAGAGGCTGAGGAGGATTTCTAGGCCAAGCTAATCACTTGGGAGCTAGGCGTGTTCCTCTCAATGTTGCTCCTGAAAAATCATAGAGAGGATTATGGTTTGGGTAAGCCCAAATTTTCTATACCATCTTTCAGCTTTGACACCATGGATGTGGAAGAATATTTGCTATGGGAACTGAAAATTGAGAAGCTATGGAGATTACATGAGTATACTGAGCATAGAAAAATAAAATTGGCTTCTTCCGAGTTTGATGGATATGCTCTTCGTTGGTGGGATACTACTGTGAGAAAGAAACAAGAAGATGGTGAATTACCCATTATCACTTGGAATACCATGAAGAGAGTCATGAGGGACAGATTTGTACCACCAAATTACATAAGTCAACAATTTGATCAATTGCAACAATTGAGGCAAGGTACTATGACTGTTGATGCTTATTATCAAGAGATGGAACTGATCATGCAAAGAGCACGTGTGAGAGCAATTGGAGCAAACAATGCAAAGGTTTCTTTCAGGTTTGAATTATAAAATCAAAGGCATTGTTAGACATCATCAATAACATGATATGCATGAGTTATTACATCATGCTAGGGAGGCCGAATCACATATCAATGAGGAGGCTAAAATTATAGGAAGAACAGGGAATAGATTTCCCTTGAGATCATCTACTATGCCTAGTACACCACCTCCACCATCTCTTAGCCGTGGTGTTTCATCATCCAAGGCCGAGCCTAGTGCCTCTATTGCAAGGAAATCATCACAACCAGCTGCAAGTGCCACGGGTTCAAGTGCTTCCACAACAAGAAATAGGGATATTACATGTCATACATGTGGAGGAAAGGGGCACTTCAAGAAGGATTGCCCAAATACAAAGGTGATGTTTATTAATGAGAACAATGAGTATGAGACAGGTGATGATGTTGATCCTAATGATAATGATGATGATGATGATGGCTATTTGAGTGATACTCCATTGGATGCCTATGCTACCACTATGCCATCTATTATTTGCACACACAAATCTTCAAGTGTTATTCCTAGTCCTGAAAATCAAAGGTGCAATTTATTTCAAACAAAGGCTGTTATTGGTCCTAATATGGCTTGCAAAGTCATTATTGATGGAGGGAGTTGCAGGAATTTGGCTAGCAAAGATTTATGTGCAAAGCTAAATCTGAAATATTTACCACACCCTTGTCCTTATCATATACAATGGTTGAGTAGCTCTGGACAAATGAAGGTGACCCATATGGTGCATGTGGAATTTCAGATTGGTCCCTATAAGGATACTATTGAGTTTGATGTGGTTCCTATTACAGTTTGCCACTTATTATTGGGGAGACCATGGCGATTCGACAGGAGTGTGAAGCATGAAGGAAGAGCAAATACTTATGAGTTGCATCATCATGGGAAGACTATTATTTTGAGGCCTATGACTCCACAACAAATTGTAAATGAGTCCCAATCCAAAATAGATGTGAAAGTTGAAAAATAGAGTGACAGGGACGAGGGAAAACAAAATTCACAAGCCTTGGGGAGTGGTAGTCAAAACAATTCGAGTGGTAAAAATAAAAATAAGAGAGAGAGCCTATTATGCATGTTAGCCACTAAAGAGGATTTGAGGGAATTTAGGGATGATCCTACATTAGTCCCTATTGTGCTTATTCACAAGGGAGAGATTTTGGTTTCTAATGACATGACCCCTATTCCTCTTGGTGTTTCTCATTTGTTGCAGGATTTTGATGATGTTTTTCTAGGAGATATTCCCTCGGGATTGCCACCATTGAGAGGTATTGAGCATCAAATTGATTTAATTCCTGGAGCATCTTTGCCAAACCGAGCCCCTTATAGAACAAATACACATTAGACAAAGGATATACAAAGGCAAGTACAAGAGCTACTAGATAAAGGTTATATTCGAGTTAGTCTTTCTCCTTGTGTTGTTCCCGTTATATTGGTTCCTAAGAAAGATAATACTTGGCGCATGTGTGTAGATTGTAGAGCAATTAATAACATCACTATTCGTTATCGTCATCCTATACCACGTTTAGAAGACATGTTAGATGAATTAAGTGGTGCTACTCTTTTCTCTAAAATTGATTTGCGTAGTGGGTACCATCAAATAAGAATGAAAGAGGGAGATGAGTGGAAAACTGCATTTAAAACAAAATTTGGTTTATATGAATGGTTAGTGATGCCTTTTGGTTTAACTAATGAACCTAGTACTTTCATGAGACTAATGATCCATATTTTGAGAGATTTTATTGGTAGATTTGTGGTAGTTTATTTTGATGATATTCTCATATATAGCCACAATGAACATGAACATATTGATCATATTAGACAAGTTTTGCAAGTGCTAAGAGAAAATAAATTGTATGGTAATCTTGAGAAGTGCACTTTTTGCAAAGATAAGGTCATCTTTTTGGGATATGTAGTTTCTAAACATGGGATTGAAGTAGATACATCAAAAATTGAAGCAATTCGAAATTGGCCTATTCCAACTAATGTGAGCCAAGTTAGAAGTTTTAATGGGCTTGCTAGTTTCTATAGAAGATTTGTGCCTAATTTTAGTACTATTGCTGCTCCATTAAATGATCTAACTAAAAAAGGAGTTGATTTCGAGTGGGGTGTTGCTCAAGACATTGCTTTGAGAAGTTGATTTCGGCCCCACTATTAATGCTACCAAATTTTGATAAACAATTTGAGATTGAATGTGATGCTAGTGGCATAGGTATTGGAGGTGTGTTAATGCAAGAGAAGAAACCTATTGCCTATTTTTCTGAAAAATTACATGGTGCACAATTGAATTATTATGTTTATGATAAAGAATTATATGCACTTGTGAGAGTTTTAGAGGTGTGGAAACATTATTTATGGCCTAAATAATTTATTATACATAGTGATCATGAGGCATTAAAATTCTTAAAGTGCCAATCAAATTTGAATAAAAGACATGCTAAATGGGTTGAATTTATTGAATCTTTTCCATACATAATTAAACATAAAAAGGGATTGGAAAATGTAGTTGTTGATGCTTTGTCAAGAAATAATATGTTACTCTCAACATTGGAGATTAAGCTTTCGGTTTTGGAGGGTATTAGAGATTTATATGATGAAGATAATGAATTTTCTATGCCATTTAATAAATGTACTAATGTTAAGGCATGGGATAAATTTCATATACATGATGGATACTTGTTTAGAGCTAACAAATTATGTATTCCCGAGTGTTCTTTGCGTTTATTCTTAATACAGGAATCTCATAGTGGAGGATTAATGGGACACTTTGGAAGAGAGAAGACATTGCTTCTGTTGGCTGAAAATTTCTATTGGGAACATATGAGAAGAGATGTGTATAGATTGGTGCAAAGATGCATTACTTGCAACAAGTCCAAGTCCAAATTAAAACCCCACGGGTTGTACACTCCATTGCCATCACCTAGTACATGGAGGACATGACTCTATCTTTGTGGTTGTCGACAGATTTTCAAAGATGGCTCACTTCATTGCTTGCCACAAGAGTGATGATGCTTCTCACAGTGCAAATTTATTCTTTAGAGAAATTGTGAGATTACATGGAGTGCCAAGAACTATTGTTTCAGATAGAGATGTCAAATTCATGAGTTACTTTTGGAAGACACTATGGGGGAAGCTTGGAACCAAATTATTATTTTCCACTATTTGTCACCCCCAAACTGATGGCCAAACCGAGGTGGTCAATAGGACATTGTCCACATTATTGAGAAGCATGATCAAGAAAAATTTGAAGGAGTGGGAGGAGTGTTTGCCCCATGTGGAATTTGCATATAATAGAGCTGTGCATTCTACTACTCAATTATGTCCTTTTGAGGTGGTTTATGGGTTCAAGCCTATTACTCCTCTTGATTTATTACCACTTCCTACACAAGAGAGAATTAATATGGAGGCATCCAAGAGAGCAGATTTTGTGAAGAAAATGATGAGGACATGCCTAAGGATTATGTGATCACAAGAGAGTTGATAGAAGACCACATGAACATGGTGAAAACAATAAAGCAAGATGGTGAAAACAGTTCATAACAATTGTTATTTCAATAGAACAATTGTTATTCATCAAGATATGGGGATGGTGCCTCCACAAGATCAAATGCACCAAGTGTGGAAAACAATCCAATTATGTTATTCCACACTCATACATGAACAAGGCAAGAGGAAGGCGCCCACAAAGGAGCATCAATGCGCCATATACAAGACCTAGTTCAATTAGGATTGGTTTGTATACCAATTTGGCCGCACCCCTTGTGTGGGGGTCGGTTTGTATCTATTTTGGTGTCCTAGTAGGAGTCCTAGTCCAATTAGGTTAGGTGCTTGCGCAAGGGAGCCTTGTGGCCGCACCCCCCCTCTTATATACCCCTTGGGGCGCATAGGAGAGGGCAGACTACGTTAAAACATAAACCCTAGACCTCTAGATTGAAACTGCTTGTAAGCCTTTCATCTGGAAGTTCATCTGCAAACTTTACGTGATACCTGCTGTTCCACTGGGAATAAGACGGTACAGAACCACTTGTAGTCGGTGGATTACTTGTGCAAGAGTGTGGAGTTGAGAATATCCTTGGGGTTGCTATCTTTTGCATTGGCATCAGGGATCAGCCGGGAGAGTTCTTAGTGGCGCACTAGTTATCATACTGGAGTATCTGTGAGTTCACTGAGAAGATTGGGCCACCCCTTATCATCTTGGTATCAGATTTACAGGTTGCCTCGGTGAGCTATCAAATTTCCCTTTAGATTTGAGTGTTTTATTTCCTATCCAGAAAAAGCCCCACAAAAATAGTTTTAGTTTTTGCCATAGCCTAGATATCATCTTAGTTTCAATTACTAGTGCTGTCTTTGTGTTAGATTTGTGTTACTTTTTATCGTTTTTAGTTTCATCTATTTTTCGGCTAGGTTTAGGGTTTTGTTCATCTAGCCGAGTTTCTATCCAAAAATACCAAAAAGAGCCGCAACTATCCACCCTATACACCCACCAATCCGATCCATATAGTGCTCATACCACGGCACAAAACTTGCCAAAATCCTGCCGCACCACTTCCCACTCCAACTCGGATTCCCTTCCCACCCACGCAAACCACCCACCGCTGCCTTCCCCTACTCACCATCGGATTCCCACCTTGCCGCTACCGCGCCCTAGCTGCTATCGGATTGGCACCGTAACGCGCTTACAAAATCCACCCCGAGCCCCGCAGCGCAACACACCATCGCCTCGCTAGCGCGCTGCCGCGGTACCAAAAACCGCAAAATCCCCGCAGCGCGCTTACCAGCAGCCATAACGCGCGAGTGCGCTCTGCCGCGGTACGATTTCTGCGTGTTTCTCTGCCGTATTGCTCTGCCGCGGTACCAAAACCGTGTTTTTCCTGCCGTGAGGAGTTGTTGCTGCCGTGAGCTGTTGAATCTCTGCCGTGGCACAGTTTTTGACTGTTTTGGCTGCCGTACACTCTGCCGTGGCTCCAAATTGAGCTGTTTTCCTGCCGTGAGGGTTAAGTGCTGCCGTGAGCTTTTCTAGCTAGATTTTCACATAGATTTTTCTGTTTTCTCTTTTATTTTCCTGTTTTCATCTCTAGGACCAATATATCCGTACCCTTGTGAACCTTAGCCACAGCCTTTCTACAGCATTATAATAGGAACTTGCCCACAAGTATAGCTATTTTGTGCTCTGACAGGTTGCTCATATTTCACCACCACCATTGTGTTCACTTGTGTTTGGTTAATTATTGCTCCTAGCTTAGTGTAAGGCCATTGAAAAATTCAAAAAAAAAAAAAAAATAGAAAAAGCAAAAAGTATAAAAAAAAAAAGAGAAAAGAGAAAAGAGAAAAGAGAAAGTGCTAAAAGGCCATATCATTGCTATTGTTTACTAGTTGAGCTTGCCATTGTGACACTTGGTTTTTCTTTGAGCAATCTTGTGCCTGTCAATAAGAGCCTAGCTAGTGACTTTCTAGTGCATTGCAAAACTCATCCATATATTGCATTGCCACATTTGTCTCCATTGTGTGAGTTTCCTTGGGTATTTTATATCTTCACTAAGACAGCAAATAGGATTGTTACTTTGGTGATTGTTAGGTATCCATACCAAGCCCCACTAAATAACCTTGTTTGCTTTTGTGAGAGTTAAAAACCTGGGTATTCTCTTCTTCACACCAAAGTACTTTAATTGCCTCTACTTGTGGTAAGTATCTCTATTCACTTTGGAGTGGTAAGATATCCTATTGTCTTGCAAGATTTTGAGTGAGTTGTGAGAGAGCACCACAACCTATACTTGTTTCTATTACACTAACCTACTAATGGATCTTTCTAGTGGTGATCTTGTGCAGCAAAAGAAGGACCATAAGGAGGGAGTTAATTGGAGAGAGTATGAGGCTCTTAGGGATGTTTTGGCAAAGGAGATAGTGGACAATCATAATGGACTCAAACAATTTGTTCAAGATGCATGTGATCCCTTATATGAGGCTCTCCAAGCTATGGAGACCAAGATGGAGGCCACACACAAATTGGCCGAGACTAATGGAGGGGAAGTGAGATCAATTCATGATTCTATTGCTCAAATGACTACTACCCTTGCTGGACTTCAAACCATGATTCAAACAAGAATGCCTCTTATTGATGATGACAATGCTAGTGTCCATAGTGATGCTAATAATAGAGTGGAAGCTATTGGTGCAAGAAATCAAGTTCATGGCCGAAATAGAGAGGAAAGAGGCCTAGGAGGATATAATGGCCGAAACCAAAATTTTGGAGAAAGAAGAATGCCAAACAATTTGGTGCAAGCTAATCCAAGAGAAGATGGTTTGAGTAAGCCTAAATTTTCTATTCCATCATTTAGCTTTGATAATATGGATGTGGAAGAATACTTGCTATGGGAGTTGAAGATGGAAAAACTATGGAGAATGCATGAGTACAATGAGGATAGAAAGATCAAATTGGCTTCAAGTGAGTTTGATGGTTATGCTCTTAGATGGTGGGATGAGCTTTTGAGGAAGAGACAAGAAGATGGAGAATTGCCCATTGTCACTTGGAACAACATGAAGAGGATCATGAGAGATAGATTTGTTCCACCAAATTACATAAGGCAACAATTTGATCAATTGCAACAATTGAGGCAAGGAACTATGAGTGTTGATGCTTATTATCAAGAGATGGAACTAATTATGCAAAGAGCACGTGTGAGAGAACAATTGGAGCAAACAATGCAAAGATTCCTTTCGGGTTTGAACTACAAAATCAAAGGCATTGTGAGGCATCACCAATATCAAAATATACATGAGCTATTACATCATGCAAGGGAGGCCGAAGCACATATTCTTGAGGAAGCAAAAATTACTAATAGAACATGGAATAGATTTCCATTGAGATCATCTACTACTCCTAGTACACCACCTCCACCAATTCCATCTTCCAGTTTTCGAGGTGATCCATCATCCAAACCCGAGCCTAGTGTGTCTAATACAAAGAAATCATCACATCCAGCAGCAAGTGCTTCAGGTTCTAGTGCTCCTACTACAAGGAATAGAGATATGACATGCCACACATGTGGAGGAAAAGGGCACTTCAAGAGGGATTGTCCAAATACAAAAGTGATGGTGATCAATGAGAATAATGAGTATGAAACAGGTGATGATGTTGATCCCAATGATCTTGATGATGATGATGGTTCTTTGAGTGATACTCCTTTGGATGCTTATGCTACTACTTTGCCATCTATTATATGCACACAAAACTCTTTGAGTGTGTTGCCTAGTCCTGAAAATCAAAGGTGCACTTTATTTCAAACAAAGGCTGTTATTGGTCCCAACATGGCTTGCAAAGTCATTATTGATGGAGGAAGTTGCAGAAATTTGGCTAGCAAAGAGTTATGTGCAAAACTCAATTTGAAATATATGCCACACCCTTCTCCTTATCATATCCAATGGTTGAGTAGCACGGGACAAATGAAGGTTTCTTTTATGGTGAGAGTGGAGTTCCAAATTGGACCTTACAAGGATGTCATTGAGTTTGATGTGGTGCCCATGACAGTTTGCCATCTTTTATTGGGAAGACCTTGGCAATTTGATAGAAGTGTGAAGCATGAAGGAAGAGCAAATACTTATGAGCTATATCATCATGGGAAGACTATTGTTTTGAGGCCCATGACTCCACAACAAATAATACAAGAGTCCCAATCCAAAATTGATATGAGAGTAGAAAAAGAAAGAGAGAAGGATGAGGGAACACCCAAAATTCAAGCCATGGAGAAGGAGAGCAACACCAATTCGAGTGGAAAGAGCCTTTTAACTAATGCCATAATTTTTCCTAGTGTTGTTTCTTGTGCACAGGTTGCTATTGAAGAAAGGGAGCACAAAGAAACATCACACAATTTGAAGGAATATGCCACGGATACAAGTATGTTTGCTTGTGATATGAAGGTTAGTTTTGAAGAAAGGGAGATACAACCTTCAAATACACAAGATATTGAGGAAATTATACCTACTACACATGAGGAGGTTAGTATTGATAAGGGTATGGATTTCGGTTTGATAACTACAAGTAGTGAATTATGTGATAATTTTCAACCATATAAACTTATAAATTCGAAATTTCACCATATGGTTTTTGTTTCACATAAAGAAGTACTTGCTATGATACCTTCTAGTGATATTATATACTATGACATGTTAAAAGAACCAATTAATATGAAATATGCTATGGATAAATTTGGTTATGATGATTCTAGCACATATGATAAAAGTTTCAAAATTTACTTGATTGGTGATTATAATGTGGATAAAATTTTTATGATACATCACATGTGTGTTACTTATGCTAAAGTGGCCGAATTACATCATGTGTTCTCTTGGATAGATGATTATAGAGATGATATTATACCTATGTTTATTTCACCACACTATGGGTTGGATACATGTACTAGTAAATCAAACTACACTTATATTTGCAATTTTGATTGCCATGAGATGAAAGAATATGATTTTTATGTGTGGTTTTCATACAAATTTCGTGGTCATATGATATATACACTATATTGTGTTTTGCTAACAACTAATGAGTACCATTATATATACATATATGGTGCATACACTTTGTTCTTTTTGTTTCTTCCACTTTCAGATTATCACAAGACGAGGACGTCTTGTCTTGAAGAAAGGGAGGATGATGAGGACATGCCTAAGGATTATGTGATCACAAGAGAGTTGATAGAAGACCACATGAACATGGTGAAAACAATAAAGCAAGATGGTGAAAACAGTTCATAACAATTGTTATTTCAATAGAACAATTGTTATTCATCAAGATATGGGGATGGTGCCTCCACAAGATCAAATGCACCAAGTGTGGAAAACAATCCAATTATGTTATTCCACACTCATACATGAACAAGGCAAGAGGAAGGCGCCCACAAAGGAGCATCAATGCGCCATATACAAGACCTAGTTCAATTAGGATTGGTTTGTATACCAATTTGGCCGCACCCCTTGTGTGGGGGTCGGTTTGTATCTATTTTGGTGTCCTAGTAGGAGTCCTAGTCCAATTAGGTTAGGTGCTTGCGCAAGGGAGCCTTGTGGCCGCACCCCCCCTCTTATATACCCCTTGGGGCGCATAGGAGAGGGCAGACTACGTTAAAACATAAACCCTAGACCTCTAGATTGAAACTGCTTGTAAGCCTTTCATCTGGAAGTTCATCTGCAAACTTTACGTGATACCTGCTGTTCCACTGGGAATAAGACGGTACAGAACCACTTGTAGTCGGTGGATTACTTGTGCAAGAGTGTGGAGTTGAGAATATCCTTGGGGTTGCTATCTTTTGCATTGGCATCAGGGATCAGCCGGGAGAGTTCTTAGTGGCGCACTAGTTATCATACTGGAGTATCTGTGAGTTCACTGAGAAGATTGGGCCACCCCTTATCAGAAAATTCATGAGAAAACAAAAGAAGCAATTGAGAAGAAAGGAAGACATGTGGCTGAAAGAGTAAACAAGAAGAGAAAGGAAGTAATATTTTGGCCAGGAGATATGGTGTGGGTTCACTTTAGAAAAGATAGATTTCCCACATTGAGAAAATCAAAATTGATGCCTAGAGGTGCTGGTCCTTATAGAGTTATTTCAAGGATCAATGATAATGCATACAAAATTGACCTCCCAATTGATGAGTTTGGTGTTAGAAATTCTTTTAATGTGGACGATTTGACACCTTACCATGGAGATGATTTAGCATCGAGGTCGATGCCTTTTCAAGAGGGGGAGGATGATGAGGACATCCCTAGCTCTTCACCTATTGTTACACATGAGGATGCTCCAACACAAGCTAATGAAGTAAGGATTGGTCCAATGACAAGATCAAGAACCAAGCTATTACAACAACACGTGAATTCACTCCTACTTGAGTGTAATGTTTATAATTGTAAGAACTTTATACTACCTAAATCCATGCACTTATGTATTCTCGGGTTTATTGATAACACAAGCATGAATGGAGGAGATCATGAAGAGAAGATACACATGGATGAAGATGGACTAGAAGAGGAGATGGAGAACAAGTACTAGAATGGTGAAAACAAGGAATAACAGAAAATAACAATTGTTATTCATTGAAAACAATTGTTATTTTGATGATGACAAGGGGATGGTGCCTCCACAAGGTCAAATGCACTTAGTAGAAATCCTAACAATGTTAGGTATGGTTTGTATACCATTATTAGCCGCACCCCTTAATGGTGGGTCGGTTGTATCCATTGTGACTCGGTTTGGGTTGTGTCCACCCAAACCAAGATTCCTAGTTCTAGTAGGTTAGGTGCTTGCGCAAGGATACCCCCCTTGTGCCCGCACCCCCTCTCTTAAATAGATAGGATCCGAGCCATAGCTCTTTAGACTACGTTAAAACAATAAACCCTAGACCTCTAGATTGAAACAGCTTGTAAGCCTTCATCTGGAAGTTCATCTGCAAACTTTACGTGTTACCTCCTATTCCACTGGGAATAAGAAGGTACAAGACCACTTACAGTCGGTGGATTACTTGTGCAAGAGTGTGGAGTTGGGAATATCCTTGGGGTTTCTATCTTTTGCATTGTCATCAGGGATCAGCCGGGAGAGTTCTTAGTGGCGCACTAGTTATCATATTGAAGTTGTCTGTGAGTTCACTGAGAAGATTGGGCCACCCCTTATCAGTTGCAATCTGTAATGATTGGTGAATAGGTAATTGTGATGCTTCTTGTCCGTATTTTATTTATCGACTCTTCACTCCATAAACCTGTGGTCATGTTTTCTGAGTTCAGTTTCGCTTGGGGACAAGCGAGGTCTAAGCTTGGGGGGAGGTTATACGTCCATTTTGCATCACTATTTTATATCATAATTTTCTATTATTCATCGATATATTTCATGTTATGATGCATCTCTTATGTTATTTTATCTTATTTTGCATGTTTTATAATTTTTGGAGAATAAACACCGGGACCAGAAATCTGATGGAAAAAGCACCGTCGAGATACCATATTTCAGAAGATCAGAAGAAGAAGGGGGACATCCAGGGGTTCCTAAAAGTTTAGAGGAGGAACTCAGCCAGCAGGAGAGCCGGAGGGGGGCCACCAGGGATCCACACCTAGGGGTGGCACCCCCTGGCCGCGCCACCTAGGAGTGTGGCCACCCTGGCCCACCTCTGGGGGGTCATCTGTGACATGCCTGGCCCCGAGGGAACCCTAACTCTCATTCCATCCTCGAAGAATTATTCCGCCACCGCTGCGTGGTGGAAAACACCCGAGAGAGAAAAGCTCTCTCGGAGGGAGAAATCTGTCGGGGAAATTCCTCTCCGGAGAGGGGAAATCACCGGCATCGTCACTGTCATCGCTCCGAGCATCATCAAGATCGTCATCATCATCATCATCATCACCACCAGCACCATCACCCTCATCATCCACCTTCATCCCGCTGTAACAATTAGGGGCCTCTATCGTTGCTTTGCATTAGATCTCTCCCGATGTGGATTACTTGTTAGTAGTTGATGCTTGTGAGATTTATCCGGGTTTGCACTTTATGACCAGATTGTTGTCATCCATTATATCACCTCTAATCATGATCTATATGATGTGTTGTGAGTAGTTCGTGTTGTTCTTGTGGACATGGGAGAAGTCAAGTTTTTAGTAGTGAAGTAATGTTGAATAATATTTAATGTTTGATATTTAAGTTGTGGTGTTATTCTTCTAGTGGTGTCATGTGAACGTCGACTACATGATACTTCACCATTTATGGGCCTAGGGGAATGCATCGTGTATTTGTCTACTAATTGTGGGGTTGCCGGAGTGACAGAGACCTAAACCCCCGTTAGGAAACCATTACACGAGGGACCATAGGACCCCGGAGTTTAAAGCCGTGGTTAGCTTTATTTCTTAATTTCTTTCTTGTAGTTGCGGATGCTGGCAAGGGGTATAATCACAAGTATGTATTAGTCTTGGATGGGACGATACATTAGCATAGGTTCACCCACACAACACTTACCAAAACACCAAAAATTATTCAGCTGCATGGAACAAAAGCAGTTGACAGAAACCTCCCGTGTGTCCTCGAGAACGTTTGTTATTAATAAGTAAACTCACCGGCTTGTCCTTTGCTGAAGAAAGGATTGGGACAGTTGCTGCAATTATTACTACTGCATTTTATTTACTCGCACTTCATTTATTTTCAATATCAAAAAACCCTACAAATCTGTTTTCCAGTATTTACAGTTATTCCTTCATCGAAACTGCTTGTCAACACCTTCTGCTCCTCGTTGGGTTCGACACTCTTATTTATCAAAAGTACTACGATACATCCCCTATAATTGTGGGTCATCATACACGCCGATCCGGAGTACTTCCCCATATGACATAGGGTCCTTCCCACGGAGATGTCAGCTTGTTGTGGCTTCCTAGTTTTAGCCGCAGCACCAAGTCTCCCACAATGAAGGTTCTGCCAAGCACTCGACGAGCGTGATATTTGCGCAAGCCTTGCTGATATACTATTATGCGCGCGAGTGTTGTATCCTGAGTCTCGCCTACCAGGTCGAGTGCATCTTCGAGTGCTTTGTTCGAGTCCCCATTGCGCAAAAGGCCATGCGAGTGGTATCATGTGAATTTCCGTGACTGGGAGATACATCTCCAACATATCTATAATTTCTGATGTTCCATGATTGATATTATGACATTTGCTACATGTTTCCAATACACTTTATATCATTTTTATGGATTTTCTGGGACTAACCTATTAACAAGATGCCACAGTGCCAGTTCCTATTTTCTGCTATTTTTGGTATCAGAAAAGTTGTCCTAGAAATATTCTCGGAATTGGATGAAACAAAATCCCAGGGTTCTACTTTTCTGTCCCGGAGTCCAGAGGAGACCCGGAGTGATGAGGACATCCCTAGTTATTTACCACACAAGGAGTTTGTTATCCAAGAGAAGCCTGGTGAAATAAGACTTGAACCAATAACAAGATCAAGGGCCCGGTTGTTACAACAACAGGTGAATTCACTCCTTGTTGAATATGATGTTTGTGATAGTGAGAATTTTATACTACCTAAGTCTATGCATTTATGTATGATCGGGCTTATTGATAACACAATCATGGAGGTGGAAAACAATCAAGAGGAGATGGAAAACAAGATGGAGATGCTATAAAACAACATTACAAGTGGTGAAAACAAGATTACAAATGGTGAAAACAATTATTCAAGTGGTGAAAACAAATGTGCAAGTGTGGAAAACAACTCCAGGAATGTTCTTCCACACTAAGCAATGATGGAAATAAGTGGAGGGCGCCCCATTGAAGATCAATGCGCCATATAGAAGCCTAATTCAATATTCCTGGAGGCTGAGATCACTTTAGAAGATGTTGTAAAAAGATCAATTCTCTCGAGAAAAGTTTGCTAAGTTTCCTTGATAATGCTAGCAAAGTTAATGAATCAATAGTAAGTATCAATAAAAGAATCACGGTTTTAGAGGCTAGCAATACCCATGGTAATCAAAACCTCGGGATTGGTAAACTAGAGGAGGCTATGGAAACTTTAAGTTCAACGTTTTCTTCTCTTAAATTTAAGAGGGAGAAAGCTTTTGCGGGAAAAGAGCAGAAGTTTATGTATGTTCCCAAGGTGTCTAAACTAAAACCCTATAATGAGCTTAAAATTGATAAAACTTTTAGGTAAATAAGAGTGATTTACATGTTGAATCATCTTCAGGGGTACCTAGCTAAAGTACCAATTGTTACAAGCTGTATTTTAGAGGAAACTAGAAAAGTGGCCCGCGCACATGCGCGGGGAGCTTTTGATATGTTATTATGCTCATATATTATGTTATTATTATAACCATTAATTATAATGTAGTGAAATGACCAAGTGACTAGTGAAATGACCAAGTGACTCTGGAAGACGTATCCACATGGTGTCAATCTCTCGGATGTGTTCCAGTGAAACCGAACGAGATCAAACTAAACCCTTTTGCAATTTATTAGGTCTTACACGTCATACTTACGATATGCAGGCATCTTCTAATCTAGAGCACCAAGGAAAAATTTAGATTATCAGAACACTTGCATGTTATTGCTTTATTAGAAGGATAGTTTTGATGTAGAACCTGCACAATTTGTTACTTTCGATCACATCACAGTGTTTTTGTTTTGTTTTTGAAATGCCTAAAATTTTGTGACGTATGTGCCTCTTTTGTTTAAAATGGTGTATGTTTAACTGCAAGTCATTCTTTTTAGCCTTTTATTTCTAAAGTTTAGCAATAGAGAACCCAAATGACAAAGCATTTCCATCCTTCTTTAGGGGCCAGTACCATAAGTATTAAAGTTGTACTTCTAGCATAGGAAGGTTGTTGTATAAGCAAAAATTGCAGCTCCAAGTCCTATTGGTGAACAACACTACCACGGTTTTATCTTATATCTATACCACGATTCATAGCTTGTATAAATTATCTATAAGAAATATTTACAATTGATAGAACGAACCACCATTAGAAAATTAAGTAACTCAAGGATTCGACTTAATTTTTAAAGGAAATTGTGTATGATGCAACTTATCCTTGATAAAAATTACCTCCTATTTACCTCTATCATAGATATTTCCCGAGCATCGTCCTTTATCATTTACCGATATATTCAGCTGAAAAATCGAGGATTCCATTTTCCGAAGCTCGAGCAATATAATGTGTTGTAAGTAGCAGCTGGAAAGTCGGGAAACACTATGTGTTTCTAGGAAGAGCCCCATAAGCTTGTTTTCTTATGGCTGCAAGAAATGAAAGTGTGACACTAAGCACAAATCACTATTAGACACACCCAAACTCTATCATGCACATTTTCAGTCCAACGTAATATAGGATGACAATATAAAGGATGGGCACGTGTAATATTAGATGGTGTCCTGATGACTCAGTGGGATCGAGATGAACTCATGAACGCTTATCTATGTACCACACATGTCTAGATAGTAATAAACAAATAATTTTTGACAGAAATATGAATTGAAGTTTCGTCATTTTCAAAGAGCATTTGTAAATGGCTTTGCTATATCTATTGTAAAGCAGGGCAGGCAGAATTAGACGTTGTACAAATAGAAAATGCAAAAGTTAATCTTAATAGATTTATTTGAAGCATAAATACCTTCCCTCCATTTTTAGTTCCACATAATTCCTTCTAATCAATTATCAAAATTGCTGGCAGCACCTTACTGCAATTTTATAGTTGAATTTTTTTAAACCCCAATATTTGGGATATTTATCTCATAGTTTAGTATACACTATATCAAGAGGACATCCATGCCATGATAAGTATACTCATATTATCAATACATATCAACTGTAGTAATTTAGTATGATAAAGATTTGCTTTACAATCTAAGCAATCTTATATTACTACAATGTAAGGACGTAAGGGCATCTCCAGCCGTTCGCCCTCCCCCCCCACCCCCCCAGATTTCAGTTCGGCGCTTTTTAGCGATAACGCCGCCCCGCACAAAAACCTGGGGGGGGGGGGATTTTACCAGCCGTTCGGCGACCTAGAAAACAGAACGGTGAATAAGTTTTAAAAGTTCCTCTTCCCGCCCCAAAATAGAGCCCGAGTTCGGCGATCACAACAGCCATAGTTTGGACAATCATACTACAAAAAATGCCACAGTTGGGCGATCAAATAGTCTCGATCAAACCACAGCCGGGCGCGCGCTGCGTGCCACATTCGACACAGTTGGGCGATCAGGCAGAGGCCTCGGCCGGTGTTGGAGCTGGCGCCGAGCTCGGCGCGGCATCCTCGAGGTCCTCGACGGGAGCTGCATCCTCTAGGTCGACGACGGGCGCGACATCCTTGTCGACGACGGGCGCGGAATCCTCCAGGTCGACGACGGGCGCGGAATCCTCCAGGTCAATGTGCGTTCTCGGCGGCGCAGTGGCATAGCTCGTGTCGTCCGACGTGGTCGGGGCCGGAGCCGGGCTGATGTCGCTCATGATGAGATTACACTGCGCCAGGAACCATGCTCTCACCTCGGGGGTCATCGCGGCCGGGTCACTCCCTGTGAGGAAGGCGAGGTCGTTGTTCCTCTTCTTCGCCGCGGTGCCAGTCCTGAGGAGGTCTATCTTGACCTGGCAGTTGGCCATGAGCGCCGCCCATCTCTGCTTGGCGATCTCCTCCCTCTTTCCGGCCTGGGTCTGGAGCTTTGCCGCTGCCGGCGCACCGTCCCTCGATGACTTGGCTTTCTTGTGGCCCATCGGCGGACGCCCTTCCGACGCACCGGCAGCCACCGCGTCGGTGACGTACTCCTTTCCCTTGCTGATCGACCTGCGCACCTCCGCCCACTTCTCGCACCCCTCGATGACGACGAAGGCGTGGAGGAACTTGAAGTCGGAGCCCTCGTCGTTCTTGTACGCCTCGAGCATCCGGACGAGCTCCATTTCGCGGTTGGCGCCGCTCTTCGGCCTCATCGCGACCTCCTCCGGGATGCCATGCCACTTGTTGCAGGCGGCCTGGATGTTCGCCCAATGGTTCGCCATGCCCTTCTGGCCGCGGTCGGTGGCGCATGCGGCGAAGTCGGGGGTCGATCATCCGGCGCTCGTCGTACGCCGTCTTCACCCGCTTCCAGTAGTTGTCGACGTGCTGGTTGGCACCGACGATCGGGTCCAGGCTGACCGTCTTCCACGCCTCGGCGAGGAGGACATCCTCCCTGTGCGACCACTTGACGCAAGGCTCGGTGGGCGACGAGGGCGCTGCCTTGGGTTCCTTGCGGGGACGGCCAGGACCACAGCGTGGACCGCGGACCTCCTCGGCCAGATCTGCTTCCTCTGCTGCCACAGGCGTCTCGTCGATCTCGTCGGCCTCCGTTTCCTGCGTGACGCCAGAGCCGCCTTCGCCGTAATCACCGCCGCCCTGCGCGAAAAACTCCCCACTTTGCTCGAGGAAACCCGGGCTCGCCGCCGCCGCCATCGAGCCGGCAACGATGATCTCCTCCATGAAGCTGCTGTCCTGGGTCTGCAGCCCGGCCATCATCGCACGGCGGTGGGAAGGGGAAGATGCGTAGCCCGGCGAGGCGCCGTACATTATCGGCGGATGGTAGGGGAAGATGAGGTTGGGGTTGAAACCACCAAGGGGGTCACCTTTGACGTACCATGCAGGCATCGGGCGCGGCGACGGGCGCGGTGACGGCGATGGCGACTGCTTCCATCCGACGAAGATAGGGGCGAAGCCGGCCCTCCGCTTGACAGGCGGTGCTGCGGATGCGACCGGAGTTGGCGGCTCATCCAGCGCCTCCTCCTCCTCCTCCTATTACTCGACGGCGGCCTGTTCCTTGGCCTGCAGCTGCGCTATCAGCTCACTCTTCCACTGCGCCACCTCCCTCCCCCGGCGCTTGATGTTGGCCGTTGTCAGGCGCGTTATTTCGGCAATCCAGTCCTTGTTGGACATGCCGGGCGGCTTCTCCTTCGGCGCTCTCGGCTTGCGCGGCCTCTTGCCTAGCTCGGAGGTCGCGGGGATGGAAACAGCGGAGGCGGTGGCGCGGGGTCCTGTGAATCGGGCGGGAGCCATGGCGGCTAGTTATGGGGGGAAATGGCGGGAATGGAGTGGGGGAGAGGTATATTTGTGGGGAAAAGTGGAGGGAAACGCCGGAAAATATAGGGAAATCATCTTCCGTCGCCGACAAGTCTGGCCCACGCACGCATTTTGCCCCCCAAGCCGAACCCAGCGCGCTGGGTTTGGGATGGGTTTGCCGGCGCGAAACAGCGGAAAAACGGCGGAAAGCGGCGCTAAACCAAGTCTTGGGGGGCGACTAGTGGCTTTTCGGCGCGTTCGACGCTAAAAAGGCCTCCTGGGGGGACGGCTGGAGATGCCCTAAGCATTTTCCGAAGCAAAGGTACTCATACATGCAATATTGATGTGAACTAAAGTTGAAGAACTAAGACTTCTTCAGTTGACAAAGATCGGGCATGATATGGGGTGGCCCAATCTTCTCAATGAGCTTCTCTCTATTTTTGTGGATTTTCTGGATTTTGTGATAACTAGTGCTACACTGAGACCTCTCACTTGGATGACCCCTGTTGCCAGATGCAACAACAATCAAGTCCTTTGGATATTCTCAACTACACACTCTTGCACAAGTAATCAAAGGTTACAAGTGGTCCTTTATCCCCCTATTCCCAATGGAATAACAAGATATCACGCAACTTTGACTTGGTAATACTTCAAGATGAATGCTTAGCAGCAATACAATCTCAAGGCTAGGGTTTCTTTTGGTTTAACTTGTTCTCCCTTTTCCACACGCAGGTGGGGAGAATATATAGGTGGTGGGTGCAGCCACAAGGGCTCCTTGTGCAAGCCTCCACCTCCTACTAGGACTAGGACTCCTATTAGGACTAGGAGTCCAATTTGGACTCTAAGAGAGGTACAAACCGATCCACCATTAAGGGATTCAGCCAAATATGGTATACAAACCATACCTATTCGAAATAGGATTTTCTATGGCGCATTTGACTTGGTGGAGGCGCCTATCCCCTTGTCTTGAAGAATAACAATTGTTTTATTGACATAACAATTGTTATTTAATTGTTTTCACCATCTTGCATCATTGTTTTCATCATTGTGATCTTGTTTTCACCATCTTGAATGTTTGTTTTCACCATGGTCATCTTGTCTTCAATCAACTCTCCATCCATGCTTGTGATAACATAATCCTCAGGCATATCCCTATCATCCTCCCTTTCTTCAAGACAAGACGTTCACGGCTTGTGATAACCTGAAAGTGGAAGAAGCAAAAAGAACAATGTGTATGCACAATATATGTATCTATAATGGCATTTATTAGTTGTTAGTAAACGATAACATTGTGCATATAACATATGATCACGAATTTTCCATGAAAACAACACATAAAAGTCATAGCATTTCATAACATAGCAATCATAATTGCAAATATAAGTGAAGTTTTTAATAGCACATGTATCCAACCAATTTTGTGGTAAAGCAAACATATGTGTAAAATCATGCTCATATGTAGGAATTGGTAATTCATCTACCCAAGATAACATATTGTTTAATTCGGCCACTTTATCATAAGTTATACATATGTGATCCACCATAAAAAAATTACTCAAGTTATAATCACCAATCAAAATAAAGTGTAAACAAGCATCATATGTGCTAGAATTAATATAATCAATTTCATCAGTTTTATTCATAGTACTTTGCACCTCAATTGGTTCTTTTAACATGATAGAATAGACAATATCACTAGATGGTATCTTAGCAAGTACTTCTTTATGTGTAATCAAAACCACATTGTTAAATTTCGAATTCATCATATTATAATATGGTTGTAAACTATCACATAATTCAATACTTGAATTTTCTGATCCGAAATCAATAACCTTATCAATAATATCCTCCTCAGTAGTAGTAGGTATGAATTCATCAATATCTTGTGATTTTGCAGGTTGTGCTTGATGTAACTCCCTTTCTTCAAAAATAACCTGCATATCACAAGCAATAGCACTAGGACCCGTAGCATATTCCTCCAATACGTGTGGTGATGGTGATGTTTCTTTGTGCTCCCTTTCTTCAAAAGCAACCTGTACACAAGAAACAACACTAGGAAGAAAAATCATTTCATTAGTCAAAAGGCTCACTCCTTTATGCTTTCCACTCGGCCTAGACTTGTCTTCATCCATAGATTTGGTGTTTTCACTCTCCTTCTCTAGATTCACCTCTATTTTCTGTCTTGATTCATTCACAATCTTTTGTGGTGTCATAGGCCTCAAAATAATATCCTTATTATTCCAATTTAATTGATATGTGTTTTCTCTCCCATGGTGTGTAACCTTCTTGTCGAATTGCCAAGGTCTTCCAAATAATAGGTGGCAAACTGTCATGGGAACCACATCACACTCAATTGTATCCTTGTATGGTCCAATCTGGAAATCCACTCTCACCATATGACATACCTTGATTTCTTCTTTGTCATTTAACCATTGAATATAATATGGATGTGGATGTGAATTGTAATTCAATCGTAACTTTGCACATAACTCCTTGCTTGCTAGATTTTTGCAACTCCCTCCATCAATGATGACCTTGCAAGCCATGTTAGGACCAACAATCAACAGCAAGACATAGAGACATGACATGCCACTTCCACTAGCTGCTGGTTGGGCTATTTTGTTTGTATTATTGATGCTTGTCTCGGGTTTGGGTGGTGTACTATCTCGAATTTGTGAAATTGGAGGTGTTGGAGGTGAAAAAGAAGAAGATCTTGATGGAAAAATTCTTCTTGGAGCCATCGTAACCTCCTCGGCCAATCTCTTTTCCGCCTCCCTTGATTGATGCAACAATTCTGTCATATTTTTATATTGAACATGCCTCACAATGCATCTAATTTGAAAAGACAATCCTGAAAGAAATCTTTGCATTGTTTGCTCCTTTGCCTCAACAACCCGAGCTCTTTGTAGCCCTAATTCCATCTCCTTGTAATATTGATCCACTGAATTTGTTCCTTGTTTCAAATTTTGCAATTTATCATAGAGAGTCCTCATATAATTGGTTGGAACAAACCTTTCTGTCATAAGTTGTTTCATCTTAGCCCAAGTAGTAATTTCTGGTTGATTTTGTGTTTCCCTCAACCTTATGATGCCATCCCACCACAAGCGAGCATAACCATCAAATCCAGAAGATGCTAGCTTGATTTTCCTCTCATCAGTGTAATTATGCAATCTCCATAGCTTTTCTATCTTCAGTTCCCACATCAAGTACTACTCAACATCATCATTATCACATGTGAGAGTAGGCACAAAGAATTTTGGTTTCCCAAGGCCATCCTCTTCTCTATTGTTATCACCCAATGGCACCCTTCTAGGTGCATAATTGCCACAGCCTCCGTATGCAATGGCTCGGCCTTCCTCATGATCAGCAGCTAGATTAGCTCTTTGTAATTGTGTTGAGATATTGGCAACTTCCCTTGTGAGATTAGTCATAGCTTCTTGAAGAACAAGCACTGAATTAGCAGCCTCCTTTTGTGCCTCTATTATCACTGTTAAATCCTTCCTGAGTACATCATCATATTGCTCAATTTTCTTCTCAATTCTTTGCTCAATCCGATTAGCAACTCCTCCTCTAAAAGTATTAAAATCTGCCCATGTACATATATCATCACCAGTCTTGGTCTTAGGAATTAAACCAGCTTCCTCCTTGTTATCCTACACAGAAGATTCACTAGCAAAACTCATGATTAAAATGTTAGTGAAACAAAATAATCAATGGGTTGTGGTGCCTCTCACAACTCACTCAAACCAGCAAAGAAGTGTTCACTTACTGTTCCAAAGTAAATAGGATCAACTTACCAACAAGTACCAATGAAAATTGTGTCAAGTGTGAGAATAAAATACCCAGGCTCTCAAGTGTTACAATGCAAAACAGGGTATTTGGTGGGGCTTGGTTGGGATTCCTAATAACACCAAAATAACAACTCCAATGCACTGCTCAATGTGATAAAAACACTAAAGAAACACACTCACTCTGGGAGACAAATGTGGCTTAGCAATTATATGGAAGAGTTATTGCAAGCACTATAAATACACTAGCAAATACTCTATGAAAACAGGCACAAGATTGCTCAAATGTCCACAAAATATCCAAGATGATAGGCTTCAACTAGTGATATTATGATTCGGCCTCTTTTTGCTTTTTCTCTCTTTCTATTTTTTTTATACTTTTCCTTTTTCTCTATTTTTTCAATTTTTTCAATAGCCTTTGTATCAACTAGGAGCAAGAAATAATGGAAAACAGAAAAGTGGACAGAAATTTGATCCAATTGAGCATCCTGTAGAGCAATTAAACAGCTAGTCTTTGGGTTATGGTACCTAATATTGTTGTAGAAAGGCTGTAGCTATGGCTTATCAAAGATCAGAACAGAAACCTAGAGATAATATGAGGAAAAACAAAAGAAAAACTAAGAAAAACGGATGAATTTTGAGCTCACGGCAGAGAATTTGGTACGGCAGAGAAACTGCTTGTTTTTGCTGTCGCGGCAGAGCGCTGGTGTGCTGCGGATGTGTGTTGTAACGAGCGCACGGTGGGTTTTATGCCCTGCGCAACGAGTCCGATTGTGGCTAGGTTGCGCGTGTGCGGCAGCGGCGGCAAAGAAATCGCGGAAAACGCGTGCCACCGCAGAACTCGGAAACCGAGTGCGGGTAGGAGTGGAGTGGGAGCGATAAGGAAAAATTGGCGCGGGAGGGTGGTTTGGTAAGCGTGCGATGGATCCGAGCGAGGCAAGGAAACCACGGCAGCGGTACGGCTCATGGCAGGGATTCGGTACAAACTCGTGCCACGGCAGGATTCCGAGAGCAACTAGGGCTCGGATATGAATATGTTCGGATCAAAACGAGTTGAAAACAGAACCAAAGCAACACGATAATCTCAAGGAACTAGATCAACTTGTAAACAAGCTGTAGGTCTAAAAATTCCCGAGAGCAACAAGATCCAAGCACACTTATTTTTGGTGGGATTTTTCGGATAGAAACACAAAGAAACTAGATGAACCCTAATAGATGAAAAAACTAAAAACAGAAAAACAGAAACGCAAATCAACAAAAAGCAGCAACTTAGTAGATGCAAATTGGTGTTGATCTAGGCTCTAGCAATGAACTACACAACTATTTTTGTATGGATTTTTCTGGATAGGAATAAAAATAACTAAAACTAGGGATAACTTTGCTCACCGAGTAAACCTGGAGAATCTGATACCAAGATGATTTGGGGTGGCCCAATCTTCTCAATGAGCTTCTCTCTATTTTTGTGGATTTTCTGGATTTTTTGATAACTAGTGCTACACTGAGACCTCTCACTTGGATGACCCCTGTTGCCAGATGCAACAACAATCAAGCCCCTTGGTTATTCTCAACTACACACTCTTGCACAAGTAATCAAATGTCACAAGTGGTCCTATATCCCCCTATTCCCAATGGAATAACAAGATATCACGCAACTTTGACTTGGTAATACTTCAAGATGAATGCTTAGCAGCAATACAATCTCAAGGCTAGGGTTTCTTTTGGTTTAACTTGTTCTCCCTTTTCCACACGCAGGTGGGGAGAATATATAGGTGGTGAGTGCGGCCACAAGGGCTCCTTGCGGAAGCCTACACCTCCTACTAGGACTAGGACTCCTATTAGGACTAGGAGTCCAACTTGGACTCTAAGAGAGGTACAAACCGATCCACCATTAAGGGATTCGGCCAAATATGGTATACAAACCATACCTATTCGAAAAAGGATTTTGTTTGGCGCATTTGACTTGGTGGAGGCGCCTATCCCCTTGTCTTGAAGAATAGCAATTGTTTTATTGACATAACAATTGTTATTTAATTGTTTTCACCATATTGCATCATTGTTTTCATCATTCTGATCTTGTTTTCACCATCTTGAATGTTTGTTTTCACCATGGTCATCTTGTCTTCAATCAACTCTCCATCCATGCTTGTGATAACATAATCCTCAGGCATATCCCTATCAGGGCAGCTCACATATGGCAAGCAAACTTTAGCATCACAATATATGTACGAATGAAAAATGGTGACCAAAAGATATGTTGTACGTATGCCAACAGATCTAATAATTTCATTGAGAACTTAAAGAGACTTAATCGTTAGATGGAATTTAATCTTAGATAGCAGGAGAAAAGGTAGAAATCAAGTGCTACACACAAGTTATTTGCGTGGCAATAGTATTAGAAAATTGCTGAATTTTCGTATGAGATAAAAGAAGTGCATATGTTCCTTATAAGAAGTGCATACCAGTCCTATGATCAAGCTCTATGCTGATGTCATTAATCACATATTTAGTACAAACCCAGCAAAAATACCGAGTTCATATGATATATAAATAAAGGACAGAAAAACTAAACTCACCAGAAGCTAGAAAAAACTGAGAAACAAAAGCTTGAACTTTGATTATATGCACAATTATTCGTCAAATCGTTGTTTAAAGACCCAAAACACCACCTTGTGAGGCCTAATAAAGATTTGTACATAGCGACTCAGCAAATACTTACATCACTGTAAGATAAAATCAGTGGTTAGAAGTCCTGGTCCGATTGATCATCCTTGTTATAAAAAAAATACGAAATCTGAGTTGGAAACCTGAACATAGCAAAAAGGAAAATTTTATATCATGCAAAGACGTAATATATTCTTTTGCAGAACTAATACAAATACGTCAAACTCATGAACACTCAAGTACTTGGTAGGAAGTGGTTCACACATAGATAAACATAAATCAATATATCAAGGGATAACCAGAAGAAATTTACGCCAAAATATATAACTGTTCACCTCTTAGCATATACATGGGAGAAGGGAAGAAAGGAAGTTGTCTTTTGCTTTCTCAATTTACTTTGTCAATCATCTGGCATGCAAAAGACTCACACCTCCAAGGACAATTTAGGCATATTTGCTGATGTCAGCGTTTTGCAAAAGACCAATATATCAAGGATCAAGAAGAGTGAAAAGCCTAAACTTGGGGATGCCCCTGTGGATCATCCCAGAAAATTCCAAGAAGACTCAAGCGTTTAAGCTTGGGAATGCCCAAGGCATCCCCTTCTTCATCAACAACTTATCAGGTCACTTCTAGTGAAACTATATTTTTATTTTGTCACATCATATGCAGTTTACTTGGAGCGTTTGTTTGTTTTTGTTTCCTTTTATTTTCTGTAATAAAATTGGATGGAACCCAACATTCTTGTGTGGGAGATAGACACGCTCCGCTTTTTCATATGAATACTCGTATTCTTCATTTATCATACTCGCATTCTTCGTTTATCATCTAGCTACTGCAATCCCTTTTAGCTCCTATTTTTCATGCATCTCATATTCAGAGCTTTTAGTTCTTGTAGAATAGTACCCTCTTGTTTCATTAATAAATTATTTGGAGAGTTTTTTTTTGAAATAAAATGATTGGTGTTGGAAAGCAATAAAATATTTCATGCTTATAACGGTGCAAGTGAAGCTTGTTTAGACTGTGCCTTAGACTTTAACATGTCATGTTAGATATTAATTTAATTCTTTGCTTAGTACTTATTGATATAGCATGACTTGTCCCAAATATCTGAGCGTGCTTAATATTCCATTGAAAGAAATCATGAGTTGTTTTTATCATATCGAAGCCTAATATTGTGGTATTCTCCTTCGAATGATTTATTTGGTTGACTTGGCGCATGCTTACCCCATGTTATGACTACAAACCAGTCACCTCTAGCCTCTATGATCATTTATTTTTCGATTTTCATATCATTTATGCTTTGATTAATATTGTTTTTCCGCTATGCATGATTATAGCCAATATTTCTCTCTTAATTTGTCGCTCCCAGTCTCTTGCTAGCCTTCACCTGTACCGAGTAGAGCTCTACTTGATGAGAATATAATAGGGGCATTTGATGAGTGTGCATGTGTGAACTGGAAGGAAATATTGAGCCTCACTAATGTTCATGATAAGGTGAATTCTTTCCTAGTAATAAATAATGTTTGTGTTTATAAGAATGTTATAATACCTCAGTCTATGCATTTATGTATTAGCAGGGTTATTGATAAAACAAGCATTGGCGAAGCAATGGAGCTGGATGAAGAGGATGGCAAGCACGAGGGAGGCGAGGGAGGAAGTGGAGCCATCAAGGAAAAGATATTCGGTTCGGACTGACAGAAGTCCCGAATTTGAAACGATCATGGATTCTTCATACGGACTCCAAATAAAGCAAATGAGCACAATCTGAAAAGGAATTTTGAAGGCCTTTCGAATGGATCATAGGGGCATTTGATGAGTGTGCATGTGTGAACTGGAAGGAAATACTGAACCTCACTAATGTTCATGATAAGGCGAATTCTTTCCTAATAATAAATAATGTTTGTGTTTATAAGAATGTTATTCTACCTAATTGTATGCATTTATGTATTACCAGTGTTATTGATAACACAAGCATTGGAAAAGAAATGGAGCTGGTTGAAGAGGATGGCAACCACGAGGGAGGCGAGGAAGGAAGTGGAGCCATCAAGGAAAAGATATTCGCTTCGGACAAGGAGAAGTCCCGAATTTGAAACGATCATGGACTCTACATACGGAGTCCAAATAAAGAAAATGAGCACAATATGAAAACGTATTTCGAAGGGATTTCCAATGGATCTGGCTTCATGCACCGATTCGACTCGTACGAGACGTGGTGACCGAAACAATTCGCAACTTGTTTTTTCTGCCAGTTTCCAAATAGAGTCCTGCCAAGTTAGGAAACTTACAGATTTGTTTGATTTCGACCCCAACACTACGTTGGACGTCCAGAAGCCCTTATAAGACTTGTAATTCGCATTATTAGATCTTAGACTACGTTAAAACATAAACCCTAGACCTCTAGATTGAAATCGCTTGTAAGCATTCATCTGGAAGTTATACTGCAAACTTTTCGTGTTACCTGCCGTTCAATTGGGAATAAGATGGTACAGGTCCACTTGTAGTCGGTGGCTACTTGTGCAAGTGTGTGGAGTTGAGAATATCCTTGGGGTTACAAACTGTTGCATTAGCAACAGGGATCAGCCGGGAGAGTTTACAGTGAGACACAATTTATCCAATTCCGAGTTATCTGTGAGGAGTTCATCGAGAAGATTGGGCCACCCCATATCATCTTGGTATCAGATTTACCGGTTGCCTCGGTGACCTGTTATTTATCCCTTAGATTCGAGTGTTTTTATTCCTATATAGAAAATTGCCCGACAAAAATAGTTTAGATCATTGCCATAGCCGTAGTTCATCTTAGTTTCAATTTTTAGTTGTTGTTTTTGTGTTTGATTTGCGTCCTTTTTCTGTTTTTGAGTCTTTTTTTTGGCTAGGTTTAGGTTCTTAGTTGTTCTTCCGCTCAATATCAAAAAATTGCATAAAAAAATAGCTGCGGGTTCCCTTTGATCTTCCTAGTCTAGCTCTACTCGGATTCTATTTGGGAGCTACTAGGTTTGATCCGTGTGTTGCTGCCGATTTCATCATATTCATCGGATCTAATCTGTGTTCTACTAAGTTTCGGTTTCACACAATTGCTGCCACGCGCGCGTGTTTCTAGTTCCAAACGAAATTGAACCCTAGTGCATATCGGATTGCTACCGCGACACAGATTTGTGCGTTTTTCTGCCACGTTATAACACCCTGCCGTGCGCGCTCACTGTTTTCCACCCGCGGTAGAAAATCTCTACTGCCGCTGTCGCACCCTACACACTTGCAACCGCGCGCACACGCCGCAGCACAGACGCTGCCACGCGATGTTCTCCTACCGTAGCCTCGCAAGCCCTGCCGCCGGCAGCGTTTTCCTGCCGCCACGGCACAAATTTTGTTCGTTTTCTGCCGCGCCATACTAGTTGTTGTTAGGTTAGTTTCTTTTTGTTTTTCCTTCTCATTTTCTTAGGACTTCCATATCCGATCCTTGTGAACCATAGCCACAACCTATCTACAGCATATTAATAGGAACTTACCCATAAGTATAGCTATTTTGTGCTCTTGACAGGATGCTCATATTTTCATATACCATTGTGATCACTTGCTGTTTTGGTTCATATTTCTCCTAGTTGTTCTTAAGGCCATTGAAAAAATACAAAAAAAATAGAAAAAGAAGTATAAAAATAGAGAAAACAGAAAAGTGAAAAGAGGCCGAATTGATATCATTGCTTACTAGTGGAGATTGCTTTATACAACATTGTGACACTTGGTTTTATTTCATTGAGCAATCTTGTGCCTGTCTACTGTGAGCCATAGCTAGTGACTTTCAAGTGCATTGGGAAAACTCTTCCATATATTTATTTTGCCACATTTGTCTCCATTTGGTGTGTGTTTCCTTGGGTTATTTTATATCATCAGAAAACAGCAAATGGGACTTCTTACTTTGGCGATTGTTAGGTATCCATACCAAGCCCCACCATATACCTTGTTTTGCCTTGTGATAGTTAAAACCCCGGTTATTCTCTTCTTCACATCCGTACACGTGTTTCTACTACTTGGTTGGTAAGTACTCTCTATTCACCTTGGAGCGGTAAGGTACACCTTTATTTGTTGTTTTGAGTGAGTTGTGAGAGTTCCACCATACATATACACACTGCATATATTTATGTACTAATAATGGCTGCTCCTTTCGAGGAAAAACCATTAGAGTTACATTCTTTTTGCAGTGCCACATTCTGGGATGATGATTCTAAGGTGATACCTTCATCTGATTTGTTCCACTTTATAGCACACATCGAAGGTAGACCTGCTGCTATAACCGTTGATAATAATTCTTGGCAGAATTTTGTTAGTATTGAGGTTGTTGAGAAATTGCAATTGAGAACATGGCAAACCAATAGGCCATATATTTTAGCTACTAATCATGATGCACTTTTAATTACTCAATCTACATTTGTTCCATTAACCATTCATGGTCATACGGAGGAAATTTGTTGTAATGTGATTCCTAGAGGGCTTAATTGTTGTCATCTTTTGTTGACTAGACGATGGTGCCTCCAATTTAAGGTTGATTTTGATAGCTATTATCCTGATATACAATTCTTTTGGAGTCTTAAAAAAATTGGATAATACATGCAACACTTAAAACATTGCGACGAGCTATGATTAAATTAAGTGAGCATATACACATAAAGGATGAGAGTTTGGATATCTATACTTCTTATAAAGCAAAACCCCACTAACATGCATTAATTATTTTTCTATCTCAATATGCAAGCTATCCATATCATTCATCCTCTTAGCCAATCAATTGTACATGTCATCTACTCTAATATTTATTAATTATTACATGCAAGCTACATATCATACTTTTTTTAACCATCCTTTTTTCAGTTTAATGATTTATGCAAGCTACATATTATACATTCCTCAAACCAACCATTTTTAAAACTAATGATTTATAATACGAATCACACGTCTATAAATTTAGTATCTCAAGTATGATCAACCGATTTTTTTCACATTTTTTAGACTATATAATGTATCATGCTTTTTTTCGAAAAGGAGGTTAAAACCCTTGCCTCTGCATAAAAAGACACACATGCCATTTACAATAAGGATTCCCGCTGCAACACGCGGGGTATCCTTCTAGTTATAGAAAATGTGGGAGTAGAAGTTAAGGAGACATGTGAGTTTATTTCTACTAATATAATCATGTCTACTCCTAGTGTTATGCCTTGTGATATGCAGGTTTCTTTTGAAGAAACGGAGCTAACTATAGTACAATCTGCATTACCACATACATTGCAGGAGCATGCCATTGTTCCTAGTGTTTTTCTTGTGATGTGCAGGTTACTTTTGAAGAAAGGGAGCCTTTAGTACAACCTGCATCACCACTTCCAATGGAGGAGAGGGTCATGGGCAACGATGTTGATTCTTGTGGTTTGCGTTACATACAAATTTCAGAACCATGTGTTAACTTGCCAATTTCGAATTTTGAACATGTGGTTTTGATTACACATAAAGAAGTGCTTTCTAAAATACCACATATTAATATTGTGTATTCCATCATGTTACATGAACCAATTACTGGGCAATGTGCTATGTAAAGGATTTATGAAATTTCATATGTCAATTCTAGCACCTATGCTACTTGTTTCACTTTTAATTTAGTTGGTGATTATAACATGAATGAAATTTTTATAGTGGATAAAATATGTATAACTTGTGATAATATTGCTGCTTTGAACATTGTGTTACCTCATACACCTATGTTTTTTTTGACACAAAACTTAATAAATACATATGCTACTGATTTATACTTCACTTATATTTGCAAATTGAGTTGCAATTTACATGTTAACACACTTGAGTATCCTACTACCACCAAATTTGATCATACATTTTCTACGAGAACACTTGATTTGATACTAAACAATAAGAATTTATACATAGATGTTTCTCATTATAACCATAATTATATGAGCTTCACTTATACCTGCAATTGTGATTGCTATTTGATGAGATGCTATTTGTTTTCATGTGAAAATTATGTGCTAACTATATGCAAGTTTCATTGCTTTATGTCATGTGAAAATATTTATCATGCCCACAAACATGATGCACCACATTATAAATACATATATAGTGCATACACGTTGTTCTTTTTGTTTCTTCCACGTTCAGCTTACCACAAGCCGAGGACGTCTTGTCTTGAAGAAAGTGATGATTATGAGGATATAATAGGGGAATTTGATGAGTGTGCATGTGTGAACTGGAAGGAAATATTGAGTCTCACTAATGTTCATGATATGGTGAATTCTTTCCTAATAATAAATAATGTTTGTGTTTATAAGAATGTTATACTACCTAAGTCTATGCATTTATATATTAGCAGGGTTATTGATAACACAAGCATTGGCGAAGAAATGGAGCTGGTTGAAGAGGATGGCAAGCACAAGGGAGGCGATGGAGGAAGTGGAGCCATCAAGGAAAAGATATTCGGTTCGGACTGGCAGAAGTCCCGAATTTGAAACGATCATGGACTCTTCATACTGACTCCAAATAAAGCAAATGAGCACAGTCTAAAAAGGAATTTCGAAGGGCTTTCCAATGGATCCGGCCCCATGCACCGATTCGACTCGTACAGGACGTGGTGATCGAAACAATTCACGACTCGTTTTCTGCCAGTTTCCAAATAGAGTCCTGCCAAGTTAGGAAACTTAGAGATTTGTTTGATTTCGACCCCAACACTACGTTGGACGTCCAGCAGCCCTTATAAGGCTTATAATTCGCAGTATTAGAGCTTAGACTACGTTAAAGCATAAACCCTAGACCTCTAGATTGAAATCGCTTGTAAGCATTCATCTGAAGTTATACTGCAAACTTTTCGTGTTACCTGCCGTTCCATTGGGAGTAAGACGGTACAGGACCACTTGTAGTCATGGCTACTTGTGCAAGTGTGTGGAGTTGAGAATATCCCTGGGGTTGCAAACTATTGCATTAGCAACATGGATCAGCTGGGGAGAGTTTTCAGTGAGACACAATTTATCCAATTTCGAGTTATCTGTGAGGAGTTCATCGAGAAGATTGGGCCACCCCATATCACTACTCGTGCATCCAACTCCCAAAACACAAAATTTTGCCAAATGTGTCCACCATACCTACCTATATGTTGAATTTAACCGCCACTCCAAAGTAAATTTCTCATGTGCTACCTTTAAAACCTTCAAAATTATACATGTATTGTGCTCTGTTTTAGCTCATGAGGACATAAGTAGACGATCTCTATTTCACTTGTTGATTAGACTTTAGACACCTGGACTAGTGGCACATTCTTATCCAATTCGCTAGAAGAGCTGGCAACGGGGTGCCCAGCCCCAAATTTGGTTACTTCACAATTCTCTTCACATTTTTTGCCCCTGATTTATCAGTTAAACTATAATTGTGTAAACAAAAGAGAAGAGAGATGATCTACTGACCCCAGTAGAAAGAACGTCCTTCAATGGGAGCCGCTCTTATAAAGTCTAGTTAACTTGTGACGTAATGCATTGTTTATTTACCATTCGTTGACATAGACATACACCTCTCTCAAAATTGTTTTCAATACCTCTGTTTTAATCAAATAAAAAGCTCTAGAACATGAGTAATCCCTTCTTCCCTCTGCAAAGGGCCTTTCTTTTACTTTTATGTTGAGTCTTCATCTTCTAACTTTATGCACCAATTAACAGAGCATAGTTGTCATTCTCACTATAATGTTCATCAATCCCAAAGATTATTATTGATATATTCATGATATATTTACTTGTTCTCAAATTATTTGTATCTATTCACCACTTGAACTTTGAAGGTGTCCTACCATTTATGTTTTTCTATCACTTTAAGGACAAGCGGAATACCACTTTGCTATGTTTTCTTTATGCTCGAAACAAACGTATAACTCTCAAGTGCATTATTATTCATGATCTTTTGTTTGTGTTATTTTTCATGTTGCAACATGGTTGCTAAGTTACATTGTTAGAACTATATCTATCATGCCTATGTTTAGAGTACTTTGATCTCAGCTTGCAATGCTTTAACAATAGTGATGATCAAGATTGTGTTGGTAGCATGTTTTTTCTCCAACCTTGGGGATGATTGATATGTCTCCAACGTATCAATAATTTCTGATGTTCCATGATTGATATTATGACATTTTCTACATGTTTTGTATACACTTTACATCAATTTTATGGATTTTCTCGGACTAACCTATTAACAAGATGCCACAGCGCCAGTTCCTGTTTTCTGCTATTTTTCGTTTCAGAAAAGTTGTTCTAGAAATGTTCTAGGAATTGGACGAAACAAAATCCTAGGGTCCTATTTTTCTGTCACATGCCCGGAGTCCGGAGGAGACCCGGAGGGGGCTCCGAGGCGGCCACACCATAGGGTGGCGCGCCCCCTAGCCGCGCCACCAGGTGGTGTGGGCCCCTTGGGCGCCCACCGACATCGCCCTTTCGCCTATAAATTCATATTCTTGGGAAAACCCTAAATACCCGAGCCTCCATCCATGAAAAGTTCTGTAGACGCTGCCATCGTTAACCCTAGTTCGGGAGGGTTCCCAAGCTCTCCCCGGCACCCTCTCGAGAGGGGAAATCACCACCAGAGGGCTCTTCATCACCATGCATGCATCCGGAGTGATGCGTGAGTAGTTCATCCTTGGACTATGGGTCCATAGCAGTAGCTAGATGGTTGTCTTCTCCTCCTTTTGTGCCATCATGTTTAGATCTTGTGAGCTGCCTAACATGATCAAGATCATCTTATTGTAATGCTACATGTTGTGTTTACTGGGATCCGATGAATCTGAATGCTATGTCAAGTTGATTATCAATCTATATTTTATATGTTATTTGTGATCTTGCATGCTCTCCGTTCCTAGTAGAAGCTATGACCAAGTTGATGCTTGTAACTCCAAGAGGTAGTATTTATGCTCGATAGTGGGTTCATGCCTCTAGTTATCTGGGATTGTGACAATGACCTCTGAGATTGTGGATATGATGTTGCCACTAGGGATAAAACAACAATGCTTTGCCGAAGGATAATTATATTGTTTACATTACGCACTTTACTTAATGCAATAATCTATTGCTTGCAACTTAATACCCAAATTCTACTTGGATTTATGTTCTCATGGTGGATTATTAGTCATAGAATAAGTTGGATTACGGTCTATGTATCATGTTGTAATTCCCAAATAAATCTCATAGTAATCATCATGTCTTGCATATGCACTACGTTGCAGCCTCTATTTCTGTCAATTGCCCAGCTGTAATTTGTTCACCGCATGTTATTTATATGTTTTGGAGATACCCCACTAGTGAACTGTGGACCCCGATCTATTCTTTTACACTGATAATACAACCTACCGCGAACATTGTTCTTTCTACTGCAAGCACTATTCTCTTTCACTGCAAACAATGTTCTGTTTCATTAACTTCAATCATACATCATTTTCCACACTATACGTCTAATCCTTTGTATATATCCAATAGCACATCTCTTCCTTCTTCTAGGGTGATCCACCTCTGTAGTATTTCTGATATGCTACACTTATGAAGTTGCCCATCATGGATGGTAAACACCTTAGCCATGCGCATCACTCGCCGCGCCTGCGCCTGGTCCATAGGAAGTTCCTTTCGTGTCATGTAGTCAATCAGTGGCTGCATCCAAGTGGTTTCTACCTGGTTGACCTGCTCTAGTATGTCCATAGGTGCAACTTTTGCTTCTTCCTCCGATTCCTCCATGCTGCTGGCTTCCGAGTCCTTAGCTATTTCTGCAGCTAGTACTTTATGCTTGATAGAGGGCTGATCGATCTCTTCATAGAAAACATCGGGTGGTGTTGGCGCTCATGTAGACCTAATGTTTTCTAGAGCGTGTGCTTCTAAATTACTCACTCTGCCAATGTGTTGTAGTTCGCACCAGTCAAACTCGGCCTCAAGTTTACTGTAGAGTTCTCAGTACGCAGCTATGTTTTCTGTTGGCGCATTGCACTCTTTCATGGTTTGTTGTACCACGAGGTTCTAGTCGCCATAAATGACGAGCGGAGTGGCCCCGCATGCTTTGGCCATCTCCATCCCGTGGATGAGTGCTTTGTACTTGGCTTCGTTGTTTGATGCATTCTTGAAGTTCATCTGAAGGACATATACCAGTCTATCACCTCTAGGGGATGTGAGTATCACTCCCGCTCCTGCTCCATATGCTCGTTTGGATCCGTCAAAGTACATTGTCCAATTACTCGACATGTCTGGCAGCCTGGGCTGCTCCAACTCGAGCCACTCTGCAACAAAGTCTGGGAGTACCTGTGATTTAATTGCTTTCCCTATTTCCTAAGTTATATCCTGTGGACTAAGCTCAATCCCCCACTTGGCCACTCGACCTGTTGTGTTGTGGTTGTTGAGTATTTCTGACAAGGGTGCATTGGATACCATAGTGATTGGGTGGTCCTAAAAATAGTGCCCTAGTTTTCGAGTTGTCATGGAAACTCCACAGGCTAGCTTCTGGTAATGTGGGTACAACTGCTTGGATGTTGATAGTACTTCACTCAGGTAATATATTGGGCGTTGTACCATATATATGGACCCTTCCCTGGGGTCTTTCTAATACTAGTACTATGTTGACCACGTGTCTTGTTGCGTAGATGTATAGGCACATTGGATCCTTTTCCCGAGGTGCCACCAAGACAGGTGTAGTCGACAGGGTTCGCTTGAGTGTCTGGAAGGCTTCCCTAGCTTCGGGTGTCCACTCGAACTTATCTAACTTTTTCAGCAATTTGTAGAAAGGGAGTGCTTTTTCTTCAAGCTTTGCTATAAACCTTCCGAGTGCTGCAATTCTTCCTGTTAGCTGAATCCTTTCATGTTTACTGGTTCCTTCACCGGGAGAATAGCCTTGATTTTCACCGGATTTGATAAGGGGTGCCCGATCTTCTCGTTGAGCTTCTCTCTCTTTTTGTGGTTTTCTGGATTTTGTGATAACTAGTGCTACACTGAGACATCTCGCTTGGATGACCCCTGTTGCCAAATGCAACAACAACCAATCCCTTTGGATATTCTCAACTACACACTCTTGCACACGTAATCAAACATCACGAGTGGTCCTGTATCCCCCTATTCCTAGATGGAATAACAAGATATCACGCAACTTTGCAATGGTAACACCACCAACAAGGTGGGGATAACTTTCAGATGAATATGGTTCAATCTAGAAAATCTAAGGTTTAATTTCAACTTGGTCTAATCTATTCCACACACAGGTGGTAGCTATATATGAGGGAGGGGATGTTCCCCACAAAATTGGACCTATTCCTACTCGTTTGGACTCCTCCAACTCGGATACAAACTGACCCCACATGGGTGCAGCCAATTGGACTCTATTTGGAAACTGGCAGAAAACTATTCGTGGATTGTTTTGGTCACCACGGCTTGCACGAGTCGAATTTCTTGATGGGGCTGGTTCCATTGGAAAGCCCTTCAAATTTCCTAATCGGATTGTGCTCGTTTGCTGTATTTGGAGCCCGTATGAAGAATCTATGACTATTTCAAATTCGAGACTCCTGGCAGTCCGAATTGAAACATTATTTCCTTGTTGTTGTTTTCCATGCCTCCTCATTTGCTCCTTGCTTGCCCTTCTCCATCCATGTTTTTGTTATTAATAAACCAAATCATACATAAATTCATAGGCTTAGGTAGTATAACATTCTCATAAACACAAACATTATTTATTATTAGGAAAGAATTCACCTTATAATAAACATCAGTGAGACTCAATATTTCCTTCCAACTCAAGCATGTACATTCACCATGGACCCCTATGATATCCTCTTCATCCTCCCTTTCTTCAAGACAAGACGTCCGCGACTTGTTGTATGCTGAAAGTGGAATAAACAAAAAGAACAACGTGTATGCACAATACATATATCTATAATGAGGTGCATTAGTTGTTATCATATCATAAAATTGTGCCCTAGACATGTGACCACGAATTTTACTTGTAAACATCATATAATTGTCATAGCACTCTATAAAATAGCAATCACAATTGCAAATATAAGTGAAGCTCATTAAATCATGATCAAAATTAGAATCATATGTGTATATATTTTTATTGTTTAGTATCAATTCAAGTGTTCTCACGGAAGATCTATGATCAAATTTATGTTTATTAGTACAGTCAAAGATGGGAATATGATTATTATTTTCATCATAAAAATTGCAACTTAATTTGCAAATATAAGTGAAGAACAATTTATTAGCACATGTATGTGACAAGTATTGTGGCAAACCAAACATATGTGTAAAATCATGATCATATGTAGTAAGTTGTAGCTTATTTACCCAAGGTAAAACAATTTTCAGTTCGGCCACTTTATCACAAGTTATGCATATGTGATCCACCATAAAAATTTCACTCATTTTATAGTCACCAATCAAATTAAAAGTGAAAGAGGAAACATAGTTGCTAGAATTGACATATGAAATTTCAGCAACCTTTTTCATAGCACTTTGCACATTAATTGATTCATTTAACATGATGTAATCCACAATATCATTAGGTGGTATTTTAGCAAGTACTTCTTTATGTGAAGTCAACACCACATGATTAAATTTCGAAATTAGCACATTATCACATGTAGGTGGACTATCTATGATTTTTAACTCACAAGAATCAACTAGCAATTTAGTGGGTTCACATAATTCAATACTTGAGAGGGATAACACGAAATCAGAACCTTTATCAATAGCATCCTCCTCAGAAATATTAGGTACCAATTCATCTACCTCAAGTTGTGATGCAGGTTCTACTTGTTGTGGCTCCCTTTCTTCAAAAGTAACCTGCATATCACAAGAAACAACACTAGGAGTAGACATGATTATGTTAGTAGAAACAACCTCACATGTCTTCTCAACCTCGACAAATCCCATAACTAGATGCTCAAGTCTTTGCATCTCAAGTTTTTCAAGTATTTGCTTTTCAAGCATTTGAGCAAAAATTAAGGGTTGATGTCTAATTCTTTGAAATTTTGTAAGCCATGCATGTATTATCCAATTTTTCTTATTGTTCCAAAAGAATTGTAAATTAGGATAATGGCTATCAAAATTAACTCTATATTTAGTGCACCATTGTTGTCCCAACAAAAGATGAGACCAAATAATATCTCTAGGCATCACACGACATAAAATTTTCTCCTTATGGCCATGAATGGTTAAGGGAACAAAAACTCTGTGAGTAATAATAAGTTCATCATCATATGTAGGTAACCTAAATGGATCACATGTGTGTGGAACCAGCTGCAATTCTTCAACAACCTTACGAGTAACAAAATTATACCGTGTACCTTTATCAAGGGTAATAGTAACCTGACTTTCCTTGATGTCTGCTGTGAAGTGGAACAAATCTTTTGCTGGAATCCCACTAGCATCCTCCTTCCAAAACGTAGCACCGCAAGCATCAACACTAGGAAAACCCATTGATTAATTTGTTAGTGACAAAATAACAATAGGTTGTGGTGTTCTCTCACAACTCACTCAAAACCAAGCAAAGATGGCTTCACTTATTGTTCCAAGAGAGAAAAGGATCAACTTACCACAAGTATCAATGAAAAGTGTACCAAGTGTGAGAAAAGAATAACCAGGATATTAAGTGTCAAAATGCAATACAGGGTATTTGGTGGGGCTTGGTTGGGAATCCTAACAACACCAAAATAACAACTCCAATGCACTGTCTAATGTGATGAAAAATACTAAAGGAAACACACTCACTCTGGGAGACAAATGTGGCTTAGCAATTATATGGAAGAGTTATTGCAAGCACTAGAAAGACACTAGCAAATACTCTATGAAAACAGGCACAAGATTGCTCAAATATCCACAAAAATATCCAAGATATGATAAACTTCCACTAGTGATAGTATGTCTCGGCCTCTTTTTGCTTTTTCTCTTTATACTTTTTCTCTTTTTTTGTACTTTTTCAATGGCCTTTGAATCGACTAGGAGCAGAAAATATGGACAAGAATTGATCAAATTGAGCAGCCTGTAGAGCAATAAAACAACTAGTCTTTGGGTTTTGGGGACCTAAAATTTGCTGTAGAATGGCTGTGGCTAAGCCTAAACAAAGATCAGCACAAGAATCTTAGGGATAAAACAGGAGAAAACAAAAGAAAAACTGAAGAAAACAGAGAGAAAACGAGGAGAAAATAGCCTACGGGCGCGTGGCCTGCAACACAGAACGAGTCCACGGAAAAAAAATAGTAGCATGCACGCACAGTTGTTTTCTGTTGGAGGCAAACGCGAGCAGCAACGCGTTTTGGCGCTTTTATCGCCTCGTGGCTGTCGGAACGCTATCGGACTGTTTTGGCCTGTAGCGGCTCGGGCGATCTGGCGGTTAGCGAGCGTTGACCGGTGACTGCTTGAGGTCCGACACAGGTGGGGATTCACGTGGAACGCGCCTTGCGCGTGAAACGAGTGCACGACGCGCGGATAGGACGGCGCGTGGTCAGCGCTCGGATCGATGGACGAACCGACAGGGGCAGAAAGCGCGTGGCGGCGCGTTTGCCCGCGCGTTTGACAGTTGGATTCCGACACGGAAACAGGGGCTTCACGCCGCCCAAGGAATATGTGCGCGCGCGATTTTGGGTGCGAGTGGGAAAAAACGTTCACGTTTGTTTCTGTCCGGTAGCGGATCGATTCGGTGCCGTGTGCGGAAGGAACGCACGCGGTGCAGGTGCGAGTGGATGGGTGTGCGCGCGGTGGAATCGGCGAGTGGCCGCGCGCGTGTTGACCGAGGCCAGGCGGGATTCGGCGGGACTAGGAAAACAATGACGCGGTCGGAATTCCAACAGCAACAAGGCGGGGTCGGTGGAACACGCATGAATACGGCAGCGAATTTTCCTGTAGCGGGCGTATGGCAAGAAATTTTGTGGCGTATCCGATCCAGCAAGGAATCCGATAGTGGCTAGGAAGTGTGCTCGCGCGGCGGCAATGTTTTTGGTGGAACTTTTTCGGTATAGATCTAAACAAAAAGAACTAGATGAACCCTAACCCTAATAGACAAAAACTAAAAACAGAAAAACAGATACGCAAATCAACAATAAACAGCAATTAGAGTAGCAATTTGGTGTGGGGCTTTTTCTGGATAGGAAATAAAAACAACTAGACTAGGGATAAATTTTTGTGGGGCTTTTTCTGGATAGGAAATAAAAACAACTAGACTAGGGATAAATTTTCTCACCGAGTAAACCTGAGAATCTCATACCAAGATGATAAGGGGTGGCCCGATCTTCTCGTTGAGCTTCTCTCTCTTTTTGTGGTTTTCTGGATTTTGTGATAACTAGTGCTACATTGAGACCTCTCGCTTGGATGACCCCTGTTGACAGATGCAACAACAACCAATCCCTTTGGATATTCTCAACTACACACTCTTGCACACGTAATCAAAGATCACGAGTGGTCCCGTATCCCCCTATACCCAGATGGAATAACAAGATATCACGCAACTTTGCAATGGTAACACCAGCAACAAGGCGGGGATAACTTTCAGATGAACATGGTTCAATCTAGAAAATCTAAGGTTTAATTTCAACTTGGTCTAATCTATTCCACACACAGGTGGTAGCTATATATGAGGGAGGGGATGTTCCCCACGAAATTGGACCTATTCCTACTCGCTTGGACTCCTTCAACTCGGATACAAACTGACCCCACATGGGTGCAGCCAATTGGACTCTATTTGGAAACTGGCAAAAAACTATTCGTGGATTTTTTTGGTCACCACGGCTTGCACGAGTTGAATTTCTTGATGGGGCTGGATCCATTGGAAAGCCCTTCAAATTTCCTAATCGGATTGTGCTTGTTTTCTGTATTTGGAGCCCGTATGAAGAATCCATGACTATTTCAAATTCGGGACTCCTGGCAATCCGAATTGAAACATTATTTCCTTGTTGTTGTTTTCCATGCATCCTCCTTTGCTCCTTGCTTGCTCTTCTCCATCCATGTCTGTGTTATTAATAAACCTAATCATACATAAATTCATAGGCTTAGGTAGTATAACATTCTCATAAACACAAAGATTATTTATTATTAGGAAAGAATTCACCTTATAATAAACATCAGTGAGACTCAATATTTCCTTCCAACTCAAGCATGTACATTCACCATGGACCCCTATGATATCCTCATCAGGATTAGCCTCTATGCCTCTAGCAGATAGGAGGTACCCGAGTAAGCCTCCTTGATGTACTCCAAATGTGCACGTTTTTTTGGTTCAGTTTGATCAGATAGTCGTCAAGTGCTGCAAAAAAGTTTCTCTAAGGTCGTCAATAAGGTTTTTTGGCTTTTTTCTGACTAGACCACAATGGCCTCCACATAGACCTGTGCGTTTCTGCCAATTTGCACCTTCAGACAATTTTGCATCATACGCTGGTATGTGGAACCCGCGTTTTCCAACCCGAAAGGCATTATGGTGTAGCCGTATACACCAAATCGGGTAATAAAAGCGGTCTTCTCTTCGTCTCATCTCTTCTTGTAAATATGGTTGTACCATGAGTACACATCAAGGAAGGACAACCTCTCGCAACCAGCAGTGGAGTCAATAACTTGATCGATGGGTGGCAATGGGAAACAATCTTTGGGACTATGTTTGTTCAATGAAGTGTAGTCTATACACATCCGTAGTGTGTCAGTATTTTTTCTTGCTACTAGTACTGGATTTGCGAGCCAAGTTGCTATTTTAATCTCCCGGATGAATTTTGCTGCGAGTAATCTGTTAACCACTTCTCCTATTGCTCTTTGCTTCGGTTCTGAGAAACAGCGAGTGGACTGCTGTATTGTCTTGGCGTCGTTGTAGATTTCAAGTGAGTGCTCGGTGAATTTCATGGGTACTTCTGGCATGTCCACTGGGGCCCATGCAAAGATTTTCTAGTTCTCACGGAGAAATTAGACGAGCGCGTTTACCTATGTGGTTGGCGACATGTTGGACACGAGTACTGTCTTTGATGTATCAGTCGGGTGAACCTGGTGTGCCGTGGTGTCCTTCTTCACGTCAAATTCAATTTCGGGTGTTGTTTTATGAATCGAGTGGTCAGTCCTGGCTGCTACGTCTGCCAGCTCCTGCTGCATCCCGAATGACCGTGATATTCTGTTGAACTCAACATCACAGTTGTCAGATTTCTTGTAATTTCCATACAATGTTATTATTCACCTAGGTCCTAGCATTTTGAGCATCAGGTACCCATAATGAGGAACAGTCATGAACCTTACGAATGTTGTTCTGCCAAGTATTGCATTGCATTGTGACGGCCAATCAACTACTTCGAAGTCGAGCTTCTCCTTTTTGTAGTTGTCACATCCTCCAAAAACCACTTCGAGTGCTATTGTTCCCAAGAGTTTGACTGCTTTCCGAGGTACTATCCCGTGAAATGAGTTTTTTGACTGCTTCAAGTTGCTCACTGGTATGCACATATCCTGTGAAATGTATGTGTGTAAATGATGTTAATTCCGCTTCCTCCATCCATGAACACAGGATTTAGATCATAGCCTCCAATTTGAGCTTCGAGTACCAGCGCAGCCTTTCCTAGGTAGGAGACTCTATGCGGGTGATCAACTCTGGAGTACCAGCCAGCCTTTCCTAGGAAGGAGACTCGAAGAGGGTGATCAACTCTAGAAAAGGCGATGCAGACCAGCCTAGGAACTTGAGTGTTGCAGGGGGTGGTATTTCTGCTAGATTCACTTGCCTGGTGATGAGATTTTGACTCCTCTTGGAGGGTGCGTTGTTCTATATCATGTACACGTTTCCTTTTGGCTCTGGGTACATGTCCTCCTCCAGGTAACCCACTCTGTATTGATGTTTTATTGCTGCAGCCTGCTGTACTCTAGGTACTGGTTGTTCTTGAGGTTGTGGCTGGGGTGGGGCGCCAGCTGGCATTGGAGATGGTGGTGGTGAACCCATCGCGATTGCTCCTAGGATAGCTGGAAATTCTTCCAGTTGGGCTTCCCTCTGCTTCCTATATGATGCTTCCATGAGGAGCTGGAATCTGCGGCAGTCTTTGAGCTTATGACTGGACCTACGGACTCCATTGTTGTCATTGTACATGTGGTTTTGGCAGGTTCTTTTGAGTTGATGCTTGATTGACAAGGGTGATAGTCCATCCGAGAGAATCTTTCGTGGCTACCACGGGCATTTTGGCTCTTTCCCATGCTCGCGTTCTTGCTCACGAGGTTGCTCGCGTCCCTGCTTACGGTAGTCGTTGCTGCGACTGCCTAGGAACTCAGTTGTTACTAACTCGGGCTCCATCTTGTCGAAGACCCGATTCTTACGCTTCCTTCGTCTATTCTGGTCACGATTGAATCTTATGTTTCCCTCGTTTTCATATGAGTATCCATACTATCTTCCTCGATTGAGGGCGGATGGGCATTGTGCGCTGACTCCTCTTTTGTCCAGCTGTTTGCTACCTCCATTAGGTCACTTATTGTTTTGACCCGGACTCGATCGATGTACTCCTTGAAGTCCATCCAGCAGAGCCTATCCCTGAATCTGGAGATTGTCGTCTCGTCTCAAATATCCTCCGAGCTGTTTTTGAGTGTGGTCCACATTTGTATGTACCCGCGAATGTTCTCGTTTGGCCGTTTCCTACATGCCTTCAGTTGTCCGACTGTTACTGGTCGTTTGCAAGTGGATTTGAAGTTTTGCATGAAATCGAACTCCAAATCTTCCCAACAACTATATTTGTTTCTGGGTCGGCTTTTCAGCTAGTTTCTTGCGGTGCCCACGAGTTACAGCTGGATATACTGCATTGTTGTCACTTTGTTCCCTTTCTAGAATCTGACGGCAGTCAAGTAATCGTCTAACCATGCCTCGGATTCCTGGGCACCATCGTACTTGGGTGTTTCAGCTATTACCTTGAATCTTCTTGGCTTCCTGGCTTGGTGAATCTCTCGAGTGAAACAAGGGGAACCGCAGAGTTTCTTCTCGTCCGAGTAAGGCGAGTCGTGTCTCAGGTGTTCTGCTCGAGTCCTGTTGGTTCTTGCCAGCGGCTCTTCTGCTGCCCTGTCTCTGCGCAACCTATCCACCTTACTCTGCGTGATTTGGTTCTGTAGGTCTTGTGGATCCTCCTCGTAGCGTTGCACTTGGGCCGGTTTGGCTTTTTTCTTTATTGGCTCTGCAAGAGGCGCTGCTTGCAGGGCGGATCTTTTTCCTAGTTCTGCACTTGCCATGTTGAGACCTCATAGCATCTCCTCATGAACTTCTAAGCGGGGGTCACCCAACGTTGGTTTTATGTACATCGGGTACGTCTGCATCTGTAAGAGCCTTTCCTGAGGCATCTTGGCTGCTAACTTCTCCGACGGATCGGGTTCTCTCGGGTCATGGTCAAGATTTAATGCCCTTTGAGTTCCCTTCATAGACTCGGTTGTCATGCTCACCGTTCAGTACTATCGCTTAGGAGCGGGTGGTTTCCACACCCCACTGCCTGAAGCTTCGGTCGAGTTCATCCCTGGGGGACCTGCGCTTTATAGCTCTCTTTGCATCTTGTTCATCTTCTTCCTTTGCTTGGCCAACATCCAGCGATAAGCTACCCATTCTTCCGAGTTGGCATATTCCGGGAGGGGGAGGCCCTGCTCGACTAGCATGGTGAGTAACTCCATTGTATCGGTGGATACATGCACTTGGAGGCGTTTCGCTTTTCCTTTCTTGTTTTTGCCTGTGGACCCGAAGTTGATGGGTGGAGGGAACACGTTGAGTCCATCGTCGTTGTTGTTCGGGTCCTCATCTTTGGGTGCCGGGGACTTAGGCTGGTCCTCTCCGAGTTCTCCTTCATCTTCCGTTTTCCTGGTGTTAGTCGCGTCCGTCGCCTTGGGAGGGTCGGTTATCTCATCTTCTTCCTTGCTTCTCTCCAAGGAGGATGATGCGTTATGTCTTGCCATCGCGACGAAGTGAACGTGGGGTGGGCGGCGGTGTAGAAGTGCTCGGAATCCACCTTCCCGAGTGGTGACAGCGAGATTTCCGGCATGATTGGCTCCCTCGGCTGAATCCGGGGGGGGGGATCCTGCAGATGTAGTATTCATGTGCGTCCCACAAGGAAGTTCAGGTCACCGATCTTGAGATTTATGCTTCTGTCGAGGGAGTCAAATATCGGGCGTGATGCCTGCGAGTGCTTGGTGAAGTCGATGTACCCGAAGCGGATCGAGTCCGCCCAAATCGCCGAGTCGAGGTTTGAAAGCGATGAAGTCAATCAAAGCCTCAAATCCAGCGCCCCAGATTCCCGTAGACGGCGCCAATTAAGAGGAGGTGACCTCAACAATCCCCATGGTGAGGGACCTGGGGTTTCGTAAGGGAAAAAGCGCTAGTGGGCTAATCTACTCTATGGGTTACTGTCCGCCGGATTTTATTCTGATGAGGTGGAAAAAAGGTTACGGGGGGTGCTATTAAAGATTGAATCTGTCGTTGCTCCTAACCTAGGGTTGCTTGGCCCGTTCGTGACCCACTCCCGTGCCTTATATAGATAGCCGGGTCCTGGGGCGTCCATGAATAGGACTCATCTCCAAGTCTATTGCTACTCTTTCCTAATCTTGTTGTCCAAGTCTTTCCTTGTTTTTGCTTCTGTGTAGGCTTCAATCGTGGGCCTTCATGCAGCTACCGAAGGGCTCCATCAAGGTATGATATGGACATAATAGAGGTCCATGAGGGTCATTTATGCTTGAGTTGGAAGGAAATACTAAGTCTCACTGATGTTCATTATAAGGTGAATTCTTTCCTAGTGATAAATAATGTTTGTGTTTGTGAGAACGTTATACTACCTAAGCCTATGATATGTATGATTAGGTTTATTGATAACACAAACATGGATGGAGAAGAGGAAGCAAGGAGCAAAAGAAGGAGGCATGGAAAAAGAAGGAGGCATGGAAAACAACTACAAGGAAATGATGTGTCAGTTCGGACTGCCAGGAGTCCTGAATTTGAAATAGTCATGGATTCTTCATACGGGCTCCAAATACAGCAAACGAGCACTCTACGGATAGGGCATTTGATGGGCTTTCCAATGGATCCGGCCCCATCAAGAAATTCGACTCGTGCAAGCCGTGATGACCGAAACAAGCTACGAATAGTTTTCTGCCAGTTTCCAAAACGAGTCCAATTGGTCTGTATACCAATATGGCCGCACCCCTTTGTGTGTGGGGTCGGTTTGTATCCATATGTGTTAGGAAATAGGAGTCCTAGTCGAGTAGGAGAGGGATTGCTTGCGCAAGGAGCTTGTGGCCGCACCCCTCCCTCATATATAGCTACCACCTGCGTGTGGAACAGATCAGACTACGTTAAAACCAAAAACCCTAGACCTCTAGATTGAAACTGCTTGTAAGCCTTTCATCTGGAAGTTCATCTGCAAACTTTACGTGTTACCTGCTGTTCCACTGGGAATAAGACGGTACAGGACCACTTGTAGTCGGTGGATTACTTGTGCAAGAGTGTGGAGTTAAGAATATCCATTGGGTTGCTATCTTTTGCATTGGCATCAGGGATCAGCCGGAGAGTTCTTAGTGGCGCACTAGTTATCAATTCAGAAGTTATCTGTGAGTTCACTGAGAAGATTGGGCCACCCCTTATCATCTTGGTATCAGATTTACAGGTTGCCTCGGTGAGCTATCATAATTTTACCTTTACTTTGAGTGTTTTTATTACCAATCCAGAAAATTGCCCCACAAAAATAGAGTAGATCATTGCCATCGCCTTAGATCAACACCAATTTGCAATCCCTAGTTGTTGTTCGTGTTGATTTTGTGTTTCTTTTCTCCTTTTTAGGGTTCATCTAGTTCATCGTGTTCATCTTTTTGTCTAGATCTATACCAAAACGTTCCGCAAAAAGAATCGCCGCCGCGCGCTTTGTCATTTTCCTTTTACCGAACCAACCACGTCGCGTTCCCTGTCCTTGTCGGGAACCGCGTCGTTGTCGCTATCTGCATCGAGCTTCTCGCGCGCGCCTCGCAATTTCGTTGTCCAGCTGGCCACGGTCCCCTACACGTGCAGCCCTGATTTCCGCGCCGAACGGCACCACCCGCCAACCGCGCCAATCCAGCGCACAACTGCTCCCCACGCGCACCACCAGGACTCGATCCACGATCCGCACGGAAGTCCACGCGCAGCGCTGCTTGTCCCTGATCGCGTGTCGTTTCTGGAACCCCGCGCGCGCACTACCGGCCACGCGCTTTGCAGCAGTTCCGCACACGCTAGTTCGGGAATCGCGCCCACGCGTTTTCGCTTCCGGTCGACCAGGACTCGATCCCCTGCGCGTTGTTTTTCCGTATTCCACCAGGACTCGATCCTTGCGCGCGCATATTCCTGGCCCCGATCCACGCGCACAACTCCAGACAGCATCGGATTCCGTGCGCCAAAATAGGAGTACCTGCCACCAAAAGCGCCACGCGCTGTTTCCATCGCTCCACGTTTCCGTCCCTACCCGCCCAGGATTCCGCGTTCGATATGTTACACAACCTCTGCCGGCTGGCCGGTCCCGAGGGTGTGTGACGGCGACAGCGTAGATGAACAACACACGAACAAGGAAGAAAAGGGACACAGGGTGTGGGCACAACAAAATCTTTATTGCTTTCTCTGTTCTGTTCCTAGACTACGTACAGTGCCTCAATATATAATAGGAGGGTGAGACCCAAACGAACGTACAAAGTGGGGGAAACCCTAAGGCCTAGTTGGACTGGGCAAAGCCCACCGAGTGGGCTGCCACCTCCTGGCCCAAGTTTCCCAACACTCCCCCTTGGGTATCATCCGTATAGCCATGCCTCAAAACTCCGAAAAACCCAGTGGGAAAAATATGGAGAAAAAACACATGGTATACTATTGCTATGTTGCACGAATTGCCTCATTAAAAACCTCGTGTGAGAAACTTCATAAAAACTCACTTAAGGGAAAAAGAGTACAATTCACTTAACCATTAAGTTAAGTACTCAATCATCGGGATCGAGATTTTAGCAATGAGTTTGTGAAGATTCTCCCCCTGAACCTTACATCTCCCTAAGTCTCATCACACCAATTCCACGAACACATCTCTCGAAAGAAGATGCAGGTAATGATTTAGTGAACAAATCAGCAAGATTTTCACACGACTTAGTATGTAGGATTTTTACTTCATTCAACTTCTGCAACTCATGTGCGTAGAAGAATTTGGGGTTGATATGCTTCGTGAGATTGCTCTTCACATAACCCGTCTGGACTTGTGCAACACAAGCGGCATTATCTTCATAGATAATAGTGGGGGTTTGGACGGTGTTCAGCCCACATGACAGCTGGATGTGGCCGATCACCCGTCGAAGCCATACACACTCACGTGATGCTTCATATAGTGCTATGATTTCCGAGTGGTTCGTCGAGGTTGACACTAGGCTTTGCTTAGACGATTTCCAGGAAATAGCGGTTCCTCCACAAAGGAAAACATATCCAGTTTGAGACTTGGATGTGTGCGGGTCCGAAAGGTACCCAGCATCAGCATAGCCTACAACCGTGAGGTCTTGATTCCTCCAGTAAAACAAGCCAAGATCTTTGGTCCCTTGCAGGTATCGGAAGATGTCCTTAACGCCTTTCCAATGCCTCTTGGTAGGCTCAGAACTGTACCTAGCAAGCAAATTGACAGCGAACGCAATGTCCGGCCGTGTGCAATTCGCGAGGTACATGAGTGCGCCAACTGCACTCAAGTAGGGGAATTCTGGTCCCAGAATTTCCTCCCCCTCTTCCTTAGGCCTGAATGGGTCCTTATCCTGCTATAAAGATCTCCCGATCATCGGGGTCTTAGAAGGATATGCCTTGTCAAATCCAAATCTTTCCAACACCTTCTGGGTGTAGGCAGACTGGTGCACTAAGATCCCAGCAGGGGAATGTTCAAGTTGCAAACCTAGGCAGAACTTAGTTTTGCCTAAGTCTTTCATTTCGAATTCCGACATCAGGTAGGAACTCGCTTCCTCAAGATCCTCAGGTGTACCGATTATATTCAAATCGTCCACGTACACCGAGATAATACAGAAACCATCTTGTGATCTCCGTATAAAAACACATGGGCAATCTTCATTGCTCGTGTAGCCCTTCTGATGAAGGAAATCGCTTAAACGATTATACCACATCCTACCTGACTGTTTAAGTCCATACAGTGACTTCTTAAGCTGAACACTGTATAAACCTCTGTTAGCTCTCTCTTGGTTCGGGACAGGGATACCTTCGGGTACCTTCATGTATATGTCCGAATCCAAATTACCATAAAGGTAAGCGGTGACAACATCCATAAGTTTCATTGTCAAGTCCAAGTTTACTGCCATTGAGATCAAGTATCTAAAGGTAATACCATCCATGACTGGGGAGTAAGTTTCCTCGAAGTCGACACCTGGTCGCTGGGAGAAACCTTGAGCAACGAGCCTTGCTTTGTACCTTACTACCTCGTTATTCTCGTTCCTCTTTCGAACAAATACCCATTTGTGGCCAACGGGGCGCACATGGGGAGGAGTTAGACAAACAGGTCCAAACACCTCTCTTTTGTTGAGAGAAAATAACTCAGCAGTTATTGCCTTCTTCCAATCTTTCCAATCCGACCTTTGCTTACAATCAGCGAGAGTGTTAGGCTCTGGGTCAAGATCTATGATTGAGGCAATTTTCTTGGCAAAATAAATGTCGACATTTGCCATAGCTCGATTAATTGACTCGCCCGAATTAATATAATTAATGGCCATTTCGTCATGGAGTGCATCAGGCACATTCCCTTCCTCCACCGGATTTCCCATTCCGGGAGCAAGGTCCTTTAGCTTTCCCGCTCCAATGTGTGCACACACATCTTCGCTGGGTATTTCCGTAGTAGGAAAATTTAAGTCCGGAATTTCGTGCACAGAAACGGCCGTACTTGTGCCAGGTCTCAACTGGCTCCCCTTTGCAGGGGTAGGCTGCGATAAATCTCTCTTATCCTTTTTCTTCGGGCGTCCCCGGGTACTTGGGATTTGAGAAACCGGATTCCTCGTCCTCTTAGGCCTAAGAACGGGAGCGGGTATACCGTGATTTCTCTTTGGTATTTCAACCCTTTCCGGTGCATTGCGCGCAGGCACATGCGACTTTGTCACAGTCTTTAAGTCACTAAAGTGATCAGGCAGTTGATTCGCCAATGAGTGCAAATCTATTATCTTTTGAACTTCTCTATTAGACTCAGCAGTGCGCGGGTCATGAGCGTGGATCCCCGTGGCTTGCCACGTAAGTTATCGACTTTTATCATCAAGGGGTTGATTATCTCCCCCTAAAGTCGGGAAGAGATCCTCGTCAAAAATGCAATCAGCGAAACGGGCCGTATGACAGTCACCTGTCGCGGGGTCCAGAAACCTGATTATGGACACAGTCTCATAACCAACGTATATCCCCGACTTACGGAGCGGTCCCATTGCTGATCGCTGAGGGGGTGGTATTGGTACATATACCTGGCAACCGAACCTACGAAGGTGGGAAATTTTCGGTGCCGACCCTTGCGCAAGCTGCATAGGAGAATGGATGTTGTAGGCCGATGGTCGAAAATTGATGAGATTGGCAGCGTGTAACACCGCGTGACCCCAACATGTTGTTGGTAAATTACAACCCTGAAGGAGCGGTCTGGCAATGAATTTAATTCTTTTAATCAATGCCTCCGCAAGTCCATTTTGTGTGTGGACGTGCGGTACAAAGTGCTCAAGTTTGATTCCTGTTGCCATGCAATAATCATCGAACGCCTTTGAAGTAAATTCACCGGCGTTGTCCATTCGAATAGACTTAATACGATGATCAGGGAATTTATTCCTCATTTGTATGATCTGAGAGATCAATTTTGCAAAAGCATGGTTCCTTGTTGACAGCAGGCTAACATTGGACCATTTAGAGGAAGCATCAATGAGCACCATGAAGTACCTAAACGGGCCCGACAGGGGCTGAATAGGACCGCATATGTCCCCTTGGATACGTTCCAAGAACGCGGGGATTTCATCCTTCACCTTTAGGGGTGATGGTCTAATGATTAATTTCCCCTTAGCGCATGCGGAGCACACGAAATCATCAGGATTCGGGAAATTTTTCACATTAACATTGTGACCATTCGAGTTGTTAATTATATTTCTCATCATCGTAAGACCGGGATGGCCTAACCTATCGTGCCAAAGGCAGAATAGTTCAGAGCTTCTAAAAACAGTTTTAAGGGTAGTGTACATGGGTAGTGCTACTATCTTAGTGTAGTACAACCCTGTAGCGAACGAAGGAAGCCTTTCGACAACATGTTTACCATTTTCATCGCGTTTCGTGATGAGTAGGTACTCCTTACCGGTGTCATCATCATGGGTTTCAATGTGGAACCCATTAACACGAATGTCTTTAAAACTCAAGAGAGTACGAGTCGCTTCAGGGTACAACAATGCATCATTAATGATCAAAGTTGTTCCCATGGGGAGTGTTATAGTGGCTCGTCCGGAGCCAACTATATGAGGACCGCAGCCGGCGATCGTCGTAATGCTCCCTGGAATTTTCTTGATGGACTCAAAGTACTTTGTATCTCTCAAGATGGTATTGGTGGTACCGCTATCGGCACGGCACGTTTCCTCCATTCGGGCGCCACACGTGTTCTAAAATATAGTGTCTAATTATTAAACGAGAGCGAGGAAGATGCTAAAGTAATAATAATTAAACAAGCAAATATTTCAGAACATAACATAAGTATCTCTATTTAAAAGAATGGAATAAATGAATGATGACCAAGTCATCCAAGCGCCGATAGATGTTTAATGAAACAAATAATGTTGCTCTCGTAGAGCTTACAACCAAATCGAATAAATTGTATCAAATTATTGCCATAGGATCATGAATAAATGGGCGGAGTTCAGATGGAGTCCACAAAGTAACCCTCCAGCTCAGCCGAGATCTCCATCTCGCTAAGCTTCTCCTCAGTGGCTATCATGGAGGCGGCAGTGTCGATGTCCAGCTGTGGCGTTGGAGAGGACACGGTGTGCTCAACCTCCATGGACACGGTGGCGTTCGTGGGAACCGCCACCTGTGCCTCCACAGGTGCCCCAGTGTGCGCCACGACGGGCGCAGCGGGGGGCGTGGGGATCATCACGGGTGCCGCAACGGGCGCTGGTGGTGCCTCCATCTGGACAAGGTGCGCCTCATGCGCTCTCTTGGCCTTGAAGGCGTCCACGACGTGCTTGGGAGCACGACACTGCCTGGAGAAGTGAAGCTTCGACCCGCAGCGGAAGCAGTCTTGGGGCCTCACCTCCCCCTTACCCGCCTTTTGCTCCTTGGCTGGGTGGGGGTGGGCGGCGGCGCGCGCGCGCGCGACCGAGCCGTAGCTCGGGGTCGCGGCGGCGGCCGGCCGTCACCGAGCTCCAGGCGGCGGGCGCCGTGCATGCGGGGGGCGGCGAGGCGGGATACCAGGCGGCGCGGCGCCCAGGAGCCGGGCCAAGGCCGAGCGGCGGCGGTTGCCGGCCAGCTCGCAGAGCGCGGCGGCTGCCGGCCAGCTCGCAGAGCATGGCGGCCAGCCAGCTCGCGGCGGCGGCCAGCGGCCAGCCAGCTCGCGGCGGCCAGCGGCCAGCCAGCTCGCGGCGGCGGCCAGCGTCCAGCCAGCTCGCGGGCCGAGGACGTGGGGGCGCAGGTGGCGGCCGGAGCGCGGCCGAGGCGCGGTCGGCAAGGCGCGGTGCGGCCATGGCGTTCCCGGGCGGTGGCGCACGTGCCGGCCAGCAGGGCGGGCGGCGCGGCCACGACTGCGGCCGGTGCAGCGGCCAGCAGGGCCTCTGGTGAGGAACGCCGGCGACCAGCAGGGTCGCATGTGCGTGCGGCAGCGTAGTGATGGCAAAAATAAATCGAAAAAGTAACGTGTTCATCGTCCGATCCATCTGGGATTTTGACGGCGCGTTGCACAGCCGGTGCAATCGCGGCGGTACCGTAACCAGCGGGGTCACGATCTGTACTGTCTCTCTAAGGTGTAGTCATCAAATCTCTCGTGATCCGGGGATATCGACATTGGCCGGCGACAGCGTGTCAGCTCGATCCCCGGGAGAGAAATCCACACCCTAGATGCGATCTAAAAATTACGCGGAACGCAAAAACGGAAAGGAAATTGCGAGACGGTTCCATTTTTGCGATCAGATCGGAGTTATACCTTCGAAATTTTTGTAGAAAGCCTGCTCGGTGCAGGCTCGGTGCAGGCTCGGTGAAGAGGCGCGTGCTGATAACGTGTTACACAACCTCTGCCGGCTGGCCGGTCCCGAGGGTGTGTGACGGCGACAGCGTAGATGAACAACACACGAACAAGGAAGAAAAGGGACACAGGGTGTGGGCACAACAAAATCTTTATTGCTTTCTCTGTTCTGTTCCTAGACTACGTACAGTGCCTCAATATATAATAGGAGGGTGAGACCCAAACGAACGTACAAAGTGGGGGAAACCCTAAGGCCTAGTTGGACTGGGCAAAGCCCACCGAGTGGGCTGCCACCTCCTGGCCCAAGTTTCCCAACACGATACACTTCCAGCCAACCACACAGGCGCGTTATCCACGCGAGCCCCCACCTGCATCGGACCCCGAGCAGTCACCAGCAACGTGTTCCTGCTCGCGTCTGCCTCCAACAAATTCCACCTGGACGGAAAGCGCCTCGCACCAGCCAATTCCCGTATCGCATCCTGTAACCATACGACACGGTTTTCAGTCCTATCTTTGTGAAACTTAGACACAGCCTATCTACAACAATAAACTAGGTACCTTCCCACAAGACTAGCTATTTTCTTGCTCTTTTTCAGGCTGCTCTTTATCACATATTTGTGTCACATTGTTCATAGCTTTGTTATCACTTGACAGTATTGCTCCTAGTGTTGTTATTTGGCCAGTAAAAAGTATCAAAAAAAAAAAGAGAAAAGAGAGAAAAAAAATTGAGAAAAAAGCAAAAAGGCCTTGAGATACATTGATATATTTGTGGAGCTGTTTTCATTCATTGCTATATTGACACACCATTGAGCAATCTTGTGCCTGAATATTATTTGAGCTTGGCTAGTGTCTTTCCAGTGCATTGCAAAATTTCCCCACATATTTGCATTGCCACATTTGTCTCCATACTTGGTGTGTGTGTTTCCTGTGCTTTTTATATCACATTGGACAGCAAATAGGATTGTTATTTTGGTGTTGTTAGGTATCCATTCCAAGCCCCACCATATACCTTGTTTGTCTTGTGATTGTTAGCACCCTGGGTATTCTCTTCTTCACATCAAAGCATATTAGTTGCCACTACTTGTTGGTAAGTATTTCTATTCACTTTGGAACGGTAAGATAATCTATTGTCTTGCTCGATTTTTGAGTGAGTTGTGAGAGAACACCACATCCCATTGTTATTTTGTTACTAACAAGTTAATCAATGGAGTTTTCTAGTTCTTCTGTGTGCAGTAATGCTTTCTGGGAGGAGGATTCTAGTGGAATACTTGCACCAAATTTGTTCCACTTCAGCGGAGACATCAATGGTAGTACTGTTGCTATTACTCTCGATAAGGGTACACGATGGTATAGTTTTGTTAGTATTGAGGTTGTTGAAGCATTACAGTTGACATCTTATGCAACTCGCACTTCATTTATGTTAAAAACTAATGGTGCTCCACTTCCCATTACTCATGCTACTTTCGTTCCGTCAACTATTTATGATAAAACAATACAACTTAGGTGTCATGTGTTTCCTAGAGCATTTACTTGTTGTCACCTTTTGTTGAGTGATTTTTGGTGCGATGCCTATAAGGTTAATTTTGATAGCCATTATCCTGATATACAATTCTTTTGGAATAATAGGAGAGATTGGATATTTCATGAAAGTCCTAAAACATTTAAAAGAATTAGACATCAACCATTGGTTATGAGAACTGTAGAGGTTAAGAAGACCTATGAGGCTGTTTCTACTAATGTAACTATGTCTACTCCTAGTGTTGTGTCTTGTGATGTGCAGGTTGCTTTTGAAGAAAGGGAGCCTATAGTACAACCTGCACCACCACCACCATCACATCCATTGGAGGAGCATACCATTGTGCCTAGTTTTGTTTCTTGTGATATGCAGGTTACTTTTGAAGAAAGGGAGCCACAACAAGTAGAACCTGCATCACCACTTGAGGTAGTTGAATTGGTACCTAATAATTCTGAGGAGGTTGCTATTGATAAAGGTGCTGATTTCGTGTTACCCCTCTCAAGTATTGATTTATGTGAACCCACTAAATTGCTAGTTGATTCTTGTGAGTTAACAAGCATAGATAGTCCATCTACATGTGATATTGTGCTAAATTCGAAATTTAATCATGTGGTTTTGATTTCACATAAGGAAGTACTTGCTAAAATACCACCTAATGATATTGTGGATTACATCATGTTAAATGAATCAATTAATGTGCAAAGTGCTATGAAAAAGATTGCTGAAATTTCATATGTCAATTCTAGCAATTATGTTTCTTCTTTCACTTTTAACTTGATTGGTGACTATAACATGAGTGGAATTTTTATGGTGGATCATATATGCATAACTTGTGATAAAGTGGCCGAATTGAACATTGTTTTACCTTGGGTACATAAGCTACAACTTCCTACATATGAGCATGATTTTACACATATGTTTGGTTTGCCACAATACTTGTCACATACATGTGCTAATAAATTGTTCTTCACTTATATTTGCAAATTAAGTTGCAATTTTCATGATGAAAATAATAAGCATGTTCCCACCTTTGAGTGTATTAATAAACATAAATTTGATCATAGATCTTCGGTGAGAACAATTGAATTGATACTATACACATACGATTCTCATTTTGATCATGATTTACTGAGCTTCACTTATATTTGCAATTGTGATTGCTATTTTATGGAGTGCTATGACAATTATGTGATGTTTTTAAGCAAAATTCGTGGTCACATGTCTAGGGCACAATTTTATGATATGATAACAACTAATGCACCTCATTATAGATATTTGTATTGTGCATACACGTTGTTCTTTTTGTTTCTTCCACTTTCAGCTTACTACAAGCCGAGGACGGCTTGTCTTGAAGAAAGGGAGGATGATATGGACATAATAGAGGTCCATGAGGGTCATTTATGCTTGAGTTGGAAGGAAATACTAAGTCTCACTGATGTTCATTATAAGGTGAATTCTTTCCTAGTGATAAATAATGTTTGTGTTTGTGAGAACGTTATACTACCTAAGCCTATGATATGTATGATTAGGTTTATTGATAACACAAACATGGATGGAGAAGAGGAAGCAAGGAGCAAAAGAAGGAGGCATGGAAAAAGAAGGAGGCATGGAAAACAACTACAAGGAAATGATGTGTCAGTTCGGACTGCCAGGAGTCCTGAATTTGAAATAGTCATGGATTCTTCATACGGGCTCCAAATACAGCAAACGAGCACTCTACGGATAGGGCATTTGATGGGCTTTCCAATGGATCCGGCCCCATCAAGAAATTCGACTCGTGCAAGCCGTGATGACCGAAACAAGCTACGAATAGTTTTCTGCCAGTTTCCAAAACGAGTCCAATTGGTCTGTATACCAATATGGCCGCACCCCTTTGTGTGTGGGGTCAGTTTGTATCCATATGTGTTAGGAAATAGGAGTCCTAGTCGAGTAGGAGAGGGATTGCTTGCGCAAGGAGCTTGTGGCCGCACCCCTCCCTCATATATAGCTACCACCTGCGTGTGGAACAGATCAGACTACGTTAAAACCAAAAACCCTAGACCTCTAGATTGAAACTGCTTGTAAGCCTTTCATCTGGAAGTTCATCTGCAAACTTTACGTGTTACCTGCTGTTCCACTGGGAATAAGACGGTACAGGACCACTTGTAGTCGGTGGATTACTTGTGCAAGAGTGTGGAGTTAAGAATATCCATTGGGTTGCTATCTTTTGCATTGGCATCAGGGATCAGCCGGAGAGTTCTTAGTGGCGCACTAGTTATCAATTCAGAAGTTATCTGTGAGTTCACTGAGAAGATTGGGCCACCCCTTATCAAGGTACCCCTTAATGGGACACATCGGGTATGCTTATCGTGGGGGGTCTCTCGGGTACCCCCACATCACTTACATTGGAATTAATGGAGGGATCATCCTATATAGCTACTGCCGTATATATATATAATAATATATGATAATCTTTACTATTAAGGTTACAGTGACGGTGAGGCGGTGTCACACATCTAAAAAATTACGGGACAAATGCCACCCCACTTCTCTCTCCTCGTATACACACGAGAACTAACTAACATGCATGCATGCACTAACAAACAATATCCACTACACTTCTCTCCTCGTATACACACGGAACTAACTAACACACCGGATGCATGCACTAAGGAACAATATCCATCTCAACTAACCCAATTATCCATCCAATTATTAGTACTACTATTAAGAATTATCCACGAAAATTAAGCAAGTATCCATCGCTAGCGTGACTTTGCCTGACCGATTATGATCGTTTGGCGTGGGTCGGCCCAGTAAATATCCATTAAAGCGCACACCAGTATAATGTGGTGAACTCACGATATAAATCACTCGGTAAAAAACCAAAAGCAATCACTATCGCTGAAAAAAAACGCCGCGTCAGTCCATCCTCTACCTTTGATGGTTAGCGGAGAATGAAAAAAAAGAACCGCTCCGTGAGTCCATCCTCTACCTTCAGCGGCTAGCGGACGGGGCGGGAGCGGCGTTGTGTCCTCGCTAACCAGGTCCGGGTCGAGAAGGTCCTGGTACTCCATATCCTATCTGATTCGCGCTCCACCGCTTGCTCCCTATCTCCACCCGCCAGCGGCCAGGGAAAAGCAACGAACAACACGCCACTTACACGTACCCAGCCGGCTCATGTGCTGTTACTTGCCTATGTGTTCCAACCTATCTAGGTGATGAAATGAGTACGACGCTAGCAGCTGGTTACCGTATACCTGCATGAGTGAGAGCTAAATCATGTCTATATACGAGAAGCTTATTTATATGTCGGCCGGTCGTGGGCCGTTTTCCCATTCGTTGGCCGTCGACCACGCCGCAGCCTCGCCAACCCCATCCATGTCACCACGCCACATGTAGTTCAAGTGGTGTAAATGTGTTGGTGTCCAAGGGTCGAAACCACCACTCGCCTCGCAGGGGCACACCCACTCCAAGTCGGGTAGGTACCCGACAGGACCCCATAGGGAGCGGGAGACGTCCCCCACCCCATGTCCGTGGGTATCCTGGCGCTCTCGCCGCACCATCGGCCGGAGTTCTCGCTGGGGTCATTGTTTGTTCTCGAGCCCATTGGCCACATGACGATTTCTACGACCGTCTCGTAGTGCCCCTCACCACCTCTTGGAAGTAAGGCGTTGCCCTTTAGACCACAACGGGATACCCGGGATAACACTAACCATTCCTGGCACTACCAACGGCACCACCAGACCATCCTGACACTCGACATAAGCCTATCAGTCAGCTTCTACTTCGAGACCAGCACCGATTGTCATCAAGCACCAACCGACTACTTTAAGCACACCTCGACAAACACCTGATTACGTCACACTGCTCGCAACTTTTCGGGAGTGTGACACGACCACTACAACCTAGGCATACGACAAAACCTAATAATGGAATTGTCGTTTATTCCGTAGTAAAGCACGGGCATTATGCTAGTCTATATAGATGTATATAATATCCACACAATGACATTAAACGGAAGAGTGTAAATTGATATGATATGGTTGTCGCGCCTTGAACTCCATCGTGTGCTTCGAAACAGCAACATGTCCTCGATGCCCCTGCATGAAAAGGTTAGTCTGGCCAATTCATAAGTTCACCTTTACCATATCATATCATTTTCCCCTGCAACATAAAGTTAGATGCCTCTACTTTATATTTATGAAAATTTTACGTGGCTTGTGGGGCTATCGTAAAAGAATCTATTTTACCTACGAACCTGCAACCACAACACCGATCGAGTAGTTGTTTGTTACATATCCCTTTTGGGCCTGCCATTGTAAATTCTATGATATCTATTGTAAGAGAAAAAACACCGTCATAGCTTCAGATAAAATACAAGATGTATGTCAGGTCCAGTGCCGGTCTCGCGCATAGAGTGCACATAAGGTTGGCCTCGGGCAGCTATCATCAAACAATGCCAATCATAAACAAGTACACGCGAGGTGGTAACAACTACAAGATCGATGACCTCATCAACAAGAGTTCTAACCTTACTACTATGGGTCCGTTCGGGAGCTCTCCAACACCACGCTCCGCTTCCAGAGCACACGGAGCGGCACCGAACACATCAGCTCCGGGGATCTAAAAGGATGGAGCGGAGCGACATCCAGTTCATTTTCGTGGAGCAGCGTTGCCCTCGCTCCTCGCTTTGACAAAATCCGGATCGGCTGAAATTTACAGAAAATGCCACCGCCAAGTGACAGCCCGAACAGGTACGCTCCTCTATTTCTCTTCTCTCTATCGCCAAACGTGGATATAATCGATAGAGGAACGAGCACATGAGCGCTTGAACCCTATCATGCGCTGCTACAGGATTTGAGCGCGCCACTGCTTCAATCAGTCGCTCCACGTCTGAATTGAGGCCGGCGGCGACTCATCTTGCTCCGCCCCCCGCCAATTGAAGGATCCTCGCCGCGAATCAAGACCACCCGCTGCTGCCTCGGTTCTGTTTTCTCCGTGCCAGGAGCTCGTCGACACTTCCCACGTCCTTCCTCCTCTGCCAGAAGCTCGCCATGGCCGCGTTCAACCTTTCCGGGTGAGAAGTTGCTGGAATCTAGCCCGTCTCTAATGCCGGTTGTACCACTACTGGGCTTGAAGTGCCTCGCATGGGCTGGCAGCCTAGGCTCCCATGGAGCTGAGAGCTACCGAACGGTCCTCCACGCCTCTACTCAACCCGGGGAGCGCTCTCAGCCTGGAGCGGAGTGGAGCGACGCTTTTTTCTAGAGCAGTGCGTTGCTGAACGGGCCCTATATCTACGCTTAGATCGGCTTTGATACCACTGAAGGGGTTTCATAGTAGAAAATTAAAAAAAACCCCAACAACGACAACCAAAACTAGCCAGAATCTATTATTGCAGATATAGAGTAATGGAGAAGTAACATGATCATACCCTTGAAGACCGAAAGCGGAGATTACCCCTGCACACAAGGGTTGGTGATGAAGATGGCGAAGCCAACCTCAAGTTCGAGTGGTCGTACAGCGACTAGTGCCACAAATTGTAGCACCTCGTGGGATTACACACATATGGTGTAGACGACGACTCCCCATTTCTAGGCCAGCAAGGATGATAAGGGGTTGCCCGATCTTCTCGATGAACTCACACGATAAGAAGGATCTGATAAATTCTGTCTCTCCATGACCTCTCCCGCTAATTCCTGATGCCAATTGCAGCAGCAATCAATCCCTTGGATATTCGCAAATCCACACACTTGCACTAGTAGCCACCGACTACAAGTGGTCCTGTATCAACTAATTCCCAGTGGAACAAAAGATAACACGCAAATCTTGCAAGGTAACAATATATGATGTATGCTTCGAGCAAACAACAATGGAGTTCTAGGGTTTATGTTTAAAGGTAGTCTAACCTTATCAACTCGCAGGTTGGAGGGTTTTATGGGGGGTAGGGGGTGCGGCCATAATGTCAATTGCGCAAGCACAACCCTAACCCAACTAGGACTCAAACCAAATTGAGTTTGGACTCAACCAACTATTACAACCGACCCACATGAAGGGGTACGTCCACTTGGGCACACATGCCCTTATTCAACTCATGTCGGAGGACCTAGGACAAGTCCTTTGTGCCCCATAAGGCTCCATGCACATCACACATTAATGTGGGTTGGGACACCCCAAGACATGTCCTTCGTGCTCCCATATCTATTATGTGTAGCTCCTGGTTTCTCCTCTTCTCTTGTGCTGCCATGATCACCTCTCTTCTTGTGTTCTCCTAAGCATTGCTCCATGGCTCCATGCTGCTCTCCACCAATAATGCTTTTGTTATCAATAACCTGAATCATACATAAATGCAGGGATTTAGGTAGTATAAAATTCTCATAACAACAAACATCCTAATTTAATAGGAGTGAGTTCACCTGCTGCTCTAGCAGTTTGGTCCTTGATCTAGCCATTGGTCCAATCCTCACTTCATCATGTTTCTCTTGAATAACAACATCATCATCATCAATGGGAGAAAGTGTAGATGTACTAGGGATGTCCTCATCATCCTCCCCCCTTGAAAAGGCGTTGACCTCGACGCATCAAGGTCCTCTCCATGGTATGGTGATAAATCAGCAACATTGAAAGAATTACTCACACCAAACTCATCACTAGGAAGATTAATCTTGTAGGCATTATCATTAATCTTCTGAAGCCCTCTATATGGACCAGCACCTCGGGGCATGAACTTGGACTTGTGTAATGTGGGAAATCTTTCTTTACGAAAATGCACCCACACCAAATCACCTGGCTGAAATAGTACTTGCTTCCTCTTCTTATTAACTCTCTCAGCTACATGTCTTCATGTCTTCTCAATTGCTTGCTTTGACTTCTCATGGATCTTCCTAACAAAATCAACACGTTTTGGAGCCTCCATATTAATTCTCTCTTGTATAGGAAGTGGCAGCAAATAAAGTGGTGTTATTGGCTTGAAACCATACACCACCTCAAAAGGGCATAACTGAGTAGTAGAATGAACATCCCTGTTGTATGCAAACTCAACATGTGGCAAACACTCTTCCCACTCCCGCAGATTCTTCTTGATCATGGTTCGCAACAATGTGGATAATGTGCGATTCACCACCTCCTTTTGTCCATCAGTTTGGGGGTGACAAGTAGTTGAAAACAACAGCTTTGTCCCCAGCTTCCCCCATAGTGTCTTCCAGAAATAGCTCATGAACTTCACATCACGATCAGAAATAATAGTCTTGGGTACTCCATGCAATCTCACTATGTCCTTGAAAAACAGATTAGCAATGTGCGACACATCGTCGCTCTTGTGGCATGCAATAAAATGTGACATTTTAGAGAATCTATCCACTACCAAAAATATAGAATCATGTCCCCTTTTAGTCCTAGGCAAACCTAACACAAAATCCATACTAATGTCTTCCCAAGGTGTAGTAGGTGCAGGAAGAGGAGTATATAATCCAAGAGGTTTTAGTTTAGACTTACCCTTGTTGCAAGTGATGCAACGTATCTGATGAGGACATCCCTAGCTCTTCACCTATTGTTACACATGAGGATGTTCCTGATCTCTTGAATTTTGATCATGTTTTATGAGAAATTTTGGCTTACTTTTGGCAATACTATCTTGATTATATGTTAGATTATAGCTCGTGCATGTGAGATTCTTTAAGTGGAGTTGATTTTTCCATCCAGGTGCGGCAAGGCACCAAGGCTTCAAAAGAGTCCATACACGTGCACTTCTCTGGACCAGAAAGGAAGATCGCTTCTCCTTTCTCCACCATACACGTGTACCTCTCCGGACCAGGAAGGAAAGGGGGTTCGTTTCTGCTCTTTGGCTGGGCGGTGGCAAGGATAAAGAGGGGACTTCGGGTCCAGACCAGGGCATCTTCGTGCGAGGCAAGAAAGAACCAGGGGAGAGAGGATGTAGGAGACAAGGGGCTGAGGGAGCGAGGGGGAGGCGATCAAGATCCATATCTGTCCCTGTCTAAATTTCGCTGTTTCCCCTTCTTCTGGTTCTGCCCTGCCTATTTCCTCTGCTTCCCTTTCAAGATTCAGAACCAGTCGCCTCCGTCGTTGCAGCAGAAAACGGTGAGACCTTTCTTGTAATTTCCCTAGTGGCATCTGAAACTTGTTGTTGTTAGATCGATCCTTGGTACTGATGTAGGGGTGTCGAGTGCGAGAATTGGGAAACTTCTGGTGTAATTCGACTTGCTAGAATTGTTGTGTTTTGATCGGTGTTGAAGACCTTTGTGGATCGATTGTTTAACTGTTCTTCCCTAGCCCTTTTGCTTGTGATAATTTGTTTGTCTTGTGCTGTCACTTTCACTTGCGGATCTTAGGCACGGTAATTGGAATTCAGATAATATATGATCTGCCTAGCTTTTGGAAATAGTGAGCTTCAGTAATTTGATCCCTGAGTTCGAACGACTGAAATCATTATATTTGCATCGATCAAATTGGCGCCGTTGCCGGGGATCAAATATTGTTTGTTCGGTAGAGTACAATCGTCTAAGCCTATACTAGATTATTTCTTTTTATTAAGAAGCGCGTTCGGTGCGTGTTTTATGTTTTATTGCACTAACTTTTAACGAGTTCTTGGTTGTGATTGTGAGCAGAGAAGTATGACTTTTAATTCTCTTTGCCTGGAATGAATGCATTTGACGGATGAATCTCCGTTAGCACCTTTTGACCCAGAGATTGAGAGACCTTTTCTTGCCAGAAGGAGAGCAGTAGCAGTAGCTAATTTGAACAAGATGGGGGACAGAAAACTTCGAGATCTGTGGATCCCAAAGGACCAAGTTTCTAATACAGATGTGGTTATGCCTGCAATCCAAGCCAACAATTGGGAGATAAAACCTGCTTTGATAAATATGGTGCAGCACAATCCTTTCAGTGGTGCTGCTATGGAAAGCCCTCAGGAGCATATCAGAAATTTCCTGGAGTACTGCAATACTCTCAAGCATAATGGCGTCCCACCTGAGGCTATCAAGTTGCAGTTATTCCCCTTCTCACTTTCTGGAAATGCTAAGGTGTGGTTTCATGCTTTGCCAGCTCACATAAGGGATACATGGGAACATTTAGTACAAGCTTTCTTTGAAAGGTACTTCCCACCTACAAAAGCAGCAGAGTATAGAGACAAGATAACAAGATTCGTGCACTACAATGGTGAAAGTCTTTATGATGCATGGCAGAGATATCAGGGGCTTATAAGAATGTGTCCTAATCATGGGCAAGAGCAGTGGTTGATTTTGCAAACCTCTACAAGGGATTGACTGAGCAAACTAGGTCATATGTGGATTCTACAGCGGGAGGTGGTATTATGAACAAGACTCTTGATGAAGCATTTGAACTGATTGCGAGCATGGCTTCACATAACTTCTCCTGGACAAGTGAAAGAACAGTGCACACTTCGCCACACTCAGTTCACCAATTGAGGAACCAAGACGCTATATCAGCTAAATTGGACAGCTTGACTAATCAGATCTCTCAATTAATGGTAGGGAAGAGCAACAAGGAATTGGTCCTAATGTCTTCACCAAATGCAGCCTGCCAAATATGTGGAATTGATAAGCACTCAACTCATGAATGTACTCTGTTGTCTAGAAATGAAAATCAGCTAGCCGAGGTTAACTATACTCAGAATCAGGGCCCTTTTTCCGAGAGCTATAATCCCTCTTGGAGGAATCACCCAAACTTGTCCTATACAAATAATGGGCAGTCCAACTTCGCTCAACCTCTCCATCAGGGATTTAAGCAACAAGCTAGTTCATCTCAACAACAGCTTCAGCCAGTGCAGCAAAGTGCCCCTCCAAACAATTCTGAAATTGGTGAAATGATGAAGTTACAGAAGGAATTGTTTAGTGGAATGCAGGAAACAATGAAGATGCAATCAGCGTTATTCTTTAAGTCTATGCAACAGCTAACTGCTCGGATTGCCAATTTGCAAGGAAATCCAGTAGAAAATAAGCTTCCTGCACAAGCTGAACCAAACCCAAAGCAGTGTGGAGCAATTTCTTCAAGTGAAGCTATAAGTACGAGGAGTGGGAAGACCATTGAACCAATTCTTAAAACTCCTCCGAAACTGAATTATGTTCCACCTCAAATGAGAAATATAGAGAATGCTAAGCCTGCTCAAGAAACAGTCCCATGTGATGCTGAGGTGTCGAATGAAGCTCTAGGGGGGATGCCCATGGAGAGTAAAAAGCAGAAAATCCCATGTCCTGAGAGACTTGATAAAAGCAGTATTCAAAATTTATGGATATCATGAAGGAAGTTCAAATCACAATTCCCATTTTGGATGCTGTACTGCATATCCCAATGTATGCAAAATTCTTCAAGGAATTGCTGACAAAGAGGAGAAGTTTGGATGAACCAGAGATTACAGCCCTAACAGAAGAATGTAGTGCCGTTATTCAGAACAGTGTGCCAAAGAAATTAGGAGACCCTGGAAGTTTCTGCATACCTTGTAATGTTGGCAAAAGGATTTTCACGGCTTTATGTGATCTAGGCTCATCTGTCAGTGTTCTTCCATTGTCAGTAAGTCAGAGTATGAACCTGGGGGAACTTAAACCTACTTCAATAACCTTGCAGCTTGCGGACAGAACCTTGAAGAAGCCTGCAGGAATCCTTGAAGATGTTCTTATTACAGTCGGGACTTTCTCCTATCCAGTCGACTTTGTGGTTTTAGAAATGGAGGATAACACTGAGAACATCATTTTAGGGAGGCCTTTTCTAGCAACTGCAGGGGCTGTGATTGATGTTAAGAGAGGAAAGCTCAAACTTGATTGTGGGAATGAACAAGCTGAATTTTGTATGAAACACGCTACACACTTGCCGAGGTGTCTGGACAATTGCTTCTCCATTAATGTAATTGAGAAGTCTGTATTGGAAGCATTCGAAGAAGAAAGAAATGAATTGCCAGAAGCTAAGGTTTTTGTCACGCCAAGTTCTGTGAACATACTTGGAGTGAATGGCATCGACAGCTTCCAAGCTGAGGTATTTGATGTGGAAGAAGTTAGCTCATCATTACTCCCTAATGCCATTGTTGAGTTGAAATAATTACCTGCACATCTGAAATATGCCTTTTTGGAAAAAGAAATGATTCATCCAGTGATTATAAGCTCATCCTTAGATAGTGAACAAGAAGAAAAGTTACTATCTGTTCTAAGAATGTACAAGAATGTCATCGGATACTCAATTGATGACATAAAAGGGATAGATGAGAAGGTTTGTTCTCACAGAATCCACCTGGAGGAAGGGAGTAAACCATCGAGAGAAGCACAGAGGAGATTAAATCCACAGCTGCAGGAAGTGGTAAAGAAAGAAGTTCTGAAGTTATTGCAAGCTCGTATGATATATCCAATTTCGGACAGTGAATGGCTGAGCCCAATTCACATAGTTCCAAAAAAAGGAGGATATACTGTGAGGGAAAATGAAGAAGGACAACTAATAACATCCAGGCCTGTCACCGGATGGAGAATGTGCACTGATTTTAGGAAATTGAACAAGGCAACAAGAAAAGATCATTTTCCTTTACCATTCATAGACCAGATGCTAGAAAGATTGGCTGGACAACAGTATTATTGCTATTTGGATGGGTACTCAGGGTTTCTTCAGATACCTATTCATCCTGGAGATCAAGAAAAGACGACATTCACCTGCCCCTATGGAACATTTGCATACAAGAGGCTGCCATTTGGGTTATGCAATGCACCTGGCACATTCTAGAGGTGTATGATCTCATTATTCTCTGATTATATTGAAAAGATCATGGAAGTATTTATGGATGATTTTACTGTTTATGGGAAGGATTTCAATACCTGCCTGCAAAATCTTGTGGCAGTGTTACACAGATGCTCTGAACAAAATCTGATACTCAATTGGGAAAAATGTCATTTCTTAGTGAATGAAGGGATTGTGTTAGGCCATTTAGTCTCAGCTAGAGGAATCGAGGTAGACAGGGAAAAAGTGGAAGTAATAGCAAAATTTCCTCCTCCAGTCAGTGTGAAAGGAATCAGGAGCTTCCTTGGACATGCTGGCTTTTACAGAAGATTCATCAAGGATTTCTCAAAGATTGCCAAACCCCTCACAAACCTGCTAAACAATAATGTGAAATTTGTGTTCGATGAGGCATGCCAAGAGGCCTTTGATAAACTCAAGAAAGCTCTTATTACAACACCAGTAGTGCGGGCACCAGATTGGGAGTTACCATTTGAGTTAATGTGTGATGCTAGTGACTTTGCACTGGGAGCAGTTTTGGGGCAGAGAAAAGATAAAACGCTGCATGTGATACACTACGCTAGCAAGACACTCGATGATGCTCAGGTCAATTACACGACCACAGAAAAGGAAATGTTGGCTGCGGTTTATGCTTTCGACAAATTTAGATCCTATCTAGTGGGGAATAAATGCATTGTCTTCACAGACCATGCCGCCATCAAATATCTATTGAGTAAAAAGGATGCAAAGCCGAGGCTGATTAGGTGGATTTTGTTACTTCAAGAATTTGATATGGAGATAAAAGATAAGAGAGGAGCTGAAAATTTGGTGGTTGATCACCTCTCAAGGATTATTTGTGATGATAACTGTGAAATTCATGAAGAGATGCCAGGAGAGCAGTTGATGGGAATTAGTTTCTCTACACCTTGGTATGCAGACATAGTAAATTATCTGGTGTGTGAAATTACTCCCAGTGGCTTGTCGTACCAGCAGAAAAAAAGATTCTTGCATGATTCAAAAGGATATTACTGGGATGAGCCAGTTTTGTACAAGCATTGTGCATATGGTGTTGTTCGAAGATGTGTACTCGGTGAAGAAGCGCATGATATAATTTTCCAATGCCACTCCAGGAAATATGGTGGGCATGCTGGAGTCATGAAAACTCAGGCGAAATACTACAAGCAGGGTTTTACTGGCCTAGTTTGTTTTCTGATGTGAATGAATTTGTCAAGAAGTGTGACCCTTGTCAGAGGACAGGAAAAATTTCAAGAAGAAATGAAATGCCTCAACAAGGAATCATTGAGGTGGAGTTCTTTGATGTCTGGGGAGTGGATTTTGTGGGCCCCTTGCCATCATCACAAGGATTCAAGCATATTCTGGTGGCAGTCGACTATGTGTCGAAATGGGTAGAAGCTATTCCAACTGTAAATGCTGATGCCAAAGCAGTTTGCAAGTTATTCAGAAATGTCATCTTTCCTAGATTCGGAGTGCCAAGGGTTGTGATTAGTGATGGTGGAGCTCATTTTAACAATGACCAGCTTGAGAAATTATTGGTGAAATATGGAGTTAAAAATCATAAAGTCACAACGCCATATCATCCCCAAGCCAATGGTCAAGTGGAGGTGTCAAACAGAGAAATAAAGCACATTCTGGAAAAAGTGGTTTCCAAGTCGAGAGCTGATTGGGCTAGCAAGCTACCAGACACACTTTGGGCTTATAGAACTGGTTATAAAACCCCAATTGGAATGTCACCTTTCAGATTGATATATGGAAAAGCTTGTCACTTACCAGTTGAGCTTGAGCATAGGGCACAGTGGGCAATCAGACAACTCAATATGGACTTGGGAAAGGCAGGAAAATTAAGGAAACTGCAAATGTGTGAGTTAGAGGAACTAAGGCATGATGCCTATGACAGTGCAAGGATCTACAAAGAAAAGACCAAGAAATGGCATGATAGGCACATCCTAAGAAAGGAATTCAAGGAAGGAGAATCAGTGCTGGTTTATGACAGTAAACTGCACTTGTTCTCTGGGAAATTCAAATCCAGGTGGTTTGGTCCCTGCATAATAAAAAGAGACCTGGGAAATGGTGCTTATGAAGTACAAAGTTCATCTGAGTGGATTTTCAAGGTAAATGGGCAGAGGTTAAAGCAGTATCACCAAGGAGAAAAAGTCCCAGTTATTGACAGTGAAGAGATGGAAGAGGAAGCAGAAGCTGAGCATTTAGCACCTCCTCCACAAGAATCTTGAAGCTCGGCTACGGTCTAGCTTAGGACCTTAAACAAGCGCTCTTCAGGAGGCAACCTAAACTTAATAAGTTAATTTAGTTTATTTTCTTTTAGTGGAGGTGTGTTTTATGTTGTCTTTTATTTTCTCTCTGTTCAAGGGAATCTGAAAGACAGCTTGTTTGAGGAGTAGGGGACGAGTGTCAAGCTTCAGTCTGTTCAGTAACGACTTCACACTATCAGGTGAAAATGTTTCAACTCTTATAGATTGTAGCTTGTTTGTTTCAAATCAGAACAGGAACCTTGCAGCATATGATTACCTACTTCTAGTTCAGTTTATTTTGGGAGCATTTTCGAACTAAGGTCCTAAAATTTGGTCGAACTTTAAACTTTCGTGGTTTATGAACTTTTATGTGGCTTTGAATCTTTCTAAGAAGTGGATATGATTTGTGCAAGTCTAATTGTGACTAATCCTTCTGTAATAATAAGGATGCTTCTTGGCGAAATCAAGAAAACTGTACTTCTCGCCCACCTTCGAGCCTAGCTATTTCTAACCTTTTTTGCATTAGCATGCCGTGATCTTGGGATCGGTGGCATGTGACGCACTGACTTGAGCCTTCTTGAATTAATTAACCAAGTCCAACAGCTAACCTTTTATGCGTTAGCATGTCATGATCCTGGGATTGGTGACCTGTGAAGCACTGACTTGAGCCTTGTTAATTTAACTCTAACCCTTTATGCATTAGCATATCATGATCTTGGGATCGGTGACATGTGAAGCACTAACCTTTTAACGACATTTCGCTGCTAAAGTGCAATTTATAATTCTCAATATGAAATTCTGCATTAGCATATCATGATATTGGGATCGGTGCTATGTGACGCACTGACTTGAACACTTGAAAGCTTCCTAACCAACCGTGAGCCTGTGATTGAAATTTTGTGCATTTGAGTTATTACTATTGGTTTTTCAACTAGGCTCGTTTGTGGATTAGTTCTACATTTCTTTATTTCAGCAACAGTATCCTAGTTACTCAGTAGTTTTAATCCTTCAGGAATGGAAATCTGCAACTGAATGGTTACCCAGAATTGAATTTGCACAAATCATGGACAATTCTTAAAATGAATCGATTTCAGATAAAAGCTCATAACCTGGAGAATGTTTACTGTTCTACTTCATTTTGTGCCGTTTTTCTTGTGACATTTTGCTTAGGGACAAGCAAAAATCTAAGTGTGGGGGTTTTGATCTCTTGAATTTTGATCATGTTTTATGAGAAATTTTGGCTTACTTTTGGCAATACTATCTTGATTATATGTTAGATTATAGCTCCTGCACGTGAGATTCTTTAAGTGGAGTTGATTTTTCCATCCAGGTGCGGCAAGGCACCAAGGCTTCAAAAGAGTCCATACACGTGCACTTTTCTGGACCAGAAAGGAAGATCGCTTCTCCTTTCTCCACCATACACGTGTACCTCTCCGGACCAGGAAGGAAAGGGGGTTCGTTTCTGCTCTTTGGCTGGGTGGTGGCAAGGATAAAGAGGGGACTTCGGGTCCAGACCAGGGCATCTTCGTGCAAGGCAAGAAAGAACCAGGAGAGAGAGGATGAAGGAGACAAGGGGCTGAGGGAGCGAGGGGGAAGCGATCAAGATCCATATTTGTCCCTGTCTAAATTTCGCTGCTTCCCCTTCTTCTGGTTCTGCCCTGCCTATTTCCTCTGCTTCCCTTTCAAGATTCAGAACCAGTCGCCTCCGTCGTTGCAGCAGAAAACGGTGATACCTTTCTTGTAATTTCCCTAGTGGCATCTGAAACTTGTTGTTGTTAGATCGATCCTTGGTACTGTTGTAGGGGTGTCGAGTGCGAGAATTGGGAAACTTCTGGTGTAATTCGACTTGCTAGAATTGTTGTGTTTTGATCTGTGTTGAAGACCTTGGTGGATCGATTGTTTAATGGTTCTTCCCTTGCCCTTTTGCTTGTGATAATTTGTTTGTCTTGTGCTGTCACTTTCACTTGCGGATCTTAGTTACAGTAATTGGAATTCATATAAATATAAGATGTACTTAGCTTTTGGAAATAGTGAGCTTCAGTGATTTGATCCCTGAGTTCGGACGACAGAAATCACTATATTTGCATCGATCAGTTCCTATAAAAGCTAATGAAGTGAGGATTGGTCCAATGACAAGATCAAGAACCAAGCTATTACAATAACAGGTGAATTCACTCCTACTTGAATATAATGTTTATAATTGTGAGAGCTTTATACTACCTAAATATTTGCATTTGTGTATTCTTAGGGTTGTTGATAACACAAACATGAATGGAGATCATGGAGAGGAGCTACACAAGGATGAGCATGGACTTCAAGAGGAGATGGAAAACAAGTGCTAGCATGGTGAAAACAACCAAATGTTATGATGACAAGGGGATGGTGCCTCCACAAGGTCAAATGCACTAAGTGTGGAAAACAATATTATGTTATTCCACACTCATACATGAACAAGGCAAGAGGAGGGCGTCCACAAGGAGTATCAATGCGCCATATACAAGACCTAGTTCAATTAGGATTGGTTTGTACACCAATTTGGCCGCACCCCTTGTGTGGGGGTCGGTTTGTATCCAATTGTGGTAGTGTTAGGAGTCCTAGTCCTAGTAGGTTTGGTGCTTGTGCAAGGGGAAGCCTTGTGGCCGCACCCCCTCTCATATATACCCCTTGGGGCGCATAGGAGAGGGCAGACTACGTTAAACCCAAAAACCCTAGACCTCTAGATCGAAACTGCTTGTAAGCCTTTCATCTGGAATTTCATCTGCAAACTTTACGTGTTACCTGCTGTTCCACTGGGAATAAGACGGTACAGGACCACTTGTAGTCGGTGGATTACTTGTGCAAGAGTGTGGAGTTGAGAATATCCTTGGGGTTGCTATCTTTTGCATTGGCATCAGGGATCAGCCGGGAGAGTTCTTAGTGGCGCACTAGTTATCATACTGGAGTTGTCTGTGAGTTCACTGAGAAGATTGGGCCACCCCTTATCATCTTGGTATCAGATTTACAGGTTTCCTCGGTGAGCTATCAATTTCCCTTTAGTTTTGAGTGTTTTTATTACCTATCTAGAAATTGCCCCATAAAAATAGTTCTAGTCATTGCCATAGCCTAGATATCACCATAGTTTCATTACTTTTGCTGTCATTGTGTTAGATTTTGTGTTACCTTTTTCTGTTTTTAGATCTCTTATTTTTTCGGCTAGGTTTAGGGTTCTTGTTCATCTAGCCAAAACCCTATCAAAAAACAACAACAAAAAATCCGCTGCACCAAAACTTACCAAAACGCTGCCGCAATCCATCCCTAGTTGTACTCGGTTTGGTTCCATCGCTTTCCACCCCACCGCAGCCGCCCCCTACTTGCAATCGGATTCCCACCGTATCACGGTTACAAAACCCCCTCGAGCACCCGCAGCACACCACACCGATCCCTCCCGAGCGCACTCCCACCCCACGGCACAAATTCTCTGCCGCCGCTGCCGCACCCACGTTACACCCGCAGCCCGCAATTTCCACCGCAGCGCCCTTACCATTCGCCGTTTCGCGAGCGCGCGCGCTGCCGCGGCACAAAAAGTGCCTGTTTTCGCTGCCGTCAGCCTGCCGTGGTGCGTTTTTTCTGCTGTTCTCTGCCGTGAGGTGCTGTGTGCTGCCGTAAACTGCTGTTTCTCTGCCGCGGTACGGAAAATCACAGTTTTGCTGCCGTACGCTCTGACGTGGTTCAAAAACGAGCTTTTTTCCTGCCGTGAGTGGTTTGTGCTGCCGTGAGCTATCTAGAGCTAGAATTTCACCTAGATTTCTTTGTTTTTCCTGTTTTTATCAGTAGGACTAATATCTCCATACCTTGTGAACCACAGCCACAGCCTTTCTACAACATTTTAATAGGAACTTGCCCACAAGTATAGCTATTTTTGTGCTCTGACAGGCTGCTCATTTTCATCACCACCATTGTGTTCACTTGTGTTTGGTTAATTGTTGCTCCTAGCTTAGTGTAAGGCCATTGGAAAAATACAAAAAATAGAAAAAGCAAAAAGTATAAAAAAAGAGAAAAGAGAAAAGGAGAAAGTGCAAAGAGGCCATATCATTGCTATTGTTTACTAGTTGAGCTTGCCATTGTGACACTTGGTTTTTCATTGAGCAATCTTGTGCCTGTCAATTAAGAGCCTAGCTAGTGACTTTCTAGTGCATTGCAAAATTCATCCACATATTGCATTGCCACATTTGTCTCCATATTGTGTGAGTTTCCTTAGGTATTTTTATATCTTCACAAGAAAGCAACTAGGATTGTTACTTTGGTGATTGTTAGGTATCCATAACAAGCCCCACTAAATAACCTTGTTTGCCATTGTGAGAGTTAAAAACCTGGGTATTCTCTCTTTCACACCAAAGCACTTTAATTGCCTCTACTTGTGGTAAGTATCTCTATTCACTTTGGAGTGGTAAGATATCCTATTGTCTTGCTAGATTTTTGAGTGAGTTGTGAGAGGCACCACAACCTATACTTGTTTTATTTTCACTAACCTTCTAATGGATCCTTCTAGTGATGATCTTGTGCAGCAAAAGAAGGACCAAACCGGGGGAGTGAATTGGAGGGAGTATGAGGCATTAAGGGATGTGTTGACAAATCAATTGATTGACAATGAGAAACACTTCAAGAAATATGTTAATGATGCATGTGATCCTCTATATGAAACTGTTCATAACATGGAGAAGAAGGTGGAAGAAACCAATACATTGGCCGAGACCAATAGTGCTAAATTGCAAACAATGCAAGATTCTATTGATGCCTTCAATCATACTATGACTGATCTTCAAAGATTGATTCAAGCTCGGTTGCCACCTATTGATGATGACAATGCTAGTGTCCATAGTGATGCAAATAATGAGGAGGAGCCTAATGTTGGCCGTGGATCTAGAGGAGAAAGAGGCCGAGGAGGTGTTCTAGGACGAGCTAGGCGTGTGCCCATACCAATTGCTCATGAAAATAGAGAGGATGCATTGGGTAAGCCCAAATTTTCTATTCCAGCTTTCAGCTTTGATAATATGGATGTGGAAGAATATTTTCTATGGGAGTTGAAAATAGAAAAATTGTGGAGATTGCATGACTACAATGAGGATAGAAAGATCAAGTTGGCATCTTCTGAGTTTGATGGATATGCTCTTAGATGGTGGGATAATCTAGTGAGAAAGAGACATGATGATGGTGAGTTGCCCATTGTCACTTGGCACACCATGAAGAGGCTTATGAGAGAAAGATTTATACCACCCAATTACATAAGGCAACAATTTGACAAATTACAACAATTGAGGCAAGGTACCAAGACAGTTGATGCTTATTATCAAGAGATGGAATTAATCACGCAAAGGGCTCGTGTGAGAAAGCAAGGAGAGCAAACAATGCAAAGATTCCTTTCAGGTTTACATTATAAAATCAAGGGCATTGTGAGGCATTATCAATATACTAATATGCATGATTTACTCCATCATGCTAGGGAGGCCGAATCACATCTACTTGAGGAAGCACAAAATTCAGCAAGAACAAGGAGTAGATTCCCTTTGAGATCATCTACTACTCCTAGTATACCACCACCACCACCACCTCCATCATCAAGTTTTAGAGGTGCTCCATCATCCAAAACCGAGCCTAGTGTGTCTAATGCAAGGAAATCATCACAACCAGCAGCAAGTGCCTCGGGTTCTAGTGCTTCTACTACAAGAAATAGATATATTACATGTCACACATGTGGAGGCAAGGGTCACTTCAAGAAGGATTGCCCAAATTCAAAGGTGATGATTATTAATGAGAACAATGAGTATGAGACAGGTGATGATGTTGATCCCAATGATCTTGATGATGATGATGGCTATTTGAGTGATTCTCCTTTGGATGCTTATGCTACTACTATGTCATCTATTATTTGCACACAAAATTCATTGAGTGTGGTGCCTAGTCCTGAAAATCAAAGGTGCAATCTATTTCAAACAAAGGCTGTTATTGGTACCAACATGGCTTGCAAAGTCATTATTGATGGAGGGAGTTGTAGAAACTTGGCAAGCAAGGATTTATGTGCCAAGTTGAATCTAAAATATTTACCACATCCGAGCCCTTATCATATCCAATGGTTGAGTAGCACGGGACAAATGAAGGTATCTCATATGGTGAGAGTGGAGTTTCAAATTGGACCTTACAAAGATACTATTGAGTTTGATGTGGTTCCTATGACAGTGTGTCACCTATTATTGGGAAGACCTTGGCAATTTGATAGAAGTGTGAAGCATGAAGGAAGAGCTAATACTTATGAGTTGCATCATCATGGGAGGACTATTATTTCGAGGCCTATGACTCCACAACAATTTGTAAATGAGTCGCAATCCAAAATTGCTATGAAAGTGGAAAAAGAGAGAGAGAGGGATGAGGGAACACCACACATACAAGCCATGGGGAGTGATAGTACAACCAATTCGAGTGGTAAAAAGAGAGAGAACCTATTATGCATGCTAGCCACCAAAGAGGATTTGAGGGAATTTAGGGATGATCCTTCATTAGTCCCTATTGTGCTTATTCACAAGGGAGAAATTTTGGTTTCTAATGACATGACCCCTATTCCTCTTGGTGTTTCTAATGTTTTGCAGGATTTTGAGGATGTTTTTCCACAAGATGTGCCTTCGGAATTGCCACCTTTGAGAGGTATTGAGCATCAAATTGATTTGATCCCCGGAGCATCTCTCCCAAACCGAGCTCCTTATAGAACCAATCCACATGAAACAAAGGAGATACAAAGACAAGTGCAAGAACTATTGGACAAAGGTTATATTCGGGTTAGTCTTTCTCCTTGTGCCGTTCTCGTTATTTTGGTTCCTAAGAAAGATGGTACTTGGCGCATGTGTGTAGATTGTAGAGCAATTAATAACATCACTATTCGTTATCGTCATCCTATACCATGTTTAGATGACATGTTAGATGAATTAAGTGGTGCTACTCTTTTCTCTAAAATTGATTTGCGTAGTGGATACCATCAAATAAGAATGAAAGAGGGAGATGAATGGAAAATTGCTTTTAAGACAAAATTTAGTTTATATGAGTGGTTAGTAATGCCTTTTGGATTAACTAATGCACCTAGTACTTTCATGAGATTAATGAACCATATTTTGAGAGACTTTATTGGTAGATTTGTGGTAGTTTATTTTAATGATATTCTCATATATAGCCACAATGAACATGAACATATTGATCATATTAGACAAGTTTTGCAAGTGCTAAGAAATAATAAATTGTATGGTAATCTTGAGAAGTGCACTTTTTGCAAAGATAAGGTCATATTTCTTGGTTATGTTGTTTCTAAGCATGGTATTGAAGTTGATACATCAAAAATTGAAGCTATTCGAAATTGGCCAATTCCAACTAATGTGAGTCAAGTTAGAAGTTATAATGGGCTTGCTAGTTTCTATAGAAGATTTGTGCCTAATTTTAGTACAATTGCTGCCCCTTTAAATGATCTAACTAAAAAGGGTGTCAATTTCGAATGGGGTGTTTCTCAAGATATTGCTTTTGATACTTTGAAAAAAAAGTTGATTTCGGCCCCATTGCTTATGCTTCCAAATTTTGATAAACAATTTGAGATTGAATGTGATGCTAGTGGCATAGGTATTGGAGGTGTGCTCATGCAAGAAAAGAAACCTATTGCCTATTTTTCTGAAAAATTAAATGGTGCACAATTGAATTATTCTGTTTATGATAAGGAATTATATGCACTTGTGAGAGTTTTCGAAGTGTGGAAACATTATTTGTGGCCTAAAGAATTTATTATACATAGTGATCATGAAGCATTGAAATTTTTAAAGTGCCAAAATAATTTGATTAAGAGACATGCTAAGTGGGTTGAGTTCATTGAATCTTTTCCATACATTATAAAACATAAAAAGGGATTGGATAATGTACTTGCTGATGCTTTGTCAAGGAAAAATATGTTACTCTCAAATTTAGAAATTAAGGTTTCGGGTTTGGAGGGTATTAGAGACTTATATGATGAAGATAAAGAATTTTCTATGCCATTTAATAAATGTGTTAATACTAAAGCATGGGAAAAATTTCATATACATGATGGGTACTTGTTTAGAGCTAACAAATTGTGTATTCCCGAGTGTTCTTTGCGTTTATTTTTGATCCAGGAATCTCATAGTGGAGGATTGATGGGACACTTTGGAAGAGAGAAGACATTGTTGATGTTGGCTGAAATTTTTTATTGGGCACATATGAGAAGAGATGTGTATATATTGGTCCAAAGATGTATTAATTGCAACAAATCCAAATCAAAATTAAAGCCCCACGGATTGTACACACCATTGCCATCACCAAGTACACCATGGGAGGATATTAGTATGGATTTTGTGTTGGGATTGCCAAGGACAAAAAGAGGACATGACTCTATCTTTGTGGTTGTGGACAGATTTTCCAAGTTGGCTCATTTTATTCCATGCCACAAGAGTGATGATGCTTCTCACATTGCCAATTTGTTCTTTAGAGAAATTGTGAGATTGCATGGAGTTCCAAGGACTATAGTTTCGGATAGAGATGTCAAGTTCATGAGTTATTTTTGGAAGACACTTTGGGGTAAGCTTGGCACTAAATTATTGTTCTCCACTACTTGCCACCCCCAAACTGATGGCCAAACCGAAGTGGTCAATAGGACATTGTCCACATTATTGAGAAGCATGATCAAGAAAATTTTGAAGGAGTGGGAGGAGTGTTTGCCACATGTGGAATTTGCATACAATAGAGCTGTGCATTCAACTACTCAATTATGTCCTTTTGAGGTGGTGTATGGTTTCAAGCCTATTACTCCTCTTGATTTATTACCACTTCCTATACAAGAGAGAATTAATATGGAGGCATCCAAGAGAGCTGATTTTGGTAGAAAGATTCATGAGAAGACAAAAGAAGCAATTGAGAGCAAAGGAAAATATGTGGACGAGAGGATGAATAAGAAGAGGAAGGAAGTGATTTTTCGGCCAGGAGATATGGTGTGGGTGCACTTTAGAAAAGATAGATTTACCACATTGAGAAAGTCCAAGTTGATGCCTAGAGGTGCTGGTCCTTATAAAGTTCTATCTCCGATCAATGATAATGCCTACAAAATTGACCTCCCAATTGATGAGTTTGGTGTGAGCAATTTATTTAATGTGGCTGATTTGACACCTTACAATGGAGATGATTTAGCATCGAGGTCGATGCCTTTTCAAGAGGGGGAGGATGATTAGGACATCCCTAGCTCTTCACCTATTGTTACACATGAGGATGTTCCTATAAAAGCTAATGAAGTGAGGATTGGTCCAATGACAAGATCAAGAACTAAGCTATTACAACAACAGGTGAATTCACTCCTACTTGAATATAATGTTTATAATTGTGAGAGCTTTATACTACCTAAATCTTTGCATTTGTGTATTCTTAGGGTTGTTGATAACACAAACATGAATGGAGATCATGGAGAGGAGCTACACAAGGATGAGCATGATCTTCAAGAGGAGATGGAAAACAAGTGCTAGCATGGTGAAAACAACCAATAACAAATATTATGATGACAAGGGGATGGTGCCTCCACAAGGTCAAATGCACTAAGTGTGGAAAACAATATTATGTTATTCCACACTCATACATGAACAAGGCAAGAGGAGGGCGCCCACAAGGAGTATCAATGCGCCATATACAAGACCTAGTTCAATTAGGATTGGTTTGTACACCAATTTGGCCGCACCCCTTGTGTGGGGGTCGGTTTGTATCCAATTTGTGGTAGTGTTAGCAGTCCTAGTCCTAGTAGGTTTGGTGCTTGCGCAAGGGGAAGCCTTGTGGCCGCACCCCCTCTCATATATACCCCTTGGGGCGCATAGGAGAGGGCAGACTACGTTAAACCCAAAAACCCTAGACCTCTAGATCGAAACTGCTTGTAAGCCTTTCATCTGGAAGTTCATCTGCAAACTTTACGTGTTACCTGCTGTTCCACTGGGAATAAGACGGTACAGGACCACTTGTAGTCGGTGGATTACTTGTGCAAGAGTGTGGAGTTGAGAATATCCTTGGGGTTGCTATCTTTTGCATTGGCATCAGGGATCAGCCGGGAGAGTTCTTAGTGGCGCACTAGTTATCATACTGGAGTTGTCTGTGAGTTCACTGAAAAGATTGGGCCACCCCTTATCAGTATCACAAACCTCTCCACACATCTTCTCATTCGTGGCGAATAAAAGTGATCAGCTAACATCAGCAAAGTTTTCTCCCTCCGAAAGTGTCCCATCAATCCACCACTGTGTGATTCCTGCAACAATAACAAACAAATCGGGCACACATAATTTGTTAGCTCTAAACAAATCCATCATGCAAATGAAATTTATCCCATGCTTTCACATTAGTACAATTTTCATAAGCATGTTTAAAATCATTATCTTGAGCATACAAATCTTTCACACTCTCCAAACCAGGAATTTTCACATACAATTGAGTTAAAAGCATACTTTTCCTAGAGAGAGCACCAGCAACAACATTATCTTTGCCTTTCTTGTACTTATTTATGTATGGGATAGATCCAATTAATTCAATCCACTTAGCATGTCTTTTATTAAGGCTAGATTGGCTCTTTAAAAATTTCAATGCCTCATGATCAGAATGTATGATAAATTCTTTTGGCCACAAATAATCTTTCCAAACGTCAAGAACTCTAACTAGTGCATACAATTCTTTATCATAAACAAAATAGTCCAATTGGGCACCATGCAATTTCTAAGAATAATAAGCAACATGTTTGTTTTCTTGTATGAGAACTCCACCAATACCAATACCACTTGCATCACACTCAATTTCGAATTGTTTGTTGAAATTAGGAAAAATTAACAATGGGGCCGAAATCAACTTGTTCTTTATCTCATCAAAAGCAATGACTTGTTCAACCCCTCATTCGAAATCAACACCCTTTTTACTTAATTCATTTAAAGGTGTAGCAAGACTACTAAAATCCTTGACAAACCTTCTATAAAAACCAGCCAACCCATTAAAACTTCTCTCTTGACTAACATTTGTAGGAATAGGCCAATTTTTAATAGCTTCCATTTTAGATTCATCTACTTCAATTCCATGTTTAGAAACAACATATCCCAGAAAAATGACCTTATCTTTCCAAAATGTACACTTAGCAAGATTACCATATAATTGATTTGCTCTTAACACATGCAAGACTTGTCTAATATGGTCAACATGTTCATGTTCATTGTGGCTATATATATGAGAATATCATCAAAATAAACTACCACAAATCTACCAGTAAACTCTCTCAAAACATGGTTCATAAGTCTCATGAACGTACTAGGTGCATTAGTTAAACCAAAAGGCATCACTAACCATTCATATAAACCAATTTTTTTTTGAAAGCAGTTTTCCATTCATCCCCCTCTTTCATCCTAATTTGATGATAACCACTACGCAGATCAATTTTAGAGAAAACAGCAGCACCACTTAATTCATCTAACATGTCCTCCAAACGAGGTATAGGATGACGATAACGAATAGTGATGTTGTTAATTGCTCTACAATCTACATACATGCGCCATGTACAATCTTTCTTAGGAACTAAAATAACAGGAACAACACATGGAGATAATCTAATTCGAATATACCCTTTATCGAAAATCTTCTGCACTTGTTTCTGAATTTCCTTGGTTTCTTGGGGATTGGTCCTATAAGGGGCTCGGTTTGGTAATGTAGCTCCATGAATCAAATCAATTTGATGATCAATACCACGCAATGGTGGCAGCCCTGCTGGTACCTCCTCTGGAAAACGTCATCAAACCCCTGTAACACATGAGAAACACCAAGAGGAATAGGGGTCATGTCATTAGAAACCAATATTTCTCCCTTGTGCATAAGCACTATAGGAAGCAAACTAGGATCCTCACTAAATTCTCTCAAGTCCTCTTTGGTGGCTAGCATACATAATAGGCTCACTCCCTCACTTTTATTTTTACCACTCAGCTTGTTTTTATCACTCATAGAAGGATTACTCTCTCGATTTTCTTTCTCACTTTCCTTCTCTAAATTCACTTCAGTTTTTTGATGAGACTCATTTACAAATTGATGTGGTGTCATAGGTCTCAAAATAATGACCTTCCCATGCCAATTCAACTGATATGTATTAGCTCTCCCATTATGTGTAACACTCCTATCAAACTGCCATGGTCTTCCAAGCAACATGTGACAAACAGACATGGGCACAACATTACTTCAATAGTATCACAATATGGCATAATTTGGAACTCCACTGTAACATCCCAAGTATGAAAACTCCCCTTAGAATGATTGATTTCTTGTTTATTAAAGTATTGCATCATGTCATCATATTGTTTCCATGTTGTTTGCATTTGTTCTTATTTGTTGCAATTGTTTTCCACTGTTTTCACAACTCAAATTCAATCCTTATTCAAACTATGTTTTCATACTTGTTCTGTTACAACTTTTGGAATCAAAATAACAAGTGAAAACAACCAAATTGTTCCATTTTATTCCATGTTGATCAACTAATAAAATGGTGCTTTTATTTCAAATAATTAATTCCAAATTGGTTTTCAAATTCAAAGCAAAGTCATCCTCAACACCTCATTTGGAAATTATCAATTATCAAACCATTCCAATAATTCTAACCCAACTAATAATAGGGTTCACCCTATTAAATTGTGGTTTCTATTTTAATTAACCAAATATTCCAATTTCAATCAAATTCTTTCAAACAGCACAAGTTGGGCTATAACCAATTTATAAACATTATCACTCCAACCAACTAATTTTAATCACTTAAACAATAGGGGTTACCCTATTAAAATGCCTTGTTTTCATAATGTTGATCAATATCAAAAATTCTTTTAATTATGGTTTCAAATACAAGCAATATTTCAAAATGTCAGATTTTTGTAAACCAATCTTGGAAATGGATTTCTAATTACCTAAATAACCTAACCTAAATTTACTTGAATTTTTTCCTAAACAAAATCTATCACTTTCTTCCCAATTTGGTTTTCAGCAAAAAAAATAATAATAAAAACAGAATCAGGAAATAGAAAAGAGAGAGGGAGAAAGCCAGCCAGCCCAAGCCCACCTCCTTGGCCCAGTACCCCCCTCCTGTCGCTGTCTCCCACCTCTCGCTGAGGTCATCTGTGTACGAACACCGAAACAGCCACACGATCATCTCCTCCCCTCACCGATTGCTCGCTGTACTAGCTCCCTCCTCCCTCCTTTTAATCCCCACCGAGACCACCTCCAACCCTAGAAACCCTAGCGGGCCCTCCATTCCATCGCCGCCGTCCTCCCTATCCTCCACCTCCATCTGCTTCTGAACCCGATCACCACCGTGAGCTCCACTGTCAGACCACCGCCTCCCTCATCGCCGGCCACCACCTTCACCTCGAGGAGCAGCCGGGCGTGGGAATGGAACCGCCCCGCTGCCCTCGTCCTCCCGGTGCCCGCGGTTTCCGCCGGGAGCCCCCGGAGCTCCGGCGCCGTCCGCCCCTTCGCCGGCGTTCGTCACTGCCTGTCGCCTCCTCCCTCCTGTCCGTCAAGGGCACCCAGGTGAGCCGCCCCGCTCCTTTTCCTCCCGCTCGCTGTCCCCTCCTCTCTCCCTTCGCGGCGCACACGCACGTGCCCGGCCACCCCACGCCGCAGCAGCAGCCGCGGCACGGCCCTCGCCGGCAGCGGGCGACCACCGCTCTGTCAGCGGGCGATCACAGCAGCAGGTTCAGTCTGTTCCGTTTCAGTTTCAGAAGAAGTAGCACCGCAACCTGCACCTTAAGCCCCCCCGCTTCCCCTTCCTATCACAAGCCGTCAGCTACCCCACGGGTAGCAGCGCACCAGCGCGCAAGCAGAGGGCAGGGGTTCGATCCCCCTCCCTGCTCAATTAGCCAACTTTTCCCTTTTATTTTTCAGATCCAGAGCAACACCCAGTTTCACAAATAGGTCCCTGCCAGTTCTAATCTAGGTCCCTACAAATTAATTCTAAGTCCCTGCTATTAATTTCTAAATCCCTGGATATTAATTAAAATGGCAGATTGCATCCTAAACTTCTAAAATGCATAATAAAATCATTTTAACTCCAATTCCAACATTTTTTATATGTTTTCAATACCAAATTAAATGTTCTACCCAAATATAAAATTTGTTTACTGTTTTGAATATTTTAAATTGGTGCAATATTTGAAAACTTGTCAAATTCACTTAAAATTGCAAAATTCATAACTTGTTCATAAAAATTCCAAATTTCACAAACTAAATATGTTTTCCAATCAATTTTTCATGTACTTTCCAAATATAAATTTTGTTTGCTGTTTTGAATAATTTAAATTGCTGAAAACAACTGTTTCTTGTTTAATGCATTTAAAATTGCCAAAATAATAACTTGCTCATTTTAAATCCAATTTGAACAAATGAAATATGTTTTCCATGCAAAATTAAACCACCTTTCCAAATATAAATTTTGTTTCATGTTTTGAATAATTAAAAGTGGTTAAATAATTTAAATCTTATTTAATTCATTTAATATTGTTAAATTTATAACTTGATCAAAACAAATTCTTTTGGGGCATATAAAATATGTTTTCAAACCACAAAAGTATAAACTTTTCACATATGAATCTCACTTAATGTTTTGAACAAATAAAAATTCATTTAAGTTCATGTTTGAATTAAATTCATTTAATTCTTGCTTAAACTTGTTTAATTCATAATTAAATTATCCTAACTCCTATTTCACCATGTGAAACATGTAATCCAACTAAAATTTGATAACCTTTTCAAATATAAACTTTGTTATTTGTTTTGAACACTTTAACTTGTTGAAAACAACAATTACTTGTGTGTCATGTTTAAGTAACCAAATTTTCCTAAATTTAATCAATGATTTCCAAAACTTGTTCCAATCCTATTCACTTGCATCTATCATTGTTATTTGTTGTTATTTTGTTGTTATCATCATGCATGCATCATGCTAACAACTCTCACATAATAATTAATTGTAAATCATTTGTTTCCACTTATTTCAATGGATCTTTTCCATATGCAATCCAATTGCATATGGGTCCAATTAAATTGTGTTATCTTGTCAAGTAGTTTATTTTGATGCATCTATTAACATGACATGCATCATCCCCTGATTGTGCACTATGTCATGATATTGATTGTCTACCTTTTCTGCATTGTCTGTTTGCTTCTTATCGAATAAACGACGACGTTGAGACCGACGATACTTACGACACCCCGTCTAAGGATCTAGCTCAGTACCAGGCTACTGGGTTTTGCAGGCAAGTTATCACTCACATGAACCACTGTGTTCCTTTCAACATTGGTTACCGATACTTTCCGTTGTTCTTTTCTGCTAGCCTTAGTAGTAGTTGTTTCTGTTACGAACCCATCACATGAATCCCTTAACCTTGATATTGCCCCACCTCCACACCTATAACCATTGCTTGTGCCCGTGTCTTACTATCATGCTTAGGTTGCTTTTGCTCGAGTCTGTTATCCGTTACTTTCTGTTACTATATCTATTACGTTGTGGGGGCTCGATGTTTAATCAATCAATCATGCTAATGTTACTATTAATAATAAATTTGATGATAAGGCACCGGCAGGAGGCCCTGTGTGGTTTTGAGGCCTGCTAGTGTCGACCCTAATAGGAAAAGGGTCTTGTCTACTGATCCATGATGAGCGCACTACCCGCATTTGGGAAGCGAGTATGGGCGCCCCCCTCAACTTGACCTGATTCGCATCTCGTCCAAATCACCTCATTTAGTTCATGTTTTCCATTTGCCGCATGCATGTTTTTGCGAGCCCAGGCCAGGGTGGAACTTTCGTAGTCGGCATATAGGGGGACACGTTCTTAGAGTGCTATGAGGGTCCATTTTCTTCTGGGCTCGATTAGCCGTGCGCCCAAGGTGCTTTGGGCTTGATGCGAAGAATGGTTGGTTGTGTTGAGTACCCCGCTTGGTGGAAGGGCCTTTCCATCTGGCGGGTTATTCATGAGTGTACGGCCAAATTGGTGCAACCCTGCAGGGATAATCTTCTCGAGAAGCCGTTTTTTCCGCGGTTATGGATTACTTGGTGAAAGTATTGGCTAACAAGTACTCAGGACAACTTAAACATAATGATCAAACATGTTACACCCAATGATTAATAACTTGACTAGTAATAGGTTGATGACACAATAACTTGATTCACCTTTATTACAACTGTGTGAGTTATCCTCGGATTGCTTCTTTGGATAAGGGGCGAGATCCAGGATGGGTTTGTTTGCAGTTATCTTTCAGTTGGTTACAGTCCTCGATCTTATCTCCTTTCTGTTAGCCGGAAGTGGTAGAATCTCTGTAGTTGGTTAGCGCAGCCAGTTGCAGCATCTTTTATATCCCCTCTCTCCCGTTGAACCCAAAGCATCCGTGCTTGGTGTTGACGGGTTACACTTTGGTGAATTGTGAGTCTTGCTTGCCAGTACGTTTATGTACTGACCCCTTTGGGGCTGTGGTTTCCGCAGACCTACGTTTCCGAGGATCTACATGGTGGCTATTACGTGGAGTATGACGACGAGACTGCTGACGAGTAGATAGTGGACCCGGGCAGGATCCGAGACTTCGTGGATGGGCTCCGTCTGTTTGTTTCCGGCCTCTTAGGCCTAATTGGTTCTTGTCTGTACTCAGACATGTTGAATGCTTCCGCTGTATTGTAATGATGTATTGTTGGGGCATGTGCCCTCTGAATGATTGTATTTTGCTATCTCTGCTCTAATGAGAGCCAGTTGCAACTTATTTCGATCTTTTGTGTCGTAGAGATCTGTTGTGATATCACTTGTTAAACGCCGTTGACGTACCATGTGTGTATGGTTTGAAGTACGTCGACGGAAGTGCCTTTGATCTCTAGTGGATAGTTTACATCGACGATGGAATAGCAGGGCTTGTGTTGTCGCGCATAAGCGCAGGCCTACCAGGAAGCTGGGACGTGGGAGCAGTTATGCCCCATAATCCAAGCATCTGCTATCCAGTTCGTACGGTGAGTATCCCCTAGAAATCAGGGTGCGACAAATGGTATCAGAGCCTGTCTTCCTGTAGGATCCCTTTTTACTGGTCGCAGTTGAGTCTAGAAACTATTTTGTAGCTATATAGGAACAAAATGAAACGTGAGAGTAGGAATTCTGTTCTTTTTCTTCTTTCCCCACCCACCCTCCCTTTTCTGGTAAGGAAGTGCAACGTTGATTTCTCCCTTCTCATCTAAACTTTCAAGTTAGGATTTCACGAATTCTGGTTTCTCTAGGATGGTTATATCTACTAGACCATAGGAATGGAGGTGGTTGTGACATGATTTATCATGTTGCCTACTCATGATTGAGAACGGAGGCGTGTAAGCCCCGGAAGCAGATCCTCTATTCCGTAAGCAGTAGATAATGATCCTTTAGAAGCCCGGATGGGTTTTCCGTAGTACCTCAGGAGTTTTGTTCTCGTTTAACCGGAGTTGCTTCATTATCCTGTTCTTCTCAACATCCTTTTCGTCCGTTGAAATCTTGTTGTTGTTTTCCACTTCAAATCTTCTACCGGCGTCTAATCAAAACTTCCTCGTAAACTCTTGTCCAACTAAAGTGTTATTTCATACCGGAGAATCACATTCCTTTGTGTCAACAATCTTTTCCACAACATACAACCCAATTCTGGTTCCACTAAGCAATCAAAACCCTGTTCACTCCCCAGGATCACAAATGTTGACTTCCAAGATAAGTAAGAACAATCCAATTATAATGGGAGGCCACATATTCCTCGTTACTCTCATGTTGATGATTCTAACATTGATGTCATTCTTGGTGTTGCATTGATGTCAATAACTCTGTTCCACCATTCTAGCCAGATAATCTATTCACCAAATGAATCAAGTTCTTTTCAGCTATACACCCTCAATACAAAACCTCTCCCTTTACTTGAAAATGTTCCGGTGGTTTCCAATTTCCCTGACGTCTATCCAATGTGCACGTTGTGTTTCACGTGTCACAGCTCAAGTATCCGGACCTTTTCTTTTCTCAGTAGGAATCTCGGGGCGCGATTCCTTCAAGGGGGGGCGTTTGTAACATCCCAAGTATGAAAACTCCCCTTAGAATGATTGATTTCTTGTTTATTAAAGTATTGCATCATGTCATCATATTGTTTCCATGTTGTTTGCATTTGTTCTTATTTGTTGCAATTGTTTTCCACTGTTTTCACAACTCAAATTCAAACCTTATTCAAACTATGTTTTCATACTTGTTCTGTTACAACTTTTGGAATCAAAATAACAAGTGAAAACAACCAAATTGTTCCATTTTATTCCATGTTGATCAACTAATAAAATGGTGCTTTTATTTCAATTAATTAATTCCAAATTGGTTTTCAAATTCAAAGCAAAGTCATCCTCAACACCTCATTTGGAAATTATCAATTATCAAACCATTCCAATAATTCTAACCCAACTAATAATAGGGTTCACCCTTTTAAATTGTGGTTTCTATTTTAATTAACCAAATATTCCAATTTCAATCAAATTCTTTCAAACAGCACAAGTTGGGCTATAACCAATTTATAAACATTATCACTCCAACCAACTAATTTTAATCACTTAAACAATAGGGGTTACCCTATTAAAATGCCTTGTTTTCATAATGTTGATCAATATCAAAAATTCTTTTAATTATGGTTTCAAATACAAACAATATTTCAAAATGTCAAATTTTTGTAAACCAATCTTGGAAATGGATTTCTAATTACCTAAATAACCTAACCTAAATTTACTTGAATTTTTTCCTAAACAAAATCTATCACTTTCTTCCCAGTTTGGTTTTCAGGAAAAAAAAATAAAATAATAAAAACAGAATCAGGAAATAGAAAAGAGAGAGGGAGAAAGCCAGCCAGCCCAAGCCCACCTCCTTGGCCCAGTACCCCCCTCCTGTCGCTGTCTCCCACCTCTCGCTGAGGTCATCTATGTACGAACACCGAAACAGCCACACGATCATCTCCTCCCCTCACCGATTGCTCGCCGTACTAGCTCCCTCCTCCCTCCTTTTAATCCCCACCGAGACCACCTCCAACCCTAGAAACCCTAGCTAGCCCTCCATTCCATCGCCGCCGTCCTCCCTATCCTCCACCTCCATCTGCTTCTGAACCCGATCACCACCGTGAGCTCCACTGTCAGACCACCGCCTCCCTCATTGCCGGCCACCACCTTCACCTCGAGGAGCAGCCGGGCGTGGGAATGGAACCGCCCCGCTGCCCTCGTCCTCCCGGTGCCCACGGTTTCCGCCGGGAGCCCCCGGAGCTCCGGCGCCGTCCGCCCCTTCGCCGGCGTTCGTCACTGCCTGTCGCCTCCTCCCTCCTGTCCGTCAAGGGCACCCAGGTGAGCCGCCCCGCTCCTTTTCCTCCCGCTCGCTGTCCCCTCCTCTCTCCCTTCGTGGCGCACACGCACGTGCCCGGCCACCCCACGCCGCAGCAGCAGCCGCGGCACGGCCCTCGCCGGCAGCGGGCGACCACCGCTCTGTCAGCGGGCGATCACAGCAGCAGGTTCAGTCTGTTCCGTTTCAGTTTCAGAAGAAGTAGCACCGCAACCTGCACCTTAAGCCCCCCCGCTTCCCCTTCCTATCACAAGCCGTCAGCTACCCCACTGGTAGCAGCGCACCAGCGCGCAAGCAGAGGGCAGGGGTTCGATCCCCCTCCCTGCTCAATTAGCCAACTTTTCCCTTTTATTTTCAGATCCAGAGCAACACCCAGTTTCACAAATAGGTCCCTGCCAGTTCTAATCTAGGTCCCTACAAATTAATTCTAAGTCCCTGCTATTAATTTCTAAATCCCTGGATATTAATTAAAATGGCAGATTGCATCCTAAACTTCTAAAATGCATAATAAAATCATTTTAACTCCAATTCCAACATTTTTTATATGTTTTCAATACCAAATTAAATGTTCTACCCAAATATAAAATTTGTTTACTGTTTTGAATATTTTAAATTGGTGCAATATTTGAAAACTTGTCAAATTCACTTAAAATTGCAAAATTCATAACTTGTTCATAAAAATTCCAAATTTCACAAACTAAATATGTTTTCCAATCAATTTTTCATGTACTTTCCAAATATAAATTTTGTTTGCTGTTTTGAATAATTTAAATTGCTGAAAACAACTGTTTCTTGTTTAATGCATTTAAAATTGCCAAAATAATAACTTGCTCATTTTAAATCCAATTTCAACAAATGAAATATGTTTTCCATGCAAAATTAAACCACCTTTCCAAATATAAATTTTGTTTCATGTTTTGAATAATTAAAAGTGGTTAAATAATTTAAATCTTATTTAATTCATTTAATATTGTTAAATTTATAACTTGATCAAAACAAATTCTTTTGGGGCATATAAAATATGTTTTCAAACCACAAAAGTATAAACTTTTCACATATGAATCTCACTTAATGTTTTGAACAAATAAAAATTCATTTAAGTTCATGTTTGAATTAAATTCATTTAATTCTTGCTTAAACTTGTTTAATTCATAATTAAATTATCCTAACTCCTATTTCACCATGTGAAACATGTAATCCAACTAAAATTTGATAACCTTTTCAAATATAAACTTTGTTATTTGTTTTGAACACTTTAACTTGTTGAAAACAACAATTACTTGTGTGTCATGTTTAAGTAACCAAATTTTCCTAAATTTAATCAATGATTTCCAAAACTTGTTCCAATCCTATTCACTTGCATCTATCATTGTTATTTGTTGTTATTTTGTTGTTATCATCATGCATGCATCATGCTAACAACTCTCACATAATAATTAATTGTAAATCATTTGTTTCCACTTATTTCAATGGATCTTTTCCATATGCAATCCAATTGCATATGGGTCCAATTAAATTGTGTTATCTTGTCAAGTAGTTTATTTTGATGCATCTATTAACATGACATGCATCATACCCTGATTGTGCACTATGCCATGATATTGATTGTCTACCTTTTCTGCATTGTCTGTTTGCTTCTTATCGAATAAACGACGACGTTGAGACCGACGATACTTACGACACCCCGTCTAAGGATCTAGCTCAGTACCAGGCTACTGGGTTTTGCAGGCAAGTTATCACTCACATGAACCACTGTGTTCCTTTCAACATTGGTTACCGATACTTTCCGTTGTTCTTTTCTGCTAGCCTTAGTAGTAGTTGTTTCTGTTACGAACCCATCACATGAATCCCTTAACCTTGATATTGCCCCACCTCCACACCTATAACCATTGCTTGTGCCCGTGTCTTACTATCATGCTTAGGTTGCTTTTGCTCGAGTCTGTTATCCGTTACTTTCTGTTACTATATCTATTACGTTGTGGGGGCTCGATGTTTAATCAATCAATAATGCTAATGTTACTATTAATAATAAATTTGATGATAAGGCACCGGCAGGAGGCCCTGTGTGGTTTTGAGGCCTGCTAGTGTCGACCCTAATAGGAAAAGGGTCTTGTCTACTGATCCATGATGAGCGCACTACCCGCATTTGGGAAGCGAGTATGGGCGCCCCCCTCAACTTGACCTGATTCGCATCTCGTCCAAATCACCTCATTTAGTTCGTGTTTTCCATTTGCCGCATGCATGTTTTTGCGAGCCCAGGCCAGGGTGGAACTTTCGTAGTCGGCATATAGGGGGACACGTTCTTAGAGTGCTATGAGGGTCCATTTTCTTCTGGGCTCGATTAGCCGTGCGCCCAAGGTGCGTTGGGCTTGATGCGAAGAATGGTTGGTTGTGTTGAGTACCCCGCTTGGTGGAAGGGCCTTTCCATCTGGCGGGTTATTCATGAGTGTACGGCCAAATTGGTGCAACCCTGCAGGGATAATCTTCTCGAGAAGCCGTGTTTTCCGCGGTTATGGATTACTTGGTGAAAGTACTGGCTAACAAGTACTCAGGACAACTTAAACATAATGATCAAACATGTTACACCCAATGATTAATAACTTGACTAGTAATAGGTTGATGACACAATAACTTGATTCACCTTTATTACAACTGTGTGAGTTATCCTCGGATTGCTTCTTTGGATAAGGGGCGAGATCCAGGATGGGTTTGTTTGCAGTTATCTTTCAGTTGGTTACAGTCCTCGATCTGATCTCCTTTCTGTTAGCCGGAAGTGGTAGAATCTCTGTAGTTGGTTAGCGCAGCCAGTTGCAGCATCTTTTATATCCCCTCTCTCCCGTTGAACCCAAAGCATCCGTGCTTGGTGTTGACGGGTTACACTTTGGTGAATTGTGAGTCTTGCTTGCCAGTACGTTTATGTACTGACCCCTTTGGGGCTGTGGTTTCCGCAGACCTACGTTTCCGAGGATCTACATGGTGGCTATTACGTGGAGTATGACGACGAGACTGCTGACGAGTAGATAGTGGACCCGGGCAGGATCCGAGACTTCGTGGATGGGCTCCGTCTATTTGTTTCCGGCCTCTTAGGCCTAATTGGTTCTTGTCTGTACTCAGACATGTTGAATGCTTCCGCTGTATTGTAATGATGTATTGTTGGGGCATGTGCCCTCTGAATGATTGTATTTTGCTATCTCTGCTCTAATGAGAGCCAGTTGCAACTTATTTCGATCTTTTGTGTTGTAGAGATCTGTTGTGATATCACTTGTTAAACGCTGTTGACGTACCATGTGTGTATGGTTTGAAGTACGTCGACGGAAGTGCCTTTGATCTCTAGTGGATAGTTTACATCGACGATGGAATAGCAGGGCTTGTGTTGTCGCGCATAAGCGCAGGCCTACCAGGAAGCTGGGACGTGGGAGCAGTTATGCCCCATAATCCAAGCATCTGCTATCCAGTTCGTACGGTGAGTATCCCCTAGAAATCAGGGTGCGACATCCACTCTCACCATGTACCTCACCTTCATCTCTCCTTTATCACTCAACCACAGTATATAATAAGGATGAGGGTGTGGAATATACTTCAATTTCATCTTTGCACATAGCTCTTTACTAGCTAAATTTTTGCAACTCCCTCCATCAATAATAACTTTGCAAGCCATTTTAGGACCTACAATTACTTTGGTTTGGAAAAGATTGCACCTCTGATTTTCTGGAGAAGGAATAACACTCAAAGCAGCAACATTTTTTGAGCAAACAATAGTGGGGTAATGTGTGGCATAAGCACCAAGTGGACCTCCTTGCTCATCATAATCATCCTCCTCATTAGGATCACCATCATCTCCAGTCTCATACTCATTGTCCTCATTAACAAACATGGATTTCTTATTGGGACATTCTCTCTTAAAGTGGCCTTTTCCTCCACATGTGTGGCAACTCATATCTCTATTTCGAGTTGTAGAGGATGTGGATCTACTAGCACTAGCTACTGGTTGCACTTGCCTCCTAGTATTAGAGGGGGTGCTCTCGGGTTTGGTAGTGGAAACCCCACGGCTAGGGGCTGGTTGTGGTGATGGTGATGAAAAACTAAAATTTCGAGGGGTGAACACCCTCCTAGCACTTATCCTTGTCTCCTGAGCTAGCTCTGATTCTGCCTCTCTTGAATGATGTAAAAATTCATTCATATCATTATATTGGAGGTGCCTCACAATGCTTCTGGTTTTAAATTGCAAACCTGAGAGAAAACGATGCATAGTATGTTCTGGTTCTGCTCTAACTTTGGCCCTCTGAATAATCAACTCCATCTCTCTATAATAAGCATCAACTGAAATGTTCCTTGCTTCAATTGCTGCAATTTATCATCTAATGTTCTCACATAATTCGGCACAAATCTGTTCCTCATGAGTTGCTTCATAGTAGCCCAAGTAACAATTTCTGGATCACCATTTTCTGCCCTCAATTGTGTAATATTATCCCACCACAAAACAACATAGCCATCAAAACTAGAAGAAGCCAATTTAATCTTCCTATCTTCATTGTAATCATGCAATCTCCACAGCTTCTCAATTTTCATCTCGCACATAAAATACTCTTCTACATCATCATTATCAAAGGTGAAAGGAGGAATAGAAAATTTTGGTTTTCCCAAACCATCATCTTCTCTATTGTTCTCATGCAAGTGTACCCTCCTAGCAGCAGCAAAACCACCACGGACATTATGAGCATGGGCTCGGCCTGGCTCTCAAGCATCATCATCATGCACTTGATTAGCCCTTTGTTGTAGTTGAGTAGACAATTGACAAATTTGCCTAGTCAAATTTGTGAGAGACTCTTGCATAACATCAACAGATTCTTGAGTAGCAGCTTTCTCAATTTTGATATCGATATCTTGCAAATCTTGCCTCCAGCTCTCATCATAAGCATTAAGTTTCTTGTCAATTCTGGTTGCTACCATATCTCTGAATTTTGAGAAATCTCCCCATGTGAGAAAATCATCAACATTCTTCTTTGTAGATGCCTCAACAATTTTCCCAGCAATTTTATCAACCTGCACATCATCACTAGCAACAGACTCCATGGATTAATGTGTTAGTGAAATAAAATAATATGGGATGTGGTGTTCTCTCACAACTCACTCAAAAATAGCAAAGAAATGGATCAACTTACTATTCCAAAGTGAATAGAAATAAATTACCAGAAGCAAAACATCACTACTATGACTTGGTGTGAATAAAAGAATACCCAGGGATTTTAGCTCTCACAAGGCAAAGAAGGATATATAGTGGGGCTTGGTATGGGTACATAACAACACCAATAACAATTCCTATTTTATGTTTGTGATGATAGAAAAGTATCACCTAGGAAACACACACCAAAGTGGAGACAAATGTGGCAATGCAATTATATGGATGAAATTATTGCAATGCCCTAGAAAGACACTAGCCAAGCTGAATGATAAAAAGGCACACGATTTCTCAATGGTGTGTCAAGATAGAAATGATGAAAATAGCTCCACAATAATATCAATATATCTCAAGGCCTTTTCTCTTTTACTAAATTCTGTTTTTCTGTTTTTATATTTTTTGTTTTCTCTTTTTTTATACTTTTTACTGGCCGAAAAACAACTAAAGGAGCAAGAATAACAAGTGTAAACAATGCTATGATCAATGTGACACAAATGTGTAATATAGAGCAGCCTGAAAACGAACAATAAAATAGCTAGTCTTGTGGGCAAGGTACCTAGTGTACTGTTGTAGATAGGCAGTGTCTAAGGTTCACAATGATTGGAGTGGAAATCCTAAAGAAATTGTAAACGAAAACTAAAAAGAAAACGAACTAACACTAGTGGGAAAACTCACGGCAGAAATTTTTCACACGACAGTGTTTTGCGCAATTCTATGCCGCGGCAGCGCGTTGCAACAGCGAGCAGTGGAAACAGCCGGGCACGCGAGCGGTTTTTAGCGCCTGCGATCGGTGCGCGTAATAGGAAGTAACGCACGGCAGGGAAACGCGGGCGCGGTAGCGATTTGCTGCGATGGTGTGCCGTGACAGCGCGCGTTACATCGCGGGTGTGCGCGCGTGCGATGCGCTCTTAAGCATGGTGATACATCGAAAACGTATCTCCTTTTCCAAACACTTTTCTTATTGTTTTCCTCTAAACTTATTTGTTTTGGATACAACTAGCACGAACTAACGTTGTTTTTAGCAGAATTACTTTGGTGTCTCGTTTTTATGCAGAAAAATCAACTTTCGAGAAAATGCCCAGAAAAGAGCCCATTGATGTTTTCACCCCGGAAGACCCCGGAAGCCAGAAGGGGCCAGGAGAAGGCCCAGAGGGTGGCCACACCCCATGGCGTGGGTCCCCCTGGCCGCGCCAGCATAGGGTGTGGGCCCCCTAGGACCCCCTCGGACTCCCCTTTCGACTACAGGTAGACTTCAACTCTAAAACCCGAGGGGGTACGCCATATTCCAGAGAAACACAACAGAGCACCGCCGCCGTCCCGAACCCTGATTCGGGGATCGGAAGTTCCCGTTCTGGCACCCTGCCGGGACGGGAAAGTGGAGGAGATCATTGCCATCGTCATCACCAACGCCTCTCCATCGACCATCCATGTTTCCCCCTACCACGTGTGAGTAATTCCCCGCTGTCGGATGAAGGGGATGGTAGGAATTGGATGAGATCGTTCATGTAATAATGTCGTGATTGTTAGGGCATAGTGCCTAGTATCCTCTATTAGTGCTATTGACATTGTTGCAACTTGTTATGCTTAATGCTTGCCACTTTGGGCCCGAGTGCCATGATCTCAGATCTGAACATGTTATTGAATCACGATGATAATTATTGTTTCTTGATCATACCTGTAAGTTGTTTACACATATTGTTGTCCGGAACCCGAGGCCCCGAAGTGACAGAAATTGGGACAACCGGAGGGGATGGCTACGATGTGAGGATCACATGTGTTCATGGAGTGTTAATGCTTTGCTCCGGTGCTCTATTAAAGGAACACCTTAATTACCAGTAGTTCCCTTGAGGCCCCGCTGAAAACGGGATGGTAGGATAAAAGATGTTGTGCAAGTTCTCATTGCGAGCATGTACGACTATTTACGGAACACATGCTTATGATTACTTAGTGCTTGAATGCTTTATCATATTTATCTGCAATGCCCCTAACATGATCATTATTAGAACTTTCTTGTCCATGCAATGGCCTTTCATCCATACCTATGCCTACAGTATTTAATCCGCTGTTTACTTCAATAACTACTGCTGGTGTTTTCATACTACTGCTGTTATTATTTCACTGCTGCTACTATAAAAATGTTACTACTGATAAACCACTTAGAACAAAAGTACTTTCAGGTGCAGGTGAATTGACAATTCACTTGTTAAGGCTCATAAATATTCTTTGGCTCCCCTTGTGTCGAATCAATAAATTTGGGTTTTACTTCCCTCGAAGACTGTTGTGATCCCCTATACTTGTGGGTCATCAAGACTATTTTCTGGCGCCGTTGCCGGGGAGCATAGCTTTATTTGCGAGCTCACTGGAGAGTATTATTATCTACTGCCAATCATTCATCATGGGTAAGTCTCGTGATGGAAAGTTTCCTATATTACCATCCACTACAAGAAGAGGTACAACTCTGAACACCTCTGTTGCTCTTGATTCACCGTCTGTTATGAGTAAGCTTCTTACACCACCACATGCTACACATACTACTTCTACTGAATATGAAAATGCTTCTGATACTTTTGATGATGCTTCTACTGTGCTCGATGAGAGTGTTTCTCTTGGTCCTTTCTTAGATGCTACTATTGCTAAAGCTAAAAATATTGCAAACACTGAAACTCCTGCTAAAAACCCTGTTACTCCTGCTTTTTCACCTGAGTTTAGAGACAACCCTAGTGATGATTTAGATGATGCTTATATTGAACTGAGTGATGATCTTATTGATGAAATGCGTGCTTTGAAGGATAAAGATGATGCTATACGTCTTATGGGAAGTCGTGCTGTTAGATATAAATTATCTCCTGATGCTAAGTTTGCCACTTCTCTCTTGATTTATCTTATATATCTATTGTTGAGAAAGAGCCTTTTTGTGGAAATGAAATTAAAAGTGTTGTGAAACATATGAATGAGCTCTCCTCTTTGAGTAGTTTATTCTCTGATAATCTTAAGAAACGTAGCTACTAAAACGTAGAAACTTGGTTTAAAAATTTGTCTCCTGGATATATTGATAGTCCTATTGGTTTGGTTAATGCTTTCTTTCAGAAATATTTTCCTGCTAGTGCTCAACATGCTGCTTTAGAAAATATATTTAAGTTCAAGCAATTGGAAGGAGAGAAATTGCCTGTATCTTGGGCAAGCTTCTGCTATTTAGTCAGAGCTACACCTGGGCATAAGCTAGAAGATCATAAACTTCTTGATATATTCTATAATGGACTGACTGTTGAATCTAGGACATACCTGGATAGTTGTGCTGGTTGTGTTTTGAGGCAAAGAACTCTAGAAGAAGCTGAGGAATTACTGTCTAAAATAAGCCAAAATCATTATGATTGGACTATGGTTGAGCCTGAGCCGACTTCTACTCTAGTACCTACACCAACACCAACACGGCAACACGCAAGAAGAGGGGAATGATTGAATTAAATGATGAAGTAATGAGAGAAGCCAAGAAATCTCTTAAAGAGAGGGGTATTAAATCTGAAGATGTGAAGAATCTTCCACCTATAGAAGAATTATGTAAGTCAATCCCCCACTCACCATCCATTGAGGTACACTCTCTCCAATATTTTGATAGTAGAGATATTCCCTATAGAAAACCTCCTGATCAATGCTTAGATGAATTTGATAATTATGTCATTAAGGAAGATAATTTTAATATGAGAGTGCAGAACCACCTTATGGAAAACTCTAGAGCTATTAATGATTTGCATGGTATTATAGAAAGAACCTCTAATGATGTTAAAATGATTGTTAAACATTTTCAAATGGTTCAAACTCAAATTGATCAACTTGCTAAAGTGCAAAAAGATTTGCTAGTTAATGCTTCTAAAGAAAAACATGCTTATGAAATACGAACTAGAAGTGGTATTCCTACACAAGATACTTTATATCTTGAGGGACATCCTAAAAGAATTGAACAAGATTCTCAGCAAACTAATAACGATGTTATTCATACTAAGAAGAAAAAGAAGAAGAAACATAAAATTGCTGTAGAATCCTCTGAACCTGCTAAAGATCCTAATAGTATATATATCTCTGATGCTGAAACTGGAAGTGGTAATTAAAAGAATGATGCTTCTGATAAAGAGAACCTGTCGCTGAACCTGAAAAGCAAACTAAAAATGCAAAGTATACTAAGGAAGATTTCATTGCTAATAAACATGGTAATGAGAGAGAACCTTGGGTACAAAAACCAATGCCTTTCCCTGGTAGGAAACACAAATCTAAGGAAGAAGAACACTATAACAAGTTTTGTGAATGGATGAAACCTTTGATCTTGCAAATTCCTTTAATTGATGCTATTAAATTGCCTCCTTATGCAAAATATATGAAATATATTGTCTCTAACTAAAGGAAGATTCCTATTGAGGAAATTTCTAATATGCTTGCTAATTACTCTTTTAATGGCAAGGTTCCTGAGAAGCTTGGAGATCCTGGTATACCTACTATTCAATGTTCTATTAAAAATAATTAAGTTAGAACTGCTTTGTGTGATCTGGGAGCTGGAGTTAGTGTCATGCCTTTTACTCTCTATAAAAGACTCCTCCTAGAAAAATTGATACCAACTGATATATCTTTGCAAATGGCTGATAAGTCTACTGCTATTCCTGTGGGTATATGTGAGAATGTTCCAGTTCAAGTTGCTAATAATTGTCTGATATTAACTGACTTTGTTGTGTTGGAAATGCCTGAAGATGATAATATGTCTATTATTCTTGGAAGACCTTTTCTTAATACTGCAGGGGCTGTTATTGATTGCAATTAAGAAAAGTTACTTTTAATGTTAATGATAAAGAGCACACTGTTTATTTCCCCAAGAAGATTTATAGAAAATATGGTCTAAATTCCATTGAAAATATTGAGACCGTCAAGATTAGAGAATTTTATTGTCCTATTCGAAAGCCACCCAAAGAATATGGAATTACTATGATTGAGACTATGCCTATCAAGGTTGAGGTAACATGAGTATTTAGTGAGAAACAAAGTTTTGTTTCATAGAAAATTATTTTGGTAGCAAGACTTGATCACCCTTGTTAACAAAATGATTTTAAATGAAATAGGCAATGTTTTCACTATGTTTTCACCTTCCCCATTATTGTTTTCACCATGTTTACTTCTGTTATCACATTATTACTTGAGTTGAATCATGCTTTCCACCATCCTTATGCATGTTTTCCTAATGTTTTCACTCTGATTACTGAAGTTATGCATGTTTTCACCACCCATACTTTTGTTTTCACCACAACCACATTTGTTTTATTTGGTTATTCTTTCATTGGAGTGTCTTAGAACCTCTGTAGTGCTGGTTTTGGTTTTGTTTTCCATGTTTTCACTATCATTTTCCTGGTTTTTATTAATTATTAAAATTCTGGAAATAAAGTTTCTCGAAAAATTACAGAAAAATTATAATAATTTTTTATGTCAAAAATGAGGCAGAAAGCCACCTTGGAGGCCCCAGGGGGACCCACCAGGCAGGCACACCCTAGGGTCGCGCGGCCTGCCCCTGGTGGCGCCAGCCCATGGTGTGGGGGTGTGGCCTCCTGGTCCCCCACTAACTCTCTCCCCTGCCAAAGTTCCTTCTCTCATCTCCCAAACTCAACACATTTCCTGGAACCCGAGTTCTTGCTGTTCTTCCTCCAAAAAAATTCGATATTTTTGCTCAGCCCATCTTTTGTGCTGAAATTTGGTGCATTTGCTCTCCGGTATGTGACTCCTCCGGTGATCCAAGTAGAATTTTGTTTAGTGAAGTATTTCTTGAGTATTTTGGTACTGTAGGTGACAACTTATGTGAGTTTTAATGCTTGATTTGAGTAGAAATAATATATTTTTGATGTATGTTTAGCTCTCATATAAGTCCCTATGGTAGTTTCCACCTTATAGTTGCTTGAAATTATATTTTATGATGATTGTTGAAAAATTTCAGAGATGGAGCACAATGCTTATCAACTAAACCAGCATGAGTTGGAGGTGCATGAGGTTATGCTCGTGCATCGCGAAGAGAGGGTGTTCCCATCGATCTATCCGTGTCGGGAATTTATGAAAGTTACAGGAATTGTGCAGGATTTAACACTCTAGTGCATAATGCAGGTTTAGAGTGTTTCATTGAGGAGGAGCCCATCCAATATGTGAAACTAACTATGTATGTGGTGCAAGATTTTTGTTTTAAATGGTATCCAACTAACCCAATGGTCCACTACAAGATTTATAATAAAGTTGTGAGTCTGCCTTCTGGTGTTTTCTGTGCAGCTATTAAGGTACCTGAGTGGGGGTCTTGTGAGAAAATAAGTGTGCAGCCCAAACCACTACTGGATTTATAAGGAGAGATTTGCCAAGGCAGAAGCTTCACAGGGGAGAAGGGTAAAATTCGTGAAATTCAACTCCCTAGCATTCGATACTTTGCCTACTTCATTTCTAAATGTGTATTAGCTAGGAAAACTGCCAGCAAGTTATCTGTTTATGATTTGGCATTTATTGCTGCTGCTTTGAAAAACGATAGGTCTTATAATTTTGGTGCTTTGATTGCTTACCGTCTCTCACATAACCGTGAGAGGGGCGGAGTTTGTGGAGGTCTTATTGCCTCACGCTTGTTAGCTTTGCATGGTTTGGAACCACACACTCTAGACTATCAGTTCACTATAGAGAGGCTTAATCTTGTTTCCATGGTTCAACACAACTTTCTTTCTACCCATGCTCACTTACATAATTTATCTTTTGAACTAACTTTCTCCAAACGATCCGGGTGGAGAGTTGTTAAAATTGTTAGAGAAGTACTTTTGCCTGCACCTCCTTTATTTGATCTTAATAACAGGCAAGGATGGGAGCTTCCTGAGAGTGAGCTGGATACATACCTTGAGCATCTCCCCCAGCAAGGGGAGGACGCCGGAGAGGGGGACGATGGTGATTTCGTCCAGCCCTATGACACCACGGGGATCCCATATCAGCACCCGGGTTATGACTATGCGCCGGCTGCTTCATCTTCTTCTTATGCGCCCGAGTACGACCATGCGAGGGATGACCCACCGCAGTGGGGATATTTCCTGCACTTTGATTGATCTCCACTTAGGCCAAAAGCCTAAGCTTGGGGGGAGGTATATCGACATCACACTCATTTATATATCATGTTCGGTCGATTCTTTGTATATCCATGTTTATCGTTTCTTTCGTTTGTTTTCGTTTCTTTCACTACTTTTGTTTTTATTGTTTTCTTTTCGCTTTCCAAAACACAAAAAGACCAAAAAGATTTCTGTTGTTTCTCTATATATTTCTTTAGTTGGTTTGCTTTACCTTTTAGTTGCAGTTTAATATTAAAAAACCCAAAAATATTTTCTTTTGTTTCTTGTTTGCTTTCTTTTTTTCTTGTTTCATTTTGAAAACCCAAAACAATTTTTGCTTTGTTTGCTTGCTCTCTTTTTGTTCGTGTTTTAATTGAAAAACCCAAAGATATTTGTCGTTCTTCTTTGGTTTTGTAAAGTTTGTTGCAGAGTTCAACAGTCGTCCGTGATTCCATTGGAGCTTGGTTTTCATTATATATTATTCGAGCCACAAGTGAAGAGCAATAATGACGATATACGACAATTCAAGTTGTGGTGAGAGGCGGGTATTAATTCTATTTGCTTTCATTTTTGTACATATATCCATCTATGTGAGCATGCTTAGTTTGTTCGTATAAGATATATGTGACTTAATGGCTGTTTAATAGTTCATGCTCTCTCATGTTTTGTTCCAGTATATTGATAGTAAATGACTTGTCATATAAATATTTGTTCGCATTGTTCTATTCATAGAAGGGTATGATATTGTGGTAGCCTCCTCTGACTATTTCATTTGAATTGACTTGGCACATGCTCACGCATGCTAAGACTGAAAACAAAGAGTCAATAAGCCTCGATGATTTATTTTGCCTCAGAGTTCTAGTATCAATTTTATGCCTCGGTTAATTTTACTTTGTCACAAACATGATTATGATAGTTGTTGCTCTCTTGATTGTCGCTCCCTGTCTATTTGCTAGCCTTCACCTGTACTGAGTATGAGCTCTACTCGTGCATCCAAACCCCTGAATACCAAAGTTTGCCAAATGTGTCCACCATACCTACCTATATGTGGTATTTAACCGCCACTCCAAGTAAATTGCTCATGTGCTACCTTTAAAACCTGCTAAAAATTATTCCTGTTTTGTGCCCCTGTTTTAGCTCATGAGGACGTAAATAGAGAATCTTTATCTCACTTGTTGATTGGATTTCACACACTAGACTAGTGGCTTCATCCGCTTATCCAAATGATAGAAGAGCTGGCAGCGGGGTGCCCAGCCCCAAACTAATACACACAAATTCTCTTCACTCTTTTTTCCCCTGATTTATCAGTTAAAGCATAATTGTGTAAACAAAAGAGAAAGAGGGATGACCTTCTACACCAGTTGCGTCCTTCACCATGGGAGCCTCTCTTGTGAATCCAGTTGACTTGTGACATACTGTATTGTCTGTTTACCATTCGTTGACATAAGCATACACCTCTCTCAAAATGTTTTCAATACCTCTGTTTAATAAAATAAAAAGCTCTAGCACATGAGTGATCCATGCTTCCCTCTGCGAAGGGCCTTTCTTTTACTTTTATGTTGAGTCTCCGCCATATTCTTTGAGCACTTTCTTGAGAGCATAGTTATCATTCTTAGTGTAATGTGTTTGTACCATAGTACGGTTAACCGTGATATAATTTTGAAGATTGTATCTTTGATATCTTTACTTCTAGTCTTCCCTTGAACTTCAGAGGTGCCCTGGCATTTATGTTTTGACCCACATTTAAGGGCAAGCGAGATACCACTTTCCAGATCCTTTTATGAATACTTCAATCTTGGAAATAGTTATGCTTCATGTTGTTTATTATTAATATGTTGTTATCTTCTCATGGTTTGCATAGCTATTAAGTGTCAATATCTTGCATGTATCTTATCATGAGCATAATTAAGTATTTGAACACATATTGAGTATATTTATATCATATGAAACAAATGTGTTCGTAAAAGTCTTTTATCGCACTCAGTTGTCACTGAATTGCTTGCGGACAAGCAATAAGCTAAGCTTGGGGGAGTTGATACGTCGAAAACCTATCTCCTTTCCCGAACACTTTTCTTATTGTTTTCCTCTAAACTTGTGTGTTTTGGATACAACTAACACGGACTAACGCTGTTTTCAGCAGAATTACGTTGGTGTCTCGTTTTTATGCAGAAAAATCAACATTCGGGAAATGCCCAGAAAAGAGCCCATTGATGTTTTCACCCTGGAAGCCAGAAGGGGGCAGGAGAGGGCCCAGAGGGTGGCCACACCCCCCTGGCGCGGGTCCCCCTGGCCGCGCCAGCATAGGGTGTGGGCCCCCCCCCCCAGGACCCTCCTCGGACTCCCCTTTCAACTACAAGTATCCTTCAACCCTAACACCCGAGGTGGTACGCCATATTCCAGAGAAACACATGAGAGCGCCGCCGCCGTCCCGAACCTCGATTCGGGGATCAGAAGATCCTGATCTGGCACCATGTCGAGACGGGGAAGTGGAGGAGATCATCGCCATCTCCATCACCAATGCCTCTCCATCGACCATCCATGTTTCCCCCCATCCATGTGTGAGTAATTCCACACTGTAGGCTGAAGGGGATGGTAGGGATTGGATGAGATCGTTCATGTAATAATGCCGTGATTGTTAGGGCATAGTGCCTAGTATCCTCTATTAGTGCTATTGACATTTTTGCAACTTGTTATGCTTAATGCTTGCCACTTTGGGCCCGAGTGCCATGATCTCATATCTGAACATGTTATTGAATCACGATGATAATTATTGTTTCTTGATCATACCTGCAAGTTGTTTACACATATTGTTGTCCGAAACCCGAGGCCCTGAAGTGACAGAAATTGGGATAATCAGAGGGGATGACTGAGATGTGAGGATCACATGTGTTCATGGAGTGTTAATGCTTTGCTCCGGTGTTCAATTAAAAGGCACACCTTAATTACCAGTAGTTCCCTTGAGGCCCCGCTGAAAACGGGCTGGTAGGACAAAAGATGTTGTCCAAGTTCTCATTGCGAGCACGTACGACTATTTACAGAACACATGCCTATGATTACTTTGTGCTTGGATGCTTTATCATATTTATCTGCAATGCCCCTGACATGATCATTATTAGAACTTTCTTGTCCATGCAACGCCCATTCATCCATCCCTATGCCTATAGTATTTAATCCGTTGTTTACTTCAATCACTACTGTTGTTGTTTTCATACTACTGTTGTTATTATTTCATTGCTTTTGCTACTATAAAATTGTTACTGCTGATAAACCACTGCGAAAAAAGTACTTTCAGGTGCAGGTGAATTGACAACTCACTTGTTAAGGCACACAAATATTCTTTGGCCCCCCTTGTGTCGAATCAATAAATTTGGGTTTTACTTCCCTCGAAGACTGTTGCGATCCCCTATACTTGTGGGTCATCACATGGCCATGCCGAATCTGAGTGGAACAAGGGTGCGGAAGGGGACGGACCCGACTGCGGCTAGGAGGAGCGCGCGGCAGCGGTTTGGCGAGATTCTCTGCCACGGTAGGGAATTCGATTCCAACTCGAATTGGAAGAAAGCCACCAGGATTGGGGTTTTGGGAGGTTTTAGGTGGACTTGCAAGGAACAACTCGAATAATAGAAGAACCCTAAACCTAGTGTAACATCCCTAATTTTTGGAATGTGCAAAAATCAAAAAAATTTGAAACTTTTTGTTTTCATAAAAAACAAGTCACCAAAAACCATATGAGTTGCAAGAAACAAAAGGAAACAATATGTAATAGGAATAAAGAATCCAATTTTCCTTAATTTCCATAAATCCTAAGGCCTAATTCTAAAATAAAATATGTTTCCTCATGTGAATAAAATATTTTTCTGAGCAAACATCTTTACCAAACATGGTTTCAACTCAACTACCATTATGAAAATGACTATAATAATTAAAAACCAGAGAGTTGCTATCTCTAATATTTTCCCTTGTCTCCAAGAAATTATGTCACTATTATTATTAACCTCAACTGGATAAAAGTTGGTTAATTGTTTTCCAAGTATTATGTAAATCAACAAAGCAATAAAGTGTCTTATAAATTATTTAAGTATGAAAATAAGCAAAGTACCTTTGAGAAAACAATATTTTTAAACTGGGAAAACAACATTTTACTTTGATAAAACCCATATGTTCTTATTAAACCCCAACTCAAAATTTATTAAATAATTCTCTATTTTGAATATAACAAAAGGTTTCTACTAGTGATTTTGCAAGTATGTCGTAATTATAATGTATGAAATGTTTTAAAAGGTCCTATAAAACAATACTTGAACCATGGAAATATTTCTCAAATCATTTAAATCATATTTCTACTTTAAAATCCTTGTTTTCTATAAATTTGCTATTAATGTTTTCTCATATTTGTAAAACTATAAAAATATGAAAAAAAGTTAAAATGGTTTTGAAAAACAATATTTGACAATAAGAAGGTTTTTTTAATTTTATAAAAACTTATTACAAATTATTTGTTATTTTCTATATAAAATCATATTAATTACTATTAATGTTTTATTTATAATTACAGAATATGATATTTGAAATGTATTCAAAGTTGACCAAAAATCTTATTAGTTGATAGAAATTTCATTTACAAAATTATGGAAATTTAATTGAGGTAAATTGGATAGAGAAAATAGAAGTTATTAATGAAATAAGAAAACATGATTTTTTTGGAAAAAAAAAACTTCGATGATGTCATCAATGACGTAATCGTCTTCAACGCTGGGATGAAACTGCAGTGGCCATTTTAAGGGCGTTTCTTCGCGCCTTGATTCCTCGCGAATTAAGCCACCTTAATTCCTCCCCGCGAACTCTCCTTAAAGCCCCCGGAGTCCTCTGCATTTACCCCATCTCTCCCTTTAGATTTGAGCCCAGAGGCCGTCGGAATTCATCGTCGGAGACCACAGAAGCAGCCGCCGTAATTCTTTGATCCCTGGCCATCCCCATGAGCTCCTGTCACCCTCGTTTGGGCATTTCAAATACCCGTGACATGGCGCGCGAATTGATGCCCTCGTTCGTTTCTTTTGTGTAGAGGAAAGGTGGCCACGAGATCGCCGGAGCCGTGACATCTGCGTCTGCTTCACGCTGTCAACAGCAGCTAGCCCAGGAGCTCCTGTGGCCTCCATCCGCCTCGCCTTGCCGGCGAAAACCGAGGCAAGCGCCGCCGCTCGCGCCATTTCCGGCAGCCCCACCAGCGAGGTATGAACCCTAGCAACCGTGCGCCATTTTATTTGAATCGAATGGTCCGCCTTGAATCAGTTAAGTGAACCGGTACGAGCCAATCATGATGCGCCATGTTGGCGCCACGTCAGCCGCGCGTTATGTTCTTTTCCATCGCTCGACGCAGCACATAGACGGCCCAAGCCCACCCCTTATCCATCATGTCGCGCGGTAAATAGTCATTTTGAGCCCAGCTGCCTCTCGATTTATTTCCAAATAGAAAATAAAAAGTAGTTTTTGCAGATTAGCCCCTAGAACTTTGTAACCTCATAACTTTCTAACCACTTGGCCAAATTTGATAAACTTAGACTTTTTGAAATTCCCAGACTCTGTAGAATCTTTTAGCACTGTCCAAATTCAAATTTGACAAACTTAAATTGGTTTGATTTCAAATATTCTTGTTTGAGAAATTTTGGCATAATTCAAATTCTACACATCCAAAAATTGCAAATAAAATATATTTGGAAACCTTAGGATGTGTACTTTCCTACCCTCTGTCCCAAAATAATTATTGATCAAATTAAAAGTGAATTCAGAATTAAGTTGTCTAATTGAGTATTTTTTTACATAGATTTAATTCTATAAATAATTTCAATATAGTTCCTTTTGCAATTTTGCTCCATTTGGTAACATTGAACCAGAGAAATTAGTGCCTAACCATTTTGGACACCTTTGGGCCATGTCCATGTGTTTTTTACCAAAAAACCAACATAGTGGTAGATCCATTTTCACCATGTCTTAGAAATTGTTTCCATCATCTATTCTTTGATTTTATGGCTATTTGGAGCCAAGACCAAGTCCCAAAAATGACCAAGTAGTGAACCTTAAACACTAGTACCATAGTTTTCTATCTACTTCTCCACTCTCCTATTCTTGCTTCTAGAATTCATCAAGTTAGCAAGTGGAAAACAAGACTCAAAATAGAAGGCACTTCATTTTCAACTTGGTGGCAACATGAAGAGCTGCAAATAAGATCATTGAAGAAATTGAAGGAAGGAATTAGACTCCACAACAACTAGAAGCAACTCAATGAAGTAAAAGTGTATGAAGAAAATCAAGGAGAAGACATTTTCATCTCTCTTTATATCCCTTCTATTTCTTTCTTTTCAAATTGACTTAGTAGAAGTTGTGCCCATCCCACCTTGAACCAACTAGTGAGAAGGCCATGAAGAATTTATCAAGACCAAGAGAAGAATCCATCCAAGGAAGAAGTCTACAATAGAAGAATGAAGATGATATTCAAGATGACAAGCATGTGAAAACTTGGAGAAATCTATACAGGATGAAGTATAAAAAGTTGTTATTGTCCAACCATTGACCCAAATGGAAAATCCCAAGACTTTAACTTGTTATATCCATTGTTATGAAGTTAGTTGAACCTAGACCTACCTTAACCCAATATGGAAATACTAACTTAGATCACCCAAATGTCTTGATGAAAATAACTAAGAGACCTTGTTATGTGTTACTTTAGTTGAAATAGTGAGATAAACTTGGTGAACTCTTGGAACTTCCTCGACAAGTATGACCGATTGAGTTTGAATCTTTCCAACCCAAGTCTTTACCAACCATAATCCCATTTTGGAAGACTTTAACCTAATCACAATAGTTTCCTTAGCAAACTAAATTATTGTGATTAACATAAAACCCTTTTGACTAAGTGTGTTGATTGTTATTCTTTGTTTCCTTGTTGTTTGTGAAGGTTGTTTATTGTTATTTGTTTGACTTGTCCAGATTGTACAAAGAAAAACTATCTAGTGGTGAAGAGAGTGTACCTCTACACCAACTTTAACAAGGCAAGTGACACATCAAAAACTACCTATTTTCCTATATGCATTAGAGCTTTTGAGTAGTATGCATGATAGGAAAATCTTTGGTAAAATATTATGCTAGGCTATTATCCCAAGTAGTGTGTAGCCATCCTTATTACCTTGATAGTGTAGCAGCCTTAAAATTTTGGTAGTTGATTGCTTAGCTATGCTTGTAGATGAAGTTGATGTGATTGGAAAGTATAACTATGTTTTGAATGATTACCCTAAGGGTTTTATGAAATGTTTTTGGTGGAGTACTAGATACTCACAAGTGTGGCATGGTAGGGGACCATTTACATGGTTGAACCTATGAAATTGTTCACATGAATAGCATGGTAGGGGATCACATTAGTGGTTGTACCTATGAAAATGCTTATTACCCAGCATGGTCGGGGATCACATTAGTGGTTGTACCTATGAAAATGCTTATTACGCAACAATGGTAGGGGATCACATTAGTGGTTGTACCTATTAAAATGCTTATTACCCAGCATGGTAGGGGATCACATTAGTGGTTGTACCTATGAAAATGCTTATTACGCAACAATGGTAGGGGATCACATTAGTGGTTGTACCTATGAAAATGCTCATGACTCTAGCATGGTAGGGGACCACATTAGTGGTTGTACCTATGAAAATGCTTATTACGCAGCATGGTAGGGGATCACATTAGTGTTGTACCTATGAAAATGCTCATGACTCTAGCATGGTAGGGGACCACATTAGTGGTTGAACCTATGGATATGCTCTTATCTATGGCATGGTAGGGGACCACTCACATGGTTGGACCTATGAATATGTCAACATTTCTGAAGATGACTCTTGGTTCACAAATATCTATCCATAAATACCTATTATGATCAAAATGTTTTATGAAAAATATAGAAGAAAACTTGCTTTATGCAAAACTTAGCCAAAACTCCACTCAGCCAAATAAGCATGTAGTATTAGTCTTGCCATTTATATCCACCATAGTGTTACTTGCCAATACATTAAATTGTATTGACTCCCTTGTGGCTGCATATTCCATATTGCAGATGTTTCTGAACACGAGTGAGGATTTCGTTTAGGATCTCGAGACTATCGCCAACATGTTTTGCCTGTGGCGCATGAAGAAGATGGGCTCAATGTTGTACTATGTCTTCTGCTGTATATCTTAGTTTTCTTCTAGTCTTCTAAGACTATGCAAGTTGTAATACTATTTTGTAAAGACTAGATCATGCGATGTAATAGAATTTGATGCATTTGCATGATATTTCAATTTGTACTGTGGTGCTAGCAATTGATCCAGGGACTAGCACAATAACATAGGTGTCCTTACATTATTTAAATGTGGGAACGCTACACCTAGACCGAACTAAAACAAGACACAAAAGGAGAAAAAGAAACACAAAACAACAACTAGGGATTGAAATTGGTGATGATCTATGGCTATGGCAAATAACTACTCCTATTTTCTTGTGTGGCTTTTACAGTATAGGTAATGAAACAACTCAAATCAAATGGATCAAAGATATCTCACCGAGTTAACCTGTAAATCTGATACCAAGATGATAAGGGGTTGCCCAATCTTCTTGATGAACTCACATACAAGGATCTGATAAATTGTGTATCTCCACGAACTCTACGGTTAATTACCGATGCCAATTGCAGCAACAATCAATCCCTTGGATATTCGCAAATCCACACACTTGCACCAGCAGCCACCGACTACAAGTGGTCCTGTATCCACTAATTCCCAGTGGAACAACAGATAACACGCAAATGTTGCAAGGTAACAATTCCTGATGTTTGCTTCGAGCAAACAACAATGGAGTTCTAGGGTTTATGTTTAAAGGTAGTATAACCTCATCAACTTGCAGGTTGGAGGGTTTTATGGGGGGTAGGGGTGCGGCCGCTATGCCAATTGCGCAAGCACAACCCTAACCCAACTAGGACTCGAACCAAATTGAGTTTGGACTCAACCAACTATTATAATCGACCCAAATGAAGGGGTACGGCCACTTGGGCACGCATGCCCTTATTCAACTCGTGTGGGAGGACCTAGGACAAATCCTTGATGCCCCCATAAGGCTCCATGCGCATCACACATTAATGTGGGTTGGGGCACCCCAAGACATGTCCTTGGTGCTCCCATCTCTATTATGTGTAGCTCTTGGTTTCTCCTCTTCTCTTGTGCTTCCATGATCACCTCTCTTCTTGTGTTCTCCTAAGCATTTCTCCATGGCTCCATGCTGCTCTCCTCCAATAATGCTTGTGTTATCAATAACCTGAATCATACATAAATGCAGGGATTTAGGTAGTATAAAATTCTCATAACAACAAACATCATAATTTAATAGGAGTGAGTTCACCTGCTGTTCTAGTAGTTTGCTCCTTGATCTAGTCATTGGTCCAATCCTCACTTCATCATGTTTCTATTGAACAGCAACATCATCATCATCAATGGTAGAAAGTGTAGATGTACTAGGGATGTCCTCATCACAAGGTTGTGGAAGTAGAGAGATGGACAAATGACTAATAGCATGGTGCTTATAGTAGAGAAATCTCAACTTGTTGCACAGCTCCAAAGGGAACCGCAATGAGAGAAGAGAGAAAAGAGAGAGAATCGGATGGGAAAAGGAGAGGGGTCCCTCCCTTTATATAGTGCGAATGTGTCTTGACCATGTCTGGACTAATACCCACATGGCCAATGCGGCCAATGATGCAACCGCATCCCTCACATGGGCCCCATTTGGCCCATGTGGGCTCCCCCTTTTTTCTTTCTTTCTCCCACTTTTCCCCTAATGGGCCTCTTTTGCCCGGAAGGCCCATTAGTGGAATAAATGCATCCAAAAATAAAATACAATGTATTTTAATTATAAATTAAGATAATTAACAAGAAATACATATTACTTATTTATTTCGAATCCCGGAACCCCTTTTGGCACTCTCCGATCACCATCGGGCATTTCTCCCTTATTCCGATACACCTTCAGAACTCTTCGATCTCCATTGGAAAAATCCCGAAACGATCCAGGCTCTCTTTAATATTCTCTTCGGTACTAAGATCACTCTTAAACATCGTCTACACTTAAGTGTGACACCCTAACGGTTCGGGATTACTCCAGACATGGTCAAGACACCTCTCCGATCAATAACCAATAGTGGGATCTAGACATCCATAATGGCCCGTGTGCATCCATCGATATTCTGCATCGCTTGAACCTTAAACATCAAGTCCCCATGCCTCTTGCCTTAGTGATGCTATGTTTGTCTGAGACTTGAAGGTCCGGATTTCATACCCTGTTCAGTCTCGTTACCGACATAACAATTCTTTTCGTTTCTGTGTCGTTGCATCTCCGTGACCTAGTCACGTGCTTGCAAGCTAATTGATGCAACTCCACCGGGTGGACCCATAAGTATCAATTCGTTATTAGAATTGGAAAGTCCCACTCTTGATGGTACGCCTCGACATATCCCTTTCATTACCCAATAGTCACCTTTATAATCGCCCTCTTACGGTGTGACGTTTGATGCAATCAAATTAACTTCAAGTATAACAGTTAAATACCATCTCGCGGTCAAAGACTATGGTACTACATTTTCATTATCATAACGTTGAACTTAATGACTTGACCTCTTCGTGATAAAACATAATGGTTGTGAGTCCATAGAATCATTCACCAATGACATGACTCCATTTACAATGGTATAAATATCCATGATCAGGAAACCTTGATCATATGTTGTCCAACGGACTAGTATAACTAGAGGCTACTAGGGATCTGGTTTGTTGACATACCACACGTGTATTAATGTTTCTGCTTAACACAGTTGTAGCATGGTATAATACATTATGAACATCAGAATAATGATAGTAAATATCCTTTATTATTTACCTCTAGGGCATAACTCTTTCAGAAGTGGGGGTAAAAGCTGAAATATGCATGAAGCTGAACATAATGATAGAAGAGATCTCAGATAAATACTTTTTATTGCCATCTATGGTTGAGATGGATAAGAGTGAAAACTTTGCGTATCTTTTAGAGAGAATCATACTGAGATTAAACGGTTGGAATGAAAAATTATTATCTATGGAGGGGAGGAAATACTCCTGAAAGCAACTATTCAATCAATCCCAGTTTTTTCTATTGGAGTGTTTAAGTTGCCCAAGGGCTTATGTAAGGAGATGAATGACGCCATGTCAGCATTATGGTGGGGAGAGTCTGATGAACAGAAAAAAGTACATTAGCTTTCTTGGTGGAGAATGTGCATCCCAAAAAAATTGGGAGGGATGGGATTTCGCGATATCTATTGTTTCTATTCAACAATGCTTTCAAAGCAGGTCTGGCGGGTCATCAAAAATACCATATCCCTTTGTTCCCAGGTGTTGAGAACGAAGTATAACCTTGATGGAAATATTTTGAGGGCTGACCCGAAGCAGAGATCATCGTTTACATGGCAGAGCGTTGTTGCGGGAATTAAAAGTTTTAGATGTGAACACATCTAGAGAGTGGCTCGGGTATATAAATTAGAATTTGGGAGGACCATTGGATCCCAAATAGCTTTACACAAAAAGTTTTAACTCAAAACGGATATAATTTACTAAATTCAGTAGATGAATTGATTGGCCCAGCGACCAGGTTATGGGATGAGAGACTAGTAAGAGATATTTTCATACCGATTGATGCTGAGAGAATATTGATGATTCCTCTGAGTGAGCACCTGAATGAAAACTTGGTTGCATGGAAAAAAAAAGCAAAGTCACATGCCTTCTCAGTGTGTTCTGCATATTACACAGAATGGGAATATCAATTTGGTGATCGGACTCGAAGGGTAGATGGACAAGGATTTGCTAGAGTAAACCCCGTGTGGAAGAATGTGTGGGGACTAGAAGTACTACACAAAGTTAAGATCTTCATGTGGAGGGGTTTACATGGATTTATACCAGATAGATCCATTCTAGCAGCGAGACATATACGAGTACTTGTTGAATGTCCTACGTGTAAAGATGGACCGGAGGATATCTGATAAGGGGTGGCCCAATCTTCTCAGTGAACTCACAGATAACTTCTGTATGATAACTAGTGCGCCACTAACAACTCTCCCGGCTGATCCCTGATGCCAATGCAAAAGATAGGAACCCCTAGGATATTCTCAACTCCACACTCTTGCACAAGTAATCCACCGACTACAAGTGGTCCTGTACCGTCTTATTCCCAGTGGAACAGCAGGTAACACGTAAAGTTTGCAGATGAACTTCCAGATGAAAGGCTTACAAGCAGTTTCAATCTAGAGGTCTAGGGTTTTGGGGTTTAACATAGTCTAACCTCTCCTATGCGCCCCAAGGGGTATATATGAGAGGGGGTGCAGCCACAAGGCTCTCCCTTGCGCAAGCAACCTATTCTACTTGGACTAGGACTCCTACTAGGACACAAATAGATACAAACCGACCCCACACACAAGGGGTGCGGCCATATTGGTATGGAAACCAAACCTACTACTACTAGAACTCCATATGGCGCATTGATGCTTCCTTATGGGTGCCCTCCTCTTGCCTTGTCCATCCATGAATGTGAAATAACAATATGGCATTGTTTTCCACACTTAGTGCATTTGACCTTGTGGAGGCACCATCCCCTTGTCATCATAACACTTGTTATTTGTTGTTTTCATCATGTTATTGATTGTTTTCCATCTCCTCTTGTAATCAATGCTCATCCTTGTGTATCTCCTCTCCATGATCTCCATTCATGCTTGTGTTATCAACAAACCTAAGAATACACAAATCCAAGGATTTAGGTAGTATAAAGCTCTCACAATTATAAACATTATATTCAAGTAGGAGTGAATTCACCTGTTGTTGTAATAGCTTGGTTCTTGATCTTGTCATTGGTCCAATCCTTACTTCATTAGTTTGTATTGGAGCATCATCATGTGTAACAATAGGTGAAGAGCTAAGGATGTCCTCATCATCCTCCCCCTCTTGAAAAGGCATCGACCTCGATGCTAAATCATCTCCATGGTAAGGTGACAAATCAGCCACATTAAAAGAATTACTAACACCAAACTCATCAATTGGGAGGTCAATCTTGTATGCATTATCATTGATCCTTGAAATAACTTTGTAAGGACCAGCTCCTCTAGGCATCAACTTTGATTTTCTCAATGTGGGAAATCTATGTTTTCTAAAGTGCACCCACACCATATCTCCTGGCCGAAAAATCACTTCTTTCCTCTTCTTGTTCACCCTCTCGTCCACATGCTTTCCTCTCTTTTCTATAGCCTCTTTTGTTTTCTCATGTATCCTCTTAACAAAATCAGCCCTCTTTGATGCCTCCATATTAATTCTCGCATGTAAAGGAAGTCGTAATAAATCAAGAGGAGTAATAGGCTTGAAACCATAAACCACCTCAAAAGGGCATAGTTGAGTAGTTGAATGCACAACTCTATTATATGCAAATTCCACATGAGGCAAACACTCCTCCCACTCCTTTAAATTTTTCTTGATCATACCTCTTAGCAATGTGGACAATGTTCTATTAACCACCTCGGTTTGTCCATCAGTTTGGGGGTGGCAAGTAGTAGAAAATAATAGCTTAGTGCCAAGCTTACCCCAAAGTGTCTTCCAAAAGTAACTCATGAACTTGACATCTCTATCTGAAACAATTGTTCTTGGCACTCCATGTAATCTCACAATTTCTCTAAAGAATAAATTTGCAATGTGAGAAGCATCATCACTCTTGTGGCAAGCAATGAAGTGAGCCATCTTTGAAAATCTTTCCACAACCACAAAGATAGAATCATGTCCTCTTTTTGTCCTTGGAAAGCCCAAAACAAAATCCATACTTATGTCCTCCCATGGTGTACTAGGTGATGGCAATGGGGTGTACAATCCGTGGGGTTTGAGCTTGGATTTGGACTTGTTGCAAGTAATGCACCTTTGCACCAATCTATACACATCTCTCCTCATATGTGCCCAATAGAAATTTTCAGCCAACATAAGCAATGTCTTCTCTCTTCCAAAGTGTCCCATCAAACCTCCACTATGAGATTCCTGTATAAAAAACAAACGCAAAGAACACTCGGGAATACATAATTTGTTAGCTCTAAACAAGTACCCATCATGTATATGAAATTTTTCCCATGCCTTAACATTAGTACATTTATTAAATGGCATAGAAAACTCATTATCTTCATCATATAAATCCCTAATACCCTCCAAACCCGAAACCTTAATTTCTGAATTTGAGAGTAACATATTTTTCCTTGACAAAGCATCAGCAACTACATTATCCAATCCCTTTTTATGTTTTATGATGTATGGAAAAGATTCAATAAACTCAACCCATTTAGCATGTCTCTTATTCAAATTATTTTGGCACTTTAAAAATTTCAATGCTTCATGATCACTATGTATAATAAATTCTTTAAGCCACAAATAATGTTTCCACACCTCTAAAACTCTCACAAGTGCATATAATTCCTTATCATAAACAGAATAATTCAATTGTGCACCATTTAATTTTTCAGAAAAATAGGCAATAGGTTTCTTTTCTTGCGTGAGCACACCACCAATATCTATGCCACTAGCATCACATTCAATCTCAAATTGTTTATCAAAATTTGGAAGCATAAGTAATGGGGCCAAAATCAACTTCTCTTTCAAAGTATCAAAAGCAATATCTTGAGAAACACCCCACTCGAAATTGACACCCTTTTTAGTTAGATCATTTAAAGGGGCAGCAATTGTACGAAAATTAGGCACAAATCTTCTATAGAAACTAGCAAGCCCATTAAAACTTCTAACTTGACTCACATTAGTTGGAATTGGCCAATTTCGAATAGCTTCAATTTTTGATGTATCAACTTCAATACCATGCTTAGAAACAACATAACCAAGAAATATGACCTTATCTCTGCAAAAAGTGCACTTCTCAAGATTACCATACAATTTATTATTTCTTAGCACTTGCAAAACTTGTCTAATATGATCAATGTGTTCATGTTCATTGTGGCTATATATTAGAATATCATCAAAATAAACTACCACAAATCTACCAATAAAGTCTCTCAGAATATGGTTCATTAATCTCATGAAAGTACTAGGTGCATTAGTTAAACCAAAAGGCATTACTAACCACTCATATAAACCAAATTTTGTCTTAAAAGCAGTTTTCCATTCATCTCCCTCTTTCATTCTTATTTGATGGTATCCACTACGCAAATCAATTTTAGAGAAAAGAGTAGCACCACTTAATTCATCTAACATGTCATCTAAACGTGGTATAGGATGACGATAACGAATAGTGATGTTATTAATTGCTCTACAATCTACACACATGCGCCAAGTACCATCTTTCTTAGGAACCAAAATAATGGGAACGGCACAAGGAGAAAGACTAACTCGAATATAACCTTTATCTAGTAGTTCTTGTACTTGCCTTTGTATCTCCTTTGTTTCTTGTGGATTGGTTCTATAAGGAGCTCGGTTTGGGAGAGATGCTCCGGGGATTAAATCAATTTGATGCTCAATACCTCTCAAAGGTGGCAATCCCGAAGGCACATCTTGTGGAAAAACATCCTCAAAATCCTGCAAAACATGAGAAACACCAAGAGGAATAGGGGTCATGTCATTAGAAACCAAAATATCTCCCTTGTGAATAAGCACAATAGGGACTAGTGAAGGATCATCCCTAAATTCCCTCAAATCCTCTTTAGTGGCTAACATGCATAATATATTCTCTCTCTTTTTACCACTCGAATTGGTTGTACTATCACTCCCCATGGCTTGTATTTTTGGTGTTCCCTCATCCCTCTCTCTTTCTTTTTCCACTCTCATATTAATTTTGGATTGGGACTCATTTACAATTTGTTGTGGAGTCATAGGTCTCAAAATAATAGTCTTCCCATGATGATTTAACTCATAAGTGTTTGCTCTTCCTTCATGCTTCACACTTCTATCAAATTGCCAAGGTCTTCCCAATAATAAGTGGCAAACTATCATGGGCACCACATCAAACTCAATAGTATCCTTGTAAGGTCCAATTTGAAACTCCACTCTCACCATATAAGAAACCTTCATTTGTCCCGTGCTACTCAACCATTGTATATGATAAGGAGAAGGATGTGGCAAATATTTCAAGTTGAGCTTGGCACATAGATCTTTGCTAGCCAAATTCCTACAACTTCCTCCATCAATAATGACTTTGCAAGCCATATTAGGACCAATGATAGCCTTGGTTTGAAACAAATTGCACCTTTGATTTTCAGGACTAGGCACCACACTCAAAGAATTTTGTGTGCACACAATAGTTGGCATGGTAGTAGCATAAGCATCCAATGGAGAATCACTCAAATATCCATCATCATCATCAATATCATTAGAATCCACATCATCACCTGTCTCATACTCATTATTCTCATTGATCACCATCACTTTTGTATTTGGACAATCCCTCTTGAAGTGCCCCTTTCCTCCATAAGTGTGACATGAAATATCTCTAGTCCTTGAAGTAGAAGCACTTGAACCCGTGGTACTCACACTAGGTTGTGATGGTTTCTTTGCAATAGAGGTACTAGGCTCGGGTTTCGAAGAATTAGCACCTCGAAAACTTGAAGATGGTGGTGGTGGAGGAGGTGCACTAGGCATAGAAGATGATCTCATGGGAAATCTAGCTCTTGTCCTTGTAGTGATTTTTGCCTCGTCAATAATATGTGCTTCGGCCTCCCTTGCATGATGTAACAACTCATGTATATCATTGTATTGATGATGCCTAACAATTCCCTTGATTTTATAGTTCAAACCCGAAAGGAACCTTTGCATTGTTTGCTCCAATTGCTCTCTCACATGTGCCCTTTGCATGATTAGTTCCATCTCTTGATAATAAGCATCAACACTCATACTACCTTGCCTCAATTGTTGCAATTTATCAAATTGTTGCCTTATGTAATTTGGTGGAACAAATCTATCCCTGATGACTCTCTTCATGGTGTTCCAAGTGACAATGGGTAATTCTCCATCTTCTTGCCTCTTTCTCACAAGATTATCCCACCATCTAAGAGCATATCCATCAAACTCAGAAGATGCCAATTTGATCTTTCTATCCTCATTGTACTCATGCATTCTCCATAGCTTCTCAATTTTCAACTCCCATAGCAAGTATTCTTCCACATCCATAGTATCAAAGCTGAAAGAAGGAATTGAGAATTTTGGTTTACCCAACCCATCCTCTCTCGGATTTTCTTGAACCAAATTATTGGGCACTCTCCTTGGAGCAAAATTAGGGGCTCGGCCTTGATGTCCATCATGGCCCCTTTCTCCTCTAGCTCGGCCATGATTAATATTCCTTGCACCAAAATCATCCAAACCATTATTAGCATCACTATGGACACTAGCATTGTCATCATCCACAAGAGGCAATCTTTCTTGAATCATGGTTTGAAGTCCAGCAAGGGTAGTAGTCATTTGAGCAATTGAATCATTGATTGATCTCACTTCCCCTCTATTAGTCTCGGCCAATTTGTGTGTGGACTCCATCTTGGTCTCCATAGCTTGGAGAGCCTCATATAAGGGATCACATGCATTTTGAACCAATTGCTTGAGTCCATTATGGTTGTCCAATATCTCCTTTGCCAAAACATCCCTAAGAGCCTCATACTCTCTCCAATTAACTCCCTCCTTATGGTCCTTCTTTTGCTGCACAAGATCACCACTAGAAAGATCCATTAGTAGGTTAGTGTAATAGAAACAAGTATAGGTTGTGCTGCCTCTGACAACTCACTCAAAAATCTAGCAAGACAATAGGATATCTTACCACTACAAAGTGAATAGAGATACTTACCACAATTAGAGGCAATTAAAGTACTTTGGTGTGAAGAAGAGAATACCCAGGTTTTTAACTCTCACAATAGCAAACAAGGTTATTTAGTGGGGCTTGGTATGGATACCTAACAATCACCAAAGTAACAATCCTATTTGCTGTCTTTTTGAAGATATAAAAATACCCAAGGAAACTCACACAATAATGGAGACAAATGTGGCAAAGCAAATATATGGATGAATTTTTTCAATGCACTAGAAAGTCACTAGCTAGGCTCTTAATTGACAGGCACAAGATTGCTCAATGAAAAACCAAGTGTCACAATGGCAAGCTCAACTAGTAAACAATAGCAATGATATGGCCTCTTTGCACTTTTTGCTTCTCTCTTTTCTCTTCTCTTTTTTTTATACTTTTTGTTTTTTTGTATTTTTCCAATGGCCTTACACTAAGCTAGGAGCAACAAATAACCAAACACAAGTGAACACAATGGTGGTGATGAAATATGAGCAACCTGTCAGAGCACAAAATAGCTATACTTGTGGGCAAGTTCCTATTAAGATGTTGTAGAAAGGCTGTGGCTATGGTTCACAAAGTATGGATGCATTGGTCCTAGTGATGAAAAACGGAAAATAAAAGAAAGTACAAAAGATTCTATGTGAAAAACTAGCTCCAAACTCTCACGGCAGCAAAACCTACTCACGGCAGCAAAACAGACTGTTTTTGAACCACGGCAGCGCTCACGGCAGAAAAACTGCTGAAAATCGTACCGCGGCAGACTCACAGCGGCTTAGGGAACGCGCGGCAGCAAAACGCACAATTTCTATGCCGCGGCAGAGCGCACGCTCGCGTTACAGCTGCTGGTAAGCGCGCTGCGGGGAAAATTGGCGCGGGTGAGTGTTACATGGGCACGGCAGCGGGGGCAGCGATTTTGTGCCGCGGGCGAGTGGGTGCGGGTGGGATTTGGTAATAGCGCAACGGGGTGGATCGGGGATTTTGTAAGCACGCAATGGAGCGAATCCGAGTGCGGCTAGGTGGGTGGCAGCGGTGGTTGGTTTGCGGCTGGTGGGGTGGAATCCGAGTGCGATAAGGAAGTGGTGCGGCAGGATTTTGGTAAGTTTTTGTGCCACGGCAGGGATACCATGTGGACTCGGATTGGAGTGGCATATGGCAATATGGAGCGGATTTTTTTGGTATTTTTGATATGAGTTCGGCTAGATGAACAAAAACCCTAAACCTAGCCGAAAGATATGAAACTAAAAACGATAAAAAGCAACACAAATCTAACCCAAAAACAGCACTAGTGATTAAAACTAAGGTGATATCTAGGCTAAGGCAATGACTAACACTATTTTTGTGGGGCAATTTTCTGGATAGGAAATAAAACACTCAAATCTAAAGGGAAATTTGATAGCTCACCGAGGCAACCTATAAATCTGATACCAAGATGATAAGGGGTGGCCCAATCTTCTCAGTGAACTCACAGATAACTTCTGTATGATAACTAGTGCGCCACTAAGAACTCTCCCGGCTGATCCCTGATGCCAATGCAAAAGATAGCAACCCCAAGGATATTCTCAACTCCACACTCTTGCACAAGTAATCCACCGACTACAAGTGGTCATGTACCGTCTTATTCCCAGTGGAACAGCAGGTAACACGTAAAGTTTGCAGATGAACTTCCAGATCAAAGGCTTACAAGCAGTTTCAATCTAGAGGTCTAGGGTTTTTGGGTTTAACATAGTCTAACCTCTCCTATGCGCCCCAAGGGGTATATATGAGAGGGGGTGCGGCCACAAGGCTCTCCCTTGCGCAAGCAACCTATTCTACTTGGACTAGGACTCCTACTAGGACACAAATAGATACAAACCGACCCCACACACAAGGGGTGCGGCCATATTGGTATGGAAACCAAACCTACTACTACTAGAACTCCATATGGCGCATTGATGCTTCCTTGTGGGAGCCCTCTTATTGCCTTGTCCATCCATGAGTGTGAAATAACAATATGGCATTGTTTTCCACACTTAGTGCATTTGACCTTGTGGAGGCACCATCCCCTTGTCATCATAACACTTGTTATTTGTTGTTTTCATCATGTTATTGATTGTTTTCCATCTCCTCTTGTAATCCATGCTCATCCTTGTGTATCTCCTCTCCATGATCTCCATTCATGCTTGTGTTATCAACAAACCTAAGAATACACAAATGCAAGGATTTAGGTAGTATAAAGCTCTCACAATTATAAACATTATATTCAAGTAGGAGTGAATTCACCTGTTGTTGTAATAGCTTGGTTCTTGATCTTGTCATTGGTCCAATCCTTACTTCATTAGTTTGTATTGGAGCATCCTCATGTGTAACAATAGGTGAAGAGCTAAGGATGTCCTCATCAATATCCAACATATCTTTTCACATGTTTGCATGCTAGAGACTATAGCGCCCTACCTTTTAATAAAGGTGGAACACCTGTGTAACCTGCTATTCCCGAGATCACTGATAGCATGCACATGACAAAATGAAATATTCATTGCAATAGCATCATTCTACAACGTTGATCCAGTGGATATGAAACAAAAGTAGTCTTACAATTGACATAGTCATCATGGACTAGCCCTAATAACAAAGTTCCAAAGTAAACACATGATACGTCGAAAATGTATCTCCTTTTCCAAACACTTTTTTTACTGTTTTCCTCTAAACTTATATGTTTTTAATACAACTAACACGTACTAACGCTGTTTTCAGTAGAATTACTTTGGTGTCTTATTTTTGTGCAGAAAAAACAACTTTCGGAAAAATGCCCAAAAAAGAGCCCATTGATGTTTTCACCCCGGAAGACCCCGGGAGCAAGAAGGCGGCCAGGAGAGGAGCCACAGGGTGGCCACATGTAACATCCCTGTTTTGCTACAATAGGGTGGTGGTGTGTTGTTGGCATCTCATACATGCATCTAAAACAATGGTTAAAAAATTTGCATTTGAAATAGCAAATGAAATGACCAAAAACCACTTAAAGTTGTCACCAAAAATTTGTTTTAAAAATATTTTCAAATTTGGAAAACAAAAACATGGTTTGGTTGGAAATTTTACAAGGTTTCCAAAAAGTATTTTTGCCAAATTTTAATTTTGCAAAAAGGCCCTCAAACATTCAAATTTTGTTGCTGTTTTGGGGCAGACAAGGACTCTTTTGCAAATTCCAGGAATTCCAAGGGGTTATGGAAAATTTTGTTTCTTTCCTTTCTTCAACCTCCTGCCAGAAGGAAATCCGATGGTGGCTTTGCCACCTCTTGCTTCCAGCGCGGCAGGGTAAGGATGAGGACGCCGAGGAGCCGTCTGGATCTCCTCCAACTCGCAGAACCCCCCCCATCTCGAGCTCTCTCTATTTGGTCCTCAACCCGGCGGAAACCCTAACCCTAACCCGACGAATCCCCGCAGCGCGTCGTCGCCTGGAGCTCCGACGAGCCCTGTTGAGCAGCCAGGGAGCTCAGCCTCGCCTCCTTCCTCCCCCTCAAGCACGCACAAGGACGCAGACGGCCTGAGGAACACGAATTTGGCCGCCCCTTCCTCTCCGGCCGAGTTCGCCGCCGCGCCATTGCCTCCGTCTCCGGCCTCTCCTCGCCTCCCCGATGCCTCCACCGAGCTCGTGGTGAGTCCACGGTGCTCAGGCACCCCTCCCTCCCTTCCCTGCCTCTCCCTCTGGTGTGCTCGTTCCACGTACATCACCTCGGGCCGCCATAGAAGCTCATCGTCGGGCACACTCCAGCGACAATTAGGTCGTGGCTCCGCGCCTATATGGATCGCATTGGTCTCCTCTCTCCGTAGGTGTCCTCCACCCTGGCCGGGATGGCCTAGCTCGCGGGCGGTGAGCACACCCGAGCCCCTCCGGCCAGGTGCTGACATCGTGATGACGTGAGCAAGACTTCACTAGGCCCCACCTGTCAGCCACGGTTTTTAATTTGAATTATTCTCTTAAAAGAAAACAATCGGCTGACAGTGGGCCCCACCCCTTTAATAATTACAGTAAATGGTTGATTTTTGTAAATTCAATAACTATTGTTTTATGACTCAAAAAATAAAAATAAAAATATGGGTATGGTCAGAAAAATAAACTCTATGCAAATATATAATTTTCATTCATGTTTGACAACCTTTATTTTTGGAAATTATTTTAATATTGTTTAATTCATTTAAAATAGAGAAAATAAGTTTTTAATCAATAAAATCAGAAAATTACAAGTTATATACCAAAATGCTCAAAATGACAAATGCAATCCATTTATGATGTTTTAAAAACTATTTGAGCAATTAAAATTGTACTCACTTCTAGAATCTCCCGAAATGCCCTTCGGGGGCTATTTCGGGATAATTTCAGTAAAACTGCATAACACACATCCGAACCCTAGCAACCCATTGAACTTGTCTAGGGCTTTATTTCAGTGCATTAACTTGCTCATGCATACATATTGCATATTCAATCGATGCCATGTTTGATTGTTGTTCTCTTATTCGGTATTGTTCTCCCTCGGTAGAACGTGACTTCGAAGAGAAGGCCAGCAAATCCAATGGCGAATACTTGATCTTAACCGACAAGTCAAGCACTTATTTCCGAAGTCTTTATCTGATTTTCTTAACCAAGGTAAGCATAACATATTATCTGCTCATATATGTTTTCCAATGACTTTTGGTTCTCGTACTTTGCATTCGGTTCAAAACTATTTGATGTCAGTAGATAGAGTTCTCCTATATACTTCATAGACTACATAACCTGATCCACTGCACCTAGCAGCTATATGTTTGTTTGTGCACGGTTCACTAAACCTTGTGAGTCTTGCTTAGCCATGCCTAGTTGTGATCTGATCCATCCGGTTGACGAATTTGGTAAATGTGTGAATCTACTATGTCAGATTTGTTGTGATTTGATTTATCTTTGATAACTTGACTGATCACGGCATGGATGTGAGGCCACAATGGGTTGTGGCATTTTGTCCTGTTCATGCCCCTAGGAGCGAGTTATCTCCTTTGAGCCAAGACTGAGCGTACAGCCACACATGGGTTGATGAACCCCGCCCGGATAACTAACTTGTTTAACCTTATCCATGAGCCACGTAGTTTGAGCTTTCCATCGGCGTGTGTGTCGGAAAATGTTTTGGAGAAAATTAGGTCGTGACCGGGACAAGTGATGGTCGTACACGGATCTTGATCCCGACTCACAGAATAGGTGCCGTCACGAGGTGGCCAACTCCATGTTGACGGGGTGGCCCTGTTTGGGTTGACTCAAGGATATAGTTTGACAAGGTAAAGGCCGGGAATTGACCACCCTCTGCCGGCACTTACCGGACTAGTGCTAACCCTGGTGTCACTAAGAGTAGGTTGGTACGTGTGGGTAAAGTTGTACACCTCTACAGGGTTAAATATTTTCGAAAATCTGTGTTTGTGGTTAAAGACGACTTGGTGATGGATTATGTGATGATAGATAACTTGAACGGAATGACTAAAATTGTTGATAACGAATGAAGGATGCCTCCTCGGAGATGCCGAGAGGGGTTACCTTGTAGCATGAGGTACCAGAAAAACTTGAGGTCGGTGATCTTTGAAGCACGAGGTGCTGATGTGATTTGGTGGAATGAAAAGATGATGATATCAGTAGTTGAGTAGCTTTCTCATCTGTTTTCAAAATACTCAATCAGACGTGATATTCCTTCTTCAACTTGGAAAACAAAGATGGCTTTACGCAAAATAACCTTCATAACTCTTTCTAATAGAGTAGATATATAATAGGTTAAATAAGCCTTGTTGAGTACCTCCCGTACTAATGTTTGCTCCAATTTGGTTCAGGTGGAGTTCCTCACTTCGGTGGTGATACAACATGGACGTTGACGAGTAGTTTGGGGTCCCCGGGTAGTAGCCTGGAATCTATGGGATGGGACGTCACCTTATGTTGTGGCCTCTTAGGCCTTTTTGGTTCTTGTTGATTTGCAACATAATTTGCCTTCCGTTGTCTGATGTAATGTTGGGTCATGTGACCTCTGCTTGTAAATATTTACTCTAGTAACACCTATTTAATACAGCTTCCACGTCTAGAGTGCTGCTTTGATCGGTTTTTGTTTTTGAGCTCATTGTTATACAGTTTTGGCTATGCCTGCATAGTTGTCGCAGTCGAGGGGTTGTGGAGCCGATGATCCATTTCCGAGCACGCCTGCCGATGTGATTCGGCGTGTGGCTTGGTAACCTCAGTAACACTTGATTGTTGTTGCACTTTCTGGACACATAGCATCTCTGTATAGCTTTGGTCCCGTTCCTTCATTTTCATAAGATTCGTGAACGCTTTGATATGCATAGTTGGTTATGACTAGCATGGACACAAGGAGTAGTAGTATCGTGGTGATCCGGCCTGCGTGCCGATAATCCGGTCTGCCTGCCGTTGTTTTTTGCGGCCGGGGCCGGTAACCCTGAAGCCCTTGTGGGTCCATGACTAGGAGTGCATAACAGTATGTATACCTTTGGGTCCGGGGTCGTGACAAGTCATGGTATCAGAGCAGGACTGCCTGTAGGAAAACCTTACTGCTTGGTCAATGTTGAGTGTAGTGTTTGTGAAAACTACTTTGAAACTCCAAATGGATTGTGAAAAACCTTCTTAGGATTCTTTTTACTCCTTATCTGGTATCACTCTAACTCTGGGTCACCTTACCTGTTTTGATTTGAAAAGGTTCTAGTATTCAAAATTTAGGTGCCTTCTTTGGCAAGACGTCTTTTACCCAAGTTGACCTAGTGTTAAAGTTCTAGAGTCGTTGTGTTCCATATTCCGTTATCTCCTGGTTCAACTGGGAGATTCCTTTGCACCAAAATCTCTCAGAGTTGTTCGAACTCCACACTCCTATGTTCTTAAGTTTCAACTACAGAATCTCGAGATTTCCTTTTCATCTCGAATGTATCCGTTATCCCCTGCTCATATTCTTCCTGAGCTATGTTTGTCTTCTTGGAAAGATACTTTGTAATTTCTATTCATAGTGTCCTTCAAGGCACTAAGATAGTAGTTATTCCTTTCTCAATGTTTTCAACCTTGAACTTTAACCGAAGGTCCCAGAATGTGCTGAATTGCGGTGGTTTGAATCATGTGGTCATAACCATGTGATGCTCATGCCATCAGTACATGATGCTGACCTTTAACCGAAGTTCTGTTTCTTTGGTTCCTGAGGATTCTGTTCCACCTTAGGATGGTTAGGAAATTCCAACACTCGTAGACATAGGTTTTCTTTTGGAACAAAAATGGGTCACAACAAGAGTGATCATCATGGCCTCCACATCTTTCTTCTTGATTGAGCTATATTTTTCTTCTTGGCATGGGTTCTACACATGAGTATTACCCTATGCAATCAATGTGATCTTAGGAATTCTCGTGAGCATGTTCCTACTTTCCAGTTGTTTTCAGATCTTCATCCGTTGTTTTGGACACCAACTTGGATATGTGTGTTGGATTCTGACAATGCATTCCTCTGGTGTTCTCTTAGAACATTTCACTTTGTGATGTCAGGAGAAACAAACTCCAGTACCTCATTCATCTCTAGGACCAGGTCAAAGTTTTGTAATCCGCAGATCAAAGAAGTTTCATCAAATTCCAATCTGTTCTACCTTCGAGTATCACACACTTCTATATCAAGAGGTTGTGTTGAGTTTCATGGCCTTATTGATGAAGTGGTGCTCTTACACGTCTTCACTCCCCTTCCTCCAAGCTTGAATGCGTGAGAATGATGGGTCTGTGCATTGACATGTGTATCACATATTCCTAGCAATTCTTATTGCCTTGAAAAATCTAAGAAACATTTGTATCCTTCTTAGCACTACTGGTCAACCGGTCTTTAACTAAAGTTGACCATGTTACCAAATTCGTTCATGCCGGTGCATATTCTTGGTCAAAGAGTTAGGTTCATACCGAATCTCTCAAGATCATACTAGTTGCTTCGAAAAGCAAGATTACTTCCAAACCCCGAGACATACCGGTAGGTTGTGATAGTATGGTTGTCATTCTAGAAGTATTACCAGGATTGTCACCTAGCCGTGATGTCTAAACAAAGGGTAATTTGAATTCCTCTTTTCTCCAAGAAACCTTGTTGGATACCCTGGATTAGTTGGTTGAGCTTAAACAATAACTTGGAGAGTTGAAAGTCAAAATCTACTCCTAACTTGATCCCTCCTTACGGGATGTCTAGTTTCCTTTGTGTTGAAGAAGGATAGTATCTCCTTTGCGGAAATGCTATCACTCTACCCCTTGATTTGATTTGGGCTATCATCAGGTCAAGTCTAGATTCAAGGGCTATCCTGATGGTGTTTTCACCCATGGTGTTTTTCCTAAGTATACCTTCATTTCCTTTGATGTGCCCAATAGTTTTCCTTGTTCATGTATTATATGAATTACTCTGCTTGGAGTATCTTGATAAGCGTGTTGTCGAGCCCATGGATGGCATTCCTACTTTCTCCAAGTTGCAAGAGGTTCATGTTGAACAATTGGCATTACTGTTGAAAACTTTCGAGAACCATCTTTGTGTCATCACGAAGGTTGTGTTCTCGATGTTCAAAGTGGCTTACTCTAGTCCATGTGCTTATGGTGAAAGTTGTTGCCATGGATCCAAGTAGATTTTTCATGTTCCCTCGGGAATAATCCCAAGCCAGTCATGCATGTGTGGACTATTCTTGAGATGGTAGGTTGTTACCTCCATTTATTTGAAGAAGTTTGCATCCACACCTCGCCACTGAATGATTGTTCAGGGAAAGGAAAGAAGTCCAAGAACTATGTTATATTGTATCGTCTTCGCAACAAGGACTCCGATATGTTCCATTGCAAGTAACCCGTGTAGGTGCAGCCGTCTTTCAAAAGTTGCTAATACATGAGTTCTGTAATCTTGCTCATCTTCTTGAGTGTGACATTGCAGTTCATATCTTGAGAATCTAGAAACTGTATCTCATTGCTAACCGGTGCAACCTCCTTGATCAAACATGTTGAGTCTGAGTTATCCACCCACAAACCAGAACTGACTCTCAAGCAGCAACGATGGTTGGTGTTTCCTCAAGCGTATTGAATTAGGTCTTTTCAGAATCCGGCATGGTTGATGTTGTGCTTGACACAATTAGCTAGAAGGCCTAACGTTATACTCCTTTGAATCAGCAATAACAACCACTCACCGTGAGGATTCTTGTGTGGTTTATTCAAGAGTTTTTCCCTCACCGTTCTTCCAAACCGGAGTTCTACATTCACTTGATGACCTATAGAAGGTTTGTCATGAGCCTGCTGTCAGTATCTAAAACATCAAGGACCACTTGGAAGTGGATCTTTCCAATATCTCTCTGTTGAACCTCCAAAACCTCTCTTTTAGTGGAAACAAGTTCATCATGAGAACATCTCATGATGTTTTGTAACCGCCATTGATCAGTTCCCTTTTTCAATTTGTTTGTACTTGAAGTTCTGTTCATCTCACATATTGTGTGAATTTGTCAGTCACTTCAGCCATGGGGTCTTAACCATGTGGTAGATGTATTGCTACGTCCAAACCACAATGGGAAAGAGATTCCTTAATTTCTCCCGGTGTTCCAATCCCCGTGGTTACCGATCCTTATGGTGTGACCAAGAATTTCTTCCTTGTTACGGTGTTCCAACATCTTCTAATTACTCATCTTTTGTCGTAAAGTAAAATCCCGGTCCCTAAAAAGGATTTCAAGAAAACTGTTATGGAATGGTTGAAAGTTTTGTTATCTTCCGTGTCCACTCCGAAGAGTGAACATGATCCTATATCAAATTTTCTCTAACGCACGAATTACAGTGTTTTCTCATGTTCTCCCTCGTCTACGGGTATTATGTTTTGGTATCCAAGACCATTCTCTCCATCTTGGTGTTCTATTTTAAAGAAACCTCGATGTCATAAGTTGTTCAATCTTTCTTTTCCAAAAGGATTTAAGGTCTTGTGCAAAGCCCATATTCTAAATCCTTTCAAGAACATTAATCCACAAACTTTAGACCTTCTCTTGTTCCCTCCGTTATCTTCATGTGTTTCATGCCTGTTAACTCAAAAAGTTCTTTATGAACATTCCTGTCATGAGTTATCCATGAGATACTCGGTCTTCGTGAAGATCAATTCCTAAGAATTTCCCCCTACCTAAGGTGTTGCCGCTGGTTATCTTCGCAAGTGCTACAGATCAACCCCTTCACGAAGAGAACTATAAGGTTCAAGAAGATCGTTCAAAATCGGTGTTCCTTCTTTATTTCTCCTTCGGGAATCTCGGGACGAGATTCTTGTAAGGGGGTAGATTTGTAACATCCCTGTTTTGCTACAATAGGGTGGTGTGTTGTTGGAATCTCATACATGCATGAAAACAATGGTTAAATTTTTTGCATTTGAAATAACAAATGAAATGACCAAAAACCACTTTAAGTGGTCACCCAAAATTTTTTATAAAACCATTTTCAAATTTGGAAAACAAAAACTTGGTTTGGTTGGAAATTTTACAAGGTTTCCAAAAAGTATTTTGCCAAATTTTAATTTTCCAAAAAGGCCCTCAAACATTCAAATTTTGTTGTTTTCTTGGGGTAGACAAGACTCTTTTGAAAATTCCAGGAATTCCAAGGGGTTATGGAAAATTTCGTTTCTTTCCTTTCTTCAACCTCCTGCCAGAAGGAAATCCTTGTGGCTTTGCCACCTCCTGCTTCCAGCGCGGCAGGGGAAGGATGAGGATGCGGAGGAGCCGTCTGGATCTCCTCCACCTCGCAGAACCCCCCATGTCGAGCTCTCTCTTTCTGGTCCTCAACCCGACGGAAACCCTAACCCTAACCCGACGAATCCCTGCAGCGCGTCGTCGCCTCGAGCTCCGGCGAGCCCCGTTGAGTAGCCAGGGAGCTCCGCCTCACCTCCTTCCTCCCCCTCGAGCACGCACAAGGACGCGGACGACCTCAGGAACGCGAATTTTGCCGCCACCTTCCTCTCCGGCCGAGTTCACCGCCGCGCCATTGCCGCTGTCTCCGGCCTCTCCTCGCCTCCCCGATGCCTCTAGCGAGCTCGTGGTGAGTCCACGGTGCTCAGGCACCACTCCATTCCCTCCCTCTCCCTCCGGTGTGCTCATTCCACCTACATCACCTCGGGCCTCCGCAGAAGCTCATCGACGGGCACACTCCAGCGACAATTAGGTGGTGGCGCCGCCCCTAGATGGATCGCCTTGGTCTCCTCTCTCCGTAGGTGTCCTCCACCCTGGCCGGGATGTCCTAGCTCGCCGGCGGTAAGCACACCCGAGCCCCTCCGGCCAGGTGCTGACATCGTGATGACGTGAGCACGACGTCACTAGGCCCCACCTGTCAGCCACGGTTTTAATTTGAATTATTCTCTTAAAAGAAAACAGTCACTGATAGTGGGCCCCACCCTTTTAATAATGACAGTAAATGGTTGATTTTTGTAAATTCAATAACTATTGTTTTATGACTCAGAAAAATAAAATAAAAATATGGGTTTGATCAGAAAAATAAACTCTATCCAAATATGTAATTTTCATACATGTTTGATAGCCTTTATTTTTGGACATTATTTTAATATTGTTTAATTCATTTAAAATAGAGAAAATAAGTTTTTAATCAATAAAATCAGAAAAATAACAAGTTATATATCAAAATGCTCAAAATGGCAAATGCAATCCATTTATGATGTTTTCAAAACTATTTGAGCAATTAAAATTGTACTCACTTCCAGAATCGCCCGAAATGCCCTTCGGGGGCTATTTCGGGATAATTTCAGTAAAACTGCATAACACACATCCGAACCCTAGCAACCCATTGAACTTGTCTAGGGCTTTATCTCAGTGCATTAACTTGCTCATGCAAACATATTGCGCATTGCATCGATGCCATGTTTGATTGTTGTTCTCTTTTTCGGTATTGTTCCCCCTCGGTAGAACGTGACTCCGAAGAGAAGCCAGCAATTCCATTGGCGAATACTTTATCTTAACCGACAAGTCAAGCATTTATTCCTGAATTCTTTATCTTTTTTTCTTAACCAAGGCAAGCATAAGCTCTTATCTGCTCATATATGTTTTCCAACGACTTTTGGTTCTTGTACTTTGCATTCGGTTCCAAACTATTTGATGCCAGTAGATAGAGTTCTCCTATATATTGCATAGCCTACATAACCTGATCCACTGCACCTAGAATCTATAGGTTTGTTTGTGCGCGATTCGCTAAACCCTGTGAGTCTTTCTTAGCCATGCCTAGTTGTGATCTGATCCATCCGGTCGATGAATTTGGTCAATGTGCGAATCTACTATGTGAGGTTGTTGTGATTTGATTTATCTTTGATAACTTGAATAATCACGGCATGGATGTGAAGCCACAATGGGTTGTGGCGTTTTGTCCTGTTCATGCCCCTAGGAGCGAGTTCTCGGCTTCGAGCCAAGACTGAGCGTACAGCCACACGTGGGCCGATGAACCCCGCCGGCTAACTAACTTGTTTAACCTTATCCATGAGCCACATAGTTTGAGCTTTACATCTGCGTGTGTGTCAGAAAATGTTTTGGAGAAAATTAGGTCATGACCGGGACAAGTGATAGACGTACACGGATCTTTATCCCGACTCACAGAACAGGTGCCGTCAGGAGGTGGCCAACTCCCTGTTGATGGGGTGGCCCTGTTTGGGTTGACTCATGGATATAGTTTAACAAGGTAAAGGCCGGGAATCGACCACCCTCTGCTGGCACTTCCCGGACTAGTGCTAACCCTGGTGGCACTAAGAGTTGGTTGTTACGTGTGGGTAAAGTTGTACACCCCTGCAGGGTTAAATCTTTTCGAAAAGCCGTGTTTGCGGTTAAAGATGACTTGTGACGGATTTTGTGATCATAGATAACTTGAACGGAATGACTAAAAATGCTGATAACTTATGAAGGATGCCTCCTCGGAGATGCCGAGTGGGGTTACCTTCAGCATGAGGTACCGGAACAACTTGCGGTGGTGATCTTTGAAGCACGAGGTGCTGATGTGATTCGGTGGAATGAAAAGATGATGATATCAGTAGTTGAGTAGCTTTCTCATATGTTTTCAAAATACTCCATGAGACGTGCTATTCCTTCCTCAACTTGGAAAACAAAGATGGCTTTACGCAAAATAAATTTCATAACTCTTTCTAAAAGAAGCAGATATATAATAGGTTAAATAAGCCTTGTTGAGTACCTCCCGTACTCATGTTTGCTCCAATTTGGTTCAGGTGGAGTTCCTCACTTTGGTGGTGATACAACATGGACGTTGACGAGTAGTTTGGGGTTCCCAGGTAGCAGCCTGGAATCTATGGGCTGGGACGTCGCCTTATGTTGTGGCATCTTAGGCCTTTTTGGTTCTTGTTGATTTGCAACATAATTTGCCTTCCGTTGTGTGATGTAATGTTGGGTCATGTGACCTCTGCTTGTAAAGCTTTACTCTAGTAACACATGTTTAATACAACTTCCAGGTCTAGAGTTATGCTTTGATCGGTTGTTGGTTTCGAGCTTATTGTTATACAGTTTTGGCTATGCCTGCATAGTTGTCGCAGTCGAGGGGTTGTGGAGCCGATAATCCATTTCCGAGCACGCCTGCCGACGTGATTCAGCCTGGGGCTTGGTAACCCCAGTAACCCTCGATTGTTGTTGCACTTTCTGGACACATAGCATCTCTGTATAGGTTTGGTCCCGTTCCTTCAGTTTCATACGATTCATGAATGCTTTGATATGCATAGTTGGTTATGACTAGCATGGACACAAGGAGGAGTAGTATCGTGGTGACCCGGCCTACGTGTCGATGAATCCGGTCTGCCTGCCGTTGTTTGTTGCGGCCGGGGCCGGTAACCCTGAAGCCCTTGTGGGTCCATGACTAGGAGCGCATAACAGTATGTATACCTTTGGGTCCGGGGTCGTGACACCACACCCCCCTGGCGCGGGTCCCCCTAGGTCACGCCACCTAGGGGTGTGGGCCCCCCAGAGCCCCCCTCGGACTCCCCTTTTGACTACAAGTAGCCTCCAACCCTAAAACCCGAGGGGGGTCGTCATATTCCTCAGAAACACAACAGAGCGCCACCGCCGCCCGAACCTCAATTCGGGGATCATAAGTTCCTGTTCTGGCGCCCTGCCGGGACGGGAAGTGGAGGAGATCATCGCCATATTCATCCCCAATGCCTCTCTATCGACCATCCATGTTTCCCCCATTCATGTGTGAGTAATTCCCCGTTGTAGGCTGAAGGGTTTGGTAGGGATTGGATGAGATCGTTCATGTAATAATGTGGTGATTGTTAGGGCATAGTGCCTAGTGTCCTCTATTAGTGCGATTGCGTTTGTTGCAACTTGTTATGCTTAATGCTTGCCACTTTGGGCCCGAGTGCCATGATCTCAGATCTGAACATGTTATTGAATCACGAGGATAATTATTGTTTCTTGATCATACCTGCAAGTTGTTTACACATATCATTTTCCGGAACCCGAGGCCCCGAAGTGACAGAAATTGGGACAACCGGAGGGGATGGCTGCGATATGAGGATCACATGTGTTCACGGAGTGTTAATGCTTTGCTCCGGTGTTATATTAAAAGGAATTCCTTAATTACTAGTAGTTCCCTTGAGGCCCCGCTGAAAATGGGCTGGTAGGAAAAAAGATGTTGTGGAAGTTCTCATTGCGATCACGTACGACTATTTATGGAACACATGTCTGTGGTTACTTAGTGCTTGGATGCTTTATCTCACTTATCTGAAATGCCCGAGACATGATCATTATTTGAACTTTCTTATCCATGCAACGCCTGTTCATCCATCCCTATGCCTACATTATTTAATCCGTTGTTTACTTCAAACACTACTGCTGTTGTTTTCATCCCACTGCTCCTATTATTTCACTACTGCTGCTACTATAAAACTGTTACTACGATAAACCACTCCGAACAAAAGTACTTTCAGGTTCAGGTGAATTGACAACTCAATTTTTAAGGCTCACAAATATTCTTTGGCTCCCCTTGTGTCGAATCAATAAATTTGGGTTTTACTTCCCTCGAAGGCTGTTGCGATCCCCTATACTTGTGGGTCATCAAGACTATTTCTGGCGCCGTTGCCGAGGAGCATACCTTTATTTGCGAGCTCACCGGAGAGTATTATTATCTACTGCCATCATTCATCATGGGTAAGACTCGTGATGGAAATTTTCCCATATTACCATCCACTACAAGAAGAGGTACAACTCTGAACACCTCTGTTGCTCTTGATTCACCGTCTGTTATGAGTAAGCTGCTTACACCACCACATGCTACACATGCTAATTCTGCTGAATCTGAAAATACTTCTGATACTTTTGGTGATGCTTCTACTGTGCTTGATGAGAGTGGTTCTCTCGGTCCTTTCTTAGATGCTACTATTGCTAAAACTAAAAATATTGCAAACTCTGAAACTCCTGATGAAAATCCTGTTATTCCTGCTGTTTCACCTGAGCTTATAAAGAATCCTAGTGATGATTTAGATGATTCCTATGTTGATCATAATGATGATCTTATTGATGAAATATATACTATGAAGGATGATGATGTTGTTATGAGACTTATTGAAAGTCGTGCTGTTAAATATAAATGTCTCCTGATGCTAAGTTTGCCACTTATGCCAATAATATTAGGGACAAGGATTATGATTTCTCTCTTGATTTATCTTATATATCTATTGTTGAGAAAGAACCTTTTTGTGGTACTGAAAATGGAAGTGCTATGAAACATATGAATGAGCTCTCCTCTTTGAGTAGTTTATTCTCTGATGATCTTAAGAAACGTAGCTACTAAAACGTAGAAACCTGTTTTAACAATTTGTCTCCTGGATCTATTGATAGTCCTATTGGTTTGGTTAATGCTTTCTTTCAGAAATATTTTCCTACTAGTGCTCAACATGCTGCTTTACAACATATATTTAATTTCAAGCAATTGGAAGGAGAGAAATTGCCTGTATCTTGGGCAAGGTTCTGTTATTTAGTGAGAGCTACACCTAGGCATAAGCTAGAAGATCATAAACTTCTTGATATATTCTATAATGGACTAACTGTTGAATCTAGGACATACCTGGATAGGTGTGCTGGTTGTGTTTTTAGGCAAAGAACTCCAGAAGAAGCTGAGAAATTACTGTCTAAAATAAGCCAAAATCATGATGATTGGACTATGGTTGAGCCTGAGCTGACTTCTACTCCAGTACCTACACCAACACCAACACCCAAGAAGAGGGGAATGATTGAATTAAATGATGAAATAATGAGAGAACCTAAGAAATCTCTTAAAGAGAGGGGTATTAAATCTGAAGATGTGAAGAATCTTCCACCTATAGAGGAATTATGTAAGCCAATCCCTCACTCACCCACTATTGAGGTACACTCTCTCCAATATTTTGATAGTAGAGATATTCCCTATAGCAAACCTCCTGATCAATGTTTAGATGAATTTGATAAATATGTTATCAAGCAAAATAATTTTAATAAGAAAGTGCAGAACCACCTTATGAAAAACTCTAGAGCTATTGATAATTTGCATGGTATTATAGAAAGAACCTCTAATGATGTTAAAATGCTTGTTAAACATTTTCAAATGGTTCAAACTCAAATTGATCAACTTGCTAAAGTGCAAAAAGATTTGCTAGTTAATGCTTCTAAAGAAAAACATGCTTATGAAATAAGAACTAGAAGTGGTATTGCTACACAAGATCCTTTATATCCCGAGGGACATCCTAAAACAATTGAACAAGATTCTCAGCAAACTAATGATAATGTTATTCATACTAAGAAGAAAAAGAGGAAGAAACATAAAACTGTTGTAGAATCCTCTGAACTTGCTAAAGATCCTAATAGTATATCTATCTCTGATGCTGAAACTGAAAGTAGTAATGAAAAGAATGATGCTTCTGATAAATAAGAACCTGTAGCTGAACCTGAAAAGCAAACTAAAACTACAAAGTATACTAACGAAAATTTCATTGCTAATAAACATGATAATGAGAGAGAAACTTGGGTACAAAAACCAATGCCTTTCCCTGGTAAGAAACACAAATCTAAGGGAGAAGAAAATTATAACAAGTTTTGTGAATGGATGAAACCTTTGTTCTTGCAAATTCATTTAACTGATGCTATTAAATTGCCTCCTTATGCAAAATATGTGAAAGATATTGTCTCTAACAAAAGGAAGATTCCTAATGAGGAAATCTCCACTATGTTTGCTAATTACTGTTTTAATGGAAAGGTTCCTGAGAAGCTTGGAGATCCTGGTATACCTAATATTCCCTGTTCTATTAAAAATAATTATGTTAGAACTGCTTTGTGTGATTTCGGAGCTGGAGTTAGTGTCATGACTTTTACTCTCTATAAAAGAATCCTCCTAAAAAAATTGATACCAACTGATATATCTTTGCAAATGGCTGATAAGTCTACTGCTATTCCTGTGGGTATATGTGAGGATGTTCTTGTTCAAGTTGCTAATAATTGTCTGATATTAACTGACTTGGTTGTGTTGGAAATGCCTGAAAATGATAATATGTCTATTTTTCTTGGAAGACCTTTTCTTAATACTGCAGCGGCTGTTATTGATTGCAATCAAGGAAAAGTTACTTTTAATGTTAATGATAAAGAGCACACTGTTTATTTTCCAAAGAAGATTGATAGAAAATATGGTCTAAATTCCATTAAAAATATTGAGACCATCAAGATTGGAGGATTTTATTGTCCTATTCCAAAGCCACCCAAAGAATATGAAATCATTATGATTGGGACTATGTCTATCAAGGTTGAGGTAACATGAGTATTTAGTGAGAAACAAAGTTTTGTTTCATATAAAATTATTCTGGTAGCAGGACTTGATCACCCTTGTTAACAAAATGATTTTAAATGAAGTGGGCAATGTTTTCACCTTCCCTATTATTGTTTTCACCATGTTTACTTCTGTTATCACATTATTACTTGAGTAAAATCATGTTTTCCACCATCCTTATGCATGTTTTCCTGATGTTTTCACACTGTTTACTGAAGTTATGCATGTTTTCACCACCCATACTTTTGTTTTCACCACTACCACCTTTGTTTGCTTTGGATATTCTTTCATTAGAGTGTCATAGAACCTCTGTAGTTCTGGTTTTGTTTTTTTCCACATTTTTCACTTTCGTTTTCCTGGTTTTTTATTAATTATTAAAATTCTGGAAATACCTCAAAAATAAAGTTTCTCGAAAAATTCTAGAAAAATTATAATAATTTTTTACGTCAAAAATGAGGCAGAAAGCCACCTGGGAGAACCCAGGTGGACCCTCCAGGCAGGCACACCCCAGGGTGGCGCGGCCAGCCCCCTGGTGGCGCCAGCACATGGTGTGGGGCCCCCTGGCCCTCCACTTACTCTCTCCACTGCCCAAGTCTTCTATCTCACCTACCAAACTAAAATCATTTCCTGGATCCCGTGTTTTTGGTGTTCTTCCTCGGGATTTTCGATCTCCTTCTTCAGCCCATCATTTGTGCTGATTTTTGGTGTGTTTGATCTCCGGTATGTGACTCCTCCGATGAGCCAAGTATAATTTGATATGGGGTGGCCCAATCTTCTCAATGAGCTTCTCTCTCTCTTTTTGTATTTTCTGAATATATGTGGATAACTAGTGCTACACTGAGACCTCTCACTTGGATGACCCTTGTTGCCAATGCAACAACAATCAAGCCCTTTGGATATTCTCAACTACACACTCTTGCACAAGCAATCAATGATCACAAGTGGTCCTGTATCCCCCTAATTCCCAATGGAATAGCAAGATATCACGCAAACTTTGACTTGGTATACTTCAAGATGAATGCTTAGCAGCAATACAATCTCAAGGCAAGGGTTTTCTTTGTCTAAATTGTTCTCCCCTAATCCACACGCAGGTGGCATGAATATATAGGTGGGGGGTGCGGCCACAAGGGCTTCCTTGCGCAAGCAACCCACCTCCTACTAGGACTAGGACTCCTATTAGGACTAGGAGTCCAACTAGGACACAACTAGGGATACAAACCGATTCCACGCACAAAGGAATTCGGCCCAATTGGTATACAAACCAAACCTATATGGAATAGGATTTTAGGAGGCGCATTTCACTTGGTGGAGGCACCTATCCCCTTGTCTTGATGAATAACAATTGTTTTCATGGAATAACAATTGTTATTTATTGTTTTCACCATCTTGCTTTATTGTTTTCACCATTGTAATCTTGTTTTCACCATCTTGAATGATTGTTTTCACCATGATCATGTGGTCTTCTATCAACTCTCCATCCAAGCTTGTGAGAACATAATCCTTAGGCATGTCCTTATCATCCTCCCTTTGTTCAAGACAAGACGTCCTCGGCTTGTGATAATCTGAAAGTGGAAGAAACAAAAAGAACAAAGTGTATGCACAATATATGTATCTATAATGGCACCCATTAGTCGTTAGTAAAACATAATATAGTGCACATGAATTAGGATCACGAAATTTGTATGAAAACAACACATAAAAGTCATAACTTTTCAATCCATAGCCATCATAATTGCATATATAAGTGAAGTTTATTTGAATAGCACATGTATCTAATGAAAATTGTGGTAAACCAAACATATGTGTAATATTATTCCCATATGTAAAAATTTGTAATTCATCCCGAGGTAAAATATCATATAATTCGGCCACATTATTATTATTGGTTATACATATGTAATGTACAATGAACATTTTATCCAAATTATAATCACCAATCAAATAAAATTTGAAACTATTATCATATGTGCTAGAATCATCATAACCAAATTTATTCATAGCACATTGCACATCAATTGGTTCTTTTAACATGTCATAATATATAATATCTCTATATGGTATCTTAGCAAGTACTTCTTTATGTGTAATAAGAACCACATTGTGAAATTTCGAATTCATCATTATATTATATGGTTGTAAATTATCACATAATGCACTACTTGTTGTTACCAACCCGAAATCAATACCTTTATCAATACTAACCTCCTCATGTGTAGTAGGTATGAAATCATCAATCTCTTGTGAATTTGAAGGTTGTAGCTCCCTTTCTTCAAAAATAACCTTCATATCACAAGCAAGAACACTTGTATCCGTGGCATAATCCTCCAATATGTGTGATGATTGTGATGTTTCTTTGTGCTCCCTTTCTTCAATAGCAACCTGTACACAAGAAACAACACTAGGAAAAATTATGTCATTAGTTAAAAGGCTCTTTCCACTCGGCCTAGACTTGTCTTCCTCCATAGAGTTGGTGTTTCCACTCTCCTTCTCTTGAAGCATCTCAATTTTGTGTCTTGATTCATTCACAATCTGTTGTGGTGTCATAGGCCTCAAAATAATATCCTTATTGTTCCAATTCAAGTGATATGTGTTAGCTCTTCCCATATGTGTAACCTTTTTATCAAATTGCCAAGGTCTTCCAAATAACAAGTGACAAACTGTCATGGGAACCACATCACACTCAATTGTATCTTTGTATGGTCCAATTTGAAAATCCACTCTCACCATATGGCATACCTTGATTTCTTCCTTGTTATTTAACCATTGAATATAATATGGTTGTGGATGTGGAATGTAATGCAACCTTAGCTTTGTACATAGCTCCTTGCTTGCTAGATTTCTACAACTCCCTCCATCAATTATCACCTTGCAAGCCATATTGGGTCCAACAATTGCCTTGGTTTGAAATAAATTGCATCTTTGGCTCTCATCATTGCTAGGAATAACACTCAAAGCCTTGGTGCAAACAATGGTTGGATAATTGGTAGCAAAAGCATTAAGGGGACCATCATCATCATCATCATCATCATATGTATCCTCTCCATTAGGATCAGCATCATCTCCACTCTCATACTCCTCATTAGCATTGATCACCATGACTTTCTTATTAGGACAATCTCTCTTAAAGTGCCCTCTTCCTCCACAAGTATGGCATGTCATGTCTCTATGTCTAGCTCTTGATTGAGTAGAACCACTTCCACTAGCTGCGGGTTGTGGTGTTTTCCTTGTATTGGAGATGCTTGGCTCGGGTTTGGATGGTGTACTATCTCGAGTTGGAGTAATTGTAGGTGTAGGTGGTGAAAAGGAAGAGGATCTCGAGGGCCAAATTTTCCTTGGAGCCAAAGTAACCTCCTCGGCCAACCTCTTTTCTGCCTCCCTTGATTGATACAACAATTCTGTCATATTGTTATATTGCACATGCCTCACAATGCATCTAATTTTAAAAGATAATCCTGACAGAAATCTTTGCATTGTTTGCTCTTTTGCTTCAACAACTCGAGCTCTTTGTAGCACTAATTCCATCTCCTTGTAATATTGATCCACTGAATTTGTTCCTTGTTTCAAATTTTGCAACTTGTCATAGAGAGTCCTCAAATAATTTGTTGGAACAAACCTCTCAGTCATAAGTTGTTTCATCTCAGCCCATGTAGTAATTTCTGGTTGATTTTGTGTTTCCCTCAATCTTATGATGCCATCCCACCACAAGAGAGCATAACCATCAAATCCAGAAGATGCTAGCTTGATTTTCCTCTCATCAGTGTAATTATGCATTCTCCATAGCTTTTCTATCTTCAATTCCCACATCAAGAACTCCTCAGCATCATCATTATCACATGTGAGAGTAGGCACAAAGAATTTTGGTTTCCCAAGGCCATCCTCTTCTCTATTATCATCCAATGGAATTCTTCTAGGTGGAAAATTGCCACGGCCTCCATAAGCAATGGCTCGGCCTTCTTCATGATTACCACCAAGATTAGCTCTTTGTAGCTGTGTGGAGATATTTGCAACTTCCCTTGTGAGATTATTCATGGCCTCTTGAAGACCACGAATTGAATTTGTAGCCTCAGTTTGCTTCTCAATAACTACTGTCAAATCCTTCCTTAGGATATCATCATATTCCTCAATTTTCTTCCCAACTCTTTGCTCAATCCGATTAGCAAATCCTCCTCTAAAGATATTAAAAACTGCCCATGTACAAGTATCATCTGCATTCTTTGTTTTGGGCATCAAATCAGCTTCCTCCTTGTCACCCTGCACAGAAGATTCACTAGCAAAACTCATGATTAATGGGATAGTGAAAACAAATAATCAATGGGTTGTGGTGCCTCTCAAACTCACTCAAACCAGCAAAGAAAGGTTCACTTACTGTTCCAAAGTGAATAAGGATCAACTTACCAACAAGTACCAATGAAAACTGTGTCAGGTGTGAGAAGAGAATACCCAGGCTCTCAAGTGTCACAATGCAAAACAAGGTATTTGGTGGGGCTTGGTTGGGATTCCTAACAACACCAAAATAACAACTCCAATGCACTGCTCAATGTGATAAAAATAACTAAAGGAAACACACTCACACTTGGAGACAATTGTGGCTTAGCAAATATATGGTAGAGATTTTGCAAGCACTAGAAAGACACTAGCAAATACTCAATGAAACAGGCACAAGATTGCTCAATATGTCCACAAAAATTCCAATATGAAATAGCTTCCACTAGTGATATGTAGCTCGGCCTCTTTTGCTTTTTCTCTTCTTTCTATGTTTTTTATACTTTTTCCTTTTTCTATTTTTTTTTATTTTTCAATGGCCTTTGAATCAACTAGGAGCAATATGTAGATGGAAAACAAAAATTAGTGGACAGATTAGATCAAATGAGCAGCCTGTAGAGCAATAAAATAGCTAGTCTTTGGGTTTTGGGAACCTAAATATAGCTGTAGAATGGCTTTGTCTAAGGCTTATCAAAGATCAGCACGAAATCCTAGAGAAAAACAGGGGTAAAACAAAAGAGAATCTAAGAAAAACGGATGTTAATCGACTCACGGCAGAGGTTTTAGCCCACGGCAGCACACGCAGCAATTTCGTGCCGTACGGCAACGATTTTGGCTGAAAACGCGCTCGCGGCAGGGCTCACGGCAAGGCGCGCGCGAGTGTGTGCGGGTGGTGTTGCGGTGGGTTTACGGGTGGGCACGCGGTAAGGAAAATATGGACGCGGGTAAGGTGAATCCGTTACCGAGTAGGGGTCGGGTGCGGAAGTGGCGGCAGCGGCGGCAGCGTTTTTGCGCTGTTTTGCGCTCGCGGCAGGCGAATCCGAGTGGAATTGGGAAGCCGACTGCGGCTAGGATTTGCGGGCACTGGTAAGGGATTTTCGGCACCGAGAGGGGGTATGGTAAGCGATGGATGGTGCGGTAGGGTGGAAGGGTGGCGGCAGCGATTTTGATGGATTGGTGCACACGGTAGAACTCGGATATGATACCGAATATGGCTAGAACCCTAAGCACAATTAGAACCCAACTTTTTCCGCACAAAAGGAACTCGAAAAACTAGATCACCTTGAGAACAAGATGTAGGTCTAGACTTTCCCGAGAGCAACAAGATCCAAGCACAACTATTTTTGGTGGGAATTTTCGGTATAGAAACAAAAGGAACTAGATGAACCCTAAAAGATGAAAACCTAAAAACAGAAAAACAGGAACGCAAATCAACAAAAAGCAGCAACTAGGTAGATGCAAATTGGTGTTGATCTAGGCTCAGGCAATGATCTAAACAACTATTTTTTGTGTGGCTTTTTCTGGATATGAATAAAAACAACTAAAACTAGGGATAACTTTGCTCACCGAGTAAACCTAGAGAATCTGATACCAAGATGATATGGGGTGGCCCAATCTTCTCAATGAGCTTCTCTCTCTCTTTTTGTATTTTCTGAATATATGTGGATAACTAGTGCTACACTGAGACCTCTCACTTGGATGACCCTTGTTGCCAATGCAACAACAATCAAGCCCTTTGGATATTCTCAACTACACACACTTGCACAAGCAATCAATGATCACAAGTGGTCCTGTATCCCCCTAATTCCCAATGGAATAGCAAGATATCACGCAAACTTTGACTTGGTATACTTCAAGATGAATGCTTAGCAGCAATACAATCTCAAGGCAAGGGTTTTCTTTGTCTAAATTGTTCTCCCCTAATCCACACGCAGGTGGCATGAATATATAGGTGGGGGGTGCGGCCACAAGGGCTTCCTTGCGCAAGAAACCCACCTCCTACTAGGACTAGGACTCCTATTAGGACTAGGAGTCCAACTAGGACACAACTAGGGATACAAACCGATTCCACACACAAAGGAATTCGGCCCAATTGGTATACAAACCAAACCTATATGGAATAGGATTTTAGGAGGCGCATTTGACTTGGTGGAGGCACCTATCCCCTTGTCTTGATGAATAACAATTGTTTTCATGTAATAACAATTGTTATTTATTGTTTTCACCATCTTGCTTTATTGTTTTCACCATTGTAATCTTGTTTTCACCATCTTGAATGATTGTTTTCACCATGATCATGTGGTCTTCTATCAACTCTCCATCCAAGCTTGTGAGAACATAATCCTTAGGCATGTCCTTATCATAATTTTGTTTAGTGAAGTATTTCTTGAGTATTTTTCCATAGTAGCTAACAGCTTATGTAAGTTTTCATGCTTGATTTGAGTAGAAATAATATAGTTTTGATGTATGTTTAGCTCTCATATAAGTCCCTATAGTAGTCTCCACCTCATAGTTGCTTGAAATTAATTTTTATGATGATTATTGGAAAATTTCAAAGATGGAGCACAATGCTTATCAACTAAACCAACATGAGTTGGAGGTGCATGAGGTCATGCTCGTGCACCGTGAAGAGAGGATGTTCCCATCAATCTATCTGTGTCGAGAATTTATGCAAGTTACCGGAATTCTGCAGGATTTTAACACTCTAGTGCATAATGCAGGTTTAGAGCATTTCATTGAGGATGAGCCCATCCAATATGTGAAACTAACTATGTCTGTGCTGCAGGATTTTTGTTTTAAATGGTCTCCAACTAACCCAATGGTCCACTATAAGATTTATAATAACGCTGTGAGCCTGCCTTTTAGTGTTTTCTGTGCAGCTATTAAGGTACCTGAGTGGGGGTCTTGTGAGAAAATAAGTGGGCAGACAAAACCACTACTGGATTTAGATGGAGAGATTTGCCAAGGCAGAAGCTTCACAGGGGAGAGTGGTAAAATTCGTGAAATTCAACTCCCTAGCATTCGATACTTTGCCTACTTCATTTCTAAATGTGTATTAGCTAGGAAAACTGCCAGCAAGTTATCTGTCTATGATTTGGCGTTTATTGCTGCTGCTTTGAGACACGATAGGTCTTAGAACTTTGGCGCTTTGATTGCTTACCTTCTCTCACATAACTGTGAGAAGGGAGGAGTTTGTGGAGGGCTTATTACCTCGCGCTTGCTAGCCTTGCATGGTATGGAACCACACCCTCTAGACTTTCAGTTTCCTATAGAGAGGCTTAATCTTGTTTCCATGGTTCAACATAAGTTTCTTTCTACCCATGCTTACTTACATAATTTATCTTTTGAATTAACTTTCTCCAAACGATCCGGGTGGAGAGTTGTTAAGATTTTTAGAGAAGTACTTTTGCATGTAACTCTTTTGTTTGATCTTAATAACATGAAAGGATGGGAGATTTATGAGAGTGAGTTGGACACATACCTTGAGCATCACCCCCAGCAAAGGGATGATGCCGACGAGGGGGACGATGGTGATTTCCTCCAGCCCTACGACGCCACGGGGATCCCATACCAGCACCCTGGTTATGACTATGCGCCAGCTGCATCATCCTCCTATTATCCGCCCGAGTACGACAACGCGAGGGATGACCCACCGTAGTGGCGATACTTCCCGCGCTTTGATTTGTCTCCACTTAGGCCAAAAGCCTAAGCTTGGGGGGAGGTATACCGACATCACACTCATTTATATATCATGTTCGGTCAGTTCTTTGTATATCCATGTTTTCCCTTTGTTCTTTCGTTTGTTTTCGTTTCTTTCTCTTATTTCTCTTTGTTTTTATTGTTTTTTCTTGTTTTTCGAAACACACAAATACCAAAAAGATTTCTGTTGTTTCTCTCTATTTGTTTCTTTATTTGGTTTGCTTTCTTTTAGTTGTAGTTTAATATTCAAAAACCCAAAAATATTTTGTTTTGTTTGTTTGCTTTCTTTTGTTCTTGTTTCATTTCGAAAACCCAAAAAGATTTTGCTTTGTTTGCTTTTTCTCTTTCTGCTAGTGTTTTAATTGAAAACCCAAAAATATTTGTTGTTCTTCTTTGGTTTTGTAAAGTTTGTTGAAGAGTTCAACTGTCGTTCGTGATTCCATTGGAGCTTGGTTTTCATTATATATTATTCGAGCCACAAGTGAAGAACAATAATGACGATATACGACAATTCAAGTTGTGGTGAGAGGCTGGTATGAATTCTATTTGCTTTCATTTTTGTACATATATCCATCTATGTGAGCATGCTTAGTTGGTTTGTATAAGATGTATGTGACTTAATGGCTCCTTAATAGTTCATGCTCTCTCATGTTTTGTTTCAATCTATTGATAGTAAATGACCTGTCATATAAATATTTGTTCGCATTGTTCTATTCATAGAACGACATGATATTGTGGTAGCCTCCTCTGACTATTTCATTTGAATCGACTTGGCACATGCTCATGCATGCTAAGACTGAAAACAAAAGTCAATAAGCCTCGATGATTTATTTTTCCTCAGAGTTCTATTATCAATTTTATGCCTCAGTTAATTTTACTTTGTCGCAAACATGATTATGATAGTTGTTGCTCTCTTGATTGTCGCTCCCTGTCTATTTGCTAGCCTTCACCTGTATTGAGTATGAGCTCTACTTGTGCATCCGACTCCCAAAAACCAAAGTTTGCCAAATGTGTCCACCATTATATGTGGTATTTAACCGCCACTCCAAGTAAATTTCTCATGTGCTACCTTTAAAACCCGCTAAAAATTACTCCTGTTTTGTGCCCATGTTTTAGCTCAAGAGGACCTAAATAGAGAGTCTTTATCTCACTTGTTGACTGGATTTCACACCCTGGACTAGTGGCTTCATCCGCTTATCCAAATGATAGAAGAGCTGGCAGCGGGGTGCCCAGCCCCAAATTAATACACACAAATTCTCTTCACTCTTTTTGCCCCTGATTTATCAGTCAAAGCATAATTGTGTAAACAAAAGAGAAAGAGGGATGACCTTCTACCCAGATGCGTCCTTCACAGGGGAGCCTCTCTTGTGAATCCAGTTGGCTTGTGACGTACTGTATTGCCTATTTACCATTTTTTGACATAAGCATACACCTCTCTCAAAATGATTTAAATACCTCTGTTTAATAAAAATAAAAAGCTTGTGAATCCAGTTGGCTTGGGACGTACTGTATTGTCTCCCAGAATTGGATGGGAAAAAGAGAGGGGCCCCTCCCTTTATATAGTGCGAAGGTGTCTTGACCATGTCTGGACTAATCCCCACATGGCCAATGCGGCCAATGATGCAGCCGCATCCCTCACATGGGCCCCATTTGGCCCATGTGGGCTCCCCCTTTTTTTCTTTCTTTCTCCCACTTTTGCCCTAATGGACCTCTTTTCCCGGAAGGCCCATTAGTGGAATAAATACATCCAAAAATAAAATACAATGTATTTTAATTATTAATTACAATAATTAACAATAAATACATATTACTTATTTATTTTGAATCCCGGAACCCCTTTCGGCACTCTCCGATCACCATCGGGCATTTCTCCCTTATTCCGATACACCTTCAAAACTCTTCGATCTCCATTGGAAAAATCCCAAAATGATTCGGGCGCTCTTTAATATTCTCTTCGGTACTAAGATCACTCTTAAACATCGTCTACACTTAAGTGTGACACCCTAACGGTTCGGGAGTACTCGAGACATGGTCAAGACACCTCTCCGACCAATGACCAATAGCGGGATCTGGACATCCATAATGGCCCGTGTGCATCCATCGATATTCTGCATCGCTTGAACCTTAACCTTCAAGGCCCCATGCCTCTTTCCTTAGTGATGCTCTGTTTTTCTAAGGATTGAAGGTCCGGATTTCATACCCCATTCAGTCTTGTTACCGACATAACAATTCTTCTTGTTTCTGTGTCGTTGCATCTCCGTGACCTAGTCACGTGCTTGCAAGCTAATTGATGCAACTCCACCGGGTGGAACCATAAGTATCAATTCGTCATTAGTATTGGCAAGTCTCACCCTTGATGGTACGCCTCGACATATCCCTTTCATTTCCCAATATTCACCTTTATCATCGCGCTCTTACGGTGTGACGTTTGATGCAATCAAAATAACTTCCAGTATAATAGTTAAATACCATCTCACGGTCAACGACTATGGTACTACATTTCATTATCATAACGTTGAACTTAATGACTCTACCTCTTCATGATAAAACATAATGGTTGTGAGTCCATAGCATCATTTACCAATGACATGACTCTGTTGCCAATGGTATAAATAACCATGATCAGGAAACCTTGATCATCTGTTGTCCAACGGACTAGTATAACTAGAGGCTACTAGGGATCTGGTTTTTTAACATACCACACGTGTATTAATGTTTCTACTTAACAGAGTTGTAGCATGGTATAAAACATTATGAACATCAGAATTATGACACTAAATATCCTTTATTATTTACCTCTAGGGCATAACTCTTTCAGAAGTGGGGGTAAAAGCTGAAATCTGCATGAAGCTGAACATAATGATAGAAGCGATCTCAGAGAAATACTTTTCATTGCCATCTATGGTTGAGATGGATAAGAGTGAAAACTTTGCGTATCTTTTAGAGAGAATCATACTGAGGTTAAACAGTTGGAATGAAAAATTATTATCTATGGAGGGGGAGGAAATACTCCTGAAAGCAATTATTCAGTCAATCCCAGTTTTTTCTATGGGAGTCTTTAAGTTTCCGAAGGGCTTATGTAAGGAGATGAATGACGCCATGTCAGCATTCTGGTGGGGAGAGTCGGATGAAAAGAAAAAAGTACATTGGCTTTCTTGGTGGAGAATGTGCATCCCAAAAAAGTTGGGAGGGATGGGATTTTCTGATCTCCATTGTTTCCATTCAACAATGCTTTCAAAGCAGATCTAGCGGCGCATCAAGAATCCGATATCCCTTTGTGCCCAGGTGCTGAGAGCGAAGTATAACATTGATGGAAATATTTTGAGGGCTGACCCGAAGCAGAGATCATCGTTTACGTGGAAGACGATGTTGCGTGAATTAAAAGTTTTAGATGTGAACACATCTGGAGAGTTGGCTCGGGTACATAAATTAGAATTTGGGAGGACCATTGGATCCCAAATAGCTTTACACAAAAAATTTTAACTCAAAAGGGACAGAATTTACTAAATACAGTGGATGAATTGATTGACCCAACGACCAGGTTATGGGATGTTAGACTAGTAAGAGATATTTTCATATCGATTGATGCTGAGAGAATATTGATGATTCCTCTGAGTGAACACCTGAATGAAAACTTTGTTGCATGAAAAAAAAAGCAAAGTCACATGCCTTCTCAGCGTGTTCTGCATATTACACAGAATGGGAATATCAATTTGGTGATCGGACTCGAAGGGTAGATGGACAAGGATTTGCTAGAGTAAACCCCGTGTGGGAGAATGTGAGGGGACTAGAAGTACTACGCAAAGTTAACATCTTCATGTGGAGGGTTTTACATGGATTTATTCCAGGTAGATCCATTCTAGCAGCGAGACATATACGAGTACTTACTGAATGTCCCGCGTGAAGGACCCGAGGATATTCGACATATCTTGTCACATGTTTGCATGCTAGAGACTATAGCGTCCTACCTTTTAATGAAGGTGGAGCACCTGTGTAACCTGCTATTCCCGCGATCACTAATAGTATACACATGAAAAAATAAAATATTCATTGCAATAGCATCATTCTACAACGTTGATCCAGTGGATATGAAACAAAAATAGTCTTACAATTGGCATAGTCATCATGGACTAGACCTAATAACAAAGTTCCAAAGTAAACACATGATACGTAGAAAACATATCTCGTTTTCCGAACACTTTTCTTATTGTTTTCCTCTAAACTTATGTGTTTTGAATACAACTAACAAGGACTAACGCTATTTTCACCAGAATTACTTTGGTGTCTTGTTTTTGTGCAGAAAAATCAACTTTCAGGGAAATGCCCAGAAAAGAGCCCATTGATGTTTTCACCCTCGGAGACCCCGGGAGACAGAAGGGGCCAGGAGAGGAGCCACAGGGTGGCCACACCCCCCGGCGCGGGTCCCCCTAGGCCGTGCCACCTAGGGGTGTGGGCCCCAAAGAGCCCTCCTCAGACTCCCCTTTCGACTACAAGTAGCCTCCAACCCTAAAACCCGAGGGGGTTCATCATATTCCACAAAAACACAAAAGAGCGCCGCCGCCGTCCCGAACCTCGATTCGGGGATCAGAAGTTTCTATTCTGGCGCCCTCTCGTTACGGGAAGTGGAGGAGATCACCGCCATCGTCATCACCAACGCCTCTCCATCGACCATCCATGTGTTCCACCATCCATGTGTGAGTAATTCCCCGTTGTAGGCTGAAGGGGATGGTAGGGATGGATGAGATCGTTCATGTAATAATGTCGTGATTGTTATGGCATAGTGCCTAGTGTCCTCTATTCGTGCTATTGACATTGTTGCAACTTGTTATGATTAATGCTTGCCACTTTGGGCCCGAGTGCCATGATATCAGATCTGAACATGTTATTGAATCACGATGATAATTATTGTTTCTTGATCATACCTGCAAGTTGTTTACACATATCGTTGTCCGGAACCCGAGGCCCCAAAGTGACAGAAATTGGGACAACCGGATGGGATGGCTGCGATGTGAGGATCACATGTGTTCACATAGTGTTAATGCTTTGCTCCGGTGTTCTATTAAAAGGAACACCTTAATTACCAGTAGTTCCCTTGAGGCCCCGCTGAAAACGGGCTGGTAGGACAAAAGATGTTGTGCAAGTTCTCATTGCGAGCACGTACGACTACTTATGGAACACATGCCTATGGTTACTTAGTGCTTGGATGCTTTATCTTGTTTATCTGCAATGCCTGTAACATGATCATTATTTGAACTTTCTTATCCATGCAACGCCTGTTCATCCATCCCTAGGCCTACAGTATTTAATCCGTTGTTTACTTTAAACACTACTGTTGCTGTTTTCATTCCGGTGCTATTATTTCACTATTGATGCTAGTATAAAACTGTTACAACTGATAAACCACTGCGAAGAAAAGTACTTTCAGGTGCAGGTGAATTGACAACTTAGTTGTTAAGGCTCAGAAATATTCTTTGGCCCCCCTTGTGTCGAATCAATAAATTTGGGTTTTACTTCCCTCGAAGAATGTTGTGATCCCCTATTCTTGTGGGTCCTCAACACAGCAGAATTAAATCTTCAATTGCCCTTCTTCACTCCGTGCGCCACAGGTAGAACATGTTGGCGATAGACTCGAGATCCTAAATGAAATCCTCACTCGTCTTCAAATTCATCTACACGTTGGAATATGCAGCCCACAGGGGGAAGTCAGTACAAACAATGTACTCGCAAGTGACACTTGTTTGGTGGCATTTTTGAGCAATAAACTAGCTACATGATATTTGGCTGGTGGAGTCTGGGGCTATTTGCATAAAGCCAGTTTTGTCCTATATTTGATAAATCATTGTAAATCTCTGGAAATCAACATGGGTAGACACACCATGTAGTTTGATGAAGGCGTCATGGGTAGACACACTATGAAGTTTGATAAAGTCATCATGGGAAGACACACCATGAAGTTTGATAAAGTCATCATGGGTAGACACACCATGAAGTTTGATAAAGTCATCATGGGTAGACACACCATGAGTTTGAAAAGGGATCACAGAGGGGTAGACACACCATGTGCACTAGAAAATGTTTCTACCAGGTTTTAATTCGTTCAGAAAAGATGAGGAGATCCTTCAGCACCAACTCTGTCTAGTTTGCTTAAATTGCCCATAACCGGGGACACGGCTAATATCTTAGTTTTTAACTATGCAGAGGTTGTGCACTTTCACCTTGAGACTCATCCTCCCCGAGGAAAGAATGAGACAAGATCTTTGGGAGGAGGGATACCAGCATGACTCGATGCTCCTAAAATTCTACCACCCCATGTCATCCAACAGGATGAACCCCCACAACTTACTTAATCTTGGCAGAGCCCATATTACCTCAAGGCTGCACTAAAAGCTAACTATACAGTGAAGACCTACATACCTCTTTATTCCTCGGTAGCAATCCACAATTGTTCTCTCAGGTGACAACCACCACATACCATGGCCCTGGGAGTGACCTAGGTGACAACCACCATGGACATGACCCTGAGTAGCCACTCAACATAAACCAAGCAATTACCAATCCACCCAGGTGTTTCATTGGGTTGTTAATTTTCATAGTTTCATAAATACCACAACTAGGATGTAGCAACAATAGTTGTGATAGTGGTCTAGTATAGCTAAGCAAGTACCTAGCAGGGTTTTCAGGATGGCTACACACTATTGGGTGTTCTGCGCATATCATATACTTGGAAAGTAATAAAATCCCTATGATGCATACTACTAAAAACACTAATGCAATTGGTAAAAGAAAAGTGGTACATGAGCATCACTTGCCTTGTGGAAGTTGGTATAGAGGCACTCTCTTTACAAATGGAACGTTTTTCTCCGTACAATCTAAACAATACAAATAAATAACAATAAACAAGCAATTCACAACAAGAAAAACAAATACAACAAAATATACAATACAGAAGCATAACCAGCTATTCAACTTGATTGGTGTTAACATGGATAAGGTTTTGACACATAATTCAATATGCAAAAAAAATTATGATAAAAGGGTTTAGGACTAGCTACTAGGGTAGGGGTTGTTCAAGGTTTAAGTTTGAATGATTCAAACACTAGTGGGTTCAAATTGTCAAGGAGGTTCTAATAGTTCACCTAAGGGTTATCATATTTCCTTCAATATGAGAAGGGAAACAATGTGGTACGCTTTAGCACTTAAATCAATGTGCAAAAGGAAACTAAGTGTTTGGATATGGGGTTTTCCATTGGTGGTTAAGTCTTGTCAAGGAATATCACTTCACTCAATAAACAAAATAAGTGGATGTGATAAGGTTTAGGATTTAATACTTAATTAAATGTACAAAAGGAATTAAGATGTTTGGGTCAGGCTTTCCACATTGACAAAACAAACTTTTTCCAAGGATCCTAGGGTTGGTCTTTTATCACAAGGACCCCACAAGGTTTTGGTCTAAGGATTTTAGAAAACAAATACATGATCAACATGATTCATTTCATGGCTTTGGTTACTAGGGTTGAAGCAATTCACAGTATGACTTGTAAGCTTACAAAAGGTCTTGTGCTATGTGTTTCTGGTCCAAAAGTTACTTTCCAAATGGTTAACATAAATTGTGTGTTGGTTTTGATCAAAATGATCACACCACAATTTTCCTAAAGGGGATTTTCATCAAACAACACTTAATTTATAATAGCTGACTACTATGGATGTTTTATAGGACAAACTTACATGGAATGGTTCTCTGGTCACAAATAGTTTTGGTACTAGTTTCTCTCGCCTAAGGTTGCTAAATGGAACAATTTTCTAGACGAAAACTAATTAAAATTATTTATAGAATTAGAACTAGGTGCAAAATATCCAAATGGTTATTTGAATTCTAAACTCCACAGAAATTGGTTCAAATATTATTTTGGGACAGAGAGTATGATAGTACACATCCTAAGGATTCAAAAATATTTTATTTACAATTTTTTGGTTTGTAGAATTTGAATTATGCCAGAATTCATCATACAAGCATATTTACATTTTAACCAGTTTTTCAAATTTGAATTTCGGAAGTGCCAAAAGTTTCTACATGTTATGCTGATTTCAAAAAGTCCAAATTTGCTAAATTTATGCCTATGGATCAAAAGTTATGATGATTACAAGTTACAGGATCGTTTCTGTAAAATGCCATTTTAATTCTATTTGGGATAAAATAGAAAAGGGCTAGGCCATGTGGCACTCTCCAGTTGGCTAAAATTTCTGACTAGGCGCTGACTCGGCGTTGGCATGGCTGCTGACTGGGCACGCCAAGCGGCACCCTTCTATTGGTTGGTACCGGTTCGATTAGTGGATCTAATCCTGGCCCTTCATTTCAGATCGGACGGTCCTAGGGCCAGGGTTTACCTCGACGCTGGAGTTGGTCGTCGGGAATTGTGTAGACGGCGGCGATGGCCTCGGGATCTAACGGAGGCGGTGTTGAGTCTAGGGGCTCGATTGAATGGGGAGAGAGAGGGTAAAGAGAGAGGGAGTGCGGGAGCACTTGTGGAGGGGGTTCGGGAGATCAAGGAGCTGCGGGCCATGGGAATCGTGCGCGAGCTCGACGGGTACGGCGCGAGAGTTTCGGGAGGTGGCGGACGATGACGTCAACATGACGTCGCATGGGTCCCACCTGTCTGGGAGAGAAAGGAGAGAGAGGGGGCGCGTGTGCTGGGCTGCGTGTTGTTTCTTCCACGCGCGTGCGGTAGGTAAACGGGGGTGGGCTTGGGCCGGTTGCTGGGCTGGCTCGCCTCCTTCTATGTTTGTTCTTTTTTTTCTGAGTATTTTTTTCCTGTTTTTATTTAACAAAACATAACGTTTATTTTATAAATCCAAATTGAATCAAACAAATTTATAAATACTTGTAAAAACTTTATCTTTCAATTGGAGTATGTTTGTTTTGTTTTCAAAACTTTTGAATTTTTTAATTTGAAAATATGTATGAAATTTTAATAGCAATTATAGTCATTTAAATTGGAAATATCTTTTAAATATAGAATAGGTTTTCATGTAATTTCAGAAATATTTCATAAGTCGAGTTTTGGATCTTATAAAATCTATTAACTTATTTGTTCCCAAATAAAACCATTGAGGGCCATTTTTAAAAGAATAAGTTGCCAATTCATTTATAGTTTTCACTAATAATATTTGGGCTTTTGAAAATCATTTTCCAAACCCAAAGATTAAGAAATGGGATACTCTTATTAAATATGGGTTGAAAACATGTTTGCAAAGAGGTTTTCTAAGAACATTATTTTCTCTTTATAATGAAAATTGAATTTGAAATAAGTTTAAGGTTTAAGGAAGAAAGGTAGTTTGGATTCTTAAATCCAATTTCATTGAGATGTGTATTGTTTTCTTTTGTTTGTTGCATAACATTTGGTTTCTGGTGACTTGCTTAATAAGCAAACAAAAAGTTTAATTTTTTTTATTTTGCACTTTCCAAAAATCAGGGATGTTACAGAGACATATGGAAATCTTTGGGTATGTCTGAGTATATGAATCAAGCTTTGAGTGGTGAAAATTATGGATCATGTGTGCTAAAAGAATTACTGCGTCGTCCGAAGCTGAATTCTCCTATTTTGGGCATGTTAAAGATTAAAGAGACTAAAACTGTGACTTGCTAGTATCTCTAGTGGTAGAGAAGTAAGTTTGTTAAAGGGGAGACAGTGGTAGGGCCTTCCCGACTGTTTTTGCTATACAAGCGCAGACAACAAACTATGTCGCGGCAGCTGAGACTAAGCCATCGGAACGGGAGTACACATGGGAGAAACTGGCTAGAGGATGTGTAAAATTAACTACTGATGCATCTTTTCATAATAAAGGTAAAAAGATCAACTAGGCGGGTGCTTCAGAATGATTATGGGGGAGAAATTGCAGGCCACTCTTGCCCTTTGAACCATGCACTTGATGCGGCAACAGCGGAGGCACTAGCCCTTCTGAAAGGATTGGAGTTCTTAGAGAAACTAGGTGTTCCGAAAATAATTGTTGAATCTGATTCTATGGAGATAATCCAGGCGTGTACTTCAAAGATTGAAATATGGAGCCAATACACAGCTATTCTTGCATAATGCTTCATGAAGGTGCATATGTTCAATAACATTAGTTTTCAGCATTGGTGAAGAGAAGCAAACAAGGTGGCACACCAACTAGCTAGCTATGTTTATGATTCAAATAGTTATTTATTTTGGGACTACGATCCCCCCGATTTCATTAAGCAAGTTGTTTTAAACGATGTAACTGTTATTTGAACTCAGAGCAGCAAGTTTGCGACAGACACTTTTCCTGACTAGGGTAGCTAAGGGGACTGTTTTTAATGAGGTGGCCTTGTGATAGGGATATGCCTGAGGATTATGTTATCACAAGCATGGATGGAGAGTTGATAGAAGATAAGATTACCATGGTGAAAACAAACATTCAAGATGGTGAAAACAAGATCACAATGATGAAAACAATGATGCAAGATGGTGAAAACAAAGAATAAAAATTGTTATACAATTGTTATAACAATTGTTATTTCATCATGACAAGGGGAGGGCGCCTCCAACAAGTGAAATGCGCCATATAGAAATCCTATTATTAATAGGTATGGTTTGTATACCATAATTGGCCGAATCCCTTAAAGGTGGATCGTTTTGTATCTTCTCTTTGAGTCCAAGTTGGACTCCTAGTCCTAGTAGGAGTCCTAGTCCTAGTAGAAGGTGGAGGCTTGCGCAAGGAGGCCCTTGTGGCTGCACCCACCACCTATATGTTCTCCCCACCTGCGTGTGGAAAAGGGAGAACAAGTTAAACCAAAATAAACCCTAGCCTTGAGATTGTATTGCCGCTAAGCATTCATCTTGAAGTATTACCAAGTCAAAGTTGTGTGATATCTTGTTATTCCATTGGTAATAGGGGGATACAGGACCACTTGTAATCTTTGATTACTTGTGCAAGAGTGTGTAGTTGAGAATATCCAAAGGGCTTTATTGTTGTTGCATCTGGCAACAGGGGTCATCCAAGTGAGAGGTCTCAGTGTAGCACTAGTTATCACAAAATCCAGAAAATCCACAAAATAGAGAGAAGCTCATTGATAAGATTGGGCCACCCCATATCATCCTGGTATCAGATTCTCCAGGTTTACTCGGTGAGCAAAGTTATCCCTAGTTTTAGTTATTTTTATTCCTATCCAGAAAAAGCCATACAAAAATAGTTGTTTAGTTCATTGCCAGAGCCTAGATCAACACCAATTTGCATCTACTAATTTGCTGCTTTTTGTTGATTTGTGTTTCTGTATTTCTATTTTTAGTTTTCATATATTAGGGTTCATCTAGTTTTCTTGTTTTTCTATACCGAAAATCCCACCAAAAATAAGTGTGCTTTCATCTAGTTATTCTCAGGAATTTTTAGACCTACAGCTTGTTTACGAGTTGATCTAGTTCCTTGAGTTTATCGTGTTGCATTGGTGCTGTTTTGAACTCGTTTGCATCTGTTCTTAATCAAATCCGAGCCCTAGCTGCTTTCGAGTTCCTGCCGTGGCACACAAAATAGCAAAAACGGCAGTCGTACCCTGTTCCGCTCGGATTCGCTGCCGTCCCGTAAGACCCTTACCAAAACGCCCCGCGGTGCCCTAAAACCATTACCGCACGCGCCCACCTTTCCTACCGCAAGTCGGAGTCACACTCCTGCCGCGGCACGGATTCACCCCAGCTCGCTGCCGCCAACTCCCACTCCCTGCCGTAGTCGGATTCGTACCCGCGGGTTACCAAAATCCTTACCGCGCGCCCACCGCAACCCATTGCACCACACCCGCAACACACACGCGTGCGCTGCCACGACAGCAGTTTCGCTGTTTCTCTGCCGTGATCAAAATTCCTGCTGTGAGCTCATTTTCACTCGGATTTTCTTAGTTTTTATTTTGTTATTCCTCATATTATCTCTAGGTTTCTTTTCTGGTCTTTGATAAGCCATAGCTACAGCCTTTCTACAGCAAATATTAGGTACCATAACCCAAAGACTAGCTGTTTAATTGCTCTACAGGCTGCTTAATTGGATCAAAATTTTGTCCACTTTTCCGTTTTCCATTATTTCTTGCTCCTAGTTGATACAAAGGCCATTGCAAAAATAAAAATAAAAATAGAGAAAAAGGAAAAGGTATAAAAAATAGAAAGAGAGAAAAAGCAAAAAGAGGCCGAATCATAATATCACTAGTTGAAGCCTATCATCTTGGATATTTTGTGCATATTTGAGCAATCTTGTGCCTGTTTTCATAGAGTATTTGCTAGTGTCTTGTAGTGCTTGCAATAACTCTTCCATATAATTTCTAAGCCACATTTGTCTCCCAGAGTGAGTGTGTTTCTTTAGTGTTTTCATCACATTAAGCAGTGCATTGGAGTTGTTATTTTGGTGTTGTTAGGAATCCCAACCAAGCCCCACCAAATACCCTGTTTTCCATTGTAACACTTGAGAGCCTGGTTATTCTCTTCTCACACTTGACACAGTTTTCATTGGTACTTGTTGGTAAGTTGATCCTATTCACCTTGGAATAGTAAGTGAATCACTTCTTTGCTGGTTTGAGTGAGTTGTGAGAGGCACCACAACCCATTGATTATTTTGTTTCACTGACATATTAATCATGAGTTTTGCTAGTGAATCTTCTGTGCAGGATAACAAGGAGGAAGCTGATGTCATGCCTAAGACCAAGATTGGTGAGGATATATGTACATGGGCAGATTTTAATACTTTTAGAGGAGGAGTTGCCAATCGGATTGAGCAAAAAATTGAGAAGAAAATTGAGCAATATGATGATGTCCTTAGGAAGGATTTGACAGTGATAATAGAGGCACAAAAGGAGGCTGCTAATTCAGTGCGTGTTCTTCAAGAAGCCATGACTAATCTCACAAGGGAAGTTACCAACATATCAACACAATTGCAAAGAGCTCATCTAGCTGCTGATAATGAGGATGTCCGAGCCATAGCATATGGAGGCCGTGGGAATTTTCCACCTAGAAGGGTGCCATTGGTTGACAACAATAGAGAAGAGGATGGCCTTGGGAAACCTAAATTCTCTATCCCTACTCTCACATGTGATAATGATGATGTTGAGGATGTGGGAATTTAAGATATAAAAGTTATGGAGATTGCATAATTACACTGATGAGAGGAAAACCAAGCTAGCATCTTCTGGATTTGATGGTTATGCTCTCTTGTGGTGGGATGGCATCATAAGGATGAGGAAAACACAACATCAACCAGAAATTACTACTTGGGCTGAGATGAAGCAACTCATGACAACAAGGTTTGTTCCAACAAATTATATGAGGACTCTCTATGACAAACTACAACATTTGAAACAAGGAACAAATTCAGTGGATCAATATTATAAGGAGATGGAATTAGTGCTACAAAGAGCTCGGGTTGTTGAAGCAAATGAGCAAACAATGCAAAGATTTCCTTCAGGATTGAACTTTCAAATAAGATGCATTGTGAGGCATGTTCAATATAGAAATATGACAGAATTATTACATCAAGCAAGGGAGGTAGAAAAGAGATTGGCCGAGGAGGTTACTATGGCTCCAAGGATAATTTTCCATCAAGATCTTCTTCTTTTTCACCTCCAACACCTCCAACCCCACAAATTCGAGACACTACACCTACTAAACCTGAGACAAGCATCTCCAATACAAATAAAACAGCCCAACCAGCAGCTAGTGGAAGTGGTTCTACTCGATCAACAGCAAGACATAGAGATATGACATGCCATACTTGTGGAGGAAGAGGGCACTTTAAGAGAAAATGTCCTAACAAGAAAATTATGGTGATCAATGCTAATGATGAGTATGAGAGTGGAGATGATGCTGATCCTAATGGAGAGGATACATATGATGCTGATTATGATGGTCCTATTAATGCTTTTGCTACAAATTATCCAACCATTGTTTGCACCAAGGCTTTAAGTATTATTCCTAGCAATGATGAGAGCCAAAGATGCAATGTATTTCAAACAAAAGAAATTTTTGGTCCTAACATGGCTTGCAAGGTGATCATTGATGGAGGGAGTTGCAGAAATTTAGCAAGCAAGGAGTTATGTGCAAAGCTAATATTGAATTACAATCCACACCCACATCAATATTATATTCAATGGTTCAATGACAAGGAGGACAAGAAGGTTACACACCATGGGAGAGCAAACACATACCAATTGAATTGGAATAATAAGGATATTATTTTGAGACCTATGACACCACAACAGATTGTGAATGAATCAAGACAGAAAATAAAGGTGCATCTAGAAAAGGGGAGCGACAACACAAAATATGTGGGTGAAGACAAGCCTAGGCCGAGTGGAAAGAATAAGGGAGTGAGCCTTTTAACTAATGAAATATTTTCTCTTCCTAGTGTTGTTTCTTGTGTGCAGGTTGCTTTTGAAGAAAGGGAGCACAAAGAAACATCACCACCATCACACATATTGGAGGAAAATGCCACGGGTCCTAGTGTTATTACTTGTGATATGCAGGTTATTTTTGAAGAAAGGGAGCTACATCAAGCACAACCTACAAAATCACTTGATATTGTTGAATTGGTACCTACTACAAATCAGGAGGATGCTATTAATGAAGGTATTGATTTCGGGTTAGAAAACTCAAGTATTGAATTATGTGATTCTATACAACCATATCATAATATGATGAATTCGAAATTTAACAATGTGGTTTTGATTACACATGAGGAAGTACTTGCTAAGATACCATCTAGTGATATTGTCTATTCTATCATGTTAAATGAACCAATTGATGTGCAATGTGCTATGAATAAAATTGCTGAAATTGATTATGTTAATTCTAGCACATATGATACTTGTTTCAATTTTAATTTGATTGGTGATTATAACTTGAGTGAAATTTTTATGGTGGATCACATATGTATATCTTATGATAAAGTGGCCGAATTAAACATTATGTTACCTTGGGTAGATGAATTACAAATTCCTACATATGAGCATGATTTTACACATATGTTTGGTTTACCACAAAATTGGTTGGATACATGTGCTATTAAAATATACTTCACTTATATTTGCAATTATGATTGCTATTTTATGAAATGCTATGACTTTTATGTGTTGTTTTCATGCAAAATTCGTGATCATATGTCATATGCACAATTTTATGATTTACTAACACCTAATGAATCCCATTATAGATACATATATTGGGCATACACGTTGTTCTTTTTGTTTCTTCCACTTTCAGGTTATCACAAGCCGTGGATGTCTTGTCTTGAAGAAAGGGAGGATGATAGGGATATGCCTGAGGATTATGTTATCACAAGCATGGATGGAGAGTTGATAGAAGACAAGATTACCATGGTGAAAATAAACATTCAAGATGGTGAAAACAAGATCACAATGATGAAAACAATGATGCAAGATGGTGAAAACAAAGAATAACAATTGTTATACAATTGTTATTTCATCATGACAAGGGTAGGGAGCCTCCAACAAGTGAAATGTGCCATATAGAAATCCTATTATTAATAGGTATGGTTTGTATACCATAATTGGCCGAATCCCTTAAAGGTGGATCGGTTTGTATCTTTTCTTTGAGTCCAAGTTGGACTCCTAGTCGTAGTAGGAGTCCTAGTCCTAGTAGGAGGTGGAGGCTTGCGCAAGGAGGCCCTTGTGGCCGCACCCACCACCTATATATTCTCCCCACCTGCGTGTGGAAAAGGGAGAACAAGTTAACCAAAAGAAACCCTTGCCTTGAGATTGTATTGTTGCTAAGCATTCATCTTGAAGTATTACCAAGTCAAAGTTGCGTGATATCTTGTTATGCCATTGGGAATAGGGGGATACAGGACCACTTGTAATATTTGATTACTTGTACAAGAGTGTGTAGTTGAGAATATCCAAAGGGCTTGATTGTTGTTGCATCTGGCAACAGGGGTCATCCAAGTGAGAGGTCTCAGTGTAGCCCTAGTTATCACAAAATCCAGAAAATCCACAAAATAGAGAGAAGCTCATTGAGAAGATTGGGACACCCCATATCACCTTGCTTGCTTATTATAGTGATTATAGATTAAAAAAGGATCAAACTCTATATTTAACATGTTGTGATCTCTCAAGCAATGGAAAACCTGTAGTCTGATAGAAACTCAAATGGGTTTTCGCAAATCTAGGGGACTATTTTAAGTAACCTTCCTACCACTGTCGAGTCCACTCGCCCACCCCGCAAGCGTCCTGTACGACCCAATGTCTAACAGCGTCACGAGCCGGCAAGCGCCGGCCCCGGTGCTAGGGTTGGATGCGTGGAACTTCGCGTCGAGTGACGCTCTCCTTGGCCTGTCGGCGCTGTCGGTGTGCGCCGTGCTGGGCAGGGTCAAGGCCGGGATGGATCAGACAGCCGCTGAGGGCAGCTGCACAGTGATCCCGCTCGGGCACGGCGACCCTTCGGCGTTCCCGTGCTTCCGTACGGCACCTGAGGACGTGGATGCCATCGCAGACGCGCTCCGCTCGAGGCCGCACAACTCGTACCCCGGTGTTGGCGTCGGTCTCGAGCCGGCGCCGCGCTCCATCACGGGGCACCTCTCCGGGGACCTTCTCTAAGATACAGGTAGTGGATCTAACTAGAATTGGGGGTACAGGAACCAAGAACAATCTAACAACGAATTGATTGTGTCCGAGGACGGATCCCACCTCCACCCACTCGTGAACTGGTTCAATTGTTACAAGTGTTCTGTCCCGGCCTTAGCCGTTCCTGACCAACCCCTTCCGCAAGCCGATGCTTTCCTATTAATACTCGCTACACAACGCGTTCACCCACTCTGCTCCAACGACATGCGACGAAGGCTTCACACTCCTCTTGGGCCGGCCTTGTACTCCAGTCGATGGGCCTTCTTTAGTGGATGGGCTGCTCACATTCCCCTCCTCTTTTCAACCAGCTTGCCCCCAAGCTGGCGCCCTCGGAAACTTCTGCCTGAGCGGCTCCAAATCTTCCCAAGTTGCATCATATTCGGATGCCCCCGTCCACTTGATCAATGCTTGTGGCACCATGGCATTTGCTTTGCGGATCATACGCCGATCGAGGATCAACTCGGGTATCTGCAAGAACGCATCAGGAGAAGGCAGAGATTGATGTACCTGAAGGTGAGGTTTGAGGAATTTCTTGAGAAGAGAAACATGAACCACTGGGTGTATCCTGGATGTTTCTGGCAGATTCAGTTTATAGGCCACTTCTCCAACTCGTTCTTCCACTCGATACGGTGCGTAGTACTTGAAAGCGAGCTTATGATTCTCCCTATCCACAACAGACGCCTGAATATAAGGTTGTAACTTCAGGAACACCATATCCCCAACTGAAAACTTCCTGTCTAATCTGTGATGGTCCGCTTGCACCTTCATCTGCAGTTTCGCTCTTTCCAAGTGACAGAAGCCAAAACAGTAGTACGATTTGCTAGCTAGCTCTCCACATCATCTGCTGCAATAGCATCTTGAGCTTGCAACCCAAAATAACGAGGATTGTGCCCATACAAAACCTGAAAAGGAGACCTCCCTGTTGCTGAATGCTAATTAGTGTTATACCAATACTCACACAACAGCAACCATCATGCCCAACGAGTTGGATGTGCACTAATGAAACAACGTAGGTAGCACTCCACCGTTTTGTTCACCCTCTCCGTTTGGCCATGTGACTGGGGGTGATAAGAAGAACTCATGCACAACTGAGTACCCAAGCGAGAGAAAATGGCCTGCCAGAACTTGCTCGCAAAAAACTGGATCTCTGTCAGAAACCACTGCTACTGGCAAACTGTGCAGCCTAAACACTTGATCAATGAAAACATCAGCAATTTTTGATGCTGTGAATGGATGTTTCAGAGGAATGAAGTGGGCAAACTTAGAGAAGGAATCCACAATGACCAAAATGCAGTTGTATCCACTAAAAGGTGGCAAACAATGTATGAAATTCATGTTGATTGTATGCCATGCTTCCTCAGAAACAGAAAGTGGTTTCAGTAATCCTGGATAACGTACCCTCTCAGGCTTGGCCTGCTGGCAGATGGTACAAGTAGCCACATACTCTCTCACCATTGATTTCATTCCAGTCCATCAAAAAAGCGACAAGAGATGTTTGTAGGTGACCGGAAAACCTGAGTGTCCTCCAACTAGACTGTCATGCAATGCAGAGATAATCTTTAGTTGTAGCCGAGAAGAAGCCCCAATCCAAATGCACTTGTTGAAACGAAGCAAGCCATCATGTAGTGTGAAATTGGGGTGAGAGTCAAGAGCAATTGCCAATTGTCTCAGCAGCTCACAAGCCTTGGGATCCTCTCCATAACTATCCATAATCTTTTGTATCCAGAATGGTTGTACCATAGAGACAGAAAAAAGCTCTTGATTGTCAGGAGGTCGCCTAGATATAGCGTCAGCTACACGGTTATCCTCTCCTTTCTTGTAAATGATACGATAATGCAATCCCATGAGTTTGGTCAAAGCCTTCTGTTGCCAGTTTGTGTTCAACCGTTGATCTGTCAGATTACACAGACTACGCTAGTCTGTCATTATCAGGTATTCCTTTACCAGTAAATATGAGCGCCACTGCTGAATAGCCAGAAGAATGGCTAAACATTCTTTTTATATACAGAAAGGGTCTGGGTTTTGGGGCCCAATGCCTTGCTAACATAATCAATAGGGTGGGAGTCTTGCATGAGTACATCCCCAATACCAACATCACAGGCATCTGTCTCAATCACAAGGGTTTTAGTGAAATCTGGCAAGGCAAGAACTGGAGGTGTCATGAGTGCTTTCTTCAGGGCCTGGAAGGCAGATTCAGAGACAAATGTCCATACAAAGAAGGCACCTTTCTTCAACAGATTAGTTAACGGCTTACATATAACACCATAATTCCTAATGAATTTCCTGTAGTAACCAGTCATGCCCAGAAAACTCCTTGCCACTAACTGTATGCCCTAGATATGTGATTTCTTGTTTAGCAAAGTCACAGTTAGACATTTTTCACCTGCCAGTGATTATCTGACAAGAGATGCAATACCTGTTGTAAATGGGCCAAGTGCTCCTCATAAGTTTTGCCGTAAATAAAAATATCATCGAAGAAAACTACATCACACTTCCTGAACACTGGCGCTAATGTTTCATTCCTTGCCCCTTGGAAGGTGCCTGGTGCACCCGTTAACCCAAACGACATCACTTTGAATTCAAAATGATCATGGTGTGTTTGGAAGGCAGTCTTATATTCTTCTCCTATAGCCAATCTAATTTGGTGATAACCAGCCCTCAAATCCAATTTTGTAAACCAACAAGCTCCTACCAATTCATCTAATAGTTCATCAATTACTGGCAATGTGTACTTCCCTTTTCTTGTAAGAGCATTCACATACCTATAATAAATCACCAACCTCCAAGTAAATTCTTTCTTCCTTACCGGAATAACTCGAGAAGAAAATGGGTTGTTACTTTACTGAATCACGCCCTGTTTCAGTAACTCTGATATCTGTCTCTCAACTTCAGTTTTCAATTCTGGCGCAAATCTATAAGGCCTGACAGAAATAGGCTGATTCCCTAGCAGTAATGGAATGGAGTGATCACATCTTCTGCAACAGTGACAGAAACCGGTGGCATATCACAAACTCCATCTAGCTGAGCTAAAAAAATTCTATTAATGAACGAGTGAGTAATGCCTGAATCGATTAACATAGGCCTTCCATCAATTTCTATTGTGACCTGCATCGCAGATAATGGTGTCTTGGATCTAATAGCTGAGGCAGATATGTACATTGCATCAGAGGCATCAAGGAAGGTATCATCAGAAGAACCTGATTGACAGAATTCCACCATTTCCTGCACTATGTGAAGTTGCACAGTGCCAGAACACTTGTGTTCCCTGCCCCATTTCTCCCCACAAGTGAAACATAGGCCCTTGGCCTTTCTATACTCTCAGTGCTATCCATTTGATTAGTTTTATGACCCCCATCTTTACCATGGAACTTAGTGGTCTGTTGTTGCATCCCTGCAGTGCTGCTATACTGAGTGTGTGAAGCAAAATAAAGCCCTCTGCCATTATGTTGATTGTTGAGTGGTGTACTTCCGTCTCCTAGCTCCTCATGAAGGAAAGACAATTGATAAGCCTTGTCCAAATCATCTAGCATTTGTATGGCGACTGACAATCACACTTCAGGTTTCAGTCCATCTATGAATCTAGTGACATAGTAAAGGGGGTCTGGGTGATGCCCATAAGTACACAGCTGATCCATCAGAAGTGAAAACGATTCCACATATACTGCAACTGTCGTGACCTGGGAAACGTGGAACATCTATCGCAACAAGGAAGCATGCTGATTCTTACGAAATCTTGCCTGAAGAGCCAAACAAAAATCCCCCCACGGAGCTGCAGGAAAAGCATGTTTATACACCTCCAACCACTTAGTCGCTGCCCCTTAGAATTGTGCTGACGCGTAGGTAATCCAGAGAGATTTTTGAGTTCCCCACAGTGTGAAGTATTCCTCACAACGAGATTGCAGAGTCGTGGATGAGTGCCATCAATTTTTGGCAACTCCACCCTCGGCCCCGGCGAAAATTGATCAGTACACTCCATTAACAGTTCATCACTGATTTTGCCGGTAGAAGTAGAATTTTGTGGATCTCTCGTACCTCTTGACAGAGGTGGCACATAAGCACCGAACCTCCGGCCATTTGATTCCTCGCGGCGCCCAAATTGGCCTTCCCCTTCCTCCGCCATGGAACTCGTGTGATTCGAGTTGGATCCACCCGCTCCTCCTCCAATTTTCTCCAGCGCCTTGCGGATCTCCCCCATAGCTTCATCCACCTTGGTGTTGAGCGTCGTGAATCGCTTATCGTTGTACTTAATAAGCTCTGTCATGCCCTTGCTTGCCTTGGTACGGTAGATGTTGATCCGCTCCTCCGCTGCCTCCTTCACGGAGACCTTGAGAAGCTCATAGATCTGCTTCGACTCTGGTGAAAGCTCCTCCATGGCTCGCTCGATTTGGTGTTGTCGAAGACGCGTGCCATGGTCGTGATTTGGAAGCGTCAGGATCGATCGCTCTGATTACAATATGTAAGATACAGGTAGTGGATCTAACTAGAATTGGGGGTACAGGAACCAAGAACAATCTAACAACAAATTGATTGTGTCCGAGGACGGATCCCACCTCCACCCACTCGTCAACTGGTTCAATTGTTACAAGTGTTCCGTCTCGGCCTTAGCCGTTCCTGGCCAACCCCTTCCGCAAGCCGATGCTTTCCTATTAATACTCGCACACAACGCTTTCACCCACTCTGCTCCAACGACACACGACGAAGGCTTCACACTCCTCTTGGGCCGTCCTTGTACTCCAGTCGATGGGCCTTCTTCAGTGGATGGGCTGCTAACACCTTCCCCCGACGACGTGTACCTCACGAGCGGCTGCTCGCAGGCGATCCAGATATTCTGCTCTGTTCTCGCGGGCCGGCCCGGCGGCGTCAACATCTTGCTCCCGCCGCCCGGTACCTGTTCTACGAGGCCCGAGCCGCGTTCAACGGCATGGAGGTTCGGTACTTTGACCTCCTCCTGGAGAGGGACTGGGAGGCCGACCTCAATGCCGTAGAGGCCATCGCCGACGGGAACATTGTCGCCATGGTCATCGTCAACCCGGGGACCCTATGGCAACGTCTACACCTACGACCATCTCGCCAAGGCAAGCCACGATCCTGTCCTGCCTGGACTCATGATCTTCGGTCTGAGATCAAAATGTTGTGACAATTTTGTTCGTAGGTAGCGGAGACTGCCAGGAAACTTGGCATCTTCGTCATCGCCGACGAAGTGTATGCGCACTTGACGTTCGGGGAGAAAAGATTCGTTCCAATGGGTGTGTTTGGGTCCCAGACTGGGGTCGATCTCCAAGAGATGGGTGGTACCTGGATGGCGGCTTGGATGGATTGTGAAGGATGATCTTAATGGCGTGTTTCACCGTACCAAGGTTGATTCCTTGCATCTACTTGTTCCATGCTACTGTACCATCGTCGTACAGCAACATTTTAGCACGATGTTTTTGGTGATAATGAAAAGTTACAACCATAAGTAGTTGCTTTTGAATATAAACCGAATAATATCAATTTCGCGCCACATAACCGGCCAGCATGCTATGGGACAAACTAACTGTTGGTCATACCTTGCTTTGGACAGTCAAAATACAACACCACAAAATTGCTTCAGAATTTTATGTTGAATGGAATTTGAACGTTACAAAGAGCGGTCAAGTCAATCTTAAACCTATTTTTTTTAGTAGGACTACACGGCGGCGCCGCATATGGGTCGTTCCGTGCCGCGCCTGTGTAGCTAGCCACTGCGCGCGTTATGACCCTGCGGGGCTAAGAGCATCTCCAACGGCACCTATCAAATTCGTGTCCGGCACCCCCAATCGAACCCTCTTTAGGGGGGCGTCGGACCTGTGTCCGCGAATTTGGTGGGCGGGTGCCACAGCGGCACCCCCAAACCGGTGATCATGTTTTTCAATGTTATAAACACAAACACCCTGTGCACGCCTTAAATTTTGCAATTTCATTCAAATTTAGATTTTTCTACATAATTTGAATAAAAGTGCAAATGCGTCGCCACAAACCTAACCCTAACCCTAGCCTACTCGTCATCGCTCCATTCGAACGAGTCGTCGTCGTCGCGGGCGTCGAGCACGGCGACTTTCCCCTTGGAGGAGGCGTAGGCGTGGCTGGAGGAGGGGCCGGCTCCGGTGCTGGAGGTGGCCGTGGCCACGCTGCTGCAACCGCCACGACTCCCGGATGCATCCACCGCGGTGGACTATATCATCTTCAGCCAACCCGGCGCCTCCTGCTCCAACATGGCCATCGATATGGCCATGGCAGCAAGGAGAGCAGGGATATCACCGTCCATCGGGTCGTGCAACAGCGACGAGAGTTTGTACAGGTCGTTGACCTGCGGCTCCTTCTTGACGGTGGCACGCGGCTGTGGCTCCGGGTGCCATTGGCGGAGGAAAAGGCAACCCCGAGGTGGAGAGTGCCGGCGAGGAGGGGTGCGGCAGAGTGGCACGTCACGGATGACGATTCCTGGGGCTCCCCGCATCTGCACGATGGGGGTGTGCCGCGGTGGCGGCAGTGGCAACAACCGGAGCGGGAGGACTTTTCCCGTCGCGGCGTGCTGCCTTGCGGCTCCGATCACGCTGGCCACGGTGTGGTCGGTCCGATGCCACCAGCGGCGGCGCCCGATGGCGTTCCACCGCGAGAGAAGCACGTCTGAGCCGTCGATGAGGTCGATGACGACCTGCCCCTCCTACTCGAAGCGATCGATCCTGCTCCCCCAGTTGTGCTAGCCATCGTCATTCTCGGGGAGGCGGCCCTCTGCTGGCGTCATCCAGCTGCGATGCCTCGCGATGTACCGGCAGACTTGCTACGCCGTTCAGAGGACCGGCGGGACGACGAGACCGCCGTCGGAGATGAGCCACTCCTTCGGGATGCGACAGTCCGGAGGGGAGAGGAGCCCATACCGGTAGAGCTTGCAGGCGCCCTCTGTGTTGATGGTGCGCCCGCTCGTCAGCTTGGAGCCGGAGGCCTCCCAGTTGTTGGCCATGGCGCTGCCGCAGAAGATGGTGTCAACGGCGAGAGCATGTGCACAGCGAGGTGAGGGGGAGGGGAGGCGAGAGGATGTGCACGGCGAGGCAAAAGGCTTCGCCTTTTATCCTTGGCCAAAGGGTGGCGACACCGTAAATGCCTCACGGGCGGAAGGCGCAATGCCAGCATCAGAAGCATCGGGTCGTGTCGCCGGTGTAACTGCAAGGTGTGCTGCAGGCCGGTATCATGTCGCATTGGGAACTGGCGAGCGGCATTAACACGCACCGACCGCTTGCACGATGCCTTAACTAACGCCGGTGCGAGTTTGTCTCACTGACGGGCAAGGGCCGCAAATCGGGTGGGGTGAACGGACAATCTCCGGCGCCCCCAGGCAGGCCCCCAAGTTTGACGGGTGGGGTGGGGCCAGGCACAATTTTAACGGGTGGACACGTTTGAGAGTGTCGCTGCGGCCGTTTTTTTTGTCCGGACCCATTGGATCTCTAGGGTGCCGGTGGAGATGCTCTAACCCTGCTCACTAGATCGCAAGCAGAGCATATCACCACCCATGCTCGAAAAGCTGCAGCGGCAGCATCATTGTTACATGCATGCAGACATGCAAATTTTAGATTAAAAATCACATGATTAAAATAACTACCGGGTGCCATACCAAAAGGCTGTCACTACGAGGTCTCGTTGCGGTATATAGATGTGGTTGCGGTATGAGATTGTCGTTGCAATTTTTCTCGAAGAAATATTTACTCGACAATTGTTTTTAAGACGACTTCAGTTTTATTAGAAAATAGTAACCAGGTGATTTAGACATGTTTAACCGACTTAAAAGAAAAGGAATTCCCGGATATTCTCTAAACAAGTTTTCGTATTCATTCGTAAGCGTTAAAGATTTTTCAAAAAATATTTTCCAGGTTTTTTTAGTTTCAGCTACCGCATGATATGGAGGGTAAACCTCTAGGGTGGCCCGATCTTCACAATCGAGCAAAAACACGAAGAACAAACGATGAACGCGATGAACACGAGAGAGGAATCGAGAGGAAATCGTGGGGAATCGAGGGGAATCGAGGGAAAACAAAGAGGATAACTAGCGGGAACGGAAAGATCCCAAATCTCCCGTCAACTAAGCCGCAACAGCCGCCTACGGGACGATCGATTCAACCGAACTCACCTTATAGGAAACCGCTTCAACACCACGTGGTCGGTCCACCACGCCAATAGAACCTCAAGGATTAGTTGAGATAGATTGGAAAGTCCCTAACTAATGTCCAAGGGGCAAGGATAGGTAACCCAGTGTATTCTTGATACGGTCCTAGATACAAATCATAGGAGTAGTCTTGATACGGTCCTAGGTACGACCATAGGAGTAGCCTCACAAGAGGGGTACAAGAGCAAAGCTCAAAGTTCTCAATTCATCTCTAAAAGTGCATTTTGTTTTCCCGGTGTTTTGTGTGTTAGTTAACAATACAAAGTACATTATTTATCGAGGTGTTTAGTGTGCAGGTGTTATACTTAACATCGACATCGACCACCGAAAAGATCGGTGAAGATTGGGCTAAGTGATTTGGGACAGTGAGCAACCGGATTTTTCTAACCGGATTATTCAGGGAAACCGGATATTCCGGTTAGGATGGTTCGGGTCTAGTTTGGGACAGATATGAGACGGATTATTGGTACCGGATTATTAAAACCATACCAGATATTCCGGTTGTGGAGTTTCTGCTCAAAAATCGGCTAAGGATTGGAGATGAATCTCACATAAGTGAACCGGATTATTTGTACTAGATTATTCCGGAGGAGCCAGAATATCCGGTTCAGTTGCCTGCGGAGGACATAAGTCAACCAGATTATTGGTACCGTCTTAATCAGAGGCAACCGGATAATCCGGTTTTAGTCGACGAACTCGAGTAGATCTGGAGACCGGATATTCTGGTCCAAACTTGGACCGGATATTCCGGTACCTGTTTTCCAGCCAAACGGCTAGATTTGAGGAGGGGGTATAAATACCCCTCCTCTTCCACCTTCAGCTCTAGTTCTTCCCCTTGGCATTCAATAGCATTTAAGAGCTCACCAAATCCGCATTAACTCCCAATCCCTCTCATCAAACTCGAAGATCTTTGGAGGATTGAAGGAGAAGGCCCCGATCTACATCTTCACCGAGCCGTTCTTCATTTCCCCCTCATTAGCTTGAGGGATCTAGCCTAGGGTTTCCTCTTGTGGAGAACCTAGGCATCTTGCTACTCTTAGTGATTCAAGATTGTTGAGAGCCTCCAATTTGGTTGTGGGTCTGTGCCCCAAGTTGTTTGTAAAGGATTCGATTCCCGCCTCAAAGGGGATCAATAGTGGAAGGTGGACTAGGCCTTTGTGGCGGGGTTCATCGGATAATAGGGTGAGGCCTTTGTGGCGTTGAGTAGGCCTTCGTGGCGAGCTCACACCTCTCCAACGAGACGTACTCCCTTAATAAGGAGGAATTTGGGATTACATCGTGTCTCCGCGTGCTTCATATCGGTTACCTCGTTCCTTTATTCCTTTACTTGCACTTGTATTGTGATTGTTGTTATCCTTGTCATATAGGTAAATTCACCATAGTTGCATCATCTAGAGAATTTACCTTTGTGTCAAGCCTAATTGTGAAAGAAAAATAAAAATTGGTCGTAGCACCTATTCACCCCCCCCCTCTAGGTGCCCATACTCTTTCAATTGGTATCAGAGCCTTGTTACGTCGAAAACGTATCTCCTTTTCCGAACACTTTTCCTATTGTTTTCCTCTAAAATTTTGTGCTTTGAATGCAACTAACACGGACTAACGTTGTTTTCAGCAGAATTACCTTGGTGTCTCGTTTTTGGCAGAAAAATCAACTTTCGGGAAATTGCCCAGAAAAGACCCCATTGGTCTTAAAACACCGGAAGACCCCGGGAGCCAGAAGGAGGCCAGGGGAAGAGCCAGAGGGGGGCACACCTCCCCCTGGCATCCCCTAGGCCATGCCACAAGGTGGTGTGGGCCACGCAGAGCCCACCTCGGTCTCCCCTTTCGACTACAAATAGCCTTCAACCCTAAAACACGAGGGGGTTCGATAGTTTTCTAGAAAGAAGTCTGTAGCTCTGCCGCCACCCCGAACCTTGATTCGGGGATCAGAAGTTCATGTTCTGGTACCCTGCCTGTACGGGGAATTGGAGGAGATCATCGCCATCGTCATCACCAACGCCTCTCCATCGACCATCCATGTTTCCCCCATCCATGTGTGAGTAATTCCCCCGCCGTAGGCTGAACGGGATGGTAGGGATTGGATGAGATCGTTCATGTAATAATGTCGTGATTGTTAGGGGATAGTGCCTAGTATCCTCTATTAGTGCTATTACATTGTTTCAACTTGTTATGCTTAATGCTTGCCACTTTGGGCCCGAGTGCCACGATCTCAGATCTGAACATGTTATTGAATCACGATTATAATTATTGTTTCTTCATCATACCTGCAAGTTGTTTACACATATTGTTGTCTGGAACCCGAGGCCCCGAAGTGACATAAATTGGGATAACCGGAGGGGATGGCTGTGATGTGAGGATCACCTGTGTTGATGGAGTGCTAATGCTTTGCTCCGGTGTTCTATTAAAACGGGCTGGTAGGGCAAAACATGTTGTGCAAGTTCTCATTGAGAGCATGTACGACTATTTACAGAACACATGTCTATGGTTACTTACTGCTCGGATGCTTTATCTTACTTATCTCCAATGCCCATGTCTGGATTATTATATGAACTATCTTATCCATGCAACGCTCGTTCATCTATCCATATGCCTACAATATTTAATACCACTATTTACTTCAAACACTGCTGCTGCTATTTTCATCTCATTGCTGCTATTATTTCACTACTGTTGCTGCTATAAAACTGTTATTACTAATAAACCACTCCGAGCAAAAGTACTTTCAGTTGCAGGTGAATTGACAACTCACTTGTTAAGGCTCACAAATATTCTTTGGCTCCCCTTGTGTCGAATCAATAAATTTGGGTTTTACTTCCCTCGAAAACTGTTGTGGTCCCCTATACTTCTGGGTCATCAAGACTATTTTCTGGCGCCGTTGCCAGGGAGCATAGCTTTATTTGCGAGCTCATCAGAGAGTACTATTATCTACTGCCGTCATTCATCATGGGTAATACTCCTGATGGAGAGTTTCCTATATTACCATCCACTACAAAAAGAGGTACAACTCTGAACACCTCTGTTGCTCTTGATTCACCGTCTGTTATGAGTAAGCTGCTTACACCACCGCATGCTACACATGCTACTTCTGCTGAATCTGAAAATACTTCGGATACTTTTGATGATGCTTCTACTGTTCTTAATGAGAGTGGTTCTCTTGGTCCTTTCTTAGATGCTACTATTGCTAAAGCTAAAAATATTGCAAACAATGAAACTCCTGATAAAAATCATGTTACTCCTGCTGTTTCACCTGAGCTTATAGAGAATCCTATTGATGATTTTGATGATTCCTATATTTATCTTAATGATTATATTATTAATGAAATACATGCTATGAAGGATAACGATGTTGGTATGAGTCTTATTGAAAGTCGTGCTGTTAAATATAAATTATCCTATTAATATTAGGGATAAGGTTTATGATTTCTATCTTGATTTATCTTATATATCTATTGTTGAGAAAGAACCTTTTTGTGGTACTGAAAATGAAAGTGTTATGAAACATATGAATGAGCTCTCCTCTTTGAGTAGTTTATTCTCTGATGATCTTAAGAAACGTAGCTACTTTGTTGCTAAAATATTCCCTTTCTCATTAAAAGATGGAGCTAAAACTTGGTTTAACAGTTTGTCTCCGGGGTCTATTGATGTTCCTATTGGTTTGGTTAATGTTTTCTTTCAGAAATATTTTCCTGCTAGTGCTCAACATGCTGCTTTACAAAATTGCGTGTTTCTTGGGCAAGGTTCTGCTCTTTAGGTAGGGCTACATCTGGGAATAAGATAGAAAATAATGAACTTCTTGATATATTCTATAATGGACTAACTGCTGAATCTAGGACGTACCTGGATAGTTGTACTGGTTGTGTTTTTAGGAAAAGAACTCCAGAAGAAGCTGAGGAATTAATAACTAAAATAAGCCAAAATCATGATGATTGGACTATGGTTGATCCTGAGCCGACTCCTACTCCAGTATCAACACCAACACCAACACCAACACCCAAGAAAAGGTGAATGATTGATTTAAATGATGAAGTGATGAGAGAAGCCAAGAAATCTCTTAAAGAGAGGGGTATTAAATCTGAAGATGTGAGGATTTGATAATTATGTTATTAAGAAAGATAATTTTAATATGAGTGTACAAAATCACCTAATAGAAAACTCTAGAGCTATTGATAATTTGCATGGTATTATAGAAAGAACCTCTAATGATGTTAAAATGCTTGTTAAACAATTTCAAATGGTTCAAACTCAAATTGATCAACTTGCTAAAGCGCAAAAAGATTTGCTAGTAAATGCTTCCAAAGAAAAACATGCTTATGAAATAAGAACTAGAAGTGGTATTCCTACACAAGATCCTTTATATCCTGAGGGACATCCTAAAAGAATTAAACAAGATTCTCAGCAAACTAATAATAATGTTATTCATACTAAGAAGAAAAAGAAGAAGAAACATAAAATTGTTGTAGAATCCTCTGAACTTGCTAAATATCCTAATAGTATATCTATCTCTGATGCTGAAAGTGAAAGTGGTAATCAAGAGAGAAATGCTTCTGATAAAGAAGAACATGTAGCTGAACCTGAAAAGCAAACTAAAACTGCAAAGTACACTAAGGAAGATTTTATTGCTAATAAACATGGTAATGAGAGAGAACCTTGGGTACAAAAATCAATGCCTTTTTTCTAATAAGAAACATAAATAAAAAGAAGAAGAACACTATAACAAGTTTTCTGAATGGATGAAACCTTTGTTCTTGGAAATTCCTTTAACTGATGCTATTAAATTGCCTCCTTATGCAAAATATATGAAATATATTGTCTATAACAAAAGGAAGATTCCTAATGAGGAAATTTCCACTATGCTTGCTAATTACTCTTTTAATGGCAAGGTTCATGAGAAGCTTGCAGATCCTGGTATACCAACTATTCTCTGTTCTATTAAAAATAATTATGTTAGAACTGATTTGTGTGATTTAGGAGCTGGAGTTAGTGTCATGCCTTTTACTCTCGATAAAAGACTCCTCCTAGAAAAATTAATACCAACTGATATATCTTTGCAAATGGTTTACAAGTCTACTGCTATTCCTGTGGGTATTTGTGAGCATGTTCCTGTTCAAGTTGCTAATAATTGTACAATATTAACTGACTTCGTTGTGTTGGAAATGCCTGAAGATGATAATATGTCTATTATTCTTGGGAGACCTTTTCTTAATACTACAGGGGCTGTTATTGATTGCAATCAAGGAAAAGTAACTTTTAATGTTAGTGATAAAGAGCACACTATTTATTTTCTCAAGAATATTGATAGAAAATATGGTCTAAATTCCACTGAAAATATTGAGACCATCAAGATTGGAGAATTTTATTGTCCTATTCCAAAGCCACCCAAAGAATATGAAAATATTATGATTGGGACTATGTCTATCAAGGTTGAGGTAACATGAGTATTTAGTGAGGAACAAAGTTTTGTTTCATATAGAATTATTTTAATAGCAAGACTCGATCACCCTTGTTAATAAAATGATTTTAAATGAAGTGGGCAATGTTTTCACTATGTTTTCACCTTCCCCATTATGTTCTCACCATGTTTACTTCTGTTATTATATTGCTACTTGAGTACAATCATGTTTTCCACCATCCTTATCCATGTTTTCCTGATGTTTTCACCCTAATTATTGAGGTTATGCATGTTTTCACCATCCATACTTTTGTTTTCACGACTACCACATTTGTTTTCTTTGGATATTCTTCCATTAGAGTGTCATCAAACCTCTGTAGCTCTGGTTTTGGTTTTGTTTTCCAGCTTTTCACTTTTGGTTTCCTATTTTTTATTAATTATTAAAATTCTGGAAATACGTCAAAAACCATGCTTTTGTTTTCACCAGTACCACCTTTGTTTTCTTTGGATATTCTTCCATTAGAGTGTCATAGAACCTCTGTAGTTCTGGTTTTGGTTTTGTTTTCCACCTTTTCACTTTCGTTTTCCGGGTTTTTATTAATTATTAAAATTCTGGAAATACCTCAAAAATAAAGTTTCTCAAAAAATTCCAGAAAAATTATAATAAATTTTTACGTCAAAAATGAGGCAGAGAGCCACCTGGGAGACCCCAGGGGGACCCACTAGTCAGGCACACCATAGGGTGGCGCAACCAGCCCTTGGTGGCGCCAGCACATGGTGTGGGGCCCCCTTGGCCCTCCACTTACTCTCTCTACTGCCAAAGTCTTCTCTCTCACCTCCCAAACTGAAAATATTTCCTGGTACCCGAGTTCTTGCTGTTCTTCCTCTGAATTTTTGATCTCCTTCTTCATCCCATCATTTGTGCTGAGATTTTGTGCATTTGGTCTCCAGTATGTGACTCCTCCGATGATCCAAGTAGAATTTTGTTTAGTGAAGTATTTCTTGAGTATTTTGGTACTGTAGGTGACAGCTTATGTGAGTTTTCATGCTTGATTTTAGTAGAAATAATATCCGGATTCTGGAAAAGACCTAAGTCGTAACCCTTGAGAAAACACCAACCATCGTTGCTGCTTGAGATTTAGCTCTGGTTAGTGGGTTGATAACTTAGACTCGGTATGTTTGATCAAAGAGGTTGCACCGGTCACCAACGAGATACGTTTAGTAGATTCTCAAGATATGTACTACAATGTCACACTCAAGAAGATGAGCAAGATTACAGAACTCATGTATTAGCAACTTGCGAAAGACAGTTACACCTACATGGTTTACTTGCGAATAAACACATCAGGGTCCTGGTTGGGAAGATGATTATGAAGGTAAGTAAGTTCTTGGATTTCTTCCCTTTCACGAACGATCAGTCAACGGTTGGGTGTGGATGCAAACTTCTTCAAATAAATGGAGGTAACAACCTACCATTTAGAGAAGACCGACTTGGGATTAGTCCCGTGGGAACAAGAAAACTCTACTCGGTTCCATGGCGACAACTTTCACCATAAGCACATGGACTAGAGTAAGCCACTTCGAACATTGAGGACACAACTTTGTGCTGACACAAAGATGGTTCTCAAAAGTTTTCAACATTAGTGTCAAGTGTTCAACTTGAACCTCTTGCAACTTGGGGAAAATAGGAATGTCATCGATGGAATCGACAACATGCTTATCAAAATACTCCAAGCAGAGGGATTCATATGATACCAGGACAAGGCAAAATATTGGTCAGACTAAAGGAAATGAAGATGTACTTGAGTGAAGCACCATCAAGATAGTCCTTGGGTCTGATCTTTATTTGACGATAGCCCAAATCAAACAAAGAGTTGGGATGATAGCATGTCCACGAAGAAGATGCTATCATTCTTCAACATGAAGGAACTAGACATCCCTTAACGAAGGATCAAGTTAGGCAGAGCCTTTGTATTTAAACTCTCCAAGTTATTGTTTTAAGCTCAACCACTAGTCTAGGATGTCCAACATAGTTTCTTGGAGAAAGGAGTAATTCAAATTACCCCTTGCTTATACATTACGGTCAGGTAACAACCTGGTGATACTTCTAGAAAGACAACCAAAATATCACAACCTACCGGTATGTCTTAGAGTTTGGAAAGAATTTTGCTTCCCAAAGCAACCGATATGATCTTGAGAGCTTCGGCAAGAACCTAACTCTCTAACCAAGAATGTGCACCGGGATGAACGGATTTGGTAACATGGTAAACTTTAATTAGAGACCGGGTGAACATTAGTGCTAAGAACGATACAAATGTTTCTAGATTTCTCAAAGCAATTAGATTTGCTAAGAATACCTGACACACATCAATGCACAACTGATGTCTACGCACGCTTCTATTCTTGTAGACAGTGCTGGGCCTCCAAGTGCATAGGTTTGTAAAACAGTAGCAAGTTTCCCTTAAGTGGATCACCCAAGGTTTATCGAACTTAGGGAGGTAGAGGTCAAAGATATCCCTCTCAAGCAACCCTGGAATCAAGATACAAGAAGTCTCTTGTGTCCCCCAACACACCCAATATACTTGTCAGGTATATAGGTGTCGCACCCGGACTTCTAGAGGATACTCACAGTCCGCTAAACAGTAGAGGAATGGCTTACGGGGCATACCGGCACCCGCATCTCAATATGAGTAGGCCAACACGTAAACGTGTGACAACCATTCTCTTACTATCCATCGTCTGCGCAAACCATCCCATAGAAATCCAGCTACTTCCATTGACGTACTTCATAACATACACACATGGTACGTCAACGGCATTTGAACAAGTGATATCACAACAGATCTCTAAGACACAAATAAATAGAAATAAGTTGCAAATAGCTCTCACTAGAGCAGAGATAGCAAATACAATCATCCAGAGGACACATGTCCCAACAACTCATCATTACATCACAGCGGAAGCATCCAAAGTGTCTGAGTACAGACAAGATCCAAATAGGCCTAAGAGGCCGGAAACGAAAAGGAAACGGAGCCCATCCACGAAGTCTCGGATCCTGCCCGGGTCCGCTATCTACTCGTCAGCAGCCTCGTCATACTCCACGTAGTAGCCATCATGGGGATCCTCGTAAGCGTAGTCTGCGGAAACCACAGCCCCAAAGGGGTCAGTACAACAACGTACTGGCAAGCAATACTCACAGTTCACCAAAGTGTACCCCACAACATCAAGCACAGATGCTTTGGGATCAATGGAAGAAAGGGTGATACAAAAGATGCGGCAGCTGGCTGCACTAACCAACTACAGAACATACTACAACTTCTGGCTAGCAGAAAGGAGATAAGATAGCGTATCGTAACCAACTACAACTAACTCCAAAAAAACCCATCCTGGATCTCGCCCCTTATCCAAAGAAGCAATCCGGGGATAACTCACACAGTTGGATTAGTGATGGTTCAAATTGTTGTGTCAATAAGACTATTACTAGTCAAATTATCATTAGTTAGGTGTAAGTTGTTCTGAGTACTTGTTAGCCAGTACTTTCACCAAGTCATCCATAACCGCGGAAAACACGGCTTCTCGAGAAGATTTACCCTGCAGGGGTGCACCATTTTGGCCGTACACGTAAGAATAACCCGCCAGATGGAATGCCTCCCACCAAGCGGGGCACTCAACACAACTCAACTCTTCTCCGCATCAAGCCCAAAGAACCCCGTGCAATTGAGCGCACGGCTAATCAAGCCCCACGAAGAAAAGGGGACCCTCATAGCACTCTAAGAACGTGTCTCCCTAAATGCTGACTACAAAAGATCCACCCTGGCCTGGGTTCGCAAATACATATGCATGCGGCAAATGGAAAACCCGAACTAAATGAGGCGATTTAGACGAGATGCGAATCGAATCAAATTGAGGGGGGCGCCCATACACGCTTCCCACATGCGGATAGTGCGCTCATCATGGATCAGTAGACAAGACCCTTTTCCTAATTAGGGTCGACACTAGCAGGCCTCAAAACCACGCCGGGCCTCCTGCCGGTGCCTTATCATCAAATTAGCATTACCTCAAATATTAACAGGTTGATTGTTTAAACATCGAGCCCCAGAACATAATAAATATAGTAACAGAAATAACGGACAGCAGACTCGAGCATAAACAACCCTAAGCATGCTAGTAAGACACGGGCAACAAGCAACGGGGTTATAGGTGTGGAGGTGAGGCTATATCAGGGTTAAAGGATAACATGTGATAGGATCGAACACAAGAAATGATTCATATGGCTAGCAGAATAGACAACGGAAAGTATCGGTATCCAATGTTGAAAGGAACACAATGGTTCATGTGAGTGAATACTTGCCTGCAAACTCAGCAGCCTGGTACTGAGCTAGATCCTCAGAAGGGGTGTCGTAAAGCTCGTCTGTCTCAACGTCGTCGTCTATTCGAGAAGAAGCAAACAAACAACGCAAAGAGACAAACAATCAATAACATGGCATAATGCACAATCATGGGATGATGCATGACCATTTAATTGATGCATCAAAAATAAACTAGTTGACATGGTAACATAACATAATTAAATGGACCCACATGCAATTTGAGTTGCATATGAAAAGCCCATGAATTAGGGTTGGGTTAAATGATTTACAACTAACAACATGTGAAATTGGATTAGCATGATGCATGGATGAGTAAAACAAAAGGAAAACAACAATAGAAACAATTTGAAATGAAGTTTACCAAGTTTGGAATTTTATTTATTAAGTTATGAAATTTTGGTTTCTTAAAGGTGTTACACAAGCATTTGTTTTTTTCACCAATTTTAATTGTTCAAAATAGATAACAAAGTTTATATTTGGAAAGCACACAAAAATTTAGGTGGAATACATGTTTCAATTATTGAAAAAGGAATTAAGATGAATTAATTATGAATTAAACAAGTTTAAACAAGATTTAAATGAAATTAATTCAAGTATGAATTTATTTGAATTTTTATTTGTTCAAATCATTAAACCAAATTCATATTTGAAAAGCTTATACTTTTCTGGTTTGAAAACATATTTTATAAGTTCAAAAATAATTTAATTTGAGCAAGTTATGAATTTAGCAAATTTAAATGATTTAAACAGGGTTTAAATTATTTAACCAATTATAATTATTCAAAACATGTAACAAAGTTTATATTTGCAAAGTACATGAAAAATTGGATGGAAAACATATTTTATTTGTTGAGTTTGGAATTTGTGTGCTCAAGTTATGAATTTTGCAAAATTAAATGAATTCAACAAGGATTCAAATATTTCACCAATTTAAAATATTCAAAATAGTAAACAAAATTTATATTTGGGTAGAGAATTCAATTTGGTATGAAAAACATATTTAAAATGTTGAAATTGAAATTGTAAAGAATTAGTTAGGCATTTTCCAAGATTAGGGTGTAATCTGCCATTTAATATAGCAGCCAGGGACTTGGAATAAAAATTGCAGGGACCTAGAAGTAACTACAGGGACCTATGTGCGATTTGGAGTGGATCTGGATCTAGGAAAAAACATGAAAAAAAAGATGGGTTTAAAGCTGCAGGGGTGGGATTCGAACCCCTGCCCTCCTGCTGGTAGCGCAAGGGAGCAACCAGTGGGCTACTGCTGGGTTTGTGACAGAGAACTACTCGCAGGGGGGTTGAGGTTCAGAAACTGTACTGAAACAATTCGAAAAAGAAACAGAAAAGGGGGGGTGGCCGGGATTCGATCCCGCGAGCGCCTGGTGCGCGCGCAGCGAACGCAGCCAGTGGGATACGGCGGCTGTTTGATGTATACGGGAGTTTGGTTGGTTTTGAACATACCACGCGGCGCTAACTGAAACTGCACGCGAAGAAACAGATGTTCTTCTTTGTCGACGAACAGAACAGCGACGGCAACCACGGCCGGAAAATTCGAGGCACCTACGGCACGGAAACAAGAGGGCAAGTAGCAGAATGGAACGAGGGACTCACCCTCTTCGCAGGGGTGGCCTCAGCGCGGCCGGAGGGGAACGGAGGCGACGGCGGCGAGCTCGGCGAGCGGCGACCCGTGGCAGAAGAAAACCGGCGGCGCCCCTCCCCAACGGTGGCGGCGGAGGTGGGAGAGAGAGGGAAGGGGTGCGGGTTAGGGTTAGGGTTAGGGTTTGCCCCGTGGGGGGGTAGATAAGGAGGGGGGTGGGGTGGAGCAGTGGGGGAAAACGCTTTCGTTTTCCTCCATTGCTGACGTGCGCTCGTACAGAGGTGGGGGAGAAAGGGCAGCGATGGTGGGCTGGGCTCAGCCCACTGCCTGCCATCTTCCCTGCGTTTTTTTTTCTTTTTCTTCTGTTTTTTTTTTGTAGAATAAGAATAGGAAGAAAAGCATAGGTTTAGATTTAGAAAAATTAGGAAGAAAATTTGTGTAGACTAGTTAATGCAACAGCAACAATTTGCAACATTTGGTTTTCAAATATTTCAAACTAGTTGCTGTTTGGAAATTTGTTTGAAATTTGATTGAATTTAATATTAATTGAATAATTTGACTTAAGCAACTTAAAAGTTTTTAAATTCAAGTTTAATTGAAACAAGTGATTGAAGTGTTTTGTAATTTTCATAACTTTCAAATGGTTGCTGTTTGGAATTTTATTGGAATTTGAATGCAATTTGAATTAAGTGAATTATTAAAAAGAACAAATTAATAGTTTGAGCTTTTCATTTTAATGGAAACAAATGGATGTTTTATTTGAACTTTTTATTTGGAAAATTGTAACATAACAAGTATGAACAATTTGATTTGGAAAATGGTTTGAATTTGAAATAGAAAACAATTGAAAACAGATGCAAAACAAATGCAAACAAATGAAAACAAATGCAATGATTAATATGCCATGATGCAAAACATAAAATAACAATTAGCAAACATTCTAAAGGTGATTTTCATACTTGGGATGTTACAAAACGCCCCACCTTGAAGGAATCGCGCCCCGAGATTCCTACTGAGAAGTGAAAAGGTCCGGATACTTCTTGCGAAGATCCTCTTCGGTCTCCCACATTGCCTCATTATCGGAATGATGGGACCACTGCACTTTCAAGAACTTGGTGCTCTTGTTGCAAGTCTTACGCTTGGTCTCATCGAGAATACGAACAGGGTGCTCCTCATAAGATAGATCTTCTTGCAGTTCAATGGAATCATGATCAACTGCACGATCTGGATCTTTGAAACACCTCTTGAGCTGTGACACGTGAAACACATCGTGCACGTTGGATAGTTTTTCTGGAAGTTCAAGACGATAGGCATTTTCCGCACGCCTTGAGAGAATGTTGAAAGGACCAATGTATCTTGGTGCAAGCTTTCCTTTCACACCAAAACGATGAGTGCCTCTGAGGGGAGTTACACGGAGATATGCTTTGTCACCAGGTGCATAAATCATATCCTTGTGCTTGTTGTCATAGTAGGTTTCTGACGAGACTGAGCAATCTTGAGATTGTCACGAATGATTCGAACTTTCTCTTCGGCTTCCTTAACAATGTCAGGGCCTAAGAGTGAACGCTCACCAGCTCCAGACCAATTGATTGGACTGCTGCATCTACGGCCATAGAGAGCTTCAAATGGTGCCATGCCTAGGCTTGCCTGGAAGCTGTTGTTGTAGGAGAATTCAGCATATGGAAGGCATTCCTCCCATTTCATGCCAAAGGAGAGACCATGATGTAGCCCAACCATCTACTCCAAGTGGACCGATGACAAGATCACGCGCAAAGGCCATCAAGGATAAGGTGAACTCGCTCCTCTCGCTCTATACTTTCGATCACATGGAGGATGGTGCGCTACCTCATGTTTCCACACTTTGCGTGCTCAGGTTCAAACCCGCCACGGAGTCACCGAAAAGTACCCGAGACGATGCGCAAGAAGATACGGAGAACAACGGTGAAGACGGCGTCCAATTCGGAGTCCCGACGGAGAAGATGGGGGGAAAGGAGTCCCTCCCGGCCTCGGGGGCCGGCCAGGCCGGCCTCATCCCCCCCCTAGGCCGGACCCCCAACAGAGGAGGCCGGCCTCCAACCCGGCCTCCCCTCCTCCCACCCCGGCCCCAGGCCGGGCACCCCACAGAGCCAGCCGGCCTGGGGGCCGGCCTGCCTCCATCCCACCCCGGCCCCAGGCCGGCCAGCCCCTCCAAGCGCCCACCCTGGCCCCAGGCCGGGTCCCAGGCCGGCCAGGCCGGCTCCTAGGCCGGGGTGGACCCGAAAATGCCCGGAAATGTGCTGTTTTCGCTCCAGTTTCCACCTACTTCGACCCCCGGCTATATAAGGAGACCCCCAAGCGAGATCTAGGGTTTAGAGTTGAATTTAGAACATTTGGAGCTCAGCTCTCTTGTATCCCTCTTTGAGGAACCATCCCTCCGACATCGTCGAGGATTGTATCAAGGCACATCCAAATACTTGATCTCTCCCTTTGGGTTTCTATCAAGTACTTGACCAATCTTCCTCTCGATTATCTTGAGGTTCTATTGGCGTAGTGGACCGGCTACGGGTGTAAAGCGGTTTCAATCAAGGTGAGCTCAGTTGAATCGATCGTTCCGTAGGCGGCCCTCGGGGTTAGTTGACGGAAGATTTGGGGTTCTTCGGTTCTTACTAGTTATCCTTGTGTTTGTTTGCGTTGCCCTCGATTTCCCCCTCGTTTCCCCCTCGTGTGTTCATCGAGTTCTTCGTGTTCTTCGTGTTCTCCGTCGATTCGTGAAGATCGGGCCAATCTAGGAGTAACACTCCGCATCATCTGGTATCCAGAGCTAGATTGACACGAATCCGACACCCATACCCCTCCCCATCCACCAATTTTTCTTTTTCCACCAAGAATTTCGAAAATCCTCAAAAAAATAGCCAAAAGGGAATTTGACCGATCTGTTGACTCGTTGCGTTTTTCGTGGTTTTTCTTCAGAGATTAGTTGCCAAACACCTTTCCACATCTTTCCATTCAGCCAATTTTTCCAATTTCGCCCAAAATTTTTCTTGATTTTGTGGGAATTTCGAATTTGAGCCAAAAACTCAGAAAATTTCAGCTCTTCGATTCTCCGGCAGATTTTGGAAATTGTTTTTCTTTGTCGTTTGTGATCCAAATTGAGTGCAACGAGTTGCTACGCGACGCCCACGACATCACCTACGCTTCCACATCATCGGATCGCCACGACATCGACTCCCCCACGGCCGCAAGTCCGTGATCATCAAAATAAGAGAGGTATAACTTGCTTCCGCTTGCACCACCCCATCCCATTGTGTTACTTACCTATCGGACTAGTTCTTTTTACACCGCTTGGCATCGCATTTGTGGCATCGAGAGTGCGAAGTTAGCGCTTGTGAGAGATTAGCTACCGAGTAGGCATTGGCACTTTGGAATCCATCAAAAAGAGAAAATCAAAAAAAAAAAAGAGAAAAAGAGAAAATAGAAAAAGAAGCAAAAGGATCGGTGCCAATTGCTTTCCATTGTAGGAACGTGTAGCATTGCGTCGCAAAAGAGAAAGAGTGACCGATTGCCACGGTGCGAATCTTGTTGCCTTTTCAACTTTGCGGTTTGAGCTAGCGTCCTCCTTGTGTTAGTGTGGCATTGAGCATTAGTCTACGTTAGGGCCATTTCGTTCTTCGCTCGTCCATTGGTCGCACTAACCCCACTTTTCCCTTGCGTGTGTGTGTTCCACCATATTTCCATCCTATAGGTTTGGTTTTTGTGCTAACTTTTTCTTTGAATTTTCTCCACGATTGACAACAAACTTTTCTTCGGTTTTGGTCGATTTTTCCTCGCCACTTTCCTAACCTATTTGCCTTCCATATAAAGTGTGTGTGTTGCCGTTTGCGGTTTCTTTCGATCTTTTGGATTCGCTCTTGACATACCGCCCTACACCTAGGCTCGTCCACTAGCCTCAATACGACCAAGAAAGGTAACGTTGGGTAAGTGAGGCGTCCATTTCTTCAATATCACCCTTGTGTGTGTTTTTGAGATGGCTAGGGAAGGAGTATTCACAAGTCCGAGCTCGGAAGACGAAGGCAACCCATTCTACAACGACAATGATTACGCCAACTTCGTCACCCACAATGACCACTTTCAACTCCGCGAACTCGTCAAGGACGGGTTGCAACGCTATGAGCGTCGACTCCAAGAGCAAGAGGCTCGAATGAATGATCAAATGACGCGCATCAACATCAACTTGGCCAATCTTGCCAATCGCCGTCATTCATCATCATCCTCAAGGTCTCGCCGCTCAAGCCACCGCAATCAAGATCCTCACCAACCTCGTCGCCATGATCGCCATGATCGCCACAACGTGGAGGAGGGTGGACAACCTCAACAAGCACCACCACCTCCTCCACAACATCAACAACCGCCGCGACGCAATCGGTATGAGGATAGCTCGCCATCACCACCACCTCGACATCGCCAAGGCCGTGGTGACCCTCTTCAACAACCGCAACGCCCGGACCTTCGACAACACCATCATCCTCCACCTCCACAAGGCCACGCTCAAGACTTTGGCCACAACGATTTCGTGGAAGATGCTCGTCAACATCGAAGGCCACCAAGGCGCCATGCGCGTCCCAACAACAATGACCGCCAAGAACATGATCATCCTCAACAACCTCTCCAAGAACAAGAACGTCCTCAACAACATCACAATGGCCATGATGATAGTGAACGCCGTGAAGCTAGGCTCCGTCACCACCAACCACCACCACCTAATGACCACCGGCATCATCCTCCCCATCATGATCGCCACCGCCAAGACAATGAGGATGACCCCTATGATGATTCACCTCCCATGTATGATGAAGACCCCCATGAGCGCCAACATGCGCGCCTCCATCGTCCGCAAGAGGACAACAACATGAGTGCTCTTCGTTTCAATGTCCCCAAGTTCAATGGTGAGAATGATCCCGAAGACTATCTTGCTTGGGCTCTCAAGGTTGACAAGATCTTCGGCATTCACAACTTCACCGACAAGAAAATGGTTGCTCTAGCATCTTTGGAATTCGAAGGCTATGCACTCTTATGGTGGGATCGTCTACAAGCCGAACGAGTCCGCAATCGCGTTGCTCCTATTGCCACTTGGAATGAGATGAAGCAATTCATGCATGCTCGATTCGTTCCTCCTCACTACAAGCGTGACCTCTTCAAGAAGCTTCAAGAACTTCGTCAAGGTGTGAAGTCCGTTGATGAGTACTACAAGGAAATGGAGACATCTTTGATCCGCGCTCATGTGATAGAATCTCAAGAGCAAACAATGGCCCGCTTCCTCAATGGCCTCAACTATCCTATAAGGAAGATCGTCGAGTATCAACCGTATGACAACATTGTGGCCCTTGTCCACCAAGCTCTTAAGGCGGAACGTCAAATTGCGGAAGATCTCAAATATAGCAAGCAAAAGGCTTTCTTCAACTCAAGACCATCATCCTCTACTCCAATGACACAAGCTCCTCCTCCAACTACCACCAAGAGCAACCCGCGAGCCTCTAGTGCTCCCAACAAGTCTTCCCAACCATTCAAGAAGCAAGCTACTCCAACCTCATCCTCAAGTGCTCCTCAAGTCAAGTCAAGCACTATTACTTGCTTCAAGTGTGGTGGTAGTGGACACAAGTCCTTTGAATGTTCCAACAAGATGATCATGATTGTCAACCAAGATGGTGAACGTGATTCTATGAGCGAAGGCGAATACTATGCCTTGCATCAAGTTGCTCTCAACCCTTTGGACGTCTCCAACGATGATGAAGAAAGTGTGTATTGCGATGAGGACAAGAACCCATCCCTAGTGGTCACAAGAGTCCTCACTTCTTCTCCTCAAGATGAGCAAGATCAACGGTGCAATCTCTTTCAAACAAGAGCCGGTATTGATGGCAAGTCAATCAAGGTCATCATCGACGGTGGAAGTTGTCACAACTTAGCTAGCAAAGAACTTTGCGACAAGCTCAAATTGCCTTACAAGCAACACCCTCACCCATACCATGTCCAATGGCTTAGTGACTCCGGCACCTTCAAGATTCAACACATGGTTTCCGTGACTTTCAAGATTGGTCCTTATGAAGACACGGTAGAGTGTGACGTTGTTCCTATGACCGTGTGTCATCTTCTTCTTGGCCGACCGTGGCAATACGACAAGAGTGCTATCCATGATGGGCGTACCAATCACTATAGCTTCAAGTGGAACAACAAGACTTTCGTTCTTCGTCCCATGTCTCCTAGCCAAGTGATCGCCGACAACGCCAAGACTCTTGCACGTCGACAAGAAGAGCTCAAATCTCGTGAGATGAGTGGTGAGAGAGTGATCCACCAAAAAGTGAGTGAGAGCCACAAGCCAAATATGAGTGGAAAAATTACGAGTGATGCCAAAGGCTTTGCCTTACTTGCCACCAAAAGAGAGATGCGAGCGCTAAGAGAGGACCCAACCATACTTCACTTTGTCCTATTGTGCAAAGGGGAAGCACTTGAAACTAACGACATGACAAATCTACCTCCCTCTTTGTTGCCTTTGTTGCAGGAATTTGAAGACGTCTTTCCCGATGAGCTCCCTCCGGGCCTTCCTCCCATTCGAGGAATCGAGCACCGTATTGACCTCATTCCGGGCGCGCCCCTTCCAAACCGCGCTCCTTACCGCACCAATCCCGAGGAGACTAAGGAGATTGAGCGCCAAATCCAAGAGCTACTCGAAAAAGGTTTTATTCGCGAATCCCTTAGTCCTTGTGCCGTGCCGGTTATCCTTGTTCCAAAGCAAGATTCTACTTCCCGCATGTGTATGGATTGTCGCCCTATCAATGCTATCACCGTTAGATATCGACATCCTATTCCTAGGCTCGATGACATGCTTGATGAATTGAGTGGTGCTACTATCTTTTCAAAAATTGATCTTAAAAGTGGTTACCATCAAATTCGTATGAGTATAGGTGATGAATGGAAAACGGCTTTCAAAACAAAACTTGGTTTGTATGAATGGCTTGTTATGCCCTTTGGTCTTTCGAATGCCCCATCTACCTTCATGCGTCTCATGAATGAAGTTCTACGTCCTTTCATTGGCAAATTTGTTGTGGTTTACTTCGACGATATTCTCATTTATAGCAAATCTTTGGAAGATCACCTTGATCATGTTTCACAAGTTTTGTTGGCTCTTCGCAATGCAAAACTTTTCGCCAATCTTTCCAAATGCAATTTTTGCACCAACAAGCTTGTTTTCTTGGGTTTTGTGATCTCGTCCAATGGTATTGAAGTAGATAACAAGAAGATTGAGGCAATTAGGAATTGGCCCAACCCTACTTCCGTGGGTGAGATAAGGCGCTTTCATGGCCTTGCCGGTTTCTATCGCCGCTTTGTCAAAGATTTTTCAACTATTGCTTGCCCTTTGAATGAACTTACCAAAAAGAATGTACCTTTTGTTTGGGGCAATGCGCAACAAAAAGCTTTCGATACACTTAAGAAATGCCTAACCGAAGCTCCTTTGCTTGTCTTACCGGATTTCGAGAAAACTTTTGAGATTGAATGTGATGCTAGTGGTATAGGAATTGGTGGCGTTCTCATGCAAAACGGACGCCCCGTTGCTTACCATAGTGAAAAACTTGATGGTGCTAAACTCAATTACCCCATCTATGATAAGGAACTCTTTGCTTTGGTTAGAGTGCTAGAAGTTTGGCAACACTACCTTTGGCCAAAAGAATTTGTCATTCATTCCGATCACGAATCATTGAAATACTTGAAAAGCCAAACCAATTTGAACAAAAGGCATGCTAAGTGGGTTGAATTCATTGAATCTTTTCCTTATGTCATTAAGTACAAGAAAGGTAAAGAGAATGTGGTAGCCGATGCCTTGTCTAGGAAAGAATGCCTTCTTACACGTCTTGACATCAATGTGATTGGTTTGGATGAAATCAAAGACTTATATGCTTCCGATGCTTTCTTTGGTCCTATATTTGAGAAGTGCTTGCCTAACCGAGGTTTCGATGATTTCTATCTTCACAAAGGTTTCTTGTTTAAGGCTAACAAATTGTGTATCCCCGAGTCTTCTCTTCGCTTGTTGTTATTGAAGGAATCACATGAAGGAGGCCTCATGGGACACTTTGGACGCGACAAGACCTATGCAATGCTCTCCACCAACTACTATTGGCCCAAGATGAAGCACCACGTTGAGAGACACGTCAAGAGATGTTCCACATGTCTCCGAGCTAAGTCCACTTCCAACCCTCATGGTCTTTACATGCCATTACCTATCCCACATGCACCTTGGAGTGATATTAGCATGGACTTTGTGTTAGGCCTTCCACGAACTAAAACCAACATGGATTCAATCTTTGTAGTTGTGGATCGTTTCTCTAAGATGGCACATTTCATTCCTTGTAACCGAACCGACGATGCTTCACATGTTGCTACTTTGTTTTTCAGGGAAATTGTGCGTTTACATGGTGTACCTACTTCAATTGTCTCGGACCGCGACGTCAAGTTCACCTCCTACTTTTGGAAGACATTGATGGCCAAGCTCGGCGTCAAGCTACTATTCTCCACCGCCTATCACCCACAAACGGATGGACAAACCGAGGTCGTCAACCGCACACTCTCTTCACTACTTCGAGCATTGATCAAGCCCAACTTGAAGAATTGGGAGGAATGCATCCCACACGCCGAGTTCGCCTACAACCGTGCTCTCCATCAAGCTACCAAGAAGAGTCCCTTCGAGATCGTCTACGGCTTCAACCCCAACACCGCCCTCGACATACTCCCTTTGCCTCTACGCGAGCGAGCAAACATGGACATCGACAAGCGCACCGACTACATCAAGAAGCTCCACGACTCCACAAGGGCTACGCTTGAGAAGCATTCCGAGCACCGAGCCTCTATCATGAACAAGAACAAGAAACCCATGGTGTTCCAAGAAGGTGACCTCGTGTGGCTACACTTGCGCAAGGACCGCTTCCCCGACGAGCGCAACTCCAAGCTCAAGCCAAGAGGTGACGGTCCCTTCAAGGTCCTCAAGCGCATCAACAACAACGCCTACAAGCTCGACTTACCGCAATCCAAGTACCTCGTCCACAACTCCTTCAATGTCAAGGACCTCTCTCCCTTCCATGGATACCCAAGTGATGAAGACGACGCCGAGTCGAGGTCGACTCTTTTTCAAGGGGGGGGAGATGATGTAGCCCAACCATCTACTCCAAGTGGACCGATGACAAGATCACGCGCAAAGGCCATCAAGGATAAGGTGAACTCGCTCCTCTCGCTCTATACTTTCGATCACATGGAGGATGGTGCGCTACCTCATGTTTCCACACTTTGCGTGCTCAGGTTCAAACCCGCCACGGAGTCACCGAAAAGTACCCGAGACGATGCGCAAGAAGATACGGAGAACAACGGTGAAGACGGCGTCCAATTCGGAGTCCCGACGGAGAAGATGGGGGGAAAGGAGTCCCTCCCGGCCTCGGGGGCCGGCCAGGCCGGCCTCATCCCCCCCCTAGGCCGGACCCCCAACAGAGGAGGCCGGCCTCCAACCCGGCCTCCCCTCCTCCCACCCCGGCCCCAGGCCGGGCACCCCACAGAGCCAGCCGGCCTGGGGGCCGGCCTGCCTCCATCCCACCCCGGCCCCAGGCCGGGTCCCAGGCCGGCCAGGCCGGCTCCTAGGCCGGGGTGGACCCGAAAATGCCCGGAAATGTGCTGTTTTCGCTCCAGTTTCCACCTACTTCGACCCCCGGCTATATAAGGAGACCCCCAAGCGAGATCTAGGGTTTAGAGTTGAATTTAGAACATTTGGAGCTCAGCTCTCTTGTATCCCTCTTTGAGGAACCATCCCTCCGACATCGTCGAGGATTGTATCAAGGCACATCCAAATACTTGATCTCTCCCTTTGGGTTTCTATCAAGTACTTGACCAATCTTCCTCTCGATTATCTTGAGGTTCTATTGGCGTAGTGGACCGGCTACGGGTGTAAAGCGGTTTCAATCAAGGTGAGCTCAGTTGAATCGATCGTTCCGTAGGCGGCCCTCGGGGTTAGTTGACGGAAGATTTGGGGTTCTTCGGTTCTTACTAGTTATCCTTGTGTTTGTTTGCGTTGCCCTCGATTTCCCCCTCGTTTCCCCCTCGTGTGTTCATCGAGTTCTTCGTGTTCTTCGTGTTCTCCGTCGATTCGTGAAGATCGGGCCAATCTAGGAGTAACACTCCGCATCAGACCACATGCTCTAAGCATATCCTCGAGAATCTGATTGACTCTTTCGACTTGCCCTTGAGACTGAGGATGATAGGCTGTGCTGAACAGAAGTTCGGTGCCCAATGCTTCTTGAAAGCTTTTCCAGAAATGAGAAGTAAATATGCTTCCACGGTCTGAGCTTATTTCCAATGGAACACCATGAAGAGGAACAATCTTTGCGGTGTAGAGCTCTGCTAACTGGCTAGCTGAGATTGTTTCTTTGACAGCAAAGAAGTGAGCTACTTTGGTGAGACGATCAATGACAACGAAGATTGCATCGTTGCCCCTCTTGGACTTTGGAAAACCAGTGACGAAGTCCATTTCAATCATGTCCCACTTCCACTCAGGGATTTTCAGAGGTTGTAGAAGACCGGCTGTTTTCTGATGAACTGCCTTAACACGTTGACAAACGTCGCATTTAGAAACGTATTGAGCAATTTCACGTTTCATGCCAGGCCACCAATACAGTGTCTTAAGATCCTGGTACATCTTTGTACTTCCAGGGTGTATGGAGAGAGGAGTTTCATGAGCCTCCTTGAGAATGACATCTTTGAGACTTTGAACTTGAGGAACTGCAATGCGTCCATCGAAGAACACAGTTCCCTTGTCATCAATTGAGAAGGACATAAATTTCTCCTTGCCTTCTTTGATGTGTTCTACCATCTTCTTGATTTCAGCATCACGAAGTTGTTCAGAACGAATCTTGTCCTCGAGAGTTGGACTAGCTGTCAAGTTTGCAAGATAACCTTGAGGAACAAGACCAAGGTTCAGCTTCTGGAATTCTTCATGAAGTGGAGGTTGGCTTTCCATGATCATGAGATTATTGCCATACGACTTGAGACTGAGAGCATCGGCCATAACATTAGCCTTGCCTGGAGTGTAAGAAATGGTAAGATCAAAGTCTTTAATCTTTTCAATCCATCTCCTTTGCCTGAGGTTTAGATCTGGTTGAGTGAAGATGTATTTCAGACTCTTATGATCGGAAAAGATTTCAGTGCGATTACCCAACAAGTATTGCCTCCATTTCTTGAGGTCAAACACAACTGCTGCAAGTTCAAGGTCATGTGTGGGATAGTTGAGCTCATGTGCATTCAACTGACGTGAAGCATAAGCCACAACTGGACGTTCTTGCATAAGAACTGCACCTAGACCTTGGAGAGATGCATCACAGAATATCTGGAAAGGTTTGGTAGTATCTGGGCCAACCAGAACTGGTGTAGAAGTGAGTTTAGTCTTCAGGAGATTGAAACTTTCATCACATTGTGGAGACCAAACGAACTTCTTGTCCTTCTTTGTGAGATCAGTGAGAGGTTTGGCAATCTTGGAGAAGTTTTGGACGAAACGACGGCAATAGCTAGCCAAGCCAAGAAAACTTCTTACTTGCTTTACCGTCTTTGGAGGTTTCCAATCAACAATTGCTTTAACCTTTTCTGGATCAATGGCTATGCCCTTGGCAGAGATGACATGACCAAGGTAAGCAACTTCTGGAATCCAGAACTCACATTTGGAGAACTTGGCATATAGACGATGCTCGTGAAGTTTCATGAGAGTGAGACGAAGATGTTCTTCATGCTCTTCCTCAGATTTGGAGTAGACAAGAATATCATCAAGATATACCACAACGAACTTGTCGAGGTATTCGTGGAAAACAGAATTCATGAGTTGACAGAATGTTGCCGGTGCATTGGTGAGACCAAAGGACATGCCAGTGTATTCATATAGACCGTACCGAGTGGTGAAAGCTGTTTTTGGAATATCTTCATTTCTGATCTTTATTTGATGGTAACCCATTCTCAAGTCCAACTTGGAGAATATTGAGGCTCCAGCAAGTTGATCAAAAAGATCATCGATACGAGGAATTGGATACTTGTTTTTGATGGTTTTCTCGTTAAGAGGACGATAGTCAACTATGAGTCTCTTTGTGTGATCCTTCTTCGCAACGAACAGAGTTGGGCAACCCCAAGCCGAGGAACTAGGTTGAATGTAACCTTTTTCCATGTACATATCGATTTGCTCCTTTAACAGTTTCAGTTCAGGAGGAGCTATCTTGTATGGATGCTTAGAGATTGGAGCAGTACCTGGTTCAAGCTCGATCACGAACTCAACTGCTCTGTCCGGAGGCATTCCTGGCAACTCTTCTGGAAAGACGTCAGGAAATTCACAAACCACCGGAACATTTTCAAGTAGAGGTAGAGGTTTTGCATCGAGGGTGCACAGCTGAATGGAACTTGATTCATTTGGAGAATAGACTATCTGGCCAGAAGGGTGGAACAGAGTTATTGACTTTTGAGCACAGTCAATTTTAGCTTTATTGGCCTTCAACCAATCCATACCAAGAATGAAATCAATGTTAGAATTTCCCAGCTACATGAGGGATGCAAGGAATATGTGGCCTCCAATTAGGATTTGATTATCCTTACTTATCTTGGAAGTCAGCATTTGAGATCCCCGGGAGTGAACGGTGATTTGATTGCTTAGTGGGACCACAATTAGATTGTTTGTTGCGGCAAAAGTCTTTGACACGAAAGAATGTGATGCTCCGGTATCAAACAACACTTTAGCTGCAGTAAAGTTTACGGGGAATATACCGAGAACGACGTCAGCAGCTTCCTCAGCTTTGTCGATCTTGACATGATTCACCCTTGCGGTCCTCCCGACAGGCCTGTTGTTGGAGTTGAAGGCTTTAGCCGGGGGAGCACGCACCATTGCCTGGTTGGTGTTGGGACGAGGTGGTGGTGGAGGTAGCTGCCTCTGCGTGCACTTGTCAGCGTAGTGCCCCGTCTGCTTGCATTTGTAGCAAGTGACGACACGAGGAGGCCCTGGCCTTGGCTGCCCCATCGAAGCCCTCTGATCATGCATCTGAACAGGGTTGGGTGGGCGGGGAGCGAAGCCTGGAGAAGCTTGGGCGTATGGAGCCCGAGTGACAGCACCATTTGGCACCCAGATGCGGCGCTTCTGCGGAGGGGTGGTCATGTTGGAGGAGGAACCACCCTCACGCGAGTGCTTGCGAGACTCCTCGAACGCCTTGCGCCCATTTTCTTCATTGAGCGCGGTGTTAACGAGCTCCTCGAAGTTGTTGGCCTTGATGTTGGTGAGGGCATACTTGAGTTTCGGGTTAAAACCTCTGCGGAACCTTGCCATCTTCTTAGCCTCAGTGGACACCTCATCACCAGCGTAACGAGCGAGGCGATTGAACTCACTCTGATAGCCAATGACGTCCAGCTTGCCCTGCTTGAGTGAGCAAAACTCTTCACGCATCCTTTCCATGAGACCATCTGGAATGTGGTGCTTCAGGAAGGCTTCCTTGAAACAACCCCAGGTGATTGGATAGCCAGCTCTCATGGTCTGGTAGTTTTCCCACCAAGTAGCTGCCTGACCCTTCAGCAGATAGGAGGCATACTTGACCTTGTCTTCCTCAGCAACGTGAGCAATCTCCAGAGCCTTAGCTATCTCACGGATCCAGTCATCAGCATCCAGAGGCTCGCGTGTGGCCACGAAAGCTCTTGGGCCCAGACTGAGAAACTCCTTGATACTGACTCGTGGAGCATTCTGGTTGTTGTGCTGGTTAGTCTGAAACTGGGCCATCTGTGTCATGACTTGCGTCATCTGAGTCAACAGCTCCGTGATTGGCGGTGGCTCAGGCGGGGTGTTCCTTGTTGGCGGCATCCTGAATAGACATGCATTTTAGCACAACAACAGAAAAGGATAGACTTGGCAACCGAAAGAGAGATTATTCCGACGCATGAATAGATAACCAACAGGTACATCATCACATGTTCAAATACATCAGAATATCCAACACACCATAAATGGTTCGAATGCCAAAGGATAACTAAACATAGCTAAGAATGGATACATCGGTACTCCCATGCTCATCACACAGGACGGCGACTAGGAGTACGGCGAGAGGTACGGTGAGGAGCACGCCCACGAAAGTAGGTAGAACGACGATCCACGTAGATCTGACGTGGTCTGAGAGCGACTCTAGGTGTGGTGAAGTACATAGCGTCGACTCCCTGTGCTCCAAAGCGTGGAATCCCAATGTAACCAGCACCGAGGTTGAGGAGTGGGCCTCTGATCGGCTCGTAACCTCCAGCATCTGGCAGACGACGACCAACTGGCTGATTGAAACGTGCAAAGCGCTCGTCTCCAACAAAGTCTGTGGTGTAAGTCGCCAGACGAGTCAAAGCAAGGTAGAGCTGCTCTCTGACTGAAGCCAACTCCTGAGATAGTGTGCTGGCAACTGCGTCACTGTGCCTCACAAACTGAGCGGTGGTGTGCAGCCTGGAGTTATCATGCTCATAAACATCCAAGTTGTCGTAGAGAGTGAAGTGAGCTCCCTCTGAAGTGATGTAACCACGGGGGATGTGGCGATAGATAGAATCGTCAAATCCCCAGTAGTCAGCACGAAGGACGGTGAGACTCACATAAGCTGCCTGCTGCACGGCCATATCCACTGTGGAACCTACTGCCTCGTAGCAGTGGACTACGCTCATGCCATCATCTGACAGAATGTAGACGATAGCCTGGTAGTAGGTCTGGTCAAACTCTCGCTGCTGCTCGTAGACCTGGTACTCTGGTGCCCAACGAAACCCCAGATAAGTGACCATGTCCCTCAGCATCTCCGGATAACCGGCGGTGCTCTCGCAACGAGTCATCCGAACCACCTGCGGGTAGAACCTGAGATCTATCTGCAGATGATTGGGGGAAGTTTTGATTAGACGCCGGTAGGAGAACTGAAGTGGAAAGCAACAACAAGGTTTCAACGGACGATAAGGATGTTGAGAAGAACAGGATATCGAAGCAACATCAGGAAACACGAGACCAAAACACTCCTGAGGTACTACGGAAAACCCATCCGGGCTTCTAAAGGATCAATATCTACTGCTTAAGGAATAGAGGATTTGCTTCCGGGGCTTACACGCCTCCGTTCTCAATCGTGAGTAGGCAACATGATAAATCATGTCACAACCACCTCCATTCCTATGGTCTAGTAGATATAACTATCCTAGGGAAACCAGGATACGTGAAATCCTAACTTGAAAGTTTAGATGAGAAGAGAAAAACAACATTGCACTTCCTTACCAGAAAAGGGAGGGTGGGTGGGGAAAGAAATAAAAGGGCAGAATTCCTACTCTCACGTTTCATTTTTCCTATATAGCTACAAAATAGTTTCTAGACTCAACTGCGACCAGTAAAAGGGATCCTACAGGCAGACAGGCTCTGATACCATTTGTCGCACCCGGACTTCTAGAGGATACTCACAGTCCGCTAAACAGTAGAGGAATGGCTTATGGGGCATACTGGCACCCGCATCTCAATATGAGTAGGCCAACACGTAAACATGTGACAACCATTCTCTTACTATCCATCATCTGCGCAAACCATCCCATAGAAATCCAGCTACTTCCATTGACGTACTTCATAACATACACACATGGTACGTCAACGGCATTTGAACAAGTGATATCACAACAGATCTCTAAGACACAAATAAATAGAAATAAGTTGCAAATAGCTCTCACTAGAGCAGAGATAGCAAATACAATCATCCAGAGGAGACATGTCCCAACAACTCATCATTACATCACAGCGGAAGCATCCAAAGTGTCTGAGTACAGACAAGATCCAAATAGGCCTAAGAGGCCGGAAACGAAAAGGAAACGGAGCCCATCCACGAAGTCTCGGATCCTGCCCGGGTCCGCTATCTACTCGTCAGCAGCCTCGTCATACTCCACGTAGTAGCCATCACGGGGATCCTCGTAAGCGTAGTCTGCGGAAACCACAGCCCCAAAGGGGTCAGTACAACAACGTACTGGCAAGCAAGACTCACAGTTCACCAAAGTGTACCCCACAACATCAATCACAGATGCTTTGGGTTCAACGGAAGAAAGGGTGATAGAAAAGATGCGGCAGCTGGCTGCACTAACCAACTACAGAACATACTACAACTTCTGGCTAGCAGAAAGGAGATAAGATAGCGTATCGTAACCAACTACAACTAACTCCAAACAAACCCATCCTGGATCTCGCCCCTTATCCAAAGAAGCAATCCGAGGATAACTCACACAGTTGGATTAGTGATGGTTCAAATTGTTGTGTCAATAAGACTATTACTAGTCAAATTATCATTAGTTAGGTGTAAGTTGTTCTGAGTACTTGTTAGCCAGTACTTTCACCAAGTCATCCATAACCGCGGAAAACACGGCTTCTCGAGAAGATTTACCCTGCAGGGGTGCACTATTTTGGCCGTACACGTAAGAATAACCCGCCAGATGGAATTCCTCCCACCAAGCGGGGCACTCAACACAACTCAACTCTTCTCCGCATCAAGCCCAAAGAACCCCGTGCAATTGAGCGCACGGCTAATCAAGCCCCACGAAGAAAAGGGGACCCTCATAGCACTCTAAGAACGTGTCTCCCTAAATGCCGACTACAAAAGTTCCACCCTGGCCTGGGTTCGCAAATACATATGCATGCGGCAAATGGAAAACCCGAACTAAATGAGGCGATTTGGACGAGATGTGAATCGAATCAAATTGAGGGGGGCGCCCATACACGCTTCCCACATGCGGATAGTGCGCTCATCATGGATCAGTAGACAAGACCCTTTTCCTAATTAGGGTCGACACTAGCAGGCCTCAAAACCACGCCGGGCCTCCTGCCGGTGCCTTATCATCAAATTAGCATTACCTCAAATATTAACAGGTTGATTGTTTAAACATCGAGCCCCAGAACATAATAAATATAGTAACAGAAATAACGGACAGCAGACTCGAGCATAAACAACCCTAAGCATGCTAGTAAGACACGGGCAACAAGCAACGGGGTTATAGGTGTGGAGGTGAGGCTATATCAGGGTTAAAGGATAACATGTGATAGGATCAAACACAAGCAACGATTCATATGGCTAGCAGAATAGACAACGGAAAGTATCGGTATCCAATGTTGAAAGGAACACAATGGTTCATGTGAGTGAATACTTGCCTGCAAACTCAGCAGCCTGGTACTGAGCTAGATCCTCAGAAGGGGTGTCATAAAGCTCGTCTGTCTCAACGTCGTCGTCTATTCGAGAAGAAGCAAACAAACAACGCAAAGAGACAAACAATCAATAACATGGCATAATGCACAATCATGGGATGATGCATGACCATTTAATTGATGCATCAAAAATAAACTAGTTGACATGGTAACATAACATAATTAAATGGACCCACATGCAATTTGAGTTGCATATGAAAAGCCCATGAATTAGGGTTGGGTTAAATGATCTACAACTAACAACATGTGAAATTGGATTAGCATGATGCATGGATGAGGAAAACAAAAGGAGACCAACAATAGAAACAATTTGAAATGAAGTTTACCAAGTTTGGAATTTTATTTATTAAGTTATGAAATTTGGTTTCTTAAAGGTGTTACACAAGCATTTGTTGTTTTCACCAATTTTAATTGTTCAAAATAGATAACAAAGTTCATATTTGGAAAGTACACAAAATTTTAGGTGGAATACATATTTCAATTATTGAAAAAGGAATTAAAATGAATTAATTATGAATTAAACAAGTTTAAACAAGATTTAAATGAAATTAATTCAAGTATGAATTTATTTGAATTTTTATTTGTTCAAATCATTAAACCAAATTCATATTTGAAAAGCTTATACTTTTCTGGTTTGAAAACATATTTTATAATTTCAAAAATAATTTAATTTGAGCAAGTTATGAATTTAGCAAATTTAAATGATTTAAACAGGGTTTAAATTATTTAACCAATTATAATTATTCAAAACATGTAACAAAGTTTATATTTGCAAAGTACATGAAAAATGGGATGGAAAACATATTTTATTTGTTGAGTTTGGAATTTTTGTGCTCAAGTTATGAATTTTGCAAAATTAAATGAATTCAACAAGGATTCAAATATTTCACCAATTTAAAATATTCAAAAAAGTAAACAAAATTTATATTTGGGTAGAGAATTCAATTTGGTATGAAAAACATATTTAAAATGTTGAAATTGAAATTGTAAAGAATTAGTTAGGCATTTTCCAAGATTAGGTTGTAATCTGCCATTTAATATAGCAGCCAGTGACTTGGAATAAAAATTGCAGGGACCTAGAAGTAACTACAGGGACCTATGTGCGATTTGGAGTGGATCTGGATCTAGGAAAAACATGAAAAAAAAGATGGGTTTAAAGCTGCAGGGGTGGGATTCGAACCCCTGCCCTCCTGCTGGTAGCGCAAGGGAGCAACCAATGGGCTATTGCTGGGTTTGTGACAGAGAACTACTCGCAGGGGGGTTGAGGTTCAGAAACTGTACTGAAACAATTCGAAAAAGAAACAGAAAAGGGGGGTGGCCGGGATTCGATCCCGCGAGCGCCTGGTGCGCTCGCAGCGAACGCAGCCAGTGGGCTGCTGCGGCTGTTTGATGTATACGGCAGTTTGGTTGGTTTTGAACATACCACGCGGCGCTAACTGAAACTGCACGCGAAGAAACAGATGTTCTTCTCTGTCGACGAACAGAACAGCGACGGCAACCACGGCCGGAAAATTCGAGGCACCTACGGCACGGAAACAAGAGGGCAAGTAGCAGAATGGAACGAGGGACTCACCCTCTTCGCAGGGGTGGCCTCAGCGCGGCCGGAGGGGAACGGAGGCGACGGCGGCGAGCTCGGCGAGCGGCGACCCGTGGCAGAAGAAAATCGGCGGCGCCCCTCCCCAACGGTGGCGGCGGAGGTGGGAGAGAGAGGGAAGGGGTGCGGGTTAGGGTTAGGGTTTGCCCCGTGGGGGGGTAGATAAGGAGGGGGTGGGGTGGAGCAGTGGGGGAAAACGCTGTCGTTTTCCTCCATTGCTGACGTGCGCTCGTACGGAGGTGGGGGAGAAAGGGTAGTGGGCTGGCAGCGATGGTGGGCTGGGCTCAGCCCACTGCCTGCCATCTCCCCTGCGTTTTTTTTTCTTTTTCTTCTGTTTGTTTTTTTTTGCAGAATAAGAATAGGAAGAAAAGCATAGGTTTAGATTTAGAACAATTAGGAAGAAAATTTGTGTAGACTAGTTAATGCAACAGCAACATTTGGTTTTCAAATATTTCAAACTAGTTGCTGTTTGGAAATTTGTTTGAAATTTGATTGAATTTAATATTAATTGAATAATTTGACTTAAGCAACTTAAAAGTTTATAAATTCAAGTTTAATTGAAACAAGTGATTGAAGTGTTTTGTAATTTTCATAACTTTCAAATGGTTGCTGTTTGGAATTTTATTGGAATTTGAATGCAATTTGAATTAAGTGAATTATTAAAAAGAACAAATTAATAGTTTGAGCTTTTCATTTTAATGGAAACAAATGGATATTTTATTTGAACTTTTTATTTGGAAAATTGTAACATAACAAGTATGAACAATTTGATTTGGAAAATGGTTTGAATTTGAAATAGAAAAGAATTGAAAACAGATGCAAAACAAATGCAAACAAATGAAAACAAATGCAATGATTAATATGCCATGATGCAAAACATAAAATAACAATTAGCAAACATTCTAAAGGTGATTTTCATACTTGGGATGTTACAATAGGTGCACTAGTTTGGCGAAGAGAGAGTAAAATACAAGCAGTATGGATGATTATAAGTGATAATAACAATCTGAAATAAATATGGCAGCAAGAAAACATGTAGCAGAACAGGCGGAAAATGGTTTTTCAATGCTTGGAAATAAGGCCTAGGGCTCCTACTTTCAAGAGTGGACACTCTCAAAAATGCTCATATAATTGGATGCATAAATATCATCTCTTCATTGTTCTTCTCCGAACCACTCTCCGGTCGGATAACGAACGCTAATCATTGCGTAGGGCTTTAACAACACTCCTCAAGTCTATATTCCCTCTGTAGGGCACCCTAGTCTCACTACGAGCGCCATAAATTAGTAAACACATGCCACAATTTCATAGGTTCACCTTCCAACACAAGATATAAATATCATGCTAAACCACACGGAGCACACACTGTCACCTTTACTCCGTGATCAAAGTGTTTACGAAGATTACAAAACCACTTGAGTAGCATAACAGATGAAGATCAATCTACAGATTCAACTAGATTACAAAGCTCATGATCACATAAAGATCACACCATGGGAGAGAGAGATGAACCACATAGCTACCGATAGAGCCCTCAGCCCCGGGGGAGAACTACTCCCTCCTCATCATAGGATACAACAACAACGATGAAGATGGCGGTGGAGTCGAAGGAGATGGCTTCCGGGGGCACTTCCCCGTCCAGGCAGGGTGCCAGAACAGAGATATGTCCCCAAAAACTTGTCGGCGGAGGCGGCGGAGCTACGGATGTATTTTGTGGAAAAGGTCGATTCTCCTAGGGTTTATGCCTCGGGGGGAATATATAGGCGAAAGGGCAACGTCGGTGGACGCCCGAGGGGCCCACACCCCTAGCTGGGGCGGCCGGGAGGGAGCCCATGCGAGCCTATGGTGTGGGGCCCTAGGGCCCCCCTCCGGGTCTCTTCGGGACTTCTGGAAGCTTCCGAGGAAAATAGGAACTTTGGCTTTCGTGACATCCAATTCTGAGAATATTTCCAGAACAACATTTTTGAAACTAAAAACAACACAAAACAGGGAACTGGCACTTGGCATCTTGTTAATAGGTTACTCCCGGAAAACGTATAAAAATGCTATAAATAAGGGAGCAAACATGTAGCAATTGGCATAATATGATCATGGAGCATCAGAAATTATAGATACGTTTGAGACGTATCAAGCATCCCCACGCTTAGTTCCTACTCGTCCTCGAGTAGGTAAACGATAAACAATAATTTCTGAGGTGTGCTACTAATACAAACTTGATCAATCTAATGTAAAAGCATATGCACGCTGAGATCATAAGACTTTAAACACAGACATGGTAAATAAAACTTTAATAATAAAGCATAGCAATTACTTTGCATCACGAAAAGTAACTCAAATAAAGGATCATGAATAATAATGCAAAGAAAGGTAAACGTTTGTTTCAGGTATAGAGAAAGCATGGCAAAGTGATATTTCGATAGTCCTTAAGAGTGGGGCAAAACATAAATACCAGGACACCTTCAAAGTTCAAGAGGAAGACTAGAAAAAATAATTTAAGAACAAATAATATCACATCATGAAGTAATTATTGGTGCTTATGGGACAAATGCACATAGAACTCAGAATGGCAAAAATGCTCTCTCAACTGTGCATAAAGTTAGAAGATGGAGACTCAACATAAAAGTAAAAGAAAGGCCCTTCGCAGAGGGAAGCAGGGATCACTCATGTGCTAGAGCTTTTATTTTATTAAACAGAGGTATTAAAAGTTTGACACTCCTCCCATCCATCTTTCACAAACCATGGCTAACCGAATCCTCGGGTGCCTACCAACAATCACATACCGTGGAGGAGTGTCTATATTTTGGGAGATGTATGCAAATATCAACGAATGGTAAACAGAAAATACAGTACGTCACAAGCCAACTGGATTCACAAGAGCGGCTCCCATGGTGAAGGATGCAACTGGTGTAGAAGGTCATCCCTCTTTCTCTTTTGTTTACACAATTATGCTTTGACTGATAAATCAGGGGAAAAAATAGTGAAGAGAATTTGTTTGTATTAATTTGGGGATGGGCACCCCGCTGCCGGCTCTTCTATCATTTGGATAAGAGGATGAAGCCACTAGTCCAGGGTGTGAAATCCAATCAACAAGTGAGATAAAGATTCTCTATTTACGTCCTCATGAGCAAAAACAGGAACATAAAGCAGGAGTAATTTTGAAGGTTTTAAAGGTAACACATGAGCAATTTACTTTGGAATGGCAGTTAAATACCACATGTCGGTAGGTATGGTGGACACAATGGTAAAAACTTTGGTTTAAAGGAGTTTGGATGCACGAGTAGAGCTCATACTCAGTACAGGTGGAGGCTAGCAAAAGACTGGGAGCGACAAATCAAGAGAGCATAAGAGCCATAATCATGCATAGCGACATAAGCATCATTAATTAAAACATAAGCAGTATCACCAGTTCAAAAACTAAGTGGTCATGGAGGCTATTCGTGATTGGTTTGTAGTCATAAACATGGTGTAAGCATGCGCCAAGTCAACCAAATAAAACATTCGAAAGAGAATACCATATATTGATGCTTTACTATGACAAGAACAACTCATGAATCTTTCAATACATATTAAACACTCTCCGCTATTTGAGGCTATTCATGCTACCCCATAACCACAAGGCTTTTTAAAACTAAAATAACAATTAGCATGGCATGAAAAAGTTCTAGCCACAGTCTATACAAGCTTCTACTATTACTGTTATAAATTCTAGTTCAAGCAGCAGTTTTCTTTCTCCCAACAAGCACCATTCAAAACATGCTTTAACAAAAATTCTCTACATTCTACAGCAAGCAAGCATTAGAGTACTCACATAACACTACTAAAACTAACAGCTCTGAATAAGAGATGCATGAAAACAAAGGCTAAACGCAGTAATAGCAAAAGGTGAACACTCACAGAACAGTAAGAATGAAAACTAGAGTGTTCTAAGCAATGAAAACGGAGCGTGTCTATCTCCCACACAAGTATGATAAGATTCAACCATTTATTACAGCAAAGAAAACCAAACAAACTGAAAACAAAAAATAAAAGACGCTCCAAGTAAAGCACATAAGATGTGACCGAATAAAAATATAGTTTCACTAGAAGTGACCTGATAATTTGTTGATGAAGAAGGGGATGCCTTGGGCATCCCCAAGCTTAGACGCTTGAGTCTTCTTGGAATTTGCTTGGATGTACCACCGGGGCATCCCCAAGCTTAGGATTTTCACTCTTCTTCTTCACATCATATCATCCTCTTCTCTTGAACCTTGAAAACTCCCTTCACATCAAAATTCTCACAATATTCATTAGCAACGTTAGTGCAATTGAAATAAGGAATTCACATGGTTCAGTTTCAACACAAGTCTAACACTCAAAAACACATTAGCTACTGTCACAACTTATTTCAAAACTCTTTTTCTCAAAAGAACACAAAAAGAAAGAGATTAAGATGCAAATGCGATAAATGGCAGAAATCTGTCAAAATAGAACATCAGGTAAAGATCGATTTTTCAAAAATCTTCTGTTGCTCAAATCATAAAGTAGTCCTCTAAGAAATTTTGCGGATTTCGCTCAGGAATAAGCACAAAACAATTTAGACCATTCCGATCTTCCAGGATTTTATACGATATTTTACGGTGGACAGCAGAAATCTGAAAACCAACTCCAACTTCCCACTAGTGGCTTTACTTGGCTCAACAAAAACACAAAATAAAAGATACAGAGGGGTTTCTAAGGAAATAGAAAACACTCAGGTGCAAGCACACCAAGTCTCCTGGTAGCGCTTTTCTTTGTAACATCCCTGATTTTTGGAAAACTCAAAAATCACAAAAATTTGAAACTTTTTGTTTTCATGATTAAACAAGTCACCAAAACCCAATTAAAAGGAGGAAATAAAAGAAAACAATATGTAATTAGAATAAAGAAGCCATTTTGCCTTAATTCCATAAACCCTAAAAGCCTATTCAAAATAAATATTCTTTATTCAAAGAAATTGTTTTCTATTAGAAAACCTTATTTTATAACATGTTTTAAAATCAAATATTACTTTGAATAATGTTTTATAGCCTTTGAAACCATAGAATTATTACCTCTAATAGTTCCTATGCCTCCAAATTATTTTATGAGAATAAAAACTATTTATATTGATATCCAAATGTCATTCCAAGTTTTAAACATAAAGTGATATTCATAAAATGTTTTGATTTGAAAATAACATAAAATAGGTGTTGAAAACAATATTAAAGCTTGAGGAGTTTTCTAAATTTTATTTAAGCCACTTTTATATTTATTTAATTTACTATTTTAAAAATGGAACTAAATTACTATTAGTAAATCAATGATATGTTAAATATAAAAATGGGTTCAAAATGACTTCTAAAAATAGTATTTGACATGTATAATGTCTTTAAAACTTTATTTAATCAAAAACCTCATTTTATTATTTTTATATTTTAAAAAATTGTATTAAGTACTATTAGTGAATTAATTATATTATCAAAACATAAAAAAAATGAAAACACTTTGATTTGGTTTTGGAAAAATAGTATTTGATAATTATAAAGCTACTGAAATTTTATTTGATAAATATTTTTTTTTTTTTTTTTCTAAATTAAAAATCACATTAAGTCACTATTAGGTATTTATTCAATTCTCAAAATTCACATTTTGAAATGTGTTTAAAAGTTTCCAAAAATGATATGGGTTGAAAGATATTAATATTACACAAATTTAGAAATTTATTTGACCTTAATTGGATTTTTAAAACAGAAGTTATTAAAGATTTAAGAAAACAGGAATTAAAAGAAAAAGAAAAACATTGATGACGTCATCATGACGTGGTCATCTTCAACCCTGGAAATGGCAGGAAACGCCCGATTCAATCCCCTTCAATTCGCGCGATTAAAGGCCCTATTTGATGCCCCGTTTCTTCCCATTTATAGACCGTGATCTCCTCCCCAATTCCCCTCTCACTCCTCGTAGAAGAAAGCCTCCATGCCGCAGCGATTCCTCGCCGTCGATCTCAGTAGCCGCCGCCCCATTTCGAATTTTCCGGCGAAAGCACAGGTCAGCGCCGCCCCTACTTTGCCCTTCCTTCTCCCCCGTGTCGTTTCGCAACCGCCTGAGCCCGTGTACGATTTTTGTTATGCCTCCAGAGCACCGTGCGAGCTCGCCGGAGTTGATCCATCATCATCGCCTCGGGACCACCTCGCTATCGTGGCTGCTCAGTGCGGGGAGCCATCCCGTGGTCACCAGCGTCCTCGCTGTGATTCGCTGCGCCTCCACGTCGTCTTCCCGCGTCCAGGAGACAACCGGAGCGCCGCGTCATCGTTTTCCGGTGAGCAGCACCACCGCGGCCACCATTTCCGGCAGCCCACGCCGGCGAGGTGAGCCTCCTCTCTGCTCTGGCCGTTAGATCTGGAATCAACGCGTAGGATTAGATCCTAGGCGAAGGGGTATGCCACCCTCAGATCTGGATCTAACGATCCAGATCCATCACTTATCCACGTCACCACTTGCCACATCAGCGCCCAGTCAGCATAGCCCAGCCAATCAGAGACTGCCGCGTGGCCAGCCCTTTAATTCGAATTTTTCTCCCGGTAGAATTTTTGGCAGATTTGCAGAAAAAACCCCTGCAACTTCAAATCATCATATATTTTCAACCACTTGGTCAAATTTAGCAATCTTGGACTTTTTGGAAAGCCCTTGACATTTAGAAACTTTTGGCACTGGCCAAATTCAAATTTGACAAACTTAAATTTGTTCAAATTCAAATATGCTTGTTTGATGAAATTTGGCATAATTCAAATTCTACAAATCCAAAAATTGTAAATAAAATATGTTTGGAAACCTTAGGATGTGTACTTTCATATCCTCTGTCCCAAAATAAAAATTGAACATACTAAAATTGATTTTAGAATTAAATGGCCATTTGAGCAAATTTGACTTAGTTTAAATTCTATAAATAATTTTAATATGTTTTCTTAAGCAATGTTGCTCCATATGGCAACCTTAATCCATAGAAACCAGTGCCATAAAATTTTGGACACATATGAGCCATACCCATGTATTTTAGGCCAAGTTATCACACACATGTTTCACACCATATTAAAAATGACTTAGGGAAATATTTTGCTTAAGTGGTTCTATGTGTGTATGGCTATAGTAAAGTTTCAACTTATCCTTAGCCAACAAATGAACCTAAAAACACTAGTACAAAAGTTTCCATCAACTTCTTGTCTACCCATACTTGCTTCAAGATTTCATCAAGTTGGGATTTGTGAAGAACCATGAAGTGCAATGGAGGACTTAACCATCTAGAGATTTTCAATCTGAAGATAGAAGACCAATGAAGGACTTAAAAAATAAAACAAGCTTCAGAAGCAATCTCCAAAAAGTGGAAGCACTTAGAAGACTAAACCCCTTTCTCTCTAAGTCTTTTTCCTTCCCTTTTCTATTCTTCTCCTATCAACTTGGTGGCAACATGAAGAGATACAAGGAGGATCAATGAAGAAATTTTGAAGAAAAGACTCCACCACTAGAAGCAACTCAAGGAAGTACAAGTGTGAAGAAATCCAGAAGAAAACATCTCCCTCTCTCTTTCTATCTTTTTCTTATTTTCCTTCCAATTGGACTTAGTGGTATTTTTGCCCTTCCCATACCCAAACCAATTAGTGAAGTGAAAGCCATGAAGAATTTATCAAGACCAAGAGAAGAATCCATCCAAGGAACAAGACTACAATAGAAGCATGAAGATGATCTTCAAGAAGGCAATCACATGAGGTCTAGAAGCAATCCATACAAGTTGAAGAGTAACAAGTTATTTTTGTCCAACCATTGACCCAAATGGAAAACCCAATACTTAGTAATACTTTTCCCTTTGATGATGAAGTTAGTAGACCTACCCTAGCCACAATGGAAAATACTAACATAGTCACTCAAATATTTTTGAAGGTGAATATGACCAAGTGTTTGCATGTATTACTTTAGTTGAAGAAGTAATATGTTTATTCTTAGTGAACTCTTGGAACTTCCTCGACAAGTATGGTTATAATAAAGTTAGATCACATCAAAACTCAACCTAGCCCTTCCCAAGTAAACCATTGGAATTTCCTTAACAAGAATGAGACCACTAGAGAATGAATCTTTCAACTCAAACCTATACCTTGTCCTAACCAACTTGGTTAAGCCCCTTTTGATATGTTAGTTGCTATGTATGTTTTATACACTTGTATGTTTGTTTGTTAGGATGCTTGTTTATTTGGTTTTGTGTTTTCAATGAATAGATTGTACGGAGAGCAACGATCTTTTGTGAAGAGAGTGTGAATATCTTCACCAACTTCAACAAGGCAAGTAACACACCATCAACTACCCATTAATTTATATATGCATTAGTTGATTTTGAGTAGTATGCATGATAGGAAATTTTACTAAGTTATATTATGCTATGCTATTATCCTAGTAGTATGTAGCCATCTATTTTACCCTTGTTATTTTTTATAGCCTTAGAACTTAGTAGATGCTATGCAATGTTACAAATTGTTTTACTAGATGTTGAGGAAAAATTCTAAGTATAACTAATAAATAAACCACCTGGGTGGAAGTGGTAAGACTGGGTTATGTTGAGTGTTTCCTCAGGGCCCTTATCTAAGGGTTATTCCACTTGAGGTTGTCACTTGAGGATGGCCACCCAGGAACAAAGAGATTACTATGTCCTTCTAAGTTTAGTAGCTTCCCGTGCAGCCTTTTGACATTATGGGCTCTGTCTTGATCAATTAAGTTGTGAGGGTTCAGCCCAGGCTTGACAAGCAGATGTAGCAAAATTATAGGTGGAACGGGTCTTGCCGGTGGGTTTGGACTTCTTCTTCTGAAAGATCTCGTCTCAATTCTCTCCTTTCCATGATGCACTCCGGGTGTATAGGATGTTTGGGCTAATTGAAGACAAAGGGTGAAAGTGCACAACCTCTGCAGAGTTAGAAACTAAGATCTTAGCCGTGTCCCCGGTTATGGACAACTATGAGCAGCTGGATAAGGATTGACGGAAGAATCTCATCATCAATTTAAATAAGTAAAATTTTGACCAAGTGAACAGTATTGTGGTGCTTGGATCTTACTCCAATGTTGCCACCCCTTTGAAAAGAAAAGTTTCTTTTACAAAAGAGATAGGACAAAATTGGCTTTATGCAAACTTATCCAAAACTCCACTCAGCCAAATGAGCATGTAGTATTAGTCTTGCCATTTATATCCACCATAGTGTTACTTGCCAATACATTAAATTGTATTGACTCCCTTGTGGCTGCATATTCCATATTGCAGATATTTCTGAAGACGAGTGAGGATTTCGTTTAGGATCTCGAGACTATCGCCAACATGTTTTGCCTGTGGCACATGAAGAAGATGGGCTCAATGTTGTTCTATGTTTTCCGCTGTAATACTTTGTTTTCTGCTAGTCTTCTAAGACTATGCAAGTTGTAATACTATTTTGTAAAGACTGGATCATGCGATGTAATAGAATTTGATGCATTTGCATGATATTTCATTTTGTATTGTGGTGCTAGCAATTGATCCAGGGACTAGCACAATAACACAGGTATTCCATCTTTATTAAAAGTTGGGATGCTACAAAATGGTATCAGAGCATTGTGTTGCCTGTAGGATTTGAGACCCTAAGTTTGGAAAAGACCCTAGGATTGAAAATTTTCTATGTTCAAACTCTCTAGAAACAAAACAATCATCTTAATCTTTCTCATATCCTCTCATCTATTGTTCACCTTCAAAATTTCCTAGATGACCTACCTCTTCAATACCATCAAGGCAAGATTGATGATGACAATACCAAGAAGTGCAAGGAGTATTTTCACCATATCAAGCTCTACACTCAAGATTTTTGAAGAATTTGAAGAAAAACATAGACTTCCCAACAATCAAGAACACCCCAAGACATTGAGAGAAGATTTTTGAAGAAACTCAAGAAGATATAGATGAGACCACCAATATAGTTACTTTGTTAGAACAACGTTAATGTGTTAGAGTATTGATCATACCAATGAGTGTGGTATGACAATATTAGTTGTTTTATAAAACCTTGTTGTTTGGTGTGAAGATTGTTTGTTATTTGTTGTTTGTAAGATGAGTTTCCTTGATCTGCTATGTTTGGATAAGAACTTTCCTTAGCCATCCTTCTAAATCTCTACTCAGCCCTACTAGACCAAATCCAACACCATACTCATTCACCAACCATAGTGAGAACCATTTGGAATCATACAACCTTAACCATATTGATACACAAGCCATCCCATTTGAGGAATGCTAGTATCAAATTGCTTTCTTCTGTGTGAAGGAACAATCACATCCATGATCAATGCCAACTGCCTAATAAGGATCAAACTAACCTTGGAGCTATCAAGCAATGTGAGTTTTCCTACCATGAGAGTTTCCTTAGAAATAGCATGGTGTTTGCCTTCAAGGATGACAACAACAGGATGAAAGATTTCCAAGGACATCAAAAGATCAAGTTGAGAGGAACCCAAAGACTTTTGATTGACCCAAAGAGTGACCCCTCAGTGTCAAAGGTAGTTCAACAGTTCTATGTTGGTCTACAACTCTACCACGAAGGAAAGTTCTACTCAAGCAAATCTCAAATCAATCTACACTCCAATCTAATGAATTTAGACTACCCACAAAAGTTTCTTTTAAGGGTGGTAGCCCACCCAGTTGTTTTGGAATCCAATTACCCAAATCCTTCTTTCTAACCTTACCCAAATCTTTCTTTCTAACCTTACCCAAATTTTTCTTTCTAACCTTCCCAAATCTCGGGACGAGATTTCTTTTAAGGGTGGTAGTTTGTAACATCCCTGATTTTTGGAAAACTCAAAAATCACAAAAATTTGAAACTTTTTGTTTTCATGATTAAACAAGTCACCAAAACCCAATTAAAAGGAGGAAATAAAAGAAAACAATATGTAATTAGAATAAAGAAGCCATTTTGCCTTAATTCCATAAACCCTAAAAGCCTATTCAAAATAAATATTCTTTATTCAAAGAAATTGTTTTCTATTAGAAAACCTTATTTTATAACATGTTTTAAAATCAAATATTACTTTGAATAATGTTTTATAGCCTTTGAAACCATAGAATTATTACCTCTAATAGTTCCTATGCCTCCAAATTATTTTATGAGAATAAAAACTATTTATATTGATATCCAAATGTCATTCCAAGTTTTAAACATAAAGTGATATTCATAAAATGTTTTGATTTGAAAATAACATAAAATAGGTGTTGAAAACAATATTAAAGCTTGAGGAGTTTTCTAAATTTTATTTAAGCCACTTTTATATTTATTTAATTTACTATTTTAAAAATGGAACTAAATTACTATTAGTAAATCAATGATATGTTAAATATAAAAATGGGTTCAAAATGACTTCTAAAAATAGTATTTGACATGTATAATGTCTTTAAAACTTTATTTAATCAAAAAACCTCATTTTATTATTTTTATATTTTAAAAAATTGTATTAAGTACTATTAGTGAATTAATTATATTATCAAAACATAAAAAAAATGAAAACACTTTGATTTGGTTTTGGAAAAATAGTATTTGATAATTATAAAGCTACTGAAATTTTATTTGATAAATATTTTTATTTTTTTTTTTTTTTTTTTCTAAATTAAAAATCACATTAAGTCACTATTAGGTATTTATTCAATTCTCAAAATTCACATTTTGAAATGTGTTTAAAAGTTTCCAAAAATGATATGGGTTGAAAGATATTAATATTACACAAATTTAGAAATTTATTTGACCTTAATTGGATTTTTAAAACAGAAGTTATTAAAGATTTAAGAAAACAGGAATTAAAAGAAAAAGAAAAACATTGATGACGTCATCATGACGTGGTCATCTTCAACCCTGGAAATGGCAGGAAACGCCCGATTCAATCCCCTTCAATTCGCGCGATTAAAGGCCCTATTTGATGCCCCGTTTCTTCCCATTTATAGACCGTGATCTCCTCCCCAATTCCCCTCTCACTCCTCGTAGAAGAAAGCCTCCATGCCGCAGCGATTCCTCGCCGTCGATCTCAGTAGCCGCCGCCCCATTTCGAATTTTCCGGCGAAAGCACAGGTCAGCGCCGCCCCTACTTTGCCCTTCCTTCTCCCCCGTGTCGTTTCGCAACCGCCTGAGCCCGTGTACGATTTTTGTTATGCCTCCAGAGCACCGTGCGAGCTCGCCGGAGTTGATCCATCATCATCGCCTCGGGACCACCTCGCTATCGTGGCTGCTCAGTGCGGGGAGCCATCCCGTGGTCACCAGCGTCCTCGCTGTGATTCGTTGCGCCTCCACGTCGTCTTCCCGCGTCCAGGAGACAACCGGAGCGCCGCGTCATCGTTTTCCGGTGAGCAGCACCACCGCGGCCACCATTTCCGGCAGCCCACGCCGGCGAGGTGAGCCTCCTCTCTGCTCTGGCCGTTAGATCTGGAATCAACGCGTAGGATTAGATCCTAGGCGAAGGGGTATGCCACCCTCAGATCTGGATCTAACGATCCAGATCCATCACTTATCCACGTCACCACTTGCCACATCAGCGCCCAGTCAGCATAGCCCAGCCAATCAGAGACTGCCGCGTGGCCAGCCCTTTAATTCGAATTTTTCTCCCGGTAGAATTTTTGGCAGATTTGCAGAAAAACCCCTGCAACTTCAAATCATCATATATTTTCAACCACTTGGTCAAATTTAGCAATCTTGGACTTTTTGGAAAGCCCTTGACATTTAGAAACTTTTGGCACTGGCCAAATTCAAATTTGACAAACTTAAATTTGTTCAAATTCAAATATGCTTGTTTGATGAAATTTGGCATAATTCAAATTCTACAAATCCAAAAATTGTAAATAAAATATGTTTGGAAACCTTAGGATGTGTACTTTCATATCCTCTGTCCCAAAATAAAAATTGAACATACTAAAATTGATTTTAGAATTAAATGACCATTTGAGCAAATTTGACTTAGTTTAAATTCTATAAATAATTTTAATATGTTTTCTTAAGCAATGTTGCTCCATATGGCAACCTTAATCCATAGAAACCAGTGCCATAAAATTTTGGACACATATGAGCCATACCCATGTATTTTAGGCCAAGTTATCACACACATGTTTCACACCATATTAAAAATGACTTAGGGAAATATTTTGCTTAAGTGGTTCTATGTGTGTATGGCTATAGTAAAGTTTCAACTTATCCTTAGCCAACAAATGAACCTAAAAACACTAGTACAAAAGTTTCCATCAACTTCTTGTCTACCCATACTTGCTTCAAGATTTCATCAAGTTGGGATTTGTGAAGAACCATGAAGTGCAATAGAGGACTTAACCATCTAGAGATTTTCAATCTGAAGATAGAAGACCAATGAAGGACTTAAAAAATAAAACAAGCTTCAGAAGCAATCTCCAAAAAGTGGAAGCACTTAGAAGACTAAACCCCTTTCTCTCTAAGTCTTTTTCCTTCCCTTTTCTATTCTTCTCCTATCAACTTGGTGGCAACATGAAGAGATACAAGGAGGATCAATGAAGAAATTTTGAAGAAAAGACTCCACCACTAGAAGCAACTCAAGGAAGTACAAGTGTGAAGAAATCCAGAAGAAAACATCTCCCTCTCTCTTTCTATCTTTTTCTTATTTTCCTTCCAATTGGACTTAGTGGTATTTTTGCCCTTCCCATACCCAAACCAATTAGTGAAGTGAAAGCCATGAAGAATTTATCAAGACCAAGAGAAGAATCCATCCAAGGAACAAGACTACAATAGAAGCATGAAGATGATCTTCAAGAAGGCAATCACATGAGGTCTAGAAGCAATCCATACAAGTTGAAGAGTAACAAGTTATTTTTGTCCAACCATTGACCCAAATGGAAAACCCAATACTTAGTAATACTTTTCCCTTTGATGATGAAGTTAGTAGACCTACCCTAGCCACAATGGAAAATACTAACATAGTCACTCAAATATTTTTGAAGGTGAATATGACCAAGTGTTTGCATGTATTACTTTAGTTGAAGAAGTAATATGTTTATTCTTAGTGAACTCTTGGAACTTCCTCGACAAGTATGGTTATAATAAAGTTAGATCACATCAAAACTCAACCTAGCCCTTCCCAAGTAAACCATTGGAATTTCCTTAACAAGAATGAGACCACTAGAGAATGAATCTTTCAACTCAAACCTATACCTTGTCCTAACCAACTTGGTTAAGCCCCTTTTGATATGTTAGTTGCTATGTATGTTTTATACACTTGTATGTTTGTTTGTTAGGATGCTTGTTTATTTGGTTTTGTGTTTTCAATGAATAGATTGTACGGAGAGCAACGATCTTTTGTGAAGAGAGTGTGAATATCTTCACCAACTTCAACAAGGCAAGTAACACACCATCAACTACCCATTAATTTATATATGCATTAGTTGATTTTGAGTAGTATGCATGATAGGAAATTTTACTAAGTTATATTATGCTATGCTATTATCCTAGTAGTATGTAGCCATCTATTTTACCCTTGTTATTTTTTATAGCCTTAGAACTTAGTAGATGCTATGCAATGTTACAAATTGTTTTACTAGATGTTGAGGAAAAATTCTAAGTATAACTAATAAATAAACCACCTGGGTGGAAGTGGTAAGACTGGGTTATGTTGAGTGTTTCCTCAGGGCCCTTATCTAAGGGTTATTCCACTTGAGGTTGTCACTTGAGGATGGCCACCCAGGAACAAAGAGATTACTATGTCCTTCTAAGTTTAGTAGCAGCCCGTGCAGCCTTTTGACATTATGGGCTCTGTCTTGATCAATTAAGTTGTGAGGGTTCAGCCCAGGCTTGACAAGCAGATGTAGCAAAATTATAGGTGGAACGGGTCTTGCCGGTGGGTTTGGACTTCTTCTTCTGAAAGATCTCGTCTCAATTCTCTCCTTTCCATGATGCACTCCGGGTGTATAGGATGTTTGGGCTAATTGAAGACAAAGGGTGAAAGTGCACAACATCTGCAGAGTTAGAAACTAAGATCTTAGCCGTGTCCCCGGTTATGGACAACTATGAGCAGCTGGATAAGGATTGACGGAAGAATCTCATCATCAATTTAAATAAGTAAAATTTTGACCAAGTGAACAGTATTGTGGTGCTTGGATCTTACTCCAATGTTGCCACCCCTTTGAAAAGAAAAGTTTCTTTTACAAAAGAGATAGGACAAAATTGGCTTTATGCAAACTTATCCAAAACTCCACTCAGCCAAATGAGCATGTAGTATTAGTCTTGCCATTTATATCCACCATAGTGTTACTTGCCAATACATTAAATTGTATTGACTCCCTTGTGGCTGCATATTCCATATTGCAGATATTTCTGAAGACGAGTGAGGATTTCGTTTAGGATCTCGAGACTATCGCCAACATGTTTTGCCTGTGGCACATGAAGAAGATGGGCTCAATGTTGTTCTATGTTTTCCGCTGTAATACTTTGTTTTCTGCTAGTCTTCTAAGACTATGCAAGTTGTAATACTATTTTGTAAAGACTGGATCATGCGATGTAATAGAATTTGATGCATTTGCATGATATTTCATTTTGTATTGTGGTGCTAGCAATTGATCCAGGGACTAGCACAATAACACAGGTATTCCATCTTTATTAAAAGTTGGGATGCTACATTCTTTAACGCCTTTCAGCTAGGCACAATGATTTTTAAAAGATGCTCACATAAGAATATGAGTTGAAGTACCATAAGATAGCATCAAGAAGAAAATATAAAACACATTTAAGTCTAACCCACTTCCTATGAAAAATAATCTTCTAGAAAAACAAGTCATGAAAGTACAAAGCAGTGAGCCTAGGAAAGCAAAACAAGTGCAACTTCATAAATTTCAACATAAAGAGGGGAAACTTAATATTGTTGATATGCATAAAACCATGTTTCCCACTCTCATAATAACTTTCAGTAGCATCATGAATAAAATTAAAAATATAACTATCACAAGAAACATTATTATCATGAGCACATGCATAAAAGAATTAATACTCTCCACATAAGCATAGGCATTCTCATTAATAGTAGTGGGAGCAAATTCAACAAAATAGCTATCATTATTATTCTCATCACCATAATCATTAAATATAAGAGGCATATTGTAATCATAATTAATATTTTCCTCTCTTGTAGGTGGACTGAAAATATCATATTCATCATTGTAAACAGGTGGAACTAGAATACCACAATCATTATAATCGTCATATATTGGAGGAAAGGTATCTTCAAAGAAAATTTCCTCCTCAAAACATGGGGGACTAAAAATATCATATTCAGCAAAACTACCTTCCCCAAGCTTAGACTTTTCCATAGCATTAGAAATAATGGTGTTCAAATAATTCATACTAATAACATTGCTATTAGCATGCAAATAAAGCTCCATAGGTTTTTTAATTTTCTCTTCAAACACTTCATGTCCTAACTCAAGATAAAGATTATAAAGCTCTCTCATATTTTTGTTGTTTTCCATTAAGCCTAACTAGTGAAAATAAAACCAAGAAACAAAAAGATATAATTGCAGAATCTAAAGGAAATAACTTCGAGCAATCACACCCGAGAATGTGAGAATCTTTTACCTTACCTCCCCGGCAACGACACTAGAAAAGAGCTTGATGTCTACGCACGCTTCTATTCTTGTAGACAGTGTTGGGCCTCCAAGTGCAGAGGTTTGTAGAACAACAGCAAGTTTCCCTTAAGTGGATCACCCAAGGTTTATCGAACTCGGGGAGGTAGAGGTCAAAGATATCCCTCTCAAGCAACCCTGCAATCAAGATACAAGAAGTCTCTTGTGTCCCCAACACACCCAATATACTTGTAGGGTACATAGGTGCACTAGTTCGGCGAAGAGAGAGTAAAATACAAGCAGTATGGATGATTATAAGTGATAATAACAATGTGAAATAAATATGGCAGCAAGAAAACATGTAGCAGATAAGCGGAAAATGGTGTTTCAATGCTTAGAAATAAGGCATAGGGCTCCTACTTTCACTAGTGGACACTCTCAACAATTCTCACATAATTGAATGCATAAATATCATCTCTTCATTGTGCTACGCCGAACCACTCTCCGGTCGGATAACGAACACTAATCATTGCATAGGGCTTTAACAGCACTCCTCACGTCTATATTCCCTCTCTAGGGCACCCCAATGTCACTACGAGCGCCATAAATTAGTAAACAAACGCCACAATTTCATAGGTTCACCTTCCAACACAAGATATAAATATCATGCTAAACCACACGGAGCACACACTGTCACCTTTACCCCGTGATCAAAGTGTTTACGGAGATAACAAAACCACTTGAGTAGCATAACAGATGAAGATCAATCTACAGATTCAGTTAGATTACAAAGATCATGATCACATAAAGATCACACCATGGGCAAGAGAGATGAACCACATAGCTACCGGTAGAGCCCTCAGCCCCGGGGGGGGGAACTACTCCCTCCTCATCATGGGAGACAGCAATGGCGATGGAGATGGCGGTGGAGTCGAAGGAGATGGCGTCCGGGGGCACTTCCCCGTCCCGGCAGGGTGCCAGAACAGAGATCTGTCCCCCGAAACTTGTCGGCGGCGGTGGCGGAGCTACAGATGTATTTTGCGGAAAAGGTCGATTCTCCTAGGGTTTATGCCTCGGGGGGAATATATAGGCGAAAGGGAAACATCGGTGGACGCCCGAGGGACCCACACCCCTGGCTGGGGCGGCCAGGGGAGCCCGCGCGAGCCTATGGTGTGGGGGCCCTAGGCCCCCCCTCCGGGTCTCTTCGGGACTTCTGGAAGCTTCCGGGGAAAATAGGAACTTTGGCTTTTGTGGCATCCAATTCCGAGAATATTAGCATAACAACTTTTCTGAAACTAAAAATAGTAGAAAACAGGGAACTGGCACTTGGCATCTTGTTAATAGGTTAGTCCTGGAAAACATATAAAAATGCTATAAATAAGGTAGAAAACATGTAGCAAATTTCATAATATGATCATGGAGCATCAGAAATTATAGATACGTTGGAGACGTATCAACAACCAACATTCTCGAGCATTTCAGCTTGGAGGAAGGGGGAGTGAAGACGTGTAAGAGAATCACTTCATCAATAAGGCCAGGACACTCAACACGATCTCTTGATACGAAAGAGTGTGATACTCGAATGTGGAACAGATTAGAAGCTAATGACACTTCTTTATTCTGTGGATTACAAAACCTTGACCTGGTCCTAGAGATGAACAAGGCACTGAAGTTTGTTTCTCATGACATTCCAAGGTGGAATGTTCTGACGGAACTTAAGAGCAAGTGCTTTGGAAGACTTCAACACGCATATGCAACTTGGTTTCCACGCGATGGATAAAGGTAGGAAAGCAACTAAAGATTAAGAACATGCTCCGGAAAATCCAGAGATCATGGGGATGCACAGGGTGATACTCCTTTATAAAACCCATGCTAGGAAGAGATGTATAGCAGAGTCATGAACAAGGATGTGAGAATCATATGCAATACACTTATCTTGATCCTTTTTCGTTCCAAAAGAAATCCTATGGCTATGAGAGTTGAGATTACCTAGCCATCCTGAGGTAGCAGATGTTCCTCGGGTTTCAACGTGATGGATCTTGGGTTAAAGGTCAGCATCCTATGCTGGTAGCATACACATCACATGATTAAGAAACCACATGATTCAACACACTTCAATCCAGCACATTCCGGGACCTTTGGTTCAAGTCCTAGGTTAAGCCCAAAGGAAGGAGTAACTACTATCTTAGTGCATTGAAGGACACTACGATTAGCAATCACGGAGTATTTTTCAAAATACAAACATATCTCCGGAAGAATGTGAACAAAGGACAGGAATACATTCGAGATGAAAGGAAATATTGACGTCCAGGATTTTAGACTTTAGAACAGGAGTATGTGGAACCCACACAACTCTGAGAGATTATGATGGAGAGGAAATATCCTAGTTTAAGAGATAACAGAATACGGAACACACACAGCTCTAGAGACTCAACACTAGGTCAACTTGGGTAAAAGACGTCCTTGCCGAAGAAGGCACCTAGGTTTTGAATGACTAGAAACTTTTCAAATCAAAACAGGTAAGGTGACCCAGAGTTAGAGCGATACCAGATACAGAGTAAAAAGAATCCTAAGAAGGTTTTTCACAATTTGTTTGGAGTTTCAAAGTAGTTTTCACAAACACTAGACTCAACATCAACCAAGCAGTAAAGTTTTCCTACAAGCAGTCCTGCTCTGATACCATGACTTGTCACGACCCCGGACCCAAAGGTATACATACTGTTATGCGCTTCTAGTCATGGACCCACAAGGGCTTCAGGGTTACCAGCCCCGGCCGCAACAAACAACGGCAAGCATACCTGATTCATTGGCACGCAGGCCGGATCACCATGGTACTACTACTCCTTGTGTCCATGCTAGTCATAACCAACTATGCATATCAAAGCGTCCATAAATCGTATGAAACTGAAGGAACGAGACCAAAGCTATACAGAGATGCTATGTGTCCAGAAAGTGCAACAACAATCGAGGGTTACTAGGGTTACCAAGCTCCAGGCCGAATCACATCGGCAGGCATGCTCGGAAATGGATCAACGGCTCCACAATACCTCGACTGTGACAAATATAAAGGCATAGCCAAAACTGTATAACAATGAGCTCGAAACCAACAACCAATCAAAAGCAGCACTCTAGAAATGGAAGCTGTATAAACAGGTACTACTAGAGTATAGCTTACAAACAGAGGTCACACGACCCAACAATACATCAGACAACGGAAGGCAAATTATGTTGCTAAACAACAAGAACCAAAAGGCCTAAGAGGCCGCAACATAAGGCGGCGTCCCAGCCCATAGATTCCAGGCTGCTACCTGGGAACCCCAAACTACTCGTCGATGTCCACATTGAATCACCACCGATGTGAGATCTTCACCTGAACCAAATTTAAGCAAACCTGAGTACGGGAGGTACTCAACAAGACTTAGTTAACCTATTATATATTTGTTGGTTTCATAAAGGGTTTTATGAAGGTTGATTTGTGTCAAGCAATCTTTGTTTTCCAAATCGAGGAGGAATAGCACGTCTCAATGAGTGTTTTCAAAACAGATGAGAAATCTACTCAACTACTGTAATCATCACCTTTTCATTCCACCAACATCATTTCCCAGCATCTCACATGCTACAAGGATCACCCCTCTCGGCATTTCCGAGGAGGCACCCTTCATTCATTGTCAACATCTTTTACGTCACGTTCAAGTTATCTATGGCCACACGACATTCACCAAGTCGTCCTTGTAACACCTGGGGTGTTACCCTAGATAGACAGTTGGTTGTTGCATTGCATCACATGCATCATATGCATTGCATCATGATTTCAAATCATTTCAATCATATTTGACATGATCCAATTGTGGTTTGGCAATTAAAAATCTTGCAAACAAATTAAGTCAATAAGCTTTCATCATTGTTTGAGTTAGTGGAATAAAAATTGTTTAAAATTCAATCTTTATGAAATGCTATGGAAAATTCAAATAACAACTTTAAAACTCAAATAAAGATTTTCAAATCTTGGGACTTAATGTTCACAATTGCATTGTTTTGTTGTTCGCAAATTAATAAAACATTTCATATAAAATAAAACCCCAAACCCTATTTGAAATTCAAATACCAATTTAAAAAATCAAACCTTATTTGAAATCCAACTAACCATTTAAATCCAACTAATATTTCCAATTTTGAAATAAAAACCAACCTTGCTTTCCATTATTGTTTTGCAACTTAATAGTAATTGTTTATCAAATTAAAACCCCAAACCTTTTCTATTCACCTCTCTCTCTCTCTTTTCATTACAAAAAAAAGGGGAAGAGAAAAGAAAAGAGAAAAAGCAAAAAAGCAAAATCAGGGAAAAGAGAGGGAGCAGCCCATCTAACCCAGCCCACCACCCCATCTAGCCCACTCCCCTTCGTCCCCCACCTCCGTACAGTCGATCCCCCCCTTCCTGTCGCTTTCATGTGCAGAAAAAGGCAGCAGCACGCACGTTCCCCACCTGCCCCTCCTTATCTCCCCCCTCGAGGCCCTTCCCGAGCCAAAACCCTAGCCACCTACCCTCCTTCCCCCTCCTAGCGCCGCCAGCTTCCTCTCCCCTCTTCCTCTGAACCTCTCTGCTCCATGTCTGCCCCCCAACATCCACCGTGAGCTCCACCTCTGTTCACCGCCACCTCCCCATCTCCACGGGCACCTCGAGGGGTTGCTGTTCCTTGGAATGGAACCGGCTACCCACCAGCTCCAAGTTCTGTGTAGGCGTCGTCGGCTGTTAGTGCCCGGAGCGCCGCCGCCGAGGACGTTTTCTTCCCCGTCGGTGCAGTCCGCCCTCCTCCTCTGTCAACTCGCGGGACCTTTCTCTTTGTCGACAGTGCACGGTATGCTCCCGTCCGCCTGGATCCCGCCTCTCTTCCCCTCTTGCTCTCGGTAACCGCCTTCGAGCGGAACCGGCTCGCAGTGCTGCAGATCGACGCTGATCGGCGGCCTAATTTTTGTCTCTTCGTCGTGGTTGGAAACGAACGTCAGTTTCGCCAGTTTTGCATGGGCTGGGTTGCCTCAAATTCAGTACAGCGCTACTCCTATCACAAGTTGTTAAGCAGCCCAGTGGCTTGCGACCTCGTCCTCCACCAGGGAGACCCGAGTTCGATCCCCCTGACCTGCGGAATATCTCCGCTTTTTCGTTCTTTTACCACACGATGGGCCCCATCTGTCAATGTCCCAGCGGCTGAAGCCCAACGAGCTTCCTCCTGGCCCGCTTGTCATTCAGTGTGGCTAGCTCTCCTTCGGTGAGAATAGTTCCAGGCCCTTTTCCTAATTACCAAAAATTTCAGAAAATGTGTGTATCTTCTATAAATCATATCTTTGCCATTTCAACTCTGTTTTGCACAAACAAAATATGTATCCCAGTCAGAAACTCATGAACTTTTCAAATATGCTTTTTGTTTTCTGTTTTGAAATTCCAAAATGCAATTCAAATTTTAATTCAAATAATTCAATTGTATTTTGCTAAAATTCATAACTATTTCATTCTTAATCCAAATAATGCAAATAAAATATGTTTCCCATACCATTTTGAATAACCTTTTCAAATATAAATTTTGTTTCATGGTTTGAATAAATTAAATTGCCTAAATAATTTAATACTTGTTTAATTCATTTAAATTTGATAAAATCATAACTTGCTCAAAATAAAATAATTTTGAACATGCAAAATATGTTTTCAAACCATCAAAGTGTGAACTTTTCAAATGTGAGTTTGAAATTATGTTTTGAACAAATAAAAAATTCAATTAAATTCAAACTTGTTTTAAATCCCTTTAAAACTTGTTTAATATTGTTTAATTCATAATTAAATTATCCTAATTCCAATTTCAATATTTGAAACATGTAATCCAACTGAAATTTGATGTTCTTTTCAAATATCAACTTTGTCAATTGTTTTGAACACTTTAACTTGATGAAAACAACAATTGCTTGTGTGACATGTTTAAGTAACCAAAATTTCGGAGATAGATATACTATTAGAGATTCTCGGAACTTGTTTAACATCGGCTCCTTCCCGTCTAGGGCGATCTACCCTAGGCGATCTGGCGGCGGTCTAGGGCTGCGGCCCTACTTCCCGTCGGTGGCCGCTCCGGCGCCGACGTACACTTTCACTCTCTCCTTGTAGGTTCTCGGTGATGGCTCACGTGGGTATATGGCGGTGGAGGGTGCAATTTGTCACGGGACTGGTTACTCGTCGTAAAACCCTGTACCAGGGTTTTCTACGTCTTGATCCTGCTTCTCGTCGGCTGGATCTATTGGATACTTCATTGGTAATGGTGGACGCGAGGGATCTGCGCAAGCATGAGGTAATTCACCCTGGATCTATGATCTATTTTCCTTGTCATGCGGCCTTGGTTGGTGCCAAGATTCCACGTCATAATGATTACCCAGTGGTCGTACTCCCCTCTGATCCGGTGGATCCTTCAGTTTTTGCGGTCCAAGCTACTCGTGATCTAGGTTTTGACTTCACTCCTGGTGAGAACTTTGCTGCTAATATCCAAAAGAGATTTTCTACTCCAGTGCATGCAGATAGATCTATTGGTTCCTTCACCATGGTAGTGTCTTTTGCTCGTTACACATTCAGTCTGGACTCGGATACTGTGAGTTTTGCCTTGGAGGCAGCAATTGGTGGTTTCTGTGGTGAGTTGAAACTGTTTAAACTGGCTGATAATGTTTTTGGCTTCTCTGTTTCTTGCAAGCAAGTTGGTTTGTCCATTTTGCAATTACGATCATACAGTTGCTTGCACTTCAAATGTTATTTTCACCTTTGGAGTAATGGTGGCCCTAATTGGATGCGTGAGTTTCATTCTTGGCTCAAGGAATGTGAGAATGAATGGATTCTGGTCTCAAGGAAAAATAAGCAGTACAAGAATAAAAAATTGGTTTCTCAGGTTTTTAAGCCTGTGGCTGCTAAGAAATCGCTTTCTGTGCCTATAGTTCGAGTCTCAGCTGTGGACAATGCGATTATGAACGTGGATTCTGAGGTTGCCCAGACAGTTGTTGGGGTGTCTCAGTTGACTGAGAAGAAGGATAGGTTTGAGCTTTCACATGATGCTAATAATGCCACTGTTGGAGTTGAGGCTCTGCTCCCTTCTGTTGTTGCTGGGCCGGTTAGGGTTCAAGCAGCGGTGGATTTCGAATCGTGGGACTGCCGGAGATGTCTTGCGATGGGCCATACTACTGCTAGTTGTACTAATCAGATTCGCTGCAAACTCTGTTCCAGATATGGGCATAAGGCCAAGCTTTGTTTGGGGAGGGCCCAAATTTCTAAAAGATGGACTCCTAAAAAGGCAAGCACAATCTCTGTCGGAACCGTGAAGGTCCCCTTGGTCGGTACAACTTCTTCTCATATAGTCTCGGCTTCTCCGGGGGTGCTCGCCTCGACTTCTACTCCTGTGCCTACCACCCCAAATCCGCCCTTGGACGTTAGGAGCTGCTGCTGCTGTCGGAAACCATGGCCAACTTTGAGATGGATCCGTTGCCGTGGTTACCTTGGGGCCATCAAATCATTGATGGAGGACCGACTAGGCTACCGCGCACTTTCTGCAACCCGGCGCAAGACCCGCCGGAGATTCATCGTGCTTTCTGCTATGCTCTGGTTCATCCGGCTCCACCGCCTGAGAACGGAGGAGTGTTGGAGACGCAGAGGTTGCTATTTTCCCCTGGACAGAGCATCTGGATAGAAACATTATGGAAAGATCAGCCTGCGGTTTTTGGGGTGGGTCCTGTTCGAGATGGGTAGTGTCAATTCCTAGGAACGCCCTGGTTCAGCATGGTCCTTTTGATTTGCACCTGCCTGGAGTATCGGTGAGGTTTGTGGAACCTGAGAGAGCTTTGAACCATCGAGCTGAGCAGGGATTTAGGCGGGGTTGGTTAATGTTCCTAGGTGTGCCGCCAGATTACAGGAACACTGCTGACATCATCAATGCGGTTTCAACTTTTGGCAAATACATCACCTGGAACTTTGATGATCCTATTAAGTCAAGAATTCTGGTTCTGGCAGATTTCTCTTCGCCTGCTAGGGTTCCTCGTGATGTGGTGTTTTGCAAATATTCAACAGTGGGAGCTACTAAAGAATCATGGACTGCACCTGTCTATATCATGTCAGCTGAATTTGCAGACCAATTACCAGCAGATGAAGATGAGATGCCTATGGATGGAAATCCACACCCACTACCTGGTGGTTTAGTACCCAATGCTAATATGTTTGTGGGACCTCAATTCCCTGAAATTGGCTGGGATCATGTTCAGCATCAGCAGGAGGTTGGTAACCAGCAGCATCAGGATGTGGGTGAACCTTGGAATATGGTGCCAGAAGGAGCAGAGGATCAACTCTCCATGGTCTTAAATCCTTCTGAGGCCTCTGTTTCTTCAGTGCAATACCCACCTATGCAGATGAATCAAGTTGTTCAGGTTGGGTTGGTACAGACTGTATTTGGACCTTGCCTTCCACCTCTGATGGCTTGGACAAGACTATTTGAGAAAACTATGCCTCAGTGCCTATCTCTCTCAATTCCTGCTTCAGTGGATTCCTCTCCTTTCTGGCTGCTTAATCTGAATAAGCGTTCCTGGACTCAAGCTTTTGATCAATTGTATGATGTTTTTGATCTGGTGGGTAAGACAGGGCACTCTCCAAGACTGAAGTTGTTTAAGGCTAAACATTCTAGCTTACCTAGTGCTGTTCCTAATCAGGTGCCTCAATCTGATATTGCTTTTCAGTCCTCTGGCACTGAACCCTTTTTATCTCAAACTGGAAAGCTTAAATCCAAGAAGGAACTGTTGCTAGGAGGTCTTGTCAGACGCAGTGCCAGACAAAGGGAGCTACAGAAGGGTTTTAAGCCTTCCCCTATGCTGGATGGCCATACTCATTACAGGAAACGTGCAAAAAAGAGTAACAGTAGCAGTGAAGATTCAGTGTGGAAACCTTTGGCTCTGATCTCCAAGGAGCATGAGCAGCATGATGATACAAACAATTTCAGTGGTTCTGATGGAGTGCAACCTTATACTTCCATCCAAACTTTGCAACAGATTGGGATTGGCTTGGGGATTGATAAATCACTGTTATCCAAGGAGAAGCTTGCAGCTAGGACTCCTTCTACCTCTTCAGACAGTTCTGATGTTTAGTTCCCCCTTATTCTTACTTTGGGTGGCTGGGTTGGCAGTGCAGTGTGTGTGCTTCTTTTATCTTTGGAGCTGTAATCCGTTGGTTATTTTGGGTTTTGTGGCACACTTTCTGTATCTGTTAACTGGTACTTGTTTCTGTGTTGTCAGACGTTATGTGCTTTTGTTACCTCCAATTGTACCAGTTGGTGGCTTTCAATTATTTATCAGTTGTAATGAATAGTGCTGGTAATCGTATGTGGAAGGTATTTGATCTAAATGTGCGTGGACTGAATGGTGAGGAGAGACAATCTGATGTGCGTGCTAAGATTGAAGAAAGCCAGTGTTCAGTTATTTGTTTGCAAGAAACTAAAATTGAGTATTTTGATCACAGGCTAATTAAAAAATTTTGTCCCAAACGATTTGATTCCTTTGTGTACTCTCCCTCTGTGGGTGCATCAGGGGGCCTCATTGTCATTTGGAATTCATCTATCTTAGCTGGGTCCTTGGTAGAAATACAAAGATTTGGTATTGTGGTTGATTTTGTTTCTGTGCACAACTCTGAAAAATGGAGACTGGTTAATGTATATGGACCTTGTCAAGGGATTGAAAGAGATAATTTTGTGACCTGGCTCTATAATTTGGATATTGGTTTTTGTTGATAATTGGTTGATTCTAGGTGATTTCAATTTTTCCAGATCAAGTGATAACAGAAATAGAGGATCTGGAGATATTAATGATATGTTTCTGTTCAATGATATTATTGGTAATCTTGGATTAGTGGAATTACCTATCAAAGGGAGGTCTTACACATGGTCTAATATGCAGGCAGACCCTCTACTTGTTCAATTGGACTGGTTTTTTACATCTGTTAATTGGACTATCACATACCCTAATACCTATGTACTTCCTTTGGCTAACTCCTCCTCTGATCATCTACCATGTGTGGTAGTGATTGGTACTTGTATTCCCAAAGCTAAGATATTTAGGTTTGAAAGTTATTGGACAGATCAGCCTGGTTTTTTGCAATGTGTCCAAAACTCATGGGGAAAACAAGTACATAAATCCTCAAGTGCTGCAACATTGGCTGCCAAGTTTAAGACTTTGAGATATGATCTAAAGAGATGGTGTACTGGATTATCCAAGCTAAAGCTCCTGATTGAGCTATGTAATAAAGCCATCTTTATTTTGGATGAGCTTGAAGAGAATAGGGTGCTATCTATCCCTGAGTCAAATTTTAGAAGGTTGGTTAAACAACACTTACAAAAACTTTTATCAGCTCAGACCAAATATTGGAAAGATAGGTGCACCATACGCTGGGCTAAAGTGGGTGAGGAAAATTCAAAATATTTCCATGCCATGGCAACCAATAGATTAAGGAGGAACTCTGTTGCTAGTCTTAAGAGTGAGGATGGCACTTTAATCACAGATCATGATCAAATGGCTGGTAAATTTTGGAATGTTTTTTAAGCCAGAATGGGTTGCACTAATGGTATCACCATGAGTCTTGATATTGATAGAATTGTTAAGAGAGTGGATGGACTGCAGGATCTATCTAAACCTTTTACTAAGGAAGAAATGGATGATATTATTAAATATATGCCAGGTGATAGAGCTCCAGGTCCTGATGGGTTCACAGGTATCTTTCTCAAAAAATGTTGGTCAATTGTTGCTAAGGATTTTTATCAACTGGCTCAGGATTTTCATGCTGGAAATACTGGGGTTGCTAGCATTAATACATCCTTCATCACTCTAGTTCCCAAAAACTCATCTCCAGAGTCTGAGAGTGACTATAGACCTATTTCCTTGACTAATGTGTGCCTCAAATTCCTTACTAAGCTGATTGCAAATAGGTTACAGAACAGGATTTTGGACTGCCTTAACAAGAACCAATATGGTTTTCTCAGAAACAGAACTATTCAGGACTGCATTGCTTGGACTCTGGAATATATACATATGTGCCATGCTTCCAAAAGGCCAGTTATTATTTTAAAACTGGATTTTGAGAAAGCCTTTGATACAATTGAGCATGAGGCCATAATTAAAATTCTCCAGTGCAAAGGTTTTGACAGCATTTTCATAAGATGGGTAAAAGATTTACTAGCCTCTGGTACTTCACAAGTTCTACTCAATGGAGTGCCTGGTAAGCAATTTATGTGCAGAAGAGGGGTCAGGCAAGGGGACCCTTTATCCCCTTTGGTGTTCACAATTGGTGCTAACCTGCTCCAGGAAGCAATCAATGATATTTTGGACTCAGGACAGATTTCTCTGCCTATTGACACAGGGGATCCTGATTTTCCAATCATCCAGTATGCAGATGATACTCTACTTATTGTTCCTGCTGATCAGGAACAAATCATGGCCCTCAAAACCTTGTTACACAAGTTCTCAGTCACCACAGGGCTTAAAATTAATTTCCATAAGTCTTGCATGTTACCAATCAATGTGGAACCTGATGATTTACTTCTGCTAGCTGAGAGCTTTGGTTGCCAAGTTGGTTCACTGCCTTTTACTTATCTTGGTTTGCCTGTGGGAACTACTAGACCAAAAATCAGTGATTTAACTCCAATTGTGACAAGATTAGAGAGGAGATTGTGTGCATCATCTTGTTTCTTATCACAAGGAGCTAGGCTGCAACTGGTTAACTCAGTATTCACTTCTCTCCCTGTGCATTTTCTTGCCACACTGCATCTTCCTCAGGGGATTGTGGAACAGTTAAATAGAATTATTAGACAGTGTTTATGGAGAGGAAATGAGGATACTCCTAAACAGTCACTTGCTTCTTGGGACATGATTTCTAAACCAAAAATGAAGGGAGGTTTAGGTATTACTAACTTCTCTAGCAAGAATGATGCATTGATGCTCAAATTTGTCAATAAGTTTTACAACAAGATGGACATGCCTTGGGTTAAACTAATCTGGGACAATTACTATAGAGGGACCATCCCACATAAAGGGGACCCATGTGGCTCCTTTTGGTGGAAGGATAACCTCAAATTAGTGGGTAAATTCTTGGAGATCACCAAACCAGTGGTCAATAGTGGGCAATCTGTTTGTTTCTGGATGGACTCTTGGGAGATTGGAGGTTCCTCTTTGCCACTACAGCTTAGGCTACCCAGACTGTTTTCGTTTGCCAAGGATGAGAAGGCATCAGTTTGGACTATCATGAACTTGGTGGATAGGGAGGAGGGGTTTCACCTGCCTTTGTCACCACAAGCTTTTGATGATTTGCTTATCCTCTCGGACTGGATGGATTCTGTTAGATTGGATGTTTCAAAAAATGATGAATGGCTCTGTACTTGGAAAGGTGGAAGTTACACAGCTGCTAAGTATTATGCTCATGTTCATAAGGACATTGTGGTTTGCCCTGTTATACAATGGCCATGGAAAAGCAAATGCATGATGAGAATTAAAATGTTTTCATGGTTACTGATTAATGACAGACTGAATACAAAAGACCTTCTGAGGAGGAGACAATGGACTGTAACTGATAATGATAGTTGTGCTCTTTGTATTGGAGACTGCTATGAAGATAGAGATCATTTGTTCTTTCAATGCAATTTTAGCAGCAGAGTGTGGAATTATCTGGGCATTGATTGGTCACAGGGAGTTGATTTGCTTTCAAAGGCAAGGCTTGCTAGGAAGAGTTTTGATAAACATTTCTTCTTGGAAGTGGCATTCATTTCTTGCTGGAACATTTGGAAAATTAGGAATGATGTAATTTTTAGATTGGATAGACCTAAATTTTCAGTTTGGAGGAATAGATTTGCTAATGACATGTATTTACATGTACATAGGTTTCAGAAGGAGAAGTCCTTGTCTGTTAAAAGTTGGATAGATAGCCTCCCCTAGGGGCCTGTCTGTTGTAATTTGTTGAACCTTTCTTTAAATTTTAATAAAAGGCTGTGGGGTTCTTTGCCCTACAGTAGAAAAAGTCAAAAAAAAAAACTAACCAAAATTTCCAATCTTAACCAATAATTTCCAAACTTGTTAAACCTTATGTCAATTGGTTCTATTGTTGTTATTTTGCTGTTTTCCTCATCCATGCAACATGCTAATCCACCTTCACCTGATGATTAGTGGGAAAACAAATCATCTAACCATAATTCATGGGCTTTTCATATGCAACTCAAATTGCATATGGGTCCATTTAAAATTGTTTATCATGTCAACTAGTTTATTCTGATGCATCTTTAACCTGTCATGCATCCATATTCTGATGCAGCGGAAGCGTGGTGGGCCCATAACCCACAGGTCCCAGGATCGAAACCTGGCTCTGATACCATTTGTGACGCCCCGAGATCGGGCACTATGCAGATTTCAGCATTCCCGCCAAAATCCACATAATAACCGATTCCAGGTTGCCACTTGTGATAACATTACAATAGTTCACGAATATTCCACAATTACAACAGAAACAGATAGGTACAAGATGACTCAAACGAGCCAGGGTTACAACTGATACAATACAAAGATCCAAATAACAGCGGAAGAAACAACATGGTGTCCGGCTACGGACAAGATACAAAATTGGACTAAGAGTCCTGAAGATAACCGAGAGCGTCCAATCCCTGCCCAGGCCAAGCCGGAGGGATTCCCAAGCTAACGTCGTCAGACTTCAAACCTGCTGACTGCAATGTTGAATATGCAGCCACGAAAGAGATTCGTGGGTCAGTACGGTTAAGTACTGGCAAGTGGATAAACCCATACTCACAAGAATACCGGCGTAGCCAGTCATCACAAGATACAAATACTTTAGGATCAACGGAAAGGAAGGGGTTATTGCAAATAAGCGACAGTAGGCTGCACTAACCAACTACAGAGAGATACTACAACTTCCGGCTAACAGAAAGAAGATAAGATCGAGTATTGTAACCAACTGACAGTAACTCCAAACCAACCCATCCTGGATCTCGCCCCTTATCCAAAGAAGCAATCCGAGGATAACTCACACAGTTGGATTAATGAATAATGGATCAGGTTGTTGTGTCAATAAGACTATTACTAGTCAAGTTATTATCATTAGGTGTAAGTTGTCTGGGTACTTGTTAGCCAGTACTTTCACCAAGTAATCCATAACCGCGGAAAACACGGCTTCTCGAGAAGATTTATCCCTGCAGGGGTGTGCTCCAGTACCCGTACACACTCAAGCCACCAACTAAAACTCAGGTTGGCTTGACACGACCCAAACCATCCCTACAACCCATCCTAGGAGCCACGGAGCTATAAGGTCCCAGCCACGCAGCCGAATACTCAGCGCAGGTGTGCAAAACTCCCGCAGGACACAACACCCCGGCACTACAGGCCTCGCCCTATATGCATCATCATCATCATAAGTAACCATGGGTGATCAACCCATTATGCAAGGAGCAAATGGAACACCCGAACTAAGTGTGGCTCTTCGGACAAGCTGCAGATCAGATCTAAGTCGAGGGGGGTCCCATACTACCACCCGGATGCGGTGAGCACGCTCATCATGGATCAGTAGACAAGACCCTTTTCCTATTAGGGTCGACACTAGCAGGCCTCAAAACCACTTAGGGCCTCCTGCCGGTGCCTTATCAGCATATTATTAATAACAGGTTGATTGATTAACATCGAGCCCCAGAACATAATAGAAGTAACAACAGAAAGTAACGGGTAACAGACTCGCGCAAAACAACCCTAAGCATGCTAGTAAGACACGGGCAACAAGCAATGGTTATAGGTATGGAGGTGAGGCAACATCAGGGTTAAAGGATTCATGTGATAGGTTCGTAACAGAAACAACTACTACTAAGGCTAGCAGAAAAGAACAACGGAAAGTATCGGTAACAAGTGATGAAAGGCAGCCATATGGCAGCAAGTGAGTATACTTGCCTGAGATCCCGCAAGGTAGCAGAACTTGTCGTTGCTCACAGCATCTCAACGTCCTATCCGGAAAGAAGCAACGAACCTCGAACAAACACCGGATGCAACAATTACTACTACGGCAAAAGATCCAGCATGATCAAGATATGGATGCATGACAGGTTAAAGATGCATCAGAATAAACTAGTTGACATGATAAACAATTTTAAATGGACCCATATGCAATTTGAGTTGCATATGAAAAGCCCATGAATTATGGTTAGATGATTTGTTTTCCCACTAATCATCAGGTGAAGGTGGATTAGCATGTTGCATGGATGAGGAAAACAGCAAAATAACAACAATAGAACCAATTGACATAAGGTTTAACAAGTTTGGAAATTATTGGTTAAGATTGGAAATTTTGGTTACTTAAACATGTCACACAAGCAATTGTTGTTTTCATCAAGTTAAAGTGTTCAAAACAATTGACAAAGTTGATATTTGAAAAGAACATCAAATTTCAGTTGGATTACATGTTTCAAATATTGAAATTGGAATTAGGATAATTTAATTATGAATTAAACAATATTAAACAAGTTTTAAAGGGATTTAAAACAAGTTTGAATTTAATTGAATTTTTTATTTGTTCAAAACATAATTTCAAACTCACATTTGAAAAGTTCACACTTTGATGGTTTGAAAACATATTTTGCATGTTCAAAATTATTTTATTTTGAGCAAGTTATGATTTATCAAATTTAAATGAATTAAACAAGTATTAAATTATTTAGGCAATTTAAATTATTCAAACCATGAAACAAAATTTATATTTGAAAAGGTTATTCAAAATGGTATGGGAAACATATTTTATTTGCATTATTTGGATTAAGAATGAAATAGTTATGAATTTTAGCAAAATACAATTGAATTATTTGAATTCAAATTTGAATTGCATTTTGGAATTTCAAAACAGAAAACAAAAAGCATATTTGAAAAGTTCATGAGTTTCTGACTGGGATACATATTTTGTTTGTGCAAAACAGAGTTGAAATGGCAAAGATATGATTTATAGAAGATACACACATTTTCTGAAATTTTTGGTAATTAGGAAAAGGGCCTGGAACTATTCTCACCGAAGGAGAGCTAGCCACACTGAATGACAAGCGGGCCAGGAGGAAGCTCGTTGGGCTTCAGCCGCTGGGACATTGACAGATGGGGCCCATCGTGTGGTAAAAGAACGAAAAAGCGGTGATATTCCGCAGGTCAGGGGGATCGAACTCGGGTCTCCCTGGTGGAGGACGAGGTCGCAAGCCACTGGGCTGCTTAACAACTTGTGATAGGAGTAGCGCTGGACTGAATTTGAGGCAACCCAGCCCATGCAAAACTGGCGAAACTGACGTTCGTTTCCAACCACGACGGAGAGACAAAAATTAGGCCGCCGATCAGCGTCGATCTGCAGCACTGCGAGCCGGTTCCGCTCGAAGGCGGTTACCCAGAGCAAGAGGGGAAGAGGGGCGGGATCCAGGCGGACGGGAGCATACCGTGCACTGTCGACGAAGAGAAAGGTCCCGCGAGTTGACAGAGGAGGAGGGCGGACTGCACCGACGGGGAAGAAAACGTCCTCGGCGGCGGCGCTCCGGGCACTAACAGCCGACGACGCCTACACAGAACTTGGAGCTGGTGGGTAGCCGGTTCCATTCCAAGGAACAGCAACCCCTCGAGGTGCCCGTGGAGATGGGGAGGTGGCGGTGAACAGAGGTGGAGCTCATGGTGGATGTTGGGGGCAGACATGGAGCAGAGAGGTTCAGAGGAAGAGGGGAGAGGAAGCTGGCGGCGCTAGGAGGGGGAAGGAGGGTAGGTGGCTAGGGTTTTGGCTCGGGAAGGGCCTCGAGGGGGGAGATAAGGAGGGGCAGGTGGGGAACGTGCGTGCTGCTGCCTTTTTCTGCACATGAAAGCGACAGGGAGGGGGGATCGACTGTACGGAGGTGGGGGACGAAGGGGAGTGGGCTAGATGGGGTGGTGGGCTGGGTTAGATGGGCTGCTCCCTCTCTTTTCCCTGATTTTGCTTTTTTCCTTTTTCTCTTTTCTTTTCTCTTCCCCTTTTTTTTGTAATGAAAAGAGAGAGAGAGAGGTGAATAGAAAAGGTTTGGGGTTTTAATTTGATAAACAATTACTATTAAGTTGCAAAACAATAATGGAAAGCAAGGTTGGTTTTTATTTCAAAATTGGAAATATTAGTTGGATTTAAATGGTTAGTTGGATTTCAAATAAGGTTTGATTTTTTAAATTGGTATTTGAATTTCAAATAGGGTTTGGGGTTTTATTTTATATGAAATGTTTTATTAATTTGCAAACAACAAATCAATGCAATTGTGAACATTAAGTCCCAAGATTTGAAAATCTTTATTTGAGTTTTAAAGTTGTTATTTGAATTTTCCATAGCATTTCATAAAGATTGAATTTTAAACAATTTTTATTCCACTAACTCAAACAATGATGAAAGCTTATTGACTTAATTTGTTTGCAAGATTTTTAATTGCCAAACCACAATTGGATCATGTCAAATATGATTGAAATGATTTGAAATCATGATGCAATGCATATGATGCATGTGATGCAATGCAACAACCAACTGTCTATCTAGGGTAACACCCCAGGTGTTACAGTCCTTAACCGTGGACACGGCTTTCCGAAAGATTTATCCCGGCAGGGTGGTACACTTTACCCACACGTACCATCCGACTATTAACGCCACATGTATGATCCTTGGGAGCGCGGCAGAGGGTGGTTGGCCACGACCATTACCTTGTCGATCCATATCCATGAGTCAAACCAAACAGGGCCACCCCGTCAACAGGGAGTTGGCCACCTCCTGACGGCACCCGTTCTGTGAGTCGGGATCAAGATCCGTGTACGTTCATCACTTGTCCCGGTCACGCCCTAAACACCTCCAAAAGGTTTTTGACTCACACGCAGATGGAACTCCCAAACTACGTGACTCACGGATAGAACCAAACAAGTTAGTTAGTCAAGCGCGGTCTGTTAGGCCCCGCGTGTGGTTGCACGCTCAGTCTTGGTTTCCGCGGCGAGACCTTAATCCTAGGGTTGGCAAGTACAGGACAAACAACCACTTCCCAAGTGGCCTCCCATCCAAGCCTTAGTCAGGTTAACCACACAATGGTCATCTCAACACGTCATCATATCATACTAGGTTATCGCAGCTCTTATTCATCAACCGGATGGAGCAGGGGTAAACAAACATGTATGACTAAGCGAAGCAGATTTGAGGCTCTGGCGATGCGCACAAGAAAATCTATGGCGGCTAGGAGCAGTGGATCAGGACATTAAGGCAATGCAGTATATAGGTGACCTATATCTACTGACATCAAATACTTTGGAATCGAATGCAAAGTACGAGAATCAAATGATGTTGGAAAACATATATGAGCAGATAAGAGGTTATGCTTGCCTTGGTTATAAGAAAACCAGATAAAGGCTTCAGGAATAAGTGTTTGACTTGTCGGTTAAGATCAAATATTCGCCAATGGAGTTGTTGATCTTCACTTCGGGATCGGATTCTACCGAGGGGGGACAACACCCAAAAAAATAACAACAATCATCACATAGCATCGATGCAATGCGCAATATGTATGCATGAGCAAGTTAATGCACTAAGATAAAGCGCTAGACATGTTCAATGGGTTGTTAGGGTTCGGATGTCAATTATGGAATTTTACTGAAATTAGCCCCGAAATAGACCCCGGAGGGCAATTCGGGCAATTATGAAAGTGAGTACAATTTTAATTGCTCAAATGGGTTTGAAAACACCATAAATGTATTGCATTTGTCATTTTTGAGCAATTTGGGATATAACTTTCAATTTTCTAATTTTATTGAATAAAAACTTATTTTCTCTATTTTAAATGAATTAAACAATATAAATGGTCAAATATCAACTTTGATAAACATGTGTGAAAATGACATATTCATGTAGAGTATATTTTTCTGAACATGTTGAATATTTTTCCATATTTTTCTGAGTTACAGAAATAAAGTTATTCATTGTTCAATTTTACTTCATTTTCAGTAATCATTAAACAGGGCCCACGTGTCAACTCCTTTTTCTATTTATTTTCAAAAGAAAAACTGGTTTATGACATTAGCATGATGCAATGGTGATGTCAGCTCGAGTTCAATCCCTCTGTTCTGCACAAATTCGTTCGAAAGGCCCCAAATTGATGCAAATTGTTTGCTCCACTAGGTAGAGGAGATCTCCACGAGTCTGTAGGTGGTGGCGGGCTGACCATTTGGTCACCGGAGTAGCCCCGGCGACCAAGAACATGGCGGCGGCCGGCGAGGTACGGGTACAGGAAGCTGCGGAGGGGGAGGAGCCAAGGTGAGGGCATGGGAAGGACGAGGGCCTCACCGTGGGTGCTCTAGAGTGGACGGCCGGAGGAGGGAGGGCCGGTGACGGCGGCGCTGTGAAGTTTCCCGTGGAGGCCGAAGGTGAGGGAGATGCGGACGGCGGCGGGGATACGGGCCTTCCCGACTCGATTATTTCCCCAAGAAGATAGAGGAGAGGACGACGGTTGCAGGGGTGGTCTTGGTTTACTCCGGGGCAGCCCGCAGCGGCGACGGCGACCGGTGGCCTTCGGGCTAGGATTTCGGGTTCGGAGGGAGATACAGTTAGGAAGAGGTTCTGTGAGGGCAATGAGGAGGGAAGAAGGGCCACGATGTCCTCCTGGGGTCCTCATCCACGAGAGGAGCCGCACACACAGGAGGTGGCAGGGGCAGCGTCGGCGGCGGCCACGCAGCTGCCTACTGCTTTCTGTCCAAGGAAGAAGAAAGGGAAAAGGCTTTTTCAAGAAAACCCCCTGAAAGTTTCTCGAATTTACAGAATAGCCCTTTTCTATTTAAAAACATAACATAAACCATTGTTTTGAGGGCCTTTTTGTAAAGATAAAAATTGGCAAAAATAAGATTTGAAAACCTTGTCAAATTTCCAACCTCACCATGTTTTTCTTTGGTGTATTTGAAATATTTTTCAGTTCAAAATTTTGAAACCCACATTAAGTAGTATTTGTGGAGATTTTCTCAAACCATTTAAATTCACAACTTAAATTGTTTCAATCATGATTAAATTTTTGTTTCATGCATGTATGAGATGAATACAGCACCACACGCCCTAATTTAGCAAATTTGGGATGTCACAATCCTGCAATCTGAAATGTGACAAAATTAGTATTTACCTCATTGTCTCAAGAAATAGCAAAAGTCTAATGAATATAGCATATCATTTCCAGATTCATCCTAGACTTGTGACGTACATGTACCTCCTCAAGAACTGAGAAGCTCAAAATCTGGCATCTCACAAGCTTCAGGCTGCCATCTAAATTTTTGATAATCAAAGAGCATCAAATTAAAATCTTGTGAAGCCATTTTGTCTCAAAATGCAGTAGAGAACCTTGGAAATGGTTTAAATATAAAGTCTGGAACCAAATTTTTTTTTAGAAAACAGGCAGACATTGCCCTGCTTTAACTTAATAAATCAAACCAGTTCATACAAAGGACCACGACACTACTGGGACTACAACTTCTCCGAGCGAGCACACACACCACACACCTGGTTGGGAAAACAGCCCAACGAAACACGAACACAGTGACCACTAATCAGGCGCTGGAGATGCCACCAGCGTCGAGAACCTCCTCCTCAGCTCAGCGACCAACTAAAGCAGTTGTGCCCGTTCTTGCTCCTTTGCGAGCGTCGCCCACCACTGCATAAACACAAGTGTTTTGAAGATAATATCAGTCGGTCTGTTAGGGAACGACGCCTCAATAGAGTATTTGTTGTGTGTAAGTCAAATAGTCCACGCCAGCGCGGCAAACAACACCCAAGTTGTTCGTCACGCCGGCCCGAAGTGCGAATGAAGTAAACTGAAGAACTGCGGGATGTTCGCCGGGCTCCAGCCGCAACCCAAAACGTCTCTGATCACGCTCCAACCCAATCTAGGAAGCACTCGTTGGAAGAATATATGAGCCGCGTCCTCCGGCTCACCGCATAAGGTGCATCGCCCGTCCGACGGGCCCCTACGGGTGGCCACCTGCACCCTAGAGGGCAACCGATCCAGGACCAGCTGCCACGTGAAAATCTTGACCTTTAGGGGCAGCCTCGCGCCCCAGATGTCAGAGTGAAAGTCTACAACCGTCCAGCGCAGAGTACATGGAGGCGACAGAGAATCTGGCCGACGACTCAAGCGACCAGGTGATACAATCCTGGCCCTCCAGGAGGTGCACCCCGCCCAGCTCCGCCGGCAGGCGCAGCCATTGGCTCGCACCTTCCTGATCAAAAGAACGGCGGAAGGTCAACCCAGCCCCTGCCCCCGCAAGCGTCTCTGCCCCCACAAGCGTCTCTGCCACCGTCACCGTAAGGTTGCTACAGATCGCAAAAAGTCGGGGGAACCGCACCCGTAGAGGGGCATCCCCTAGCCATCAATCTAGCCAAAACCGTGTGCGTACCCCTTCTCTGACTTTGAATTTCGACCCTAGTTTAAAGAGGTGTTTGATTTTGTGGAGACTTCTCCAGAATTGCGATCCCCCCTGGGACTGCGCCGCAAAGATATCTGATGCTTCTGGATACTTAGCTTGGATCAGGCGCTTCCACAGAGAGTCCCCCTCATCTTGGAACAGGCGCCAGATCCACTTTAGCATGAGGGCTTTGTTCATGGCTTTGGTATTGGTAAGCCCTACCCCCCCCTACCCCCCCCCCCCCCCCCCGCGCAGTCTCTAGGTCGACACAGCGGCGGCCAGTTCACCATGTGGTACTTGCGGTTTGACCCCGCTTCCTCCCAGAAAAATCGAGCCCGTATTGAGTCAAACTATTAGTCAGATTACCAATCGTATAAACAACTTCATAGCAAATATGATACTTCAGATTACAAAGCAACGTCTTTATTTTCACACAAAATATTAGTCAGTTTGGTACATATATTCCAGGTGCCAATTTTTTCCAGGTGGCGCGCGAGATTCGCATCGTTCCGAATCCCCTGACAATCCAGGTGACGGGTAACCTTACTCATACATTTAGAAGTCATTACACAATAAAACAGAAAAGACGATGGTCTCAAGCTACATAGAGGTTACATAAGTACAAAAATCTTTTGTAGGCAGAACACTGGAAGGTGGCACATAACTGAAACGTGTTGAAGCATGTCACAGCAGAGATAAAAGCTTATACACCATGTCATTGTGTTGAAGCTATAGTTGGGGCGAAAGGCACCTAGGTGCAACTGAAACATGAGTAGTAGTTATATCTGACAGACATGCTTCTAGTACGTGTCTTCACTTTCATCCTACGGAAAAGAAAGAGGAGCTCAAGCCCAAACTTGAACCAAAAAAAGGTAGTCAGGTTTGGGCCACACATTGTTTTTTTAGATAAAAGGCACAATGCCCAGCTTTGAATTAACAAAACTAGAGTTACAACGGCAAATTACAGATGCTGAAAGAACAGCCTTACAGGAACCAAAAAACAAGCAAAAACTTGAGCTTTGAGACCACCGTCCGCCGACAAGGGAAGCACACAGGAGAGCAGCGTCGAGAAGCCGGACACACCACCGGGGGGATCGCCATCGTCACTCCCAGCTCGACGTCGCCGTCAGGACATTCGCCTCCACCTTCAGAGAAGACCCCTTGTCTTCTCGCCCTGGCTCGTAGGGCGCCGAACCGTCGGAAGGTAGAGCAGCTCACCGAGAGCACGACTGCAGACACTTCACGGAGCAGAGGAGAGGACCCCGAACGAGCACCACAGCACGCGAGCAGGCAAGACACAGACGCCGTCGCCAACACCGCCTCCGCCGCAAGACGCAAGCTGCAGGACAAGAGCACGCAGATCGAAGACACGACAGAAGGAAGGCCAGAGCTTCCATGGCAGAGCTCCACCCAGACGCTGGCTCCACGCAGAACGACACGGTGTTGCCATCGCAGAGGAGACCCATTCTCCTCTCGCCCAGGCTCGAGGGTGCCGACCCGCCGACGGACAGACCACCTGCGCAAGGTTAGCACAGCTAGCTCGGGAGCACGGCCAGGGACCCCTGCACCACAAAGGAAGTCGCCACAAGCAGGCCACAAATCGTACGCCAAGCCTCCCCCTTCTTCGCCGCCCAAGGCAACGTCTCCAAGGAGAACGCGACGCCGGAGCGCCGCCGCCGCCCGGTCAAGGACCTAGGGTTTTCACCCGGGCAAAGGAGAAGAAGAGCTGGGAGGGGGGGTCGAACCTCGTCGTCGCCTCCAAGGAGAATCACGGCGTCGAGGACGTCGCCGACGACGTGGCCACCCCGCTGGCCAAGGATTTCTCCCGGCCGAGCCCCCCACTCAGCCAGCCCCGCGATGGGCTGGGAACTTCGCTGGACGCGGCCGCCGTCTTCAGATTTGGATCCGGGAGTCAACGGGAAGACCTCCCATCGCGAGCCTCTTCCACCGCCCCCTCGCCGCCCACGCGACCAAGGAGGACGGCCAGCAGCACCAGCGACGTCCCCCGCCGCCAGGGCCGGCGCCGCAGACCCACCATCGACCGCCGTCTCCGAGACCAGGACTCTCCGCGTGCGGGGCGGAGCGGCGAGATCCTCGCCGCCACCTTCACCGTCGGCCGCACGGGGTTTTCCGGCGCCCTCCTCGGGTGGCGGCGAGGGCAGTGAGGGGAGGGGGGGTGGCGGCGCGGCTAACCCTAGTCGCCCCCGAGTAGCCCTCGGGAGGACGACGCGAGGGTGTTTGCTACTCCGTAGTGTGACTCGATCGGGCCACACATTGTAAAGCGTGTCATTACAAAGAAATAATGTTTATTTTATAAGGCAGTACATATAAGTCATCGAAGACTTGATTAAGCAACATAGTTATGTATATGATCTTCTAGTTGATAAAAATTATTAATCATCTCCGTATGTAGACATGATCCTTCATTGTAGTTTTGCTAAACAACTTTGCACTGCCTATGTATGCACTATATAAATCAATGTTCAAGATATCGCTTATCGGGAACTTATCGGTCGACCCCCGATAAGTGATAAATCGGCCAATTTATCGGTATATCGGCCGAAATATCGGAATATCGGCCATAATATCAGAATACGGCCGAAATATCGGCCAATTTATCTTATCGGCCAGACACCGGTAAGCGATAAATCGGCCGATTTATCGAAATATCGGCTGATATCCTTAATAGAGATTTAAATATCATCGGGTTGACTAACCCAATACTTCTTAGAAGGTTAAACCATGTCCTGGAGTGTCTGATGGGTGGCTAATTTTGGAATTATCATGGTAGATGACATGAGGAGAGCATATAGCAAGCTAAAAAGGGAAATGCTCTTGGACAACATAACAAATTAAGGATACATATTGGCCAGAAAAATCACCTTGCAACCTGGAGTCGTTTAAATCCACAACATGCAGGGGCATATAATATTACCTGCATGTACTACATCAGCAGCTAGAACACCCAAACAATCTCTAATTAAACCAAATTTGTCATCTATGAATTTGATTAAATATACAGAAAATTGGGACACGAGGTGCACATTCATATGAAGAGATGCTGTATCATATGAAGAGTTTCCCATCTGACAAACACCTAAGAAGAAACATACGAATGAAAACATAATAGGCAGTCACCTGGTTAGTGCTATCCTCAGCTTCATAGGCTTAGTTGTTCAGGTTTCCACACTTTTCCCGATGACCCCAGTAAATAAAAAGACACAAAACTGAGAAGTTTCTGCACTGATCGTTGTAAGCACAAACACGTACAAACGGTATTTAGGCATTTTTAAAGTCTTTAGGTATTTTAAACTCCAGGGTACGTAATGAAAAGGTCTGGTTTCTAAAATATGAGTATAGAACAAACTGTAGGTACCGGTGGTGGATGTCTAATGCCTTATGGCTACTGTTAATTTCTGAATAGGCAAGTGAACAGTTCAATAAATGATAAGATGAAAGATTTGGTCGCAAAGCAAACAAGTATAATGTTTGTTGGTAGTTCTGAGATCGTGAAATACTGTATAATGAATTCAGATAGGTACCATTGAAGAGATATTTATCCAGGTCAGACATTCGATTTAATTGCTAAAGTAGTATCATCGGTTCAAAAAAGTTACCAACTGATTGTGAAGTAATATCGGGTCAAGAACTGGTTGGAAACTTGTCAATCTTCCTCCTCATTTGATTCATCACTTCCCTAGTTCAATCAGAGGACTCATTAGGAAAACCAGAAGATTATGGCCCTGTTGAACGGCAATGCTAAACAATGGACATTTCAGGCTGTAAATAGTGGAAAAACACGTATTAATTCCACCCAGTTATATCCCAAGAGATCGATCCAGACTCCTTTCTCCATCATCAATAGAACAATTTCTATTAGCACCATGCAAAGCTACGTCCTATAGAATCCATCAAACAAAAGGAAGAAAAAGAGTAACGACGCCATACATGTCCCTGGTGGAAACATAGTTATGTGGTAGGTATTTTATACAATATGAAAGCCAAGAACAAATCGATTATTATGACAAAGTCGCATAGTTTTAAATATCTCATCCTACAATGTTATATACTACTACCTCTGATCCAAAAAAAAATTGCCGCACGCTCTACCTATGAATTGTTCGTACACATCTCTTTACTCCCGATACTTTAATCGGATCGGAGGGAGTACTTGATGGACTACTATTTCTAAACAACAAAATGAATAAAAAAACAAATGTACAAATCAGGCAGCAGCGCATCCTTTGAGTTTCAGTTTACCTTGAACTACTTCTCGCTGTATCAGCTCTAGAAAAATCATCTGAAACCAGACCATGTGCTCCATAAAATTTGAATCATTCAAACAATACCTAGAGGTGGGAAAAAATAGAATCATATGCCCGACAAATAGGAAAAAAATCAGGACAAACACTTACAAGAAATAATTTAGTTCTACACTGTAAAATAACTAGCAATCCCGATACCCCAAAGCCTGGGTCTGTGTGACTTTATATTACAGAGAGGAGGAACGTAACACGAGGAGGAACGTAACACGTCCGGTCAGATACATGGTCGGTTAGGTACACGAGTAGGACCCGGACTCTAATAACAGGTTATACTACTACTTTAACATTCCCCCCTCAACCATAACTTATCCAAGTTAAGATTGCGACGAAAGACTAACAATTGCCTTGTAGTAAGTGACTTAGTGAATCCATCTGCCACTTGATCTCCTTAAGGAATAAACCGTATATCTAACAACTTTTGAGATACTCTCTTGCGAACAAAGTGATAATCTACTTCAATGTGTTTTGTCCTTGCATGAAATACTGGATTAGCTGAGAGATACGTTGCTCCAATATTATCACACCATAAGCATCCTGTTTGAGACTGATGCACTCCCAATTCTGTAAGTAATTACTGCACCCAAATGACTTCAGCTGTAGCATTAGCTAAAGCCTTATACTCAGCCTCCGTACTGGACCTGGAAACTGTAGCCTGATTTCGTGCAGTTCACGAGATCAAATTTGACCCAAAAAACACAGCAAATCCTCCCGTTGATATCCTATCATCTGGGATCCTGCCCAGTCAGCATCAGAGAAAGCACTGACTAGTGTAGAGGAAGATCTACTCAATTGCAGTCCAAGTGAAATTGTGCCTTGTAGATACCTCAAGATTCTCTTGACAGTTGTCCAGTGAACAGTAGTAGGAGCGTGTAGAAATTGACACATTTTGTTGACGGAGAATGAAATATCCGGTCTGGTCAATGTAATATATTGCAAAGCTCCTACAATGCTCTTATAACGAGTAGAATCCTCACTACTCAAAGGCTCACCATCAATAAGTGACAACTTATCAGCAACTGACAAAGGAGTATCAACAGGTTTGCAGTTTTTCATATGTACACGACTAAGTAAATCATTAGCATATTTTTCCTGAGTAAGAATTATACCATCATGTACCTTCTTCACTTCGATCCCCGTCGCTGGCGCCTTCTTTTTAAGGTGAAAAACTACGCTAGCTAAGAAAAAGAAAAGGGCTGCGCTAATGGCAAGGAGCAAGAAAAGGGCAGCTAGCTCGAAATCCGATAAATCGAATACCTCCTGGCTTCAGTTATGAGAGAGAACTCCAAGGCAGGATAAAGACAGAGTTGGATTCAGCCGCGTGGGGAATGAAACAACATTCATGGAATGAGTTGAGGCAAAACCTCCAGCTCTTTTTGAGAGTCAGGGGCAAGCCCGGCCTAGCGCTTTTAAAAGGGCTGTCTGCATTACTGGATTCAGAAAATAATGCAATGTGCCCAAATCCTTTAGAGCAAAATCAAGTCCGAGATCATGAAGAAGAGCATCAACGGCTTTCTCTGACGAACTAGCAACAACAATATCATCAACGTAGATAAGCATAAAGATGGACACGCCCCCTTTGTTGTAGAAGAACAGAGAAGTATCAGCCTTAGATGCAGAAAAACCAAGAGATTGCAGCTTGACACTCAACCGGGAGTACCATGCCCGAGGTGCTTGTTTTAATCCACATAGAGCTTTATCAAGTTTGCAAATATGTCCCATTCGAGAGCAGTCCTCATATCCAGGAGGTTGCTTCATATAGACCTCTTCTTCCAGAACACAATGCAAAAACGCGTTCTTCACATCGAGTTGTCGGAGGTGCCACCCTCGAGACACAGCAATAGACAACACCAAACGAATAGTCGCCGCCTTGACCACAGGACTAAAAGTATCCTCGTAGTCAATACCATCTCGTTGCTTAAAACCCTTAGCAACCAATCGAGCCTTGTAACGATCAATAGACCCATCAGCCTTGCGCTTTATCTTATAGACCCATTTGCAATCAATGACATTATGTTTACCAGTACCTGGAATTAGCCGCCAAGTTTTGTTATGCATCAATCCAGAATACTCCTCATCCATGGCAGTCTTCCACTTTGGATCAGCAAGAGCTTCATTAATACTATTGGGCTCGCCAGTGCTGCACAGATTTGCAAACCGAACACGATCATATTTGACACGTCCATCTGTGATAATTTTTGGCCAAAGAATACCGCTTTGACTGCATGTGTGTACGCGTTCTGATACAGGCACAGCTGAGGCACAGGAACATAAGTTGCAGAGGATCCCGACGTTTCTGCAGAATGCGGTACAAAAGATCATGTAGCATGTTGGTTGGAACCTTCACTCGGCGCAGAAAATCCCGAAGCATCGGATGCATCGAACGCACGTACCGCGTGTGGCCCATGTGAGCCGGCCAGAGACGCGTCGGACGCAGCGTCCTCTCCCGTACGAGACTGCCACCAAGTCTTGTGTCCCGTGCGAGACTGCCGGCACAGAAGGCCCGTGCGAGCCTGCTGGTGCAGAGACAGCTTCATCTGAACCTGCCATGTGGGGCGAGAACGGCACAGGGGAAGCCTCGTCATGCGCGTGCCTAACACTGCTGCCCAAGGATTCCTGACGACGCGAAGACCCAGCATCTTCTCTAGAATCGTACCTGAGACATAAAAATCTGCAGAACTACTGTTTGGAGCCGAATTTTCACCCGATTCCTGTATAAATAACTCAGCAGGTATATTAGCACCAGGATGAACATCAGGTTAAGCTGTAAATCATTCCCCTCATGATTTTGCAAATTAAGAGGTTGAAGTAAGGAAGGAAGCAAAAGAATTTCGGCACGAAGTTGAGCATCGGCATTGGAATGAAGCGACACAAACGGGAAAACTGACTCATCAAAGACAAGATCACGTGAAATATACACAGGTCCAGTCGGAATATCAAGACATTTGTACCCTTTGTGAAGGACGCTATAGCCAATAAACACACATTGTTTTGAACGAAACTCCAATTTGCGTTTATTATACGACGGAGATTTGGCCAACATGCACAACCAAAAATCCGTAAACGAGAATAATTGGTCTTATCACCAAAAAGACGTTCAATTGGAGTTTGAGAATCAACAACTTTACTAGGAAGGCGATTAATCAAGTAAACCGCCGTAAGAAAAGGTTCATCCCAGAATTTCAATGGCATAGATGCATAGGCTAAGAGAGACAAGCCAACCTCAACAATGTGGCGATGTTTTTGTTCAGCAGGGCCATTCTGCTGATGGGCATGAGGACACGCAACAAGATGAGATATGCCTACTTTCTGAAAGAAAGAATTAAGTTTTTGATACTCGCCACCCCAGTCAGTTTGCATAGCAATGATTTTCTTGTCAAAGAGTCTTTCAACAAGGTGTTGAAAATCACGAAATTTTTGAAACACGTCAGATTTATTTTTCAGGAGATATATCCATGTGAACTTGCTAAAATCATCAATGAAGCTGACATAATATTTATATCTTCCAACTGAAGCTGGAGCAGGGCCCCACACATCAGAAAACACAAGTTCAAGAGGAAAAGTGGACACACTCGACGACTTAGGGTACGGAAGTTGATGACTCTTAGCCTTCTGACAAGCATCACAAACTGACTCTTTATTTGACTCACTAAACGGAATATTATTATCTCGGAGAATTTGGTGGACAACACCCGAAGCAGGATGACCTAGACGCCTATGCCAATGCGAAGAGGAGGACTTGGTGACACCATGAGCGTGTTGACCAAAATATGAGGTAGAAGACAACTGCAGCATAGGATAAAGTCCTTCCACACATCTACCTTGAAGCAGGATTTCCCTCGTGTTCTGATCCTTGACAAAAAAAGAATTAGGCCAATATTCCACAAAGACATTATTATCTCTAGCTAGACGACTAGTGGACAAGAGACTTTTGGAAGCATCGGGAACATGTAAGATATTTTTAAGATGCAAATCATGATTAGGGGTATAAATTACAGAATGACCAACATGATGTATATACATACCTGCACCACTAGCCGTGTGGATTTGCTCGTTCCCATGGTAGCGATCCCTCACGTGTAAGTTTCTTAACTCGCCAGTGACGTGATCCGTAGCTCCCGTGTCACTATACCACTTTGTATCAACACCATAGGAAGATCCAACAGCAGCACCCGCTGATTTTTCAGGACCACGATAACTCTTTTGAAACCTTTTCCAACAATTGACCACAATGTGACCTTCTCTGCCACATAGCTGACAAATAGGACGGGGACCTTGCCTATCTCCACCACCATAATTCCGGAGGTTTCCTTGGATGTTGTAGCGACCTCCACCATTGTTGCTGTCACATCCCAATTTTGGAATACCTGTTAACACAGTTGTTTTGCTAATTGCTTTACTAATAAACCTTGATTGTGTTTGTTTGTGTTTGTTTAAGTGCAACTAAACAAACTTAAAAAGGATAGCAAAGCAGTAAACTAAAAATATTCAACATATTGTTCCAATGATAAAAATATTCAACATATTGTTCCAATGACTTTGGCAATATTTTCTAAAGTAAATATTGATCAAAGAGTTTTCCAAAAACTATCTTATGAACCTCATACTTGTTGAATATTATTCCTAGACCTAAATTAAGAAAGAGGAAACACTTAATAAATTTCCCTAAAAAGATTATCAGAAAAGGAGGCATTCTTAAATGCTTCACCAAAATATTATCAAATGTTTTTCCAACCTTGCAAGATTAAAAACAAAGGTATTGGAGAGCATTGACTTGCTATCTCTAGTCACACAAATATTTTGGCAAAGCATTGTTAAAGAAAAGCCAAGTGCCTTATTAAATAGAAATTCCAATATTTCCAGAAACAGAAAACTAAAACAAGTTACTATTGGAAACTTTCCTCAAATGATATGAAATTCATACCATTGCTTCCTTATATCAAATAAGGAACACTCACAAGAGGAGACCAAAAATTGAATCCATTAAAGTCCTGAAAACATGGTTTTTCTCCACAGCAACATTTGGGATTTTGAACAAGTTTGTTCTACAAACTTTTTCCAAATGCCATGAAATAAATACCACATTCTCTATATCATAAATAAGGATGAAAACCAAAAGGGCAAAAGTTTTTGAATTGATTAAGTTGCCAAAAACCCCTGTTTTCTTGACAGCACCTTTTTGAAATTTGAACATGTTTGTTCTATGAAGTAACTCTAAATGACTTGAATTTTCTACCACATAAGTAACACATCAAATAAGGAATGTGTGCCAAAAATTATCATTTTTGGAAGCTCCTAAGTAGGTTAATAAATTCAATGTCCATTTATGTAAGAATTCAAATTTGAACAACTTTGAATTATCAAGTTTATCTAATTGAGCCAATTTTCACATATGTTGTGTATCTTAACTAATTAGAATTTTGGGCAAAAGGGTTTCAATTTTTGACTTGGTTTTCCTAGTGAAAACATCTTTTTTTAGTGAAGACAGGGACCTGTTTGTAAAATCGCAGGGACCTAAATAAAATCCCAGTCATCTCCTACCTCTAGCCATGCTGTAGTTACAGGAGACCTACCCATTGCTTCGATTCGAAGCAACCCTTGGGGATAAGAGGCCCCCCATGTGCCTTGTCTCCCCCATGCCCCCTCTATCTCTCCCCTCCCCTCGAAGTTCTCTCTCTCTCTCCTCAAAAAGCTCTCAAATCGGAACCCTAGCCGAAACCCTCGCCGTCGATTCGGACGATAGGGAGCACGCCGCCGGTCGCCGTTGGTACCATTGGATCTGCCTCGTCGTGGTGGTAATAGGTGCCAGGGGAATCGGGGTGGGACGACTCGTAGAGTCCACGCCGTCCGATTTTGTCTTCGGGGCCGACGGAACTCCGGCGAGGTATTCCGGTCGCCTCGGCCCTTCCCCTCCCTAGCCGAGCACTCCATTGCGTTCAAGGTGAGCAGGGGAATCCCCCCGACCCATTTCCCCTCTCCCTCTCCTCCTAATTCGTGGCCGCGCCGTCTTCGCCGTCCGGCCGCCGCCGCGCATCGTCGCCGTCCATTATCCGGTTGCTCCGAGGAAACGAAACATCCCCTAGATGAATCCCCTCGTCGTTAGCATCTCGCAGGTGTTTTTGTTTCGCGAAAGTGTGCACGTTTGCGTCGAGTTCGAGATCGCCGGAGTTGTTGCCGCCGGCGGGTGACGCAGCGACGATGTCACGCTCGCATCAGCCCTGGACCCGCGCGGAATAAGTTGAACCTGCCGGTGGGGCCGGATCTGCCCGCGTGGCTGCCCGCGTGGCCGGCTGGCCCGCGAGTCAGCGGCACAGGCTAGATCCCGCCGCGGTAGATGTGGATCTGGCCGGCCCATTGTGGATCTGGCCCATCCTCTTTTGATTTTTCCATTTTTATTTTTACAGAAACTGGTATGGTTACTTTTGGACTTAAAAGGCAACCAAACAAATGAATTTGACCAAACCAAAAATCACAGTGGTAAACAAACAAAATCTAAACCATGTCAATTTTGTAGATCTACATTTGGATGGATATATTTGAAATGGAAAATGATTTGGCAACAGGTACCAGAAACACCAAAATGAGCACCATTTTAATTTCACAACTCAAAATGAAGTGAAGCCAATTGCATTGGAAAGCCCTTGAAATTATCTAACAGGAGCCATTAACCTCGTTTCCAAATTCATTGTATTTTTGAAATGGCATGCAATTTGGTAAAACACCAGAGAGCACTTTGGTGATTTTTATAAATTAATTAAAGATGAATTTTGATGCAAACTAAATTGGATGGTCTTGTATATGTTTAGGACTATCTAAACCTAGAAGGGTTTAATTTTTAGAGCACCCTAGAAAATTTTGTGGACAGATCCTTGTTTTGCATATTTCTGCCATTTTGGCATTTTAGCTAATTAATTGTTGTGATTATATTTTTGAGTTGCAATATTGTTTTCTAGCATGTATAAGTTGTGTGAACTTGTTTTCTAAGTGTTACTTAACTATTTTAGCATGTTAGAATGTGTGGACTTGAGTTGAGAAGAAATATGATTTATGGTTAGTAGCATATGTTTATCTCTAGTGTATAGTTGCATAGTATTTTTGAGTGATAAATTATGTGCAAGCACTTGGATTGTTGTGTTGAGATTTTTAGATACAGCACCTTGTTGATACTTATATTTGGTTAGTATCACCTCTGCTAGCTTGCATTTGATTTGGTAGAAAAGCATGAGTAGCTGTCGTGGTGGTGTCACGGCAGATGCCATGGGATGGCTAAAGATGTGGGGACGATGGACGCTGGAGGTGTCCGGGGAGGGATCACGCGACGAGTAGCCGCGTGAGGTAAGATCCACACAACACAAACAACACGATGTACCCAGGTTCAGGGCCCTCGTGAGGAGGTAAAACCCCTACTCCTGCCTTTCCCTATGTATTACGGTGTCTCACCGAGTAGCCACAGTACAAATGGTAACGCTACCGAGTAGCCCCTTGCCCCTCTCCGAGTAGAGCTAGGTCAAGGACTTAGGGTTTCTAGTGAGGCACTATGGGAGCATATGAGCATTCCTCTACCTCTGTCTCTCGCAGGAGGCGGCGGGGCACCTTATATACGTGGTGCCCAGCCGGATACGTCCAAATCCTAGACAAGTGTCGACATAGTGTCCACACTGTCCTTTCTCCGAGTACCCGCTGACAGCTTTGGTCGTTGGTCTTGGCTGCTTCTGTAAAGTCGTTGGGCAAAACTAGGGGGCAGACTGGTATCACTGTACCTAGTCACAGAGTAGGTCCCCCTTATCCTGCCACCGACTGCTTCCATGCTGTCACTGTCAGACAGACCGTCCCCACGTGAACAGTAGTTCGAATGCTGCCAAGTACGGACCCAGGATACGCGGGATCCTGTGTCAGAACGGCTCCTTTGACTTCCTGCCCGAGTAGTTTCCCGCCAAAGGTTCCCGCCAATTGTACTCGGGCCAAACCTTCTACTCGACATGGTAGAAACTGATTGATATCTCCTTCTGATCATCTTGAGGTGAGACCGGGTAGCAGTCGACCGGGTAGCGAGTACCCGGTAGTCGGCTACTCGGCCAAACCTCTCTTCTGTAAGCGGCCTTTACCACTTGTCTTTACCCTACTCGGGGGTAACCCCCCGACAGCAGTCCCCGAAGCTGGTTGAGTCTTGCGAACTTGTTCACTAGGCTCTGCCAGCTTAAAACCAGCCTTTGCATCTCAGCCATCGAACCTCAAGATGCCGAGTAGTGCCTCCGAGTAGCTATCCGGAAAGTATCTTGAGTCTCCTCCTTCCGAGTAGCACTTGCTTTCTACTCTGTATCCGAGTAAAAAGACTTAGCGAAATTTCGCAAACTGAGCCTCTGCCGCGCAGAGCAACATCCAGCCCTTCACGCAGGCACTGCCTACGTGTCAAGCATCCACGACCTTGTCGTTTGGTTGCCCAGGACACGGCGCCACGTGTCCAGTTTTCACGCCGTGGGCCCACCGGCCGTCATGTCCCATTACGCGCATTTACTGGCCACGATCTTGTAGTGGGATCCAATGCGGCCGTTACGCGCGCGGTTCTCGCGTGTGTGCGTTTCTAGCCGGCCACAGGACCCACCACACGCCACAATCGATCCCACTCCCGTAGCGGTAACGGTAATCTCGCCGAGGAGGTATAAATACCCCCGCGGTAACTTCCTTTTCCCCTTCCCTGCTCATTTCCTCTTCTTCCTCCCGTTCTTCTCCGCCACCGAGCGCTCCGCCGCCGCACTAGCCTCTGCGCCGCCGCGGACTCGCTCCACCACCAACCCCGTCTGATTTCCGATTCTTCCACTCGCAACCATGGCCAAGTCCTGCTGGGCCGGTTCTTCCATCACCCAAGCCAACCTCGCCTGGCTCGTGAACGATAGAAGGGTTCCCCCCGGCGTGGAGTGCCGGGCACCCGACGACGAGGTCGTGCCCAAGCCCAGGGACGGAGAGCGCGTGGTGTTCATGTCCCACTTCGAGCGCGGATTCGGGCTGCCAGCATCGGACTTCATGCGTAAGTTCCTGAATCACTTCGGACTGCAGATGCACCATCTGCCGCCCAATGCAGTCGTTTTCCTCGCATACCACGTCGTGGTGTGCGAGGCCTTCCTCGGCATCAGGCCCACCGTGGAGACGTGGCTCCACTACTTCCATCTCCGCCAACAATCCGTCGGGAAGAAGGACAGCGCGGGCGTTGCCCGCGCCACCGACGTCGGCTGCGCCATGATGGTGCAGCGCAACGGGACGAACCACCCCCGCATCCAGGGGCTGGATTCCTGCCGAATGTGGCAGCAAACGTTCTTCTACGTGAGGAACGTTGCCGCCGCTGATGGAGGCCCCGTCGACGATCGGATCAACCTGCCCCCTTGGAGCAAGCGTGCTCCACTCGGGTCGAATTGGAAGGAGAAGCCCGTCAACGACGAGAACGCCACCGAGATAGAGACGCAACTCGCCTGGCTGAAGACGCATGGCCTCAGGAATGACGACCCAGTAGCGTGCTGGATCAAACGCCGGGTGCTTCCTCTGCAGGAGCGATGCCACCTCATGTGTTACATGGGAGGGCCTCGCGATTGCACCAGGACCACCACCGTCGAGATCGACGATGCTGACGTTCCCAGGCTTGCCAGGAACATCCTGAAGACCAGCCTCAACGAGAAGTGGCGGTACGGGTTCCTCCCGTTCAGCCGTAGGACTCCAATCTTGCGGGTACGTCTCCCTTACTCTGTTTTCGTCTCTGCCTTCCGAGTAGATAGCTTCTCCTTTCGCCTCGACTAGCAATTGCCTTGTGCACCGAGTAGGACACTTAGCTAAATCGCTTTAGGCTTAGTGTGCTTTGTGCCTGCACGCCTCGTCGAGTAGGAATTTTTAGAAAAAGGCCTAGGCTTAGTGTGCTTTGTGGGTGCACGCCTACCCGAGTAGAGTTCTATTCTGGTACTCGGCTAACTTGTGATCCTTCTCTGCCTTTCAGACTCTTACTCGCCAGCTCACTGAAAGCAGCGAGGTCTTCGAGGACAACTGGTCCAAGGATCGCGAGGAGGATGACGTACCCCCCTCTGATGACGCGGAGCAGAGCAGCCCCGTTCCCGAGAAGCGCGACGTCCTTAACACTTGGGCGGACGATGGCTCCGACGGTAATAGCATCCTCATCTTGCTTGTTTCCGGGAAGCATCAACTCCTTGTATTGCTATTTCTGATTCACTTCTTCTTTCCTTTGAATTTCTCAGATGAGGCCGCTGCGGAGAAGGACGACCAGGATGAGGACGAGAACGATGGTGATGCGCCCCTTGTCGTCAAGCCTCTGTCGGTTGCCCCTCCCGAAACTCGCAAACGGACAGGCGGCGAAGCACAAGCGCCTCCTGCCAAGAAGAAGAAGAAGCCCGCCGAGGAGGGAGAGACCCCCGAGAAGAAGAAACCCACCAAGCTCACCACGAAGAGAAAGAGGAAACAGCTCTCTTCCACTACCGCGTAAGCCTCCTTCCCGGTCGTCTTTCTTCTCGCGCAGTGCCATTTTCCCCATTTTCTGCCAATTCCTGATTCCCTTCTCCTCTTTCCGCAGAGCTCCCTTGGACGTGAACGCCGCTTGTGCATCCGGCCAAGCCAAGGAAACTCCGATTCCTCTGATCAACGTCGATGACGACGAGGAGGACAACACTGCCCACGCTGCTGCCGCCAAAGCACCGATCACTTCCGCTCAGGGAGCAGGATCAGAAGCGGCAGCTCAGGACGCTGCCGTCCACCTCGAAAGACCACCTTCTCCTCCGGCTAGCAATGCCGAGGAGGTCCGAGACCAGGATTTGCAAGACACTGCCGCCCCCGAGCGGCCTGAAGTAGAACAAGAGCAAACCAGCACAGAGGCTGGTGCACGAGACAATCTTGCTGCCGAGCAGCAAGTAGGAGACAACGCCGCTGCGGACGCCACCGTAGAAGATGTTTACCCACTGCCAGGCGGCGTACCGAGTGGTGTTCTGCCAGGAGCTGCCGCGGCGCCTCCAACTGCGCAGGGCCCTACGCCACCGACTGCACAAGGCCCTACACCACCAACCTCCTCCTCGTCTCCTCAGAGCAAGGACACCTCCAGCCCTCCTGGGCGAGTAACCAGGCAACGGGCCCTTGATGCTCTGAGGGATTACTGCTCCGAGAAGGGCCCTTCCGAGAAGAAAGCTGCCGATAAGGTGGCTGCCGAGGAGGCCAAGGCCAAGGAGGAAGCCACCGAGAAGGCCAAAGCCGAGAAAGAAACTGCTGAGAGAGCCAAGGCCGAGCAGAAGAAGGCCAGGGCTGAACAGAAGAAAGCCGAGAGGCGAGCTGCCGAGGAAGCAGTCGCCGAGAAGGCAAAAGCCAAGGCCGAGAAGGCAAAAGCCAAGACAGAGGGGAAGAAACCCGAGGATCCCGAGAAGCAGAAGATCGAGAAGGAGCAGACGAAGAAAAGGGCCAGGGAGCAAGGCGCATCCGCAGGCGGAGCACTCGTGATCCGCGACTCCGGCCCGATTCCTGCTGCACTCTCTGCGGGCGCTCGCGCTGCTGGCCAGCCCTGCTACCCGGAATATATGATTGAGGTTAGCCACCAACACCGCATCGGCTTCCCTCCCCAAGATAAAGCTGTAGCTATTCAGAAGGGGAGGAAGGCAGTAGCCAGGAATACTCCTCCCTTCGATCCAGCCCAGAATAAACCCGTCAATATTGCTTCTCGGGGACCCCAAGACAAGCCAATAACCTCCAAGGGTCTTGAGCAGGTACTGGATACTGTCGGCTATATCAGCGCCAAGTGGGACAGCGGGGTTCTCGGAGAGGAGAAGTGGCACGGCTTGACCCTTGGCCCCGTCGACCACTACCGCGTGGAGTGGAACAAGATCGACCTGGGACACCAGCCCATGTCCGTCTCCACCGACACCGCCACCCTCGCAGCCAAGATGTTCTTGCACCGCAAGAACGCCGAAGATATCGAACAGAGCTACGCAGTAAGTCTTTTTGCCTTTTCCGAGTATAACTTTCTTCTCTTCTACTCGCCTTTCTTCTTTCTCACCATCACTCCCAGTCCCCGAGATTTGGGTCGAGTAGGTGGATACTCTCCGAGTAGCCTCCTACTCGGGCCGAATCTTCTCTGCTTTGCCTAACTCATTTTCTTCTCGGTTTTCAGGATAGCGTTCTCAAGCGGACCAACTTGTACCGCATCCTACTCTGGAACCACTCCATCGCCAGGAGACGCATCGCCGCACTGGAGAAAGAGAAGGCAGATGCCGAGGCCGCAAGCAAAAACGCCAATGAGAGCAGCCAGCAGCTGGCTGAAGTGCAGGGTAGGCCTTTTAGCTATGCGGTTTCTGCGTTTTATTTTTACGCCCGCTCCTGCTTTCTTTGGCGCTAACCTTCCCTTCTCTGCAGCTAACCTGAAGGCCCTAGTCGACGAGCACGAGAAGTGCCGCGCTTTCGTGGCGAACGCCGAGGCCACCATAAAGAAACTTGAAGGTGAGTTTGCTGTTTACTCGGTGCTGTCTCGAATTTGTTTCTTCTCTGCATATCTGCTGACCTTATCTATCTTTCCGCAGAAGATCATAAATCATTTGCTGAGGCGCACCAGGATTGCATCAAGCCAGCGGAGGTGGAGAAACAGCTGTCTGACCAGGCCGTAGCCCTGGTGAAGGACCACACCACCGAGATGGAATCCCTGCAGCTCCGACTTCAGCAAGCACTCCAGGATGCCGTTACCATCGGCGCAGAGAGAGACAGGGCGATCTCCGAGAAGGCCAAGGCCGAGACCACCTTCCGAGCCAAGGAGAAGGCCCTCGAGTCTGAGTGCGAAACTCTGAAGAAAACCAATGCCGATCTCTTCGCTCAGATGACCACTCTTCGCGGAATCCAAGACAAACACATTGGCAACGAGGAGTCCTGGAAATCCAAGCTGCAGCAGCTGCACCGCCAATTGATCGGTAAGTTTTCTTCTTCCCTGCATCTTTTCTTCTCGGTCTCTCTCTTCTTGGTTTTTGAAGTTGCCATTTGCTATTTCAGATATCTGGCCTGCTCTTGATTCCACATCTGCGCCTATTCTGGCCACAAACCGAGCACTTCGCCTTTCGAAGGGCGAGGCGGCAGATACCAGTTCCGAGATCGAGGACGTCTTGCTGGTGCTCAAAAGCTTCTTCGATCAGCTAGTCGGTGTTGGAACCGACTTGGTGCACGTGGGCTTTGAGCTCCACAGGTTGTTCTGGCCTCATGACCCCCAGCCAAGAAAGATGCGGGATCTCGCCCACAAGCTGGAGGAAGCGAAGGCCGAGATGAAGAAGTGGCGAGCCTCTGCAGCCCGTGCCGGTGCAGATGTGATGCTTCTCTGCATGGCGTCTTGGTATGAGAACCTTGACATGCAGCGCATCCGCGGGAAGCGTAATAACTCCAAGTGGGAGAATGATGCCGCTAGCGTGGCCTTGCGCAAGCAGATCGCTTATGAAGTTGCCGAGTGTGCCGAGACGGAGGTCTACATCGACGGCCCCCCCGAGCCGGACACTGATTATGAAGACGAGGAGGAAGCCGATGTGGAGGACGACGAGGACGACGAGGAGGACATGGACGAATACTTCGCATCTCCCAGGAGCAAGGCCGGGAAGGGGAAGAGCGCCGCCGTCTCGGGTAGCGATGAGGAGGAGCATGCCCACATCGACAGCGAGCCACTCAACTTCGGCACCTCCTCGGGTGCTGCTCTTGACGACACGGTGCCACCTCCTAGCCACACCGCTGGCTCCTCTTCGGCTCCAGGCCCCATCTCGGTGGCCACAGCTACCTCCGAGCAGACGGCCACCCAGGATGATGTTGAGATGGAGGAGTCCGCCGCCGTGCAGACGGAAACGGACGCCACCAACAACGAAGAAGCTGCCGAGAAAACCGCCGCCGAAGAAACTGCTACCAAGACAGTCGTCGAGGAAACAACTGCCCATGCCAGCGCCGAGAACACTGCCTCCTCAACCTGAGGCCACCTGCAACTTTTTTAACTTGAACATTTATCAGATCCCCGGGATGCCGGGAGCATATGTATCAAACAATATTTGTTTTCGCTTGCTACTCAGTTTTTATGCCCACTCAGTTTACGTTGACATTAATCAATTTGAACGACAGTGGCTCAATGCCGAGCTGTGTTCCCATGCGAGTCCCCGAGTAGCTTTTCTTATTCACCCTGTCTTTTCATCTCTGCTCTACCTGCGACTTGTCGCTTGTTTGGTATTCGAGTCACAAGAATCAAAGAACAAGGCTGCAAATACTTAGCCGCTAGAAAACAATCATGATAACGCAGCCCACCACTTAACCGAGAAGACGAAAACGAGGAACAAAAAGTAACCGACAATCTACTCGGTTCCTGCACTTTTTCTTCCTTAGTGATTTTCGTGTGCTCATTGACCTTTTGCTTGTTCTCTTGCTTGCCATGAAGCCGGGTTTCGGACAGCAGCAAAGTCGAAGAGTTGGCATATAGGTTTAAACACAGTACTCAATGCACTTTTGAGTTCTGAAGTGAAGCAACCGAATAGACAAAGGAACGAGCCGAGTAAAAACACTTAGAGCAATTTTGGACGAGGGCAGTCCCCGAGAACAATTTTAGATTGCAGAGTAGAATTTCAACTCGGATGAAAGGGTACATACACATCTTTGCTTACGAATGAAAACGACGAAGTAGAGCTATATTCCAGGGACGCTTGGTTTCCTCTCCAGCTTTATCTGCCCTGTTCGCCTGCGATGGGCGCACATCTACAAGATAGTACGCGTCATTGTGCAGCGCTTTGCTGACAATGAAAGGCCCTTCCCATGGAGGAGACAGCTTGTGCATCCCGGCTGTGCGCTGCACAAGCCTAAGGACCATGTCTCCTTCTCGGAAAACCCTTGGGTTCACCTTTCGGCTATGATAGCGCCGCAGGTTTTGCTGGTAGATAGCCGAACGTGACAGAGTCAGCTCTCTTGCTTCTTCAAGCAGGTCAACGTCGTCTTCTCGAGCTTCTCTCGCCTCCACCTCAGTGTAGAGGGCTACTCGGGGGGAGTCATGCTCTAAGTCTATTGGCAACACGGCCTCAGCCCCGTATACCAAGAAGAATGGCGTGTAGCCGGTTGACCGGTTAGGGGTAGTCCTTAGACTCCACAACACCGCTGGCAACTCTTCTAGCCAACACCCAGGTGTTTTCAGCAGTGGCTCAATCAGCCTCGGCTTGATGCCTGCCAGTACCATCCCGTTTGCTCTTTCAACTTGCCCATTGGAGGCAGGGTGCGCGACTGACGCAACGTCTAGTCGGATATGCTTATCTCTGCAAAATCGCACCATTGCCCCCTCTGCAAAGTTGGTGCCGTTGTCGGTGATGATACTGTGCGGGTAGCCATATCTCATGATCACATCTTTCACAAACTTCACAGCTGTGACTCCATCGCACTTCCGAATAGGCTTCACCTCGATCCACTTGGTGAACTTGTCCACCATGACCAAGATATGTGTCATATTGCCCTTAGCCGGCTTGAAAGGACCAACCATATCCAAGCACCAAACAGCAAACGGCCATGTGATAGGAATTGTTTTCAACTCGGATGCTGGCACGTGAATCTTACTTGCGAACATCTGGCAGCCGGCGCACTTCCTCACAATGTCCTCAGCTTGCTGTAATGCAGTGAGCCAGTAGAAGCCATGCCGAAAGGCTTTCTTGACTAAAGCCCGAGAAGAGGCGTGATGCCCACACTCTCCTTGATGTATCTCCACCAGGATTTCTTCTCCTTCCTCTGGGCTTACACAGCGTTGCAGCACACCAGTGGCACTTCTCTTGTGCAGCACATCTCGGACTAAGGCGTAGCCCTTGGATCTTCTCTGAATCTGCCTCGCAGTCACCTCATCTTCAGGTAAAGTGCCGTCCCTTAGAAAGGATAATATGGGCATTGCCCAACTCGGTGTCTCCCGCACGGGAAACACTGGGTCGTCCATTTCCATTGGGACAGGCTCTGGTGGTTGCACAGGAGGAGTAGGAGCGCTTCTCTGCAGCCCAGATCGATTGGCGAGAACTTCTTCAATGAATGCAACAGCTTCAGGGTTGAGGGCGGCAGTCCCCGAGTAAGGAATGGCAGTCCCCGGGTAAGGAACGGCAGTCCCCGGGTAGGGAGTGGCAGTCCCCGGGTAGGGAACGGCAGTCCCCGAGTAGGGAACGGCAGTCCCCGGGTAGGGAGCGGCAGTCCCCGAGTAGGGAACGGCAGTCCCCGAGTAGGGAACGGCAGTCCCCGAGTAGGGAGCGGCAGTCCCCGAGTAGAGAGCGGCAGTCCCCGAGTATAGGACGGCAGTCCCCGGGTTCCCTGCAGCACTCTCCCAGTCAATCTCCATTGGGTCAGATTCCTCACTTGGCAGAGAAGGGACAAAGATGGATTCCGAGTTGGGGGAAGGCTTGATGGATGGCTTCCTCAAATGCTCCAAGGCAATCCCTGCCGGGATGGACTGCCGAGAAGATCCCAACTTGGACAGCTCATCTGCTGCTTCATTTTCTGCTCGGTGAATGTGCTGGAACTCACAGCCTTCGAAAAACCCAGTCATTGACTGCACCAGGAAGCGATACGACGCCATGTTGGCATCCAAGGCATCCCAGGTACCCGAGACTTGCTGCACCACCAGATCTGAGTCGCCATAACAGATAATGCGCTGCACGCCAACCTCCTTTGCTACTCGCAAACCATGCACAACTGCCTCGTACTCGGCTACATTGTTGGATGCCTTGAAATGGATCTGCAACACATACTTGAGCTGATCCCGCTTGGGTGATGTAAGCACAACGCCAGCACCAAGGCCTTCTTTCACCTTTGAGCCATCAAAGTGCATCTTCCAATAGTTGGAAACTGGAGCAGGAGGTTCATACTGCATTTCGGCCCAGTCGACAAGAAATTCCGCCAGTACCTGAGACTTGATTGCTTCTCTTCTCGTATACGCGGGAGCGTACGCGGCTAGCTCGATCGCCCACTTGGCTACTCTGCCACTCGCCTCCTTGTTACCCATGATGTCCGAGATGGGAGCTGAGCTCACGACAGTGATGGGATGCTCCTGGAAATAATGCTTCAGCTTCCTGGCGCCCAGGTACACACCATAGGTCATTTTCTGGTAATGCGGGTAGTTCTGCTTGGAGCTCGACAACACCTCACTCAAATAGTACACAGGGCGCTGCACACTCTTGCCTTCTTCTTCTCGCTCCACCACTATCACCACGCTGACTACTCGGTTAGTCGCGGCAATGTATAGCAGCATAGGTTCCTTGGGTAGCGGACTAGCCAAGACAGGAGCGCTAGCCAACATTGCTTTCAGCTCATTGAATGCTACATCCGCTTGCGGAGTCCAGACAAACTTGTCGCTCTTCTTCATCAGCTGGTACAGAGGCAGAGCCTTCTCGCCCATTCGGCCCAGAAAACGGCTCAGCGATGCCAGACAACCCGTGAACTTCTGCACATCCTTCAATGATCTCGGCAAAGACATGCTTTCAATAGCTTTTATCTTAGACGGATTGGCTTCAATGCCCCGACTAGAAACCAGGAAACCGAGTAGCTTTCCAGCTGGTACACCAAAGGTGCACTTACTCGGATTCAGTTTCATTTTGTACCTGCGTAGGTTAGCAAAGGTTTCCTCCAAGTCGGCAAGCAGAGTATGTGTTTTATTCGTTTTGATGACAATGTCATCTACGTACACCTGCACATTCTTGCCGAGTTGGTCGTGCAAGCATTTCTGCATGCATCTCTGATAGGTTGCACCCGCATTCCTCAGGCCAAAACACATGACACGATAGCAATAAGCCCCGTACGGGGTAATGAAAGCAGTCTTTATTTGATCAGCAGGATTGAGTGCAATCTGGTGGAAACCAGAGTAGGCATCTATGAAAGACAACAGTTCACAGCCGGCAGTGGAATCGATCACCTGGTCGATGCGAGGTAGCGGGAAAGGATCCTTGGGGCATGCCTTGTTCAAGTCGGTGTAGTCGACGCACATGCGCCATGCAGTGGCAGCCTTGGGATCTTCCTTTTTCTTCTCGACCATGACCGGGTTGGCTAACCAGTCCGGGTGCAGCACCTCCATGATGAAGTTACTGATCAGCAGCTTGGTGATTTGATCACCGATGGCCTTCCTTCTCTCATCCCCGAAACGGCGCAAGGCCTGCTTCACGGGCTTGGCGTCAGGACGCACATGCAAAGAGTGCTCAACCAACTCCCTCGGGACTCCTGGTAAATCTTCATTGGTCCAGGCGAACACGTCCCGATTCTCACGGAGGAAGTGGATGAGCGCGCTTTCCTATTTCTCGGCCAGCCCGGCACCAATGATGGCCACGCGCTCCGGGAACTCGGGGTCAACCTGGACTGTCTTGGTCTCCTTGGCCGCTTGGAAGGCAGTACCATGTTGAGTACTCGGCACACCTTGTGCGCCAGCTTGTACGGACTGAGCCATGGCCACCACCTCGTACATCTTCTTCTTCTCGGCAGCAATCACCATCGATTCCGCCAGCTGAGAGCTAGCAGAGGCACACTCCATGGACTTCTTGTAATCTCCCGAGATAGTGATGATGCCATTGGGCCCGGGGATCTTCATCTTCAGGTAAGCCACGTGGGTAGAGGCCATGAACTTGCTCAGAGCAGGCCTGCCGAGTAGAGCGTGATATGGACTCTGATGATCCACCACCTCAAACTGCAGGCGCTCTGTGCGGCAGTTCTCCCGAGTACCGAATAGCACATCAATCCACACTCGGCCAATCGGGTTGCATGAGATCCCGGGCACAATGCCATGGAAAGTGGTCTTGCTGGGCAGCATCATGTTCTCGGCCAGGCCAAGCTTCTCGAGTGTGTCTTTGTACACGATGTTGATGCTGCTGCCGTTGTCGATCAGCACCTTGCTGAACCTCACGTTCTTCTCGGGGCCCAAGAAGGTGGGATCCAGCACCAAGGCATAGGTACCCGGATTGGGCATCACCTTGGGGTGATCCGCCCGAGTCCACCTGATCTCCTGGTCGCACCAGTACATGTAGTGAGGGACAGCCGGAATCACTGCATTGACCTCCATGGCCCGCCTATGTTGTGACTGCTTGTCGACTGCCTCGGAAGTGAAGATCATATAGCTCTCATGGTGCTCTTGGTACTGGTTAGGGCCATCGCCCCCGTTGTTGCCGTTGTTGCCATTGTTGTTGCCCTGATAGTTGTTGTTGCCTCTGTTGTTGTTGTTGCGGTTGTAGTTGTTGTTGTTGTTGCGGTACCTCTCGTTGTTGAAGTTCTGGTTGGCTCCTAAAGCCACCTGGTTCACATTCTCTCTTCTCGGATAGACTGGCGGCCGAGCTGCGGGTGCCCGAGTAGGCTGAACAGTGGCATTCGCGGCTGGCAGAGGAGGTGGAGGAGGCAAGCCATCACTCTTGATCACATCCCACCATTCGCATTGCCGAGTAGTGTGGTTCGCAGGCCTTGAGGGGTGGTGAGTGTGGAAGCTGCATGGACCATCCTTCATGTCATCGAAGACAAACTTCTTCGGCTGCTCGGAGTTCCCGCTACTCGGCTGCGCAGTGCGGAACGGTTTCTTGTTGCCTTGGCCCTGGTTCTGGTTCTGCCCGTAGGCTCCAGCAGGTTTCTGCCTTTGGCCACCACCGCCTCCAACATTCACTGCATTCACCTCCTCGGGATCATACCGAGTATCTACTCGGCGCTTGTTGCGGAACTCGTTGCGCTTGTTGCTGTTGAAGTTTCTTCTCGGCTCAGAGGAATCCATCAGTGGCTGAGTAGGATCACCGAGTGCGTACTGATCCGCAATCTTGATGGTCTCGGCCAGGGTGTTGGGCATTTCCCTCTGCAATCTCTGCCACAGCATGCTGCCATGTCGGCAACCCTGCGCAAACCAAGTGATGGCCTGCGCTTCATTCACACCCTCACAGGTGTTCCTCAAGGTGCTCCACCGAGTAAGGTACTCGCGGTCCGTCTCGTCTTCTCGCTGCCGGCAAGCCGACAACTGCTGTGGCCTATTCGGCCTCTTGTAGGTGCTGGTGAAGTTGCTGATGAAGGCATCCGAGAAGTCCAGCCAGCAGTTAATGCTGTTCTTGGGCAGGTTGTTGAGCCAAGTGCGAGCTGGACCCTCTAGCATCTGCGGCACATAGCGCACCGCCCATCTCCTGTTGCCGTTCGCGATATGGACCGCGGTGACGTAGTCGTTGAGCCAATCTTCAGGCTTGGTGCTACCATTGTAGCTCTTGGTGCCTCTCGCGAGCTGGAAGCCCTTCACGGACGGCTCGTTCATGATGCGCGGGCCAAAGCACTCGGGGCCAGGAGGACCCGTGCTCTCAAGCCGCGCCGACAAGCTGATACGGTCCAGCTGGTGCCTTGCATCTCCAGGCGCCAACACGCGCTCACCCACGCGGTCATGGATGTCATAACCAGCCATCTCCATAGCCGAGTAGCCATCATCATACCTATCCACCTGCATAGCAGCAGGCTGCTCCACCGGGTTGGCGACTGGTGCCACCGGGCGCGGCTGCTGCCTCTGCCGAGTAGGCGGAGCTGCGGGTTGCCGAGAAGTACCCGGGCGTGCGGCTTCTCGGACACGGCTTTGAGCTTGATGGGCTTGAGAGCCTGCTCTTGCAGCGTTGTGTTCCTGCCCGGGCTGCTGCGGCACAGCAATCTGTTTCGCGGCAGCAGCCGGGTCATACACCTGCATTTGCCTGTCTCTACCCGAACGCCCGCTGCGGCTCTTCTCGCGGCTAGGATGCGGAGATGAGGCTTGATCGTTAGATCTTGCCGCGTGCGAGTGAACCACCTGCGAAGCTCCAGCTCCCGGGTTGGCCTTCCGGAACTCCTCGTTCTGCCTGGCGGCCTCCAGTACCAACTCGCCAAGCCTCTCCTGCTGCCTGCGACGCGCCTCTCCCTCTAGGCGCGGCAACTCGGCAGCCACAGCCTCCGCAGCCCGCAGCGTCTTGGCGGGCGTGCTGTACCTTGGCCTTGTGAAGGTGTTCGCGGTGGCGGACTGCGCGGGCTCCTCCGCAACAGTGGCCATCTCGGCGCCCAGGTTGCGCCGGGTAGCGCCTACCCTGCTAGGCCTCCTGGCAACCGGCGTGAAGCCGTGAGCCTTGTTGTACTCGAGCTGGTCTAGACTCAGCTCAAGCCTGATCTTCTCCAACTCCGCCTGCTCGGCGAGCAGCTCCTGGCGTTGCCGCTCGAGCTGCTCCCTTACGGCTAGGAGCTCGACGTCGGTGGGAGTGGGCATGCCGGTTCGCGCTGCAGACGCGGGGATGACCGTAGACGTGGAAGGCGGCAGGTTGCTCTCCTTCTCGTAGGGCCGGTGAGTCCTGCCACCCGCGGGCGGGTCGTCAACCTCCTCGACGACGGCCGCAGCGCCAGTAGCAGCTGCGCCAACGTTGGCCGCCACGCCCGTCACCATCACCTCAGCGCAGCACGCAGAACTGCATGCAGGCCTTCCGCGAGCAGCAACAACCGCGGGAGGATCCTCCGCGTCGTGCACCAGCTCGGGGTAGGCGTCGTTGGCGACGGTGGCGACGTAGACGAGATGCGAGCCGAAGGAGATCACCGAGCCGCCCTCCGGCATGGCCTTGCCGCCGAAACAGCCGGCGTTGTCGGTGACGAAGTCGAAGGAGCCGAATCTGTGGACAAGGCCACAAACTACACGCTCCGCAGATGAAGATCCCGTCCGAACAGAAACTCCAGCCAGCGCCGCTGGTTGCCCCACGGTGGGCGCCAACTGTCGTGGTGGTGTCACGGCAGATGCCATGGGATGGCTAAAGATGTGGGGACGATGGACGCTGGAGGTGTCCGGGGAGGGATCACGCGACGAGTAGCCGCGTGAGGTAAGATCCACACAACACAAACAACACGATGTACCCAGGTTCAGGGCCCTCGTGAGGAGGTAAAACCCCTACTCCTGCCTTTCCCTATGTATTACGGTGTCTCACCGAGTAGCCACAGTACAAATGGTAACGCTACCGAGTAGCCCCTTGCCCCTCTCCGAGTAGAGCTAGGTCAAGGACTTAGGGTTTCTAGTGAGGCACTATGGGAGCATATGAGCATTCCTCTACCTCTGTCTCTCGCAGGAGGCGGCGGGGCACCTTATATACGTGGTGCCCAGCCGGATACGTCCAAATCCTAGACAAGTGTCGACATAGTGTCCACACTGTCCTTTCTCCGAGTACCCGCTGACAGCTTTGGTCGTTGGTCTTGGCTGCTTCTGTAAAGTCGTTGGGCAAAACTAGGGGGCAGACTGGTATCACTGTACCTAGTCACAGAGTAGGTCCCCCTTATCCTGCCACCGACTGCTTCCATGCTGTCACTGTCAGACAGACCGTCCCCACGTGAACAGTAGTTCGAATGCTGCCAAGTACGGACCCAGGATATGCGGGATCCTGTGTCAGAACGGCTCCTTTGACTTCCTGCCCGAGTAGTTTCCCGCCAAAGGTTCCCGCCAATTGTACTCGGGCCAAACCTTCTACTCGACATGGTAGAAACTGATTGATATCTCCTTCTGATCATCTTGAGGTGAGACCGGGTAGCAGTCGACCGGGTAGCGAGTACCCGGTAGTCGGCTACTCGGCCAAACCTCTCTTCTGTAAGCGGCCTTTACCACTTGTCTTTACCCTACTCGGGGGTAACCCCCCGACAGTAGCTTAATCATTACTATGAGAATGTTATGGAAAAATTCCCTCATGTGTGGAATTTTTGACATAAGAATTTGTGGTTGTAAAACCACATATTTTTGTGTTGTATTCATAGGACCAGTAGCATTTTGATGAGGTTGTTATGAGTACTTTACCCCTAAAGTTTTCACTTGTGTGGAAATAATAGCATGAGTAGCATTGCCTTGCTTATTTAAGCACCCTGTTATTTTCTGCTAGTATTGTTATTGCACTAGGTGCTAGTTTAGGTTTTTGCTAATTTTTGTCAAGTATGACCAGAGGCATTGTGACCTCTTAATGCTTTGTTATGCTAGTGGAACACCCACTGGTTTCATTGCATTTTTGGTGGAAACATTATTTCCCCAAACTAGATGCATTTCTCTTATGTAGTTTCATAACTAATGAGTGCCTAGTATTTTTGCTTTGGGAATTTTTGTGCTAAACAAAAATGGGTATGCTTCTGTTTGTAAGTGGTTGTAATCATGTGTGGCTTGCTAGGAAAATTCCATTTTTGGAGTGTTGTTTGATTCCTCTAGTAATGCCCTTTTTATTACCACTAGTATATAGGAGTTGCCCTGCAAAACGATACCTTGTTTTATCCAATGGGATATTTTTGTTATAGCAAGTATAGATGTTTTTCACTCCTGTTTTTATGACATGGACCCTCTGGTTGTATTTCAATTACTTGATTGAAATGCATCCATTGATTCTTCATGTTTGACTAGTACTAGATTCCCTAGCATTTTTGTGTTGAATTAATTTTTCTGCCAACTTGTGTTTGGTGGATATTTGTGTATCCTTGCATGAGGACATGTTTTCATTTCCATTATGATAACATGGTTCCTTGTTTGCATTTTAGTACTTTATTTATTATGCTTGCTTGCATAGCAAACTTTTAGTAGAAAACATGTCTATAGGATTCCTCCTTTTTAGTCATTGTTTCTATTGTTCTCACTATGAGAATTGTGTGTTTTGTGATGAGTCTATTACCTTGTTACAATTGTGTAGGCTCACTGATTTGTAAAAGTAACTTTTACAAATCATGTGGTTCATTTATTCTTGATGTCAGTTTAGACTCAGTAGAATGGCTACCCTTTTATTCTTGTGGTTGGGTTGATAGACCCATTACCATGCTTATTATCGTGCATGTTTTATACACTTTTAGTAGTCTCACCCTTGTGAAACTAAGTGTATTTTGGGCTTATTAATATCTTGGTATGAGAGTGGCACACCCACTGAATCCATGATATTAAGGTTGTGAGATATGTTCCTCCAACCTTAAGCTGTCTTATTAAATGGCATCTTTGCCAAGTGTGTTTGTTGATTGTTTGCCTAAGTTAATAATTGTGTGATAGGTTATTATTAGATTTCCTTGCTGTATGTATTGTTACATATGGTTGCTTGCCTTGATTGGTTCTGAATGTGTGTCCTTTATTCCTTTTACGGCGTTAGAAAACGAAGAGGAAGGAAGTGTCGGGAAGCGGTGTTTCAAGTTCCAGTCACTCCAAAACCAGGGACACAAGGAGATACCAGGCAAGCATCCTGATTGCTTGCTGATACAATACTTACCATTATCTATCATGCATGTTTTACCTCTGAAGTTTTACCAAAAACTTGATTATCAAAACTATTTTTGATGTGGAATTTACTACTATACTATATTATAGGTTACTATCATGCCAGTAGTTAAACTTGGTAATACCAAGCCCATAGGCCACCATATGGTATTTATTACCATCAAATATATTAGTCCCTAAGTGGACACCCTAAAATTGTGATTCTACAAAATAAAGGCTTTACGGAAAAACCCGGAGAAAAGGCGGATCCTTGTTCTCCGGAGAAATGTGGAAGTGGTCATTTTTGAGAAGGTGGTGTTTTTCAAAAATGACACATAACCTAGTCTTCGCCGGACAACCTTTACCGTACTGCCACCCTACCCCAACATGGGCACGGGGCTTAACTTGAAGTTTGTTCTTATTAGTGTGTGCTATCTCAATCGCTATAAGGGACGTCGTACCCTCGAACCGAATGTCGTCAAAACTCCCAATGTTGAGGCATATAAAGTGTGGGATTAATTTTCCCTCCGGTTGCATCGGTTGAGTCTCCTGTCATGGCGATGTGCGACATGGTGCCGAGGAGATTAAACTCAACTAAGAGATAGGCATATTCTAGCTTGAACATAGTGGATGGTTATGATCAGATACCTGATGTTTACATACTGTTGTTACAGTCCGTGATTGTTCACGGGAGGTGTACTGGATCTGGTGGATGTGTACACCTCTGCAGAGTATAACTTTTTCGAAGAAGCCGCGTCCTCGGATATGGACAGTTGAATGGCCATGTAGCTAGCATTGTGTCAATGTTTTCAAAAAGAGTTTTTGAAAGGGAATTTTGGAAAGGAAGTATTGAACTTGTGAAGTTCGGAAAGGAATGGAAACTTATACCGTGGAGGTATCGTTGATGATGGAAAGCCAGATGCTGTTATACAAAACAAAATGTTTTGAAAAGAAAACCTTTTCTACTCTAAGCAGGAATTCTGGAAACTGATTCCAAGAAGTTTTGCAAAGAGAAAATATTCTTAAACAAAGTTTTACAAAACCTCTTGTACATGTGATATCTACAAGAGAAATAAAAATATATTATTTTCTTCTGAAGTATCTTCTTCAACGAGGACACAGATTAATCTGACTGCAACTGTGGTGTCATCATATATGAACACCATTGATAGTGAACCCTATTTATAGCCTACCTATTCCACCATATAAGCATATTTGCATGTTGGTAAGTGACATGATGGATGTCTTGCTGAGTACATTCAAATGTACTCATTATGGTTTCGCCCCTGGTATCTACTTATCAGATTTTGAGAAGGAACCTCCAAAGGATATCTATGAAGAGAAGTACGGAGTTGACGGCTTTGCGAACTAGGATCGTCTCCGGGTCAGCAGCCTGTAGGTTAAGGCGTGACTTGGGCTCAACTACGTTGTGTTTTATTTGTCTTCCGCTGTGTTTGATAAGTTGCCTGCCCTGTGTGGCAGTTGCGTTAAACTTGATCATGTGTTCTTTTATGTAATACCTTTATGTATTCGTGTAATGGATGATGTATTTCTGTGTGCCAACTGTGTATGTTGTTCACGACTGATCTTTCTGGGATCGTGAATGTATGCATACGTAGGGTTTCAGACTGCCGGTCTGGGGTCCTTACAGAGTTGGTATCAGAGCCATCCTGACCTTAGGAGACCTTAGTTAGCATGGACGTCAGATAGGAAAGGAAAGTATTTTTGAGTAAAAACCTATTTACTATCTACATTATTTTTTTAGGGAATTTTAGTATATTTTCCCTCCTTCTGATCTTTTCAACAGATTCTAAATGCATATCAAGGGCGTCCTTGAACAGTGGTTCGAAGGGCGGGCCTTATAGAGTTGGTATGTCTCTCGGTTAAGAGTCTATTTCTTACTTGTTTGCAACTGCTCCGCTCTGTTTTTGAAACATCTCTCGTCTTTGAAGTTTTCTGTCCAGAAAATAGTTGGAGTTTCAAAAACAGATTGTTGCATAAAGTTTTATCAAAAACTTTACTTCTATTTATCTTGTTTTCATACAAAAACTTTTATACTTGCCGATGTCCCGAGAAGACCAAAATAATTGCCTAGCTCTACAGTGATGATGGTCAGAAGTAGATATAGTTCTTCAGCCACTTCTAGGACTTTTGGATCAGTCTAATTTGGAGTAATTTAGCGATTACCCATGAGTCGCCTCCCCCTACATAGCTCAAATGGAGCCTTGCTTGTGTGTTTTGGCTTGCTTATGTGTGTCCGTAGGACTTTGTGCTGTTGTTTGGTGTAGAATTTGGTTCATCTAGGCTTCTATATGTTTGTGGGGTGCTCAAAATTTGCAGATTTGTGCTTGCCCCGCTCTTGTTTTTGAATCGCCTCGTGTTAAATTTTTGCAAGCAAAAATGTTTGTATAGCATTCAAAAACAAGAATTTGTTGCTTAGACTTATACTTGTGTTCGCTTCATAATGCGACCCGTCGTGAACCACCACCATCTCCCCCACAATCAATGAAAGCACCATTGGGCCTATATAGAGGACCATCAAGCCACACGAGCTGATAGAGTTGCTACCATTGATGCACTCCAACAAATAAAGCTCCAACAACGACAACCTTTAAAGAAGAAAAGGCGTGAATGCACCAACAACTACTGACCAAAACCTCTATGTTTGTCTGTTGGCAAAAGACTCTTTTTACCTTGTTGGCTAAATGTCGCACTTTTTCTTTATGTTCCCTTTTAAAAGACCAAACAAGAGAGATCCCCTTTTAAAAGTTATATACCTCCCTCCTCTAGAGAACGGTGCAAAAAGAAGTCTTCACATGCCATGATGCGCAACCCCCTAAAAAGCTAACAAGATTAACATGCTTTGTTCTAATTTTAGGTTGATACCTAACCAAAGCATGCGAACTACTGACAACTCTTTCTAAACCAAGGAATTAAGTGACTTACGACACCTTTTAATATAGTTGGTAAAAAGGAGAAGTCACGAGAAAATAAGATGATAACCTATTCGTTTACTAGTCAACAAGATATCATGTGTATCTACTTTGGAAACCAAATATTAGTAGACGTTGTAGGTACTATGAAATTCGGGGTTTAGAAATTAATTGAACGATGGAATGGTTGTGATAAACCTAGAAAACATCAGTTTTCCTGCTTTTGTTTCTTTGTGTGCTCTTGATTGAAATAAATTTGTGTTTTATTCAATCTTGCTTCCTAACTTATATGGAGTTGTTAGGACTTGTTATTATGTTGATTTATTACAAGAAATCTACCCTAGAAAGTGTGTGCATGATTGGAAACTCAAATAAAAATGAAATGGCATTTGTTACCTTCTAATTTATTAATTGGGAGTATTGTGAGAACTAGATCTGTGTATACTTTCTTAGTAGATTTTTGTGCTATGTTTCTTTGAGTCCAGTACCATTTAGGTACTGATATTTTGATGCTTGTACCTATGTCAGCTTGCATGTCTCTTAATAGTGAAGCATATGTAAGCATTGTATCAATATGCACTAGTATTGCTTCACTAGATTAAATAGCCTTATATTTTTATCGTGTATGCAAAGTTTTTCATGAGTAACCAGAGGTTTAGTACCTATTTTTACTTGGTATTAGTAGGCCATAGACCACTGGCCCCATTGTATTTTGGCTTGAGGATGAAAATCCCCAACCATACACATGTGTGAAAATAGCATGTTTCACTATGTGATTGATTTCTATTTTCCACCATGGAAACTATAATTGTTTCTTTTCACCTATGCAAGTGAGAAGTTCATTTCTTATTAGTAAATACTAATATGTTTAGGGTGATCCTTTTGTTAGCATAATATTCCTTAGGGGTATCATGTTAAGAAATGTTTCACTATCGTGTGCTAAAATTAAATTGTTCGCAAATAAAATAAATTCCTCTTGATTGGTAGATTGTTTGTGGATAATTTTAAATTGAGTATATGGATCTTTGAAAAGGTTTAGATAACTTTTCATTACTTGCATAGCTACTGGTTGTGTGAGTTATACCTTGCTTGTTTTACTAGTAATTGATTAAAGAAAACAGAAATCTGCTAGAAGAAATTTCTGCATGCTTAATGGTTGATTCATAAAATTACTTTGGTGTTTGTGCTTACTAACATGAGTAAGTTTTGTGTACTGTTATTAGGTACATTTATGTTCATGACTTGCTTGTTTAAGTTTAAACATCATGATAGAAATTGTTTGCTTCTCTAGAGTGAAACTAGTTTCACCACTTGAAAATGGTGATTTTTGCTCTAGTATTACCCTCGTTTTATTTTATGAGTATATGTGTTGATATAGCATGTTTAGGAAGTTATTACTTCTGTTATCATGCCATGAATTATTTAGTTACATGTTCTATGGTTATAGGATATGATTATCTCTTATAGCATGCTGGTGTAGATTTTTCATACTAGTGTGTTATTTGTGCAGTTTTTTTATGCCTGTGAAATAGGAGTTTTATCTTGTGTGAAGATGGTATTTTAGAGTACCTTTATGATTGTATTCATTGGTTTTTAGCTACTGGTTGTTTGCTAATTGTTCATGATTGATGGATTCCAAAACCTCTAATAAACAATAACCTAGTGAATAAATAGTCTATTCATCTGTGGTGTTGTTTGCTTGCTTATTGGATTTTAATTAAATGTTTTATCCTAGCATGAGTTTATACTTGTGTTATGATTGTGCTTAAGAGTATATTATGAAACTAAAACATCCAACTAAAATCATGAACACATTAAGTGATAGTTTCTTGTGGTGAGTAATACCCACTGCCATGGGTATTATTTTGTCTGTTTATTTTACCTTAGCAACCTAACCTTTGCACCCACAAGCTATATTTTTTAGCTTATTATGTACCATGTTATGTGAGTGGTACACCACTCCATATGTGTTATGTAAGATGTGGGATATAGCTAGGAACTCGTGTAATAATTGACGGTACATTTCCAGGTAGTTCTGCACTAACCTTAATTTTTGTTCAAACTAGGAAACAAAAGTTTTGGACCTAAAACAAGTACTGGTGTACTTCTTTTAATAGTGAATTCACTAATTTAGGGATGTACCCCACCTCCCAAGAAAAGTCAAAGGGGGGAAGCACCTGCACTCCAACACTAACATTGTGTTTGTTGGCCCTCCCTTAGTCCTCGCTTGTGAATCTCGGGGACGAGATTCTTTTTAAGGGGGGAAGACCTGTCACATCCCAATTTTGGAATACCTGTTAACACAGTTGTTTTGCTAATTGCTTTACTAATAAACCTTGATTGTGTTTGTTTGTGTTTGTTTAAGTGCAACTAAACAAACTTAAAAAGGATAGCAAAGCAGTAAACTAAAAATATTCAACATATTGTTCCAATGATAAAAATATTCAACATATTGTTCCAATGACTTTGGCAATATTTTCTAAAGTAAATATTGATCAAAGAGTTTTCCAAAAACTATCTTATGAACCTCATACTTGTTGAATATTATTCCTAGACCTAAATTAAGAAAGAGGAAACACTTAATAAATTTCCCTAAAAAGATTATCAGAAAAGGAGGCATTCTTAAATGCTTCACCAAAATATTATCAAATGTTTTTCCAACCTTGCAAGATTAAAAACAAAGGTATTGGAGAGCATTGACTTGCTATCTCTAGTCACACAAATATTTTGGCAAAGCATTGTTAAAGAAAAGCCAAGTGCCTTATTAAATAGAAATTCCAATATTTCCAGAAACAGAAAACTAAAACAAGTTACTATTGGAAACTTTCCTCAAATGATATGAAATTCATACCATTGCTTCCTTATATCAAATAAGGAACACTCACAAGAGGAGACCAAAAATTGAATCCATTAAAGTCCTGAAAACATGGTTTTTCTCCACAGCAACATTTGGGATTTTGAACAAGTTTGTTCTACAAACTTTTTCCAAATGCCATGAAATAAATACCACATTCTCTATATCATAAATAAGGATGAAAACCAAAAGGGAAAAAGTTTTTGAATTGATTAAGTTGCCAAAAACCCCTGTTTTCTTGACAGCACCTTTTTGAAATTTGAACATGTTTGTTCTATGAAGTAACTCTAAATGACTTGAATTTTCTACCACATAAGTAACACATCAAATAAGGAATGTGTGCCAAAAATTATCATTTTTGGAAGCTCCTAAGTAGGTTAATAAATTCAATGTCCATTTATGTAAGAATTCAAATTTGAACAACTTTGAATTATCAAGTTTATCTAATTGAGCCAATTTTCACATATGTTGTGTATCTTAACTAATTAGAATTTTGGGCAAAAGGGTTTCAATTTTTGACTTGGTTTTCCTAGTGAAAACATCTTTTTTTAGTGAAGACAGGGACCTGTTTGTAAAATCGCAGGGACCTAAATAAAATCCCAGTCATCTCCTACCTCTAGCCATGCTGTAGTTACAGGAGACCTACCCATTGCTTCGATTCGAAGCAACCCTTGGGGATAAGAGGCCCCCCATGTGCCTTGTCTCCCCCATGCCCCCTCTATCTCTCCCCTCCCCTCGAAGTTCTCTCTCTCTCTCCTCAAAAAGCTCTCAAATCGGAACCCTAGCCGAAACCCTCGCCGTCGATTCGGACGATAGGGAGCACGCCGCCGGTCGCCGTTGGTACCATTGGATCCGCCTCGTCGTGGTGGTACTAGGTGCCAGGGGAATCGGGGTGGGACGACTCGTAGAGTCCACGCCGTCCGATTTTGTCTTCGGGGCCGACGGAACTCCGGCGAGGTATTCCGGTCGCCTCGGCCCTTCCCCGCCCTAGCCGAGCACTCCATTGCGTTCAAGGTGAGCAGGGGAATCCCCCCGACCCATTTCCCCTCTCCCTCTCCTCCTAATTCGTGGCCGCGCCGTCTTCGCCGTCCGGCCGCCGCCCGCGCATCGTCGCCGTCCATTATCCGGTTGCTCCGAGGAAACGAAACATCCCCTAGATGAATCCCCTCGTCGTTAGCATCTCGCAGGTGTTTTTGTTTCGCGAAAGTGTGCACGTTTGCGTCGAGTTCGAGATCGCCGGAGTTGTTGCCGCCGGCGGGTGACGCAGCGACGATGTCACGCTCGCATCAGCCCTGGACCCGCGCGGAATAAGTTGAACCTGCCGGTGGGGCCGGATCTGCCCGCGTGGCTGCCCGCGTGGCCGGCTGGCCCGCGAGTCAGCGGCACAGGCTAGATCCCGCCGCGGTAGATGTGGATCTGGCCGGCCCATTGTGGATCTGGCCCATCCTCTTTTTGATTTTTCCATTTTTTTTTTTACAGAAACTGGTATGGTTACTTTTGGACTTAAAAGGCAACCAAACAAATGAATTTGACCAAACCAAAAATCACAGTGGTAAACAAACAAAATCTAAACCATGTCAATTTTGTAGATCTACATTTGGATGGATATATTTGAAATGGAAAATGATTTGGCAACAGGTACCAGAAACACCAAAATGAGCACCATTTTAATTTCACAACTCAAAATGAAGTGAGGCCAATTGCATTGGAAAGCCCTTGAAATTATCTAACAGGAGCCATTAACCTCGTTTCCAAATTCATTGTATTTTTGAAATGGCATGCAATTTGGTAAAACACCAGAGAGCACTTTGGTGATTTTTATAAATTAATTAAAGATGAATTTTGATGCAAACTAAATTGGATGGTCTTGTATATGTTTAGGACTATCTAAACCTAGAAGGGTTTAATTTTTAGAGCACCCTAGAAAATTTTGTGGACAGATCCTTGTTTTGCATATTTCTGCCATTTTGGCATTTTAGCTAATTAATTGTTGTGATTATATTTTTGAGTTGCAATATTGTTTTCTAGCATGTATAAGTTGTGTGAACTTGTTTTCTAAGTGTTACTTAACTATTTTAGCATGTTAGAATGTGTGGACTTGAGTTGAGAAGAAATATGATTTATGGTTAGTAGCATATGTTTATCTCTAGTGTATAGTTGCATAGTATTTTTGAGTGATAAATTATGTGCAAGCACTTGGATTGTTGTGTTGAGATTTTTAGATACAGCACCTTGTTGATACTTATATTTGGTTAGTATCACCTCTGCTAGCTTGCATTTGATTTGGTAGAAAAGCATGAGTAGCTTAATCATTACTATGAGAATGTTATGGAAAAATTCCCTCATGTGTGGAATTTTTGACATAAGAATTTGTGGTTGTAAAACCACATATTTTTGTGTTGTATTCATAGGACCAGTAGCATTTTGATGAGGTTGTTATGAGTACTTTACCCCTAAAGTTTTCACTTGTGTGGAAATAATAGCATGAGTAGCATTGCCTTGCTTATTTAAGCACCCTGTTATTTTCTGCTAGTATTGTTATTGCACTAGGTGCTAGTTTAGGTTTTTGCTAATTTTTGTCAAGTATGACCAGAGGAATTGTGACCTCTTAATGCTTTGTTATGCTAGTGGAACACCCACTGGTTTCATTGCATTTTTGGTGGAAACATTATTTCCCCAAACTAGATGCATTTCTCTTATGTAGTTTCATAACTAATGAGTGCCTAGTATTTTTGCTTTGGGAATTTTTGTGCTAAACAAAAATGGGTATGCTTCTGTTTGTAAGTGGTTGTAATCATGTGTGGCTTGCTAGGAAAATTCCATTTTTGGAGTGTTGTTTGATTCCTCTAGTAATGCCCTTTTTATTACCACTAGTATATAGGAGTTGCCCTGCAAAACGATACCTTGTTTTATCCAATGGGATATTTTTGTTATAGCAAGTATAGATGTTTTTCACTCCTGTTTTTATGACATGGACCCTCTGGTTGTATTTCAATTACTTGATTGAAATGCATCCATTGATTCTTCATGTTTGACTAGTACTAGATTCCCTAGCATTTTTGTGTTGAATTAATTTTTCTGCCAACTTGTGTTTGGTGGATATTTGTGTATCCTTGCATGAGGACATGTTTTCATTTCCATTATGATAACATGGTTCCTTGTTTGCATTTTAGTACTTTATTTATTATGCTTGCTTGCATAGCAAACTTTTAGTAGAAAACATGTCTATAGGATTCCTCCTTTTTAGTCATTGTTTCTATTGTTCTCACTATGAGAATTGTGTGTTTTGTGATGAGTCTATTACCTTGTTACAATTGTGTAGGCTCACTGATTTGTAAAAGTAACTTTTACAAATCATGTGGTTCATTTATTCTTGATGTCAGTTTAGACTCAGTAGAATGGCTACCCTTTTATTCTTGTGGTTGGGTTGATAGACCCATTACCATGCTTATTATCGTGCATGTTTTATACACTTTTAGTAGTCTCACCCTTGTGAAACTAAGTGTATTTTGGGCTTATTAATATCTTGGTATGAGAGTGGCACACCCACTGAATCCATGATATTAAGGTTGTGAGATATGTTCCTCCAACCTTAAGCTGTCTTATTAAATGGCATCTTTGCCAAGTGTGTTTGTTGATTGTTTGCCTAAGTTAATAATTGTGTGATAGGTTATTATTAGATTTCCTTGCTGTATGTATTGTTACATATGGTTGCTTGCCTTGATTGGTTCTGAATGTGTGTCCTTTATTCCTTTTACGGCGTTAGAAAACGAAGAGGAAGGAAGTGTCGGGAAGCGGTGTTTCAAGTTCCAGTCACTCCAAAACCAGGGACACAAGGAGATACCAGGCAAGCATCCTGATTGCTTGCTGATACAATACTTACCATTATCTATCATGCATGTTTTACCTCTGAAGTTTTACCAAAAACTTGATTATCAAAACTATTTTTGATGTGGAATTTACTACTATACTATATTATAGGTTACTATCATGCCAGTAGTTAAACTTGGTAATACCAAGCCCATAGGCCACCATATGGTATTTATTACCATCAAATATATTAGTCCCTAAGTGGACACCCTAAAATTGTGATTCTACAAAATAAAGGCTTTACGGAAAAACCCGGAGAAAAGGCGGATCCTTGTTCTCCGGAGAAATGTGGAAGTGGTCATTTTTGAGAAGGTGGTGTTTTTCAAAAATGACACATAACCTAGTCTTCGCCGGACAACCTTTACCGTACTGCCACCCTACCCCAACATGGGCACGGGGCTTAACTTGAAGTTTGTTCTTATTAGTGTGTGCTATCTCAATCGCTATAAGGGACGTCGTACCCTCGAACCGAATGTCGTCAAAACTCCCAATGTTGAGGCATATAAAGTGTGGGATTAATTTTCCCTCCGGTTGCATCGGTTGAGTCTCCTGTCATGGCGATGTGCGACATGGTGCCGAGGAGATTAAACTCAACTAAGAGATAGGCATATTCTAGCTTGAACATAGTGGATGGTTATGATCAGATACCTGATGTTTACATACTGTTGTTACAGTCCGTGATTGTTCACGGGAGGTGTACTGGATCTGGTGGATGTGTACACCTCTGCAGAGTATAACTTTTTCGAAGAAGCCGCGTCCTCGGATATGGACAGTTGAATGGCCATGTAGCTAGCATTGTGTCAATGTTTTCAAAAAGAGTTTTTGAAAGGGAATTTTGGAAAGGAAGTATTGAACTTGTGAAGTTCGGAAAGGAATGGAAACTTATACCGTGGAGGTATCGTTGATGATGGAAAGCCAGATGCTGTTATACAAAACAAAATGTTTTGAAAAGAAAACCTTTTCTACTCTAAGCAGGAATTCTGGAAACTGATTCCAAGAAGTTTTGCAAAGAGAAAATATTCTTAAACAAAGTTTTACAAAACCTCTTGTACATGTGATATCTACAAGAGAAATAAAAATATATTATTTTCTTCTGAAGTATCTTCTTCAACGAGGACACAGATTAATCTGACTGCAACTGTGGTGTCATCATATATGAACACCATTGATAGTGAACCCTATTTATAGCCTACCTATTCCACCATATAAGCATATTTGCATGTTGGTAAGTGACATGATGGATGTCTTGCTGAGTACACTCAAATGTACTCATTATGGTTTCGCCCCTGGTATCTACTTATCAGATTTTGAGAAGGAACCTCCAAAGGATATCTATGAAGAGAAGTACGGAGTTGACGGCTTTGCGAACTAGGATCGTCTCCGGGTCAGCAGCCTGTAGGTTAAGGCGTGACTTGGGCTCAACTACGTTGTGTTTTATTTGTCTTCCGCTGTGTTTGATAAGTTGCCTGCCCTGTGTGGCAGTTGCGTTAAACTTGATCATGTGTTCTTTTATGTAATACCTTTATGTATTCGTGTAATGGATGATGTATTTCTGTGTGCCAATTGTGTATGTTGTTCACGACTGATCTTTCTGAGATCGTGAATGTATGCATACGTAGGGTTTCAGACTGCCGGTCTGGGGTCCTTACAGTTGCCACCAAAACCCCTCTGATCGTTGCCGCGGTGCTCATAGTAGCCTCCACGCTGATCATATTCAGCACGTTCATCACGTTGCTGATCCTGGTAGCTACCACGCCCACCCCCGCGACGATAACCACGGCCGCCGCGGGTTGCTGCATTAGCTGAAGAGCCACCTCCATAGTTCCTGGACTCCAACCGAGCCTCATATGACATGAACTGAGAGTACACATCACTTATGCTGACATGTTGTTCCGTCTTGATCAAAGCAATGATAGAAGCAACAAACCCATCATACTCATCATCAAGACCAGCGAGGATATAGGAGATCACATCCTCGGCGTCCAAGGGTTTTCCAGCAGCTGCCATCTCATCAGCTAGAGTTTTGATTTGTCCAAAGTAGACCGCTCCAGACTTGTCTTCCTTACGGGTTTGATTCAGCTTTGTGCGTAGATGCACAACTCGAGACTTCGACTACGATGAGAACATCTCCATGACTGCTCTCCAAACCGCCGCTGATGTGTTCAGACCCACCATCTGGGTAAGAACCTCTCTTGACATGTTCCGGACTAAAAACCCTAGAACAGTTTGATCTTGCGCCACTCATTGTGCATATTCAGGGTTTGGGATCTTTACATCCTTCCCATCCTTGTCCTTGGCCACGAGCTCCTTCTCCGGTTCTACTGCTGATCCATCCAGAAATCCGAATAACTAAGCCCCACGAATCTCCGGAAGAACCTGTGTTTGCCAAAGCAGAAAATTCTCTCGGGTGAGCTTCTCAGAGAGGGTGACGCTGAGCGATGAGCCAGAGGATGAGGAACTGCTAAGCGACATGGCTACAGTCTTGAAGGCGACATCGATTGGCTTTTGCAGCGATCGTAGAGGTGACAATTCCTGGCTCGGGAGTCACGTCTTTCTCTGCTACTTTTTGCTGGTAGTGTTTCCTGGCGTGGCTTAGTAAGCTGTAGCGATTACGTCTGTCTCGGCAACTTTGTCTAGCGATCTGTCTCTTCAACTTGGCTTAGCGATCTCGGCGACTTGCTAACAATCGGAAGAAGTTGTGCTGTGATACCATGTAAAATAACTAGCAATCACGATACCCCAAAGCCTGGGTCCGTGTGACTTTATATTACAGAGAGGAGGAACGTAACACGAGGAGGAACGTAACACGTCCGGTCAGATACATGGTCGGTTCGAGTAGGACCCGAACTCTAATAACCGGTTATACTACTACTTTAACATACACTAAGGTAAATAGTGCTGAAACTTGTAGGGATAATTTAATATCAGGCCAATCATCTAAAAATCATGTGATTAAGCATACATAAAAATCGGGTGCCTAAGCCGACTACCATGTATGTTCCAGGCAGGAAAATAGTCATTATCGTTACTCAAAGAACCAATGCTACCCATAGATAGGAGCACGACTCGATGACTTAACAAACCAAAGTTGCAAAAGATGAAATCACTTTCTTTCCTAACCGGCGAGGAATTGGAGGCCTCTGGTGCGTCCTTGCTCCAGTCCCACTCGCGGTAGGTCCATTTGTTTTACAGGCCGATGGGGAATGAGGTAAAGAGGATGAGACGGTGGTTTGCGGCGGCGCAGGGTTTCATCCGAGGAGTTCGGAGGTGAGAAAAGCCGCCAGCCCCCATTATTCTTCGTCTGAAACAGACCTCAACGCCCCTCTTGCCTGCTCGCCGACCTCCTGACCACTACTGTGTCGATCCCCCACGCCGCGTCGACACCTCGCCTCCCCGCCCCGTCGCGACTCCGGCCATCCCCCACTGGCTCGATCTACCATCGGCGTCCACTAGACCCGTCAGCGTCCGCACTAGATTGGAGCTTCCGTCAATGTGCTCCACCTCCATCCTCACCCTCTCTGCTTGCCATCATACGCATGTTCCCCTTTGCAATATGAAGGCATCTATCTGTGACTCACGTTTATCCTTGTATGTGCAGGTCAACAGATAATTGAACTTAGTAATACGGACGGATGAATTGTATAGCTTGTGCTTGGGTCGAGCAGCTCTACACTGTTTGTTTTAGATACAATTTTGGGTTCTTCCAAAATGTGGGCAAAATGAAATAGCACATATTTCATCGCTTTCTTTGGATAAGTTAATTTTGGGTGTGAAGCTAAAAACTGCGGCTAATTTTTTTTTGTCTCTCTGATGGTCTGACGTGTGTTGTTTGGCATTTAGATGTGAGGCACGCAGGTGGCTCCTAAATGTCATGGTCGCAAGCAAGCGGAATGTACTGTTGTTTCGTACTCGCTGTTTTTGTTCGATTTTGTACAGTTCTTTCTTTGGTTTCATAATTTTTGTTTGAAACGTGGTAGCAGATGCGAGATGGATGGTTGAACTAGGAAATACATCCAGAAAAGATGGTGCTTGTCCGATGTTGTGAGTTGTAACTTGTGAATTAACAAGGTTGTGTCTCGATGCAATGTCAGTCTTCTTTAGACATCCAATATATCGTTGTACCGACTCCGTGTGCTCGGCTCTGAACACACAAGCGTTGGCAGATTGGGAGGCGTCCACACAACCGAAGAAAAAAAATCAGATCAAATAAAGAGATTTTTGGCGAAAATAAGGTGTAAGTTACTACCTTGTGTTTACTCTTCTTCCTTGATGGCTTTTATAGACAAACCTAACATAATTATGCTTTGTTGGATGTCACCATTATATTTTTTTCTGAATTAATAAGAGGTATCAGTTACAATGTACTTCCTCCGTTCCAAAATGTAAGTCTTTTTAGCGAACTAAAACAGTTTGCTAAAAAAATTTACATTTTGGAACGGAGGGAGTAATAGACTATAATTTTCAACAATGTTGATGTCAGATTAAGAGTAAACAATAATGATGTCATATTCAGGGTAAAATATGTTGATGTCAGAATTCGATTGGTTACATGATCTAGACTATTCACAAAGAAGTGTTTATTCCTTATGTGTATTAAGGAGTTTGGGTGATAATCAAACACTAGCTAGATTCGTATAAAATCCGTATGATGAATTCATATGTCCTGAAGAGTCTCGAATATGTTTATTTGATGTTTTGATTAAAAAAATTGATCATTGCCTGCCAACCAGTTTTTAATTAAGTTTGGAACATACTATTTTCTTATTGTGTATTTTCTTTGCAATTTTCCATAATAAAGTAGAATGATATGGTGTTCTCATATCAGAACTTTATAAGTGTTGGAACATAGAACGCATCAATGAGATTCTACGTCCATGACAGAAGAGCATGCCCCCAATGAAGTCGAATTTTCGCGCTTATTTTAGATACATCCACTTTGGTCCAACTTTAAGACAATTAATATGGGACAGAGGGATTATATTTTTTTCTTGGCATTGGAATCATTATGGGGATGCCTTTATATACCCTTAACCATGTCAATTTGTTTTGCAGGTTTTGAAGTTGTTAGTAGACATTTCTTCGGTGCATGTGCATGATAATTTTTAGTGCAACATTCATGTTCCTCTAAAAAATGTGTCTATCATAATCTCAACATGATAACATTGTATGTTTGACACTGCAGCTGTATTATTCAGTTTTTTATTTTCAAATGGATTTACCTATGAAGTGATGGCAAACTTTATGTTTGTAATTATAAGGGTTTGATATTTCTGCTCCGTTTGTGGTCTAGCATGATTACCTTCCGTACTATATTTTTCCTGATGGATCAATTGTCGGATTAAGTCGCTATGTCATCATACGTAATTGACTGCCCAGGTTTCACAAGGGTGTGCGCATTCTCAGTGTTCCTGTTTTTCTATACATCTGATAGGAGTTTAGTAAAATCAGATATGTATTTGTTGGAACTTTATCATATCAATTACATACCATGACGTGTTTGGAAAATCTCTACTACATAGCAAACTTATTCTTTTCTAAACGCACCCAGAAATTGTACACAAGACAGCGAAAATCATTTAGCCCCTCACGATTAGACCCACTTAATTAGATCTAATGGTCAGCCAATAACCTAACCTCACCGAAGCGTACCTTTAGCAATTTGGCAAGGCAGACGAAAACTCTGCCAACGAATAGTTCCGCCCCTATCGTCCGCTCCGCACCAGAAAAGGAGGCTAAAATCACGGAAGCAAATCATGATATGCCCCCCGTCGTCCGGCGCCGCCCCCTCCGCGTTTGCCTAGCCAGCCCAGGCCGTACGGACGCCCCCTGCGGTGCGACGCTGTTACGCTGCACATCACGCGCCGCCAACGTGTCATGCGTCGTCGCCATCGGGGCCTCTCCACCGACGCGCCTCTTCCCCATCGGCGTATAGGCGGCAGTCGTCCTCCTGGCAGCGGCGAGGATATCAGCTCGAGCCCTGCCCGAATTCCTCCTCCGGGGAGGTCGCTCCGTCCGCTGCTCCTGCCTCCCACCCAGCGTTGCATATGAGAGGGTGGGGAGCGCATGGGCGGACCGGATAGGCTGGGTGCCCCGAGAGAGATAGTGGCGTCCATGGCGGAAACTTAGAGTTGTCCTTCCGCATCTTGCACCGCGGATACACGACCACCCTCCACTCTAGCGTCTTCTCTTCAGATAATAAGAAGCACATGGATATGCAGTTTACTTTACTACCTGCAAGGTAAATCAAGCTTTGGAGCATCCAGATCATCTCCTAATTACGGTTCAACTCTAGGATACCCACATGTCATTAAAACAAAAATCTTGGATACCCAATCTAGAGAATTATTATGACTCGCCAATTCGTCAATGTTAGAATACAGGATTTAAGAAAAATAAGATGGTCCATCAGAAGTATACTGAAGTGGACATGGTAAATACCGATTTGCAATGCCGACAATGATGAAATATGGATGATAATTTTGATATAGATATCCATGCTAGGTGAGTTTATTTTGAGCATTCTGCTTCGCCTACAGTTCACATTACATACATTTTTGGTAACTTTGCACTGTTAGCCCATGCGATTCAAGAGAAGATTGATGGTGCAACAACGGTGTAGTGGCCACGGTAAACGAAAATTGTTGGAATAGTAAATTTGATTAAAAAATATGCTTTTTCTATTGGACCGGTGTGTTTTGCTATTTCTATGCACTAACGCTGATCTTGGACCGGTGTGTTTTCTTATTTCTATGCACTAACGACCTCAAGTACCATGTCAATGCTATCTGTACATTAGGAGTATGTTTGCTCTTCCTGCGTGTGCTCCTGGTAAATGGTATGGATGAAACATCTGACAATTATTATCAGTGTCGACACATCACAGACGTCTGTGGTCTTATGAGATCTGCTATCATGAAGAAATCTTACAAGATCTTGTAGAGGTGTGAAGGTAAGTAAAGAGTTGGGGCTGTTAGAACGTGGGTGGATTCACATTGCCCATTTATAGTTAGAAACTTCGTTTCCTAAATCACACAATGGTTTTGAATATCATTGGTTTTACTTTGCCGGTTTGATTCTGTGCAGTACTACTTCTTAGATTCAGTCTGGATAGTTTTACCATTTTATAACTTGATTGATGAGTTTGGAATGAGGCTGATTGTTTGTTCTATGGAGTAATTTTGATGTGTTTCAGCTGCCAGCATGAAGTGCAGTGTCCAGGTGATATTTGTCTTGCTGAATTTACGTCTTTTAAGCTTTCCTAATTGGCGAGTACTTGCAAAAGCTAAGAAAAATATGCAGAGACTATGTGAACTAGCTTAAGAGGACGAGACTGAGAATTTCATTGTGCCGCGTCCATACAAGTATTTTTCAGACCGAGGAGTTACATTGATGTGACATGAATAGGATAAGAAGGATAATTATATGGCTCCTATTTCTGTTTCTTGTTTACCTTGCATGTTGCATTAAGTTAGGAAGTACTAGCACTTTGGAGTTGTTTGTTAATAGATGTGTCAATTTAAATGGTTTTGGTTGGGAGACAGACTTTGCTTTAGTAATTTCTACGTAGATATCATATGTTTCTTACTATTTATCGGGATACTGTAATTATTTGAAATATATTTGATTGTACATTTTAAAAATATTTGTAAAATCTACTATTTGAGAATATTCGTAAACCCGAGCCCGTCCCGCCAAATCAAGGACGCACCAAATTTTTGGCTAGGGAATCGTCCGCCCCTGTTTCGCCGATGATGGGAGCAGAATTGGCGGTGGTTATAAAATTTGGTGGTGCACCAATAGTTAGGCTTCGAACCAAACATTAGCCTATGCCACCAGTCAACACCAAAAATTTGGCATGGCAATACATGCCACGATCCAAACAGCCCCTGCATGTTTATGTGGAATGTAATCTTGTTTATTTTTTCTGTCATACAGAGTAACATTTTTATTAGATCTAAGATATTTATACGAGCTGATCTTGTTGTGAAATTATGACTGTGTTTGACCTGATTTTCAGAAGTGTGCTAGCTTACACTGTGACTAGAGTGCCATTATTATGCCCTCCTCCAGATACATGTCCCCATTCTGGATATCCGTCAATGTAATTAGATGCTTATTCTAAATAATGATTGCACCGTGTAGACAAGTGCCATTGATGAATATTTGCTCACTGGTATATTCTTTCTCTCACTAAGCAACATCTAAACATTGCAAGCAATATTTTTACATGATATGGTTGTCACAAACGGACTTATTTCAACATATTTCTGTTTCATGAATTTTGAATATATCAATCAATGGTAAATATCGTGCGTTGCACGTGCACGTTTACTAGTTTATAATAAAATGTCGGCTTATGTCTTTCTGTATTTCCCCTCTATGATGGAAATTAATAATTGGTTTACGGTGTGTCATTTTTGTGCTTCTCTCATAGTTCCATATATATGTATCACAGCGTACATATAGACGGACACCACAGCCTCAAAGTGAACAAAGGAAACCTACGTAATCAGATATTTATAATATACTAGGAACCTGTGATTTTGATGGACCTAAAATTGCCCAAGCTGATTCTCTCAGGGATTGAACGGTGCCTAATTTAACGGGACCGAACAATGCCTAAAACCAAGCTGTGAAATAGCAAAGGTAAACATGGCTCATATTTTCATTTTACGTGACGGCCGATCACCAAATGACCAAGGATACTACATTGCAAGTCGGTCGTTTCAGCTACACACAAAGAGATGCGGTATATCATATTTACCTTCAGTTGGTGTAGAGTCCACATAAAAAATATTGAAGTTCAGGACTAGACTATGTTGGACATTGTGCAGACTTTGGCGTTGGATTGTTGTACTTCCTTTTTTCGTAGATATATATGGATATATTTATGCCTATGTTGTCTGTAGTATGTTAATATGTCCAAGAAAAAACGAAGAGTTACATTTCGAAGAAAATACAAACTGCAGCCCATCAAGAGTAATATAACGAAAAAAGTTAACGCAGCCGGCCAAATCGGCGCAGCAAAGCGCCCCCTCTCCTTCTAGTAGATACTAAGTCTGGCGAACTATCTACTTCAGTCTAGTTCTCACAATTTCCCATAGTAGTACTGCCGCAGCCGAGAGACAAATCTGCGGATAAACTGGCTTCAGCCAGGCAGGCTACCATCAGCCAACACATGCCATCTGTTCAAAAGAAATGGATCAAAACACGGGCTATGAATATATGGAGGAAGTCTATGATAGGCAAAACACAAAATGGCACGACGGTGTACCGGTGAAACCTCTGAGATTTAGATCCTATTAAGATGAAACATGATAGAAACCTGGATCCCGATGAAGAAGCCACCAGCAAGCAAAAAAATGGAGGAAGAAAGAAGCGGATCCAGTGATAGCTTAATTAGGCAGCAACAACGTCTAAGCAATGTGGTGGTAGATCGGCCTACCCAGCAGATCAACCAAAGAAATTATAGTCTAGTCAAGATAATAATAAAATTAGACACAAATCTGAAAAGAACCGAGTTACGTGGCTCTCCTGGACTGCATAGTCACCAGGATAGCTGACGTTTCTCTCCAGAAATTAGCCTAACAACAGATGGAGGCCAAAAGGAACCATGGTGCATTAATGTTCTCACGCCCTGCTTTATTGAGACAAAACCACCAAGAAAATGACAGCCACAGTCGGAAAATCCAGAAGGGCAGAGCCTAGATCGACGACCCAATTCCCATTCAGTTTGTAGCTGCATCGAGAAATTTACTGGGACTGCCACCGCGCGGTCTCTCCTCGTCTAGCCCACGACACGAGCGTCCGTAGCTGTAGTGCCTGGCACCTGGGACCCCTAATGCACCCGACCCCGCCTTCCAGCGACCTACAAAGACACGCAACATGTGAAAAAATACTGCACTGTGGCAAATAGGTAGCAAAACGGATCAGAGCCGTCCACGCAGTTGATCCAATGGCTGAAAATGCAAACGTTAGGGAGGTGGCCTGGGAAGGCCCAGTGTCTCATGGCAATTGAACAATGGGATGCCAGAATGCGTTCTTAACCAGGGCACTTGAAGATGCATGATGGCCACGGTCTACTAGATGAATATCCTAGAGGATTTCTTCCCCTTCCTCTCATTCGACACAGCGCTAAGGATGGTGGTAACACTTCTATTGTATAACTCTCCTCTTATGATGGTAAATGCCTTGGATCTTCTCTGTATTTGTCTAGCCAAGACCTCATCACTCGACAAACTACCATCAACCATATATGACATTATTGGCTGTGCCCATGACGGCACGGGTCGAGCAGCAAAGACGAGCTCGTCGATTTCCATGGCTTCCACCGACATTGCTGCATCCGGCATACACAGATAAGCCAGATAATTTCCCGGGTTCTGCTGAATAGTCCCCGAGTTTCTCTAAGAAGTCCCCGAGTTCTCCCAAGAAGTCCCCGGGTTCTCCAAGATGCAGCCCACATCCACATCCATCAGGATGACTTCAAGTTCCGGATTAGCCGGGACAAATATTGACTCGGATTCAGACGAAGGTTGATGGACGGTTTCCAAAGATGCTCGAACGATATTCCGGGTGGGATGGCCCGCCGGGATGAACCCAACTTGGACAGTATGGCAACTTCATTTTCTGCGCGATGTACATGATGGAACTCGCACCATCAAAGTACCCGGAGACTTTCTGGACATGAAACCGATATGATGCCATGTTGGAATCCAGGGCATCCCAATTGCCAGAAGCTTGCTGGATCACAAGATCTGAATCACCATAGCACATTATCTGGCGAATGCCGATTTCCTTGGCCACTTTGAGCCCATGGACCGGTGCCTCATACTCGACCACATTATTGGTGTAAGACGCCAGCTCAAAGCCCACTTGGCTACTCGGTCACTTGCATCTTTGTTACCAATGATCTCCGAGATGGGGGCTACACTCACCACTGTCATAGGATGCTCTTGAAAGCAATGCTTGAGTTTCTTGGTCGCCATATATACACCATATGTCATCTTCTGGTAGTGCGGATAGTTTTGCACCTCGCTGAGATAATATACTGGTCTCTGCACTGTTTTTTCTTCTTCTTCTCGCTCTACCACCACCATAGCACTAACAACCCGGTTAGTGGCTGCAATATAGAGAAGCATTGGCTCCTTGGGTAGTGCCAAGGCCAATATAGGTGCAGAAACCAACATCTTCTTCAACTCATGAAACACCGAGTCAGCCTGCGGCATCCAGACGAATTTGTCTGTCTTCTTCATTAACTGATATAAAGGCAGTGCCATTTCCCCCATTCTACCAATGAAATGACTCGAAGATGCCAGGCAGCGTGTGAATCTCTGCACATCTTTGAGACATCTCAGAAGCTTCATGCTTTCTATAGCACTGATCTTGGTCGGATTTGCTTCGATACCTCGGCTGGATACGAGGAAACCGAGTAATTTGCATGCCGGCACACCAAATGTACATTTGGCCAGGTTAAGCTTCAACCAGAATCTCCTCAGGTTCGTGAATGTCTCTAGAGATCATCCAACAGAGTATTCTTCTCCTTAGTCTTGATGACGCTATATACTTGTACATATTTGCCAATTTGATCATGCAAGCATTTCTGCATGCATCTCTGATAGGTGGCACTTGCATTTATCAAACCAAAGGTCATGACACGATAGAAATAAGCCTCGTAAAGGCAGTCTTTATTTGATAAGATGGGTTCAAAGGTATCGAGTGGAAACCAGAATACGCATCTATAAAGGATAACAGCTCACACCCGGCTGTGGAATTGATCACTTGATCAATCCGAGGCAGCGGGAATGGATCTTTAGGACATGCCTTGTTCATGTTGGTTTAGTCAATACACATGCGCCACACAATGCCCACATTTGTATCATCCTTCTTCTTCTCTACCAGGACCGGGTCTAGGTGCAGTACCTCCATAATAAAGCCACTCGCGAGTAGCCTTGCTATCTCGTCGTCAATAGCTTTCCTCCTTTCCGTAGTGAAGCGTCGGAGAGGTTGTTTCCCCAGCTTAGCATCCATCCTGACATGCAATGAGTGCTCAACCAACTCCCTCGGGACACCCGACAGGTCCCGATTTGACCATGCAAATATATCCCGATTTTCACGGAGGAAGTGTGAAAGCGCATGGTGCCCCCATATGTGGTTTTGGTAATTAATGACAATCCTTAAGGACTAATGTTTGCATTGAGATATTCTTTCAGGACTTGTCCATTAGAATTGTTTGGAGTCCTTGTGTGGATTTAAGATGATCTTTTGATGTCCAAGAATGTCCGAGAAGCTATTTCTCTGTCCAGCGGTAGTACCGGATTGTGCAGTGGTAGTACCGCTCCTCGTGGAGTTGTACTGCTGCGACACACCTGGTACACCCCAGACAGCGGTAGTACCACGGTTTTTACCGTCTTCTCCCAGGAGCGGTACTACCACTGGTGATACCGCTGGAGGTACCGCTAGCAAAGAAAAGGCCATTGATATCCACGGTACCTAGGCGGTACCGGCATAGTACTACCGCTAGTACTTAGTCACTTTCGGAGCAACACTCCCCACGGCGGTAGTACCGCTACCGTCAGCAGTAGTACCGCTCCTTCTAGGACGCGGTAGTACCGCTGGCAGTACCGGTCAAAATACCGCCAGGGAAGCTTTGCTCACAGTAATGAATATGGTACTAGGGCGGTAGTGGCCTAGTACTACCACTAGCCTTCTCGATTTATATCAAGTTCGGGGCTAACGGTAGTACCGTTGCCGGTTACGGTAGTTCCGCTACTGGATCTTCACGGTACTTCTGTGGTACCGCTGAGCTCCAGTGTGCAGTACACTGGGTACCCTGTGATGTCAGTGGGCGGTAATACCGCTATGTGCGGTGGTAGTACCGCTGTGCTATTAAGCTCATTGCTTGATGTCTTGAAGAACAGTATGGAGTGGTCATTCATGTCTACCTTCAAGACATCAACTTTATGGACGAAGAAAGCAGAAAAGATACAAGGTTGATCTTGCGTATGATCAACACACAAAGCTACAAGATGTACCTAGTGGGATTATGTATCTCGTGGTAAAGGTAAGCAATTGTCCATATAGCTTTGTGAACTAACCCATGATATGTGTGTGTTGTATCTTTATGTGTGGTTATGTATCTTTCCATGGGCATACTTCACAAGAAAGATTTCATATAGCCCATGGTCTATGTCGTCAAGCGATGTTTGTCATCTAGCTTGACGTGGAAGCTCAAGTGAAGCATATCGAAGAAATCCTATGATTGATGCTTGCCACCCATTTGGAGATTGTGGCCTTTAAAATATGTGCCGAAAAGGGTCTCCCCCATAATGGTGTATAGGGGAGCAACTTGCAAGTCTTCATCAAGCGAAGCAAGTACTAGCTAGCACGATCAAGAAAGAGGATCCAACTTGAGAGAGTCAAGATCTTCATCATCTAGCTCAAGTGGAATGCTCAAGGAAAAGGTATAATCTTGATAAGTTCTCTATTTCACCGGTCTCATACTTTTGGGGAGACCGGGTTATAGGATCGATAGTCGTACTATCAAGAGGGGCTCTCAAGTGAGTAACTTGATCGAATTGCTGTGGAGAGCTCAAACCTTTGCACTCTTGCGTATCATCTTTCTTGGTTCTTATTTGGATTTTATCTCTATGGGCTTTGGTTCTTGTTGTGATCCTCATGACAAGCCCAAGTTCATCAAAAACGGTTTTCGCATGAAACACTTATTGAGTTTTTGATGTTGAAGGTTTTCCCGGTTGGTCCTTTTTAGTGAGATCTTAACATTCCCCATTTGGTTTTAAATTTCATTGTTGGACAATGATGTTTCTCTGTATAATCTTGTAGAGCTCGTCGTTGCAATTTCAACGAGTCCAAGATCATCAAAAATGGAGTCCGGACGCAAAATTTATAATCGTTTTCGTATCAACCATTTTGTAGTTTTTGGTCCAGCGGTAGTACCGCCCCAGTACCGCCAGAAACTGCCCGAACCAGTACCGAAATCGCCCCGTAGCGGTAGTACCGCTAGGCCTAGCAGCAGTACCACTGCTGGGCGAAAATTTCACTTAACGGACATATTTTGGGTCCCCTATTTAAGGGGGTCTTCTTCCCCCTTGACCCCAAGGCTGCCCAACTCGTTTTTCTCCTCTCTCCCCACCATTGTTGACCTTGGAAACCTTGCCCCTCTCTCAATCCCTCCAATGATTCTTGCATATCTTTGAGGGAGAAGTTAGAGGAGATCTATATCCACATTTCCACCAATCCATCTCTCCTCTTAGTGAGGGGAACTTAGTGAATCTAGATCTTGGAGTTCTTTGTGTTTCTCCTCCATTGTTCTTCCTCTCTTATTCCCTCATAAGCATTTGTTTCTTTGTTTGAATTTGAGAGTGAAGGATTTGATCACTTGTGCTCTTTCCATTTGCATCGGTTGCAACAGTTTGCTCTCTCCACGAGGATTCGTGGAAGTGAAAGTTTGTGAGCTTGTTACTTTTGGGTCTTGGACCCTAGACGACTTGTGGTGTTCTTGGGAGCCTCCAATTGAGTTTTGGATGTGTGCCTGTAGAGGCCCCAAACCGGAAGGTCCAGAACCCCTCATATGCATACATTCACGATCCCAGGAAGATCGGTCGTGAACAACATACGAAAGTGGTACACAGATACAATATCCATTACACGAATAAAAACAGTCTTACAAGCCAATGGTCACATGACCAAGTCTTTATTCACTGCCACGCAGGGCAGGCAAAGTCTTACAACATCTAAACAGCGGAAGATAAATGTAGATAGCCCATGTCAAGCTTTCACCAACAGGCTGCTGACCGGGAGCCGGGCCTAGTTTGCGTAGTCGTCGGAATAGTACTCCTCCTCGTATTCCTCCTCAGGTGGTACCTCCTCAAAGTCTGGCAAGTATATACCAGTGACGAAACCAAATGAGTACGTTTGAATGTACTCAACAAGACATCCTTTATACACTTACAAATGCATCATGCTTATATGGTAGATAGGTAGGCCATACATAGGGCTTGCTACCAATGATGTTCATGTAAGATGACATCATAGTTGCAGTCATATTAATCTGTATCTTTGTTGAAGAAGATACTTCAGAAGAAAATAATATAGTTTTCTTTCTATTGTCGATATCACATGTACAAGAGGTTTTGTAAAACTTGTTTTACAAAAGAAAGTTTTTTCTTTGCAAAACTTCTTGGAACAACATGTCCAAACTTCATCGGTACCTTCCGGGTACAACACTTCTGTTTTGAAAACATCTTTTGAAAACTCAGCACAATGCTAGCAACATGGCCTTTCAACTGCCCATATCCGAGGGCTCGGCTATTCTGAATAGTTTTACTCTGCAGAGGTGGTACACATTCCACTAGATCCAAAACTCTGACATGGACCACCCATGGATTAACACAGCGATATGCAAACACCAGAGAGTTGATCCTAACTGTCCACTCTGACACAAGCTAGTATATGCTTATTCCTTCAGGTGGGTTGTCTCCCCGGCATCAGGTCCCGCCTTGCCTAGTCGGGAGGCCCAGCTGTCGCATCCGGAGGGAAAATTAATCCCACACTTTGTATGTCCCGTTTCTCCCTCCTGGCGACACTTCGGTTCACAGAATCAGCTCCTCTATAGCACCTTGGAATAAAACATACACTAACAAGTTCAAGCATCTAGATAGGCCCCATACCCATATAGGGGTAGAGTGGCAGTACATCTTGGTTGTCCAGCGAAGACTAGGGTATGTGCCGTTTGTAAACATTTGAAGACACCTTCACAGTTTTTCCTTCGGTGAACAAGGTCCCGCCTTTCCACCATAACCTCCTTGTAGATCCATCTTTGTTTTGCAAAAGCACATTTTAAGGTTGTCCACTTAGGGACTCAAGATTATTGTTTGAGACGGTATTTATATACCTTATGGTGGCTAAGGGCTTGGTAACACCAAGTTGACTAATGGCAAGTGATATATAATATATATAGTAGTAGTAATAGTATTCACTCAATAAAATAGTTTTAGCAAACAAGTTTTGAAAACTTCAGAAGTGTTTGAATGCATAAAGATATTCAGAATATAACAGCAAGCTTTAAGGATGTCTTGCCTTGGAGGTACTGAGGATCCGGGTCTTGCTCGCAACAAGAATGGTAGTAGTACCCTCCTGTCCCGACTATTTCCTCGTCGTTTTCTATCGTCGTAAAACAAAACAAAGCATCCTATCAGAACCTTACCAACCAACACCTTGACTCATACACCACATACAGCAAGCAAAAACACTCACAAAAATAATATACATGCTCCTAAAATAACTCCACACAAATATGCATTAATAACAATAATAATATGCACTACTACTACCACAACTACTATAGTTGAGCTAGTTTAATTTTCAACCAAATGGTATGGAACCAGTGGGTGTTCCACTAGGTTTTCCATGCCATTTGAGAGGTGTTATGCCTCTGGTCGATCTTGTGTAAACAAAATAATTCATAGTGCAAAAATGCAACTAGCCATTCTAGTGCAAACCATTAACACTAGCAATAATAATCAAACCTATGCATGCATTTCTAAAAGACTCAAAGTAGCTTACAGAGAATGAAACAAGTAAATAACAGTACCAAAATGGTACTGGATCCAAGTAAAAACATTCCTATAACTAGGATAAAAATCTAGCAAAACATTCCAACACAAGTATTTCATGAAATAAATCTAGAGATTTCTACTATGCTCATTTTAGTGCTCAAACAAATACTAAACATGCATGGATTTTTATCATGGACTCTATGTGAGTAAAACTATCTAAGAACACTCAACATATCACTTATACATGCTAGAAAACAGATTGGCATAATCAATCAATGATTTACAAAACAAAACTATCCCTTTTATTTCTAACAGAAACATGCATTTTTTTTAGATCTGTCACCAAAATAATTCTAGAGCTCAAAAATTTACACAAATCTAGGAATACATAGATCTATATAATATCTAACATATCCAATTGGATTTACCTCAAAAAGTGCTATAAAATAAATCCTAAAATTCATAGAACATGCTACTGGTGTTTTACCAAAATGGATACCATTTCAAAATGGTAGCTCACCTTGGGGTGAGGTCAAGCCCTACTGGTAGATCTAGTCAAGATCTACTCTAGGAATTTTAGTTTGCTCATTTTAGACATTCCATCAAAACGTTATGCCCTAAACATTCTCACTGAGAGTCCTCAGTTCATGACTTTTCATTTGTTCATCGTTCATCCAAAACCAGATCTGCTTGTTGCCATCGTTCAAGATTTCGTTCAGGTACCTCTGTGAATTTTTGCATATTTTATGGTTGAGCTTAAAATTTTCATTTTCGAATAAAGTAAACAGCCATATTCTGGATAGTTTGAAAAAGAAATAAAAACAGCGCAGTGGGCTGGTCAACGCCCTGGGGCGCGGCCCAACTGCGCCTGGCGGCCCGCCTCACTTCCGCGACGCGCGGGAACGGGCGTACCGCTTCGCCGTTTAAGCGTGTCCGTAGATCTGGAGATCTACGGCACACGGCCAGCCTTCCTCTCTCTTCCTCGTTCTAAAATGTCTCCGGCGAGGTTCACCGAGAACGGCGGCGAGAGATGGACGGAGCTCACCTAGGGGGGTTGCAGGGCCAAGGGAAGAGGTCAGGGAAGTCTCGCGTGGTCGATGCAGTGTAGATATACAGCAGCAACGGCGCGGGTTCACTCCAATCAACGGCGACGCGCTCGGGTGCCGCGGCAGCTCCGACGAGGGTTTCGGCTTCTCTGCAAACAAGGGGAGGTGGCGTGGATCAGGGTGGGGTTACGGAGGTAGGGGGTTCGTCTATGGTAGTGGTGGAGGCTGCAGTGGTTTGTGGAGGGTGTATTTTTCCTCGTGTTGCCGCGGTGGTCGCGGGAAAAATCCGGCGATTAGCGCTACCGCGAGCAGCTCGGAGAGGTGGGTTGGGGAGTGACAGTGAGTCGAGGGGGAGATGGTGCACTGGGTTTCAGGCTCGGGGGTGGTTTATATAGAGCTGGCGATGGTGGCGCACGCTCGAGCGTGTCCGTGCGCCCGCGGCGAGCTTGTGCACGCTCTGGCACGGCCAGGGTTGCTTTCTCCGGGCCCGTGGGAGGTTCCAACGCGACGAGGTGTGCTCGACGACCACTTGCATCGTGCCAGGGCGCGGATTGCACGGGAGAACGCCACTGTGGCTCGGGATAGGGAGCAGCCTGTCAGGCGCCCATCCCTCCCTCCCGTTTCTCTCCTCTCTGAAGTCACCTCCCGCTCTCTCATATTAGTCAAACTCATTGCAAGTTGAGGTGCAGAGCAGGGAGTGGTTGGGGCCAGCTTCTAGAAGCCCCAATCCGTGCTCAAAAAGAATTACTGAGTTAAAAGATATAAGCATTTGAAAAAGGCTCGAGTTCGCTGTTTCTGAATCCAAAAATTCAGTTAAAATTTCAGTTACTGAAATTTTGCTAAGTGTTAAGAAAACAGAGTGGTTAGCTGAAAGTTGGGTTGTTTTTCAGGCTTTTAAAATTATTTAAATTTTATTTTCCAAGCATGGTTCTGTTAAGCATCTTTAGTACTTTTCAAAACAGCAAAAAGATTTAAATTTGAGTAACATTTGCTTGGTGAAAAATAAGTGGAAAAAGTGCTGTTGGTTGGTTTGCACTGTTTTCCAAAATGTCACTTTTCTGCCTTATTTCTTAGCATAAAACCATCAAGCAAAACATTGTTTTTGTGATTCCATGTTCTCAACTAGGTCATCCAAAATGTAGCATATATATTCAAGGACACATTGTTGACCTAAAATCTCACAATGTGGAATTTTATATTATGAAAAACAAGGGTGCAAAACCCTTACTAGGCTTGTTTTTCAAGCTTGTTTTTATTTGAGAAATTTGTGATTTCACTTTGATTAATTTGTTTTATTAATTCCACTTGACTCAATATTCAAATATAAGTTGTTTTCAACATTGCCACATGGGTTTTGAGTTAGGGTAACAAGGATTACAAAAATAGAATGGAATTCAAAGTGATCCGAACCTCAGAAACAAGTGGTTTGTTTTTAAATAAAGAAGGCTTGCTTGCATAGATAGTCATAGCTCAAATACAACATGAGGGATTACACAAGGGCCATAAAAGTTTTTGTTGGCTCCAAAAATGGGCTTCCTTGTGTGAAAACAAGTGTGCTAAAATTGGGGTGTGACAGTGCCCCAAGATTGTGGTGACATCGAGAGCCTCCAATTAAGTTGTGGATGTGTGACTCGATCGAAGGTTACCAATAGTGGAAGGTGAACTAGGCCTTTGTGGTGGGGTTCATCGGATAATAGTGTGAGGCCTTTGTGGCGTTGAGTAGGCCTTTGTGGAGAGCTCACACCCCTCTAACGAGACGTACTCCCCTTGTGGGAGGAACTCGGGAATACATCATCGTCTCCGTGTGGCTCGGTTATTTCTATACCCGAGTTTTCTACTTATGCAATTTGAATGTGATAGCCTTCGTGCTTGAAGTTATATATCTTGCTATCACCTTGTTACTTGTCTTGCTTAACTTAAGTTGTTGGTGCACCTAGTTGACCCTTGAATATTTAGGTTGTATGCTTGTTAATTTAAACACCTAGTTTATTTCCGCATTTAGCAAGCCTTAACCGGAAAAGTTTTAATCGCCTATTCACCCCCCCTCCCCTTCTAGGTGACATCGTTGCACGTTCAAAGTGGATAAGCTCGCCTTCCTATTTGTCATCTAACCCGGCACCGATAATGACGGCACGGTCCCAGAATGCATCATCAACCTGGATCTTATGGGTCTCCTTGGACACCTGAAATGCCGCACTCTTATGTGTGTTAGTCATACCTGGCATACCGAGTTGAGCTGACTGGGCCAGCGCCACCACTTCATGAATCATTTTCTTCTCTGCAGCAATGACCAGAGACTCGGCCAAGTGGGAGACAACTGAGCCACACTCCATAGACCATTGAATATATGATTCGATTGTGGAATTTTGTATTCATGTTGTTCATGCTAAATTGTCACACACCCTAGACTAATGCGAGTGTTGGATGATGACTCGGTTCCACTTGTCATGGTCAGGGCGATGCCATTCCAACGTTCACAGACTTGGCTAAGAGTTTAGCAAGTAGTACTGACCCATATTGAGATGCAACGAGCAAGTCATGTCTCAATCAATGTAATCCTTAGACTTGAGGTTGTCGCACAATCCGAGTTGTGAATCACCGACTTAGGTTCTGTCAAACGATGTTGCCATGACAAGGCAGTTATAAAGGCAGAGTTCGGGTCGAATGAGAAGCAAGCTGCGTGATGTGGATAATCAAGATGAGATTTTGCCCCTTCGACTGCAGAGATATTCTCTGGGCCCTCTCGAGTGATATGATTCCGGAAGCATGGCCATGCGGGACTCGGTTAAGTGTTAACTGAGTATATTGACTAAGAGTTAGTCGGATGAATCATATATCACGGACCGAGAAGAGAGTTGAGCTATTTGAGGGATGACGATAATTCGCCTATAGTTCGACAAGGTGTATCGTGAGGCAAAAGGGACTCGGATGAAAGTCACATTGGAAGGTATGTCGTCATGACTCTATGGCACGTGGGAGTCGGCACATTCTGCTAGGAGCCGCTACCGATTGATCGATTGGGAGTCGGACTCCAATCGTGTCCAAGTCGCCATGAGCCTGCAGGGTCGCACACTTAAGAGCGGGAGTAAGTATATTGGTCGGGTTGGACCCGAACGGAAATGGACTGAATTAGTGAGTTGGACTCACAGAGGGAATGGGCCACAAGCGTTGTGAAGCCCACTACCACTCGCTATATAAAGAGGGGCGCAGGTTGCCCAGAGGGCACGTTATTCCACCCTAGCCCCACTCAGTCTAGCCGCCGCACCGGACCTAGCAGTCCGCCATCGGAGCTCCTCCTCGTACGTGTGAATACCGCAGAGGTGTTGTACGTTCAACACTACTACGATCGCGGGATTGGATCGGCTGGATCGGATCGTGAGACTACACTGCATCGACGTGCTTCATCGATAATCCGCACATGCACGTCTAGTGGTAATCCTCGTGGCCTTCTACCTCGGCTAGATCTTGGAAGTACCGCGTAGAAAAGTTTTGTTTATCTCTACGCGTTCCAACAGTGGTATCAGAGCGGTAGCTTCTGGTTTTAGGCCCGTGACCTGCACATATGTGATATGTAATTAGCGTTAGATTGGATCTAATTGTTGTTTTGGTGGTCGTTGTATGAGATAGATCGGTTTTGTACAAGGTTGATTGGATCAATTGTACTCGGGGGGTTAATGGATGATCTGGTTTCCGTGATCATACTGCTAAGGCCGTGAAACAACTTACCCCTACCGGTCGGTTTCCGCCATCGGGGTATACCGTGACACATAAATCCAGTTGCGGTGATCGAAGATCAAAGAGTTTGATCGAATCGGAATACAGATCAGATTTGGGTAAAATCGTTTTATCCGATGAAGAAATCCATGTTCGGAATGCAGATGAGATCTGTGTTTTCCAAAATCGTAGCGCCTTAGATGTCGTTACGAGTTTCACAACGCCGGTAGATATCGTTTCTATGCATAACTTGTTTTTGCAGGATGTTGTGAATGGTATGGCTTATGTGCATGTGATGTGTGTAATCCATACGTGATCTGCGTATCATGTTTTTGTCAGGCGGCTGGAGCCTAGGTGCTGTCATTTTATTGTATAACAGCTTGCGTGTCGGATTCTCTATGTAATTTTTCATTTACTATCTAGTGTAGCTTATTGGAGAACCCGGATGACATGCAAGTCGATGTACAAGTCGGCTACATGGAGTAAGATGGCACGTGACAAGAGTTGGCATGAGTCGACTTACAAGCTTTGTGGAGATGGAGATCACCATGAAGAGAGCCATACCATTTCACATTATAATTGCTTTAGTTGTGTTATTGTTATGTCTCTTTTTACCTCTATTTAGATAGTTGGTAGATTTTAATCCCTCAAAGAAGGTCTAGTCGGTCGCCCCGCCAGTGCTGCACCATCAGAAGTCGGACATTCTTGGTAGTGGGCTCATAAAATTGAGGTGCTACCAATTCTTTCCGATTAGGTGGGTTTGAATCGGACTCTTACAGCAGAAGCACTTGGTAAGCTAGACGAGTCCATCACAACGGTTGTGGGGCTCGGGGCGAGGTAGGTTGGGATCCGGGGCATGTGATGCCACCTGACTAACAGGAGTCGTATTGGATACGATTGGTAAGGTCTTGCCTACCTAGATCACTTGACGGCTAGCGGTGATGCTAAACCTCACTAGTCGGCTTGCTTATTTAGGATCTTGAATCACTTAGCACCCATTGGAGGTGTGTTGGTTCTAGTGGGAGCATAAGTATTAAAGCGTTTAATATGCATGCTCCTTTATGAATACATGTCTTAAGTGTTTTGCATATTTTCTGTTGTAGATCAATGGCACCTAGCAACCTTCCTCAGTTGTCCACTTTTGCGTTGAGATCAATCCTAGATAAAGATAAGCTTAATGGAACTAATTTCACCAACTGGTATCGTAATCTGAGGATAGTCCTCAAGCATGACAAGAAAGAACATGTTCTAGAAACTCCACTTCCAGATGAGCCTGAAGATGATGCGACTGTCGCTGTCATGAATGCCTTACGTAAGACTAGAGATGAGTCTACGGAAATTAGCTGTCTTATGCTTGCACACATGGAACCGGACTTGCAGCAGCAGTTCGAGAATGTTGAGGCCTACGATATGATCGAAAGCCTCAAAAGTATGTTCCATGCTCAGGCAAAGACCGAGAGGTATCAAGTCTCTCAAGCTTTGCTAGGCTGTAAGCTCAAAGACGGTGATCCACTGAGCCTGCATGTAATCAAGATGAATGGTTACATGCAGTCTCTAGATAGGCTGGGCTTCCCAATTAACGAAGAGTTCGCTACTGATATAATTCTGAACTCTCTTCCTAGTGCGTATGGTCCGTTCATTTCAAACTACCACATGCATGGTATGGATAAGAAGATCACTGAATTACATGGGATGCTCAAAACGGCAGAGGCTGATCTCAAGAAAGGCGCTAGTCAAGTGTTGATGGTGCAGAACAAGGCTAAGTTCAAGAAGAGTTCTTGGACCAAGAAGAAGAAGGATAAGTCAAGAGGCAGCACCCATGGCCCTGTCTAGAGCCTGCAGGGTCGCACACTTAAGAGCGGGAGCAAGTATATTGGTCGTGTGGGACCTGAAACGGAAATGGACTGAATTAGTGAGTTGGACTCACAGAGGGAATGGGCCATAAGCGTTCTGAAGCCCACTACCACTCGCTATATAAAGAGGGGCGCAGGTTGCCCAGCGGGCACGTTATTCCACTCCCATGCATTGGGAACCCTAGCCCCACTCAGTCCAGCCGCCGCACCGATCCTAGCAGTCCGCCGTCGGAGCTCCTCCTCGTACGCGTGGATACCGGCAGAGGTGTTGTACGTTCAGCACTTCGACGATCGCGGGATTGGATCGGCTGGATCGGATCGTGGGACTACACTGCATCGACGTGCTTCATCGATAATCCGCACCTGCGCGTCTAGTGGTAATCCTCGTGGCCTTCTACCTCGGCTAGCTCTTGGAAGTACCGCGTAGAAAAGTTTTGTTTATCTCTACGCGTTTCAACAGCTTGAGCATAGTATCCCGGTAGATGATATTGGTGTTGCTCCCATTATGTAACAGCCCAAGTATGAAAACCATCCCCTTAGAATGTTTGTTGCATGTTTATTTAAGTACTGCATCATGTCATCATATTGTTTCCATGTTGTTTGCTTTTGTTTCTAAATTGTTGCATTTGTTTTCCACTGTTTTCACAACTCAAATTCAAACCTTACTCAAACAATGTTTTCATACTTGTTCTGTTACAACTTTTGGAATAAAAATAACAAATAAAAACAACCCATTTGTTGTCATATTTTTCAATATGGATCAACTAATAAAATGGTGTTTTATTTCCACTAATTAAACTCCAATTTGATTTCAAATTCAAAGCAAAACATCAACAGCACCTTCTTTGGAAATTATGAAAATCTCCAAACCAATCAACTCACTTTAATCACATTAATAATAGGGTTCACCCTATTAAGTTGTTGTTTTCTATATTAATTAACAAAATATTCCAAATTCAAACCATGTGTTCCAAACAGAACCCAATGTGAAAGTATAAAAATAATAACCCAAAACATTTTATGATCTTTTGTTTCCAATTAAATCACTTGGGTCATTCTATTAAAGTGTTGACTTAATAATCATTTTAACTATTCAAAATCATCTAATTTGGTTTATTTTTCAAAAAGCACAAAAAATTTAAATAATTTTGAAATCCAAACTTGGTAATTGGTAGTAATTGACATAATAAACCCACCCTCATTTTATAGCATTTTTCCTAACAATGAAAGCTAACAATTCCTTCCAATTTCATTTTTGCTACAAAAAAAAAAGAGAAAAACAAATAGAAAAGGGAGAGAGAGAGAGCACAGCAGCCCATAACCAGCCAGCCCACCCTTTTCCTCTGGCCCAAAACCTTTTTCTCTGCGAGGGAGTCGTCTTCCACCTACGTCACGGTGTACGAACTGTTCTGCACCGTGAGATCCCCCCAAACCCTCCCGGATGCGCTGCCGTACCAAGCTCCTAACCACCATAAAACCGCGCCTCCCCCTCCGCTAGCCAACCCTAGCCCTGCGTCTTTCCCCTGCCGCCGCCGATCCTAGCTATTTCCTCCCTGCGCCCTCTGTTCTGAAACCTGCAGCCACGCCTCGCCATCCACCCTCGCCGTCGATCGTGGAAGCGAGAGGTCCACCCGAGGGCGGGAATGGAACCCTGGGTGTCCTCTCTTCCGCCCCGCCTCTTCGCCGCTTGCCGGGAGCCACCCTGGTGGCCGCGCCGTCGCGAGTTGGTCGGCGCCGCCCACTGCTGTTCTCTCTGTCGGGTTCGTCTGCATCCGCGGTCGCCTGCTCCTCCTCACCTCCCTCGCTCGGTGAGCGCTACCCTCCTCCCTCATCTCCCTTCCCTCCTTCCCCACGGCACCACGCACCAACATCGCTCCTCCTCTCCGGCGAGCGCAGCCAAGGTCGCTGCCATCGCTGACGATTGATCCCTGTCGTACCTGTTCAGTTCAGTTAGTTTCAGAAACCAAGCCGCAGCTGAAGCCTTTACCCCCTGCTGCCCCTTCCTGTTACAACCAAGCAGTACCAGCCCACTGGTTCAGGTCCTCTGTGCGCAATCCAGAGGGGTGGGTTTGAATCCCACCCCCTGCAGATTAAAGTCTCTTTTTGTTTTATTTTTTTCCAGGCCCAACAACTTCATAGAAATCACAACCAAGCCCCTGTATCTTTAATTCTAATCCCTGTATATTCTTTTAGGCCCTGCTTAATTATTTTCCAAGTCCCTGTTTCACTAAAAATGGCAGATTGCACCTCAATTTTGTAAATTGCATAATAAAATCATTTTAACTCCAAATCCAACATTTTTGATATGTTTTCAATACCAAATTAAATGTTCTACCCAAATATAAAATTTGTTTACTGTTTTGAATATTTTAAATTTATGCAAAATTTGAAAACTTGTCAAATTCACTTAAACTTGCAAAATTCATAACTTGTTCATAAATATTCCAAATTCCACAAACTAAATATGTTTTCCAATCAATTTTTCATGTACTTTCCAAATATAAATTTTGTTTGCTGTTTTGAATAATTTAAATTGCTGAAAACAACTGTTCCTTGTTTATTGCATTTAAAATTGCCAAAATAATAACTTGCTCATTTTAAATCCAATTTCCACAAATGAAATATGTTTTCCATGCAAAATTAAACCACCTTTTCAAATATAAAATTTGTTTCATGTTTTGAATAATTAAAATTGGTTAAATGATTTAAACCTTGTTTAATTCATTTAATATTGCTAAATTCATAACTTGATCAAAACAAATTCTTTTGGGACATATAAAATATGTTTTCAAACCATCAAAGCATAACCTTTTCAAATATGAACTTGGTTTAATGTTTTGATCAAATAAAATTCAATTAACATCCACACTTGAATTAATTCCAATTTAATTCTTGTTTAACTTGTTTAATTCCTAAATAATTTATTTGAAATCCTTTTTCAACAAGTGAAACATGCAATCCACCTAAAATTGTGTGTTCTTTTCAAATATAAACTTTGTTATTTGCTTTGAACACTTTAACTTGATGAAAACAACGATTGTTTGTGTGACATCTTTAAGTAACCAAATTTTCCAAACTTAACAAATGATTTCCAAACCTTGTTAAATTCCTTTTCCACTTGCACCTCTGGTTGTTATTATGTTGTTATCATCATGCATGCATCATGCTAACAACTCTCACATAATAATTAATTGTAAATCATTTGTTTCCACTTATTTCAATGGATCTTTTCCATATGCAATCCAATTGCATATGGGTCCCATTAAATTGTGTTATCTTGTCAAGTAGTTTATTTTGATGCATCTATTAACATGACATGCATCATCCCATGTTTGTGCACCTATGCCATTATATTGATTGTTTATCTTTCTGCATTGTTTGTTTGCTTCTTCTCGGATACACGACGACGTTGAGACCGACGATACTTATGACACCCCTTCTAAGGAGTTAGCTCAGTACCAGGCTACTGGGTTTTGCAGGCAAGTTATCACTCACATGAACCACTGTGTTCCTTTCAACATTGATTACCGATACTTTCCGTTGTTCTTTTCTGCAAGCCTTAGTAGTAGTTGATTCTGTTACGAACCCATCACATGAATCCCTTAACCTTGATATTGACTCACCTCCACTCCTATCACCCCTTGGTTGAGCCAGTGTCTTACTAGCATGCTTAGGTTGCTTTTGCTCGAGTCTGTTACCCGTTACTTTCTGTTATTACTTCATTATGATCTGGGGGCTCGATGTTTAATCAATCAATCATGCTAATGTTGCTATTAGTAATAAATTTGATGATAAGGCACCGGCAGGAGGCCCTGTGTGGTTTTGAGGCCTGCTAGTGTCGACCCTAATAGGAAAAGGGTCTTGTCTACTGATCCATGATGAGCGCACTACCCGCATGTGGGAAGCGAGTATGGGCGCCCCCTCAACTTGACCTGATTCGCATCTCGTCCAAATCGCCTCATTTAGTTCGTGTTTTCCATTTGCCGCATGCATGTTTTTGCGAGCCCAGGCCAGGGTGGAACTTTCGTAGTCGGCATATAGGGGGACACGTTCTTAGAGTGCTATGAGGGTCCATTTTCTTCTGGGCTCGATTAGCCGTGCGCCCAAGGTGCTTTGGGCTTGATGCGAAGAATGGTTGGTTGTGTAGAGTACCCCGCTTGGTGGAAGTGCATTTCCATCTGGCGGGTTATTCTTGCGTGTACGGCCAAATTGGTGCAACCCTGCAGGGATAATCTTCTCGAGAAGCCGTGTTTTCCGCGGTTATGGATTACTTGGTGAAAGTACTGGCTAACAAGTACTCAGGACAACTTAAACATAACGATCAAACATGTTACACCCCATGATTAATAACTTGACTAGTAATAGGCTTATTGACACAATAATTTGAACCATCATTAACTCAACGGTGTGAGTTATCCTCGGATTGCTTCTTTGGATAAGGGGCGAGATCCAGGATGGGTTTGTTTGAAGTTATCTTTCAGTTGGTTACAATCCTCGATCTTATCTCCTTTCTGTTAGCCGGAAGTGGTAGAATCTCTGTAGTTGGTTAGCGCAGCCAGTTGCAGCATCTTTTACATCCCTTTTCCTCTGTTGAACCCAAGGCATCTGTGCTTGGTGTTGACGGGTTACACTTTGGTGACTGTGAGTCTTGCTTGCCAGTACGTTTATGTACTGACCCCCTTGGGGCTGTGGTTTCCGCAGACGACGTTTCCGAGGATCTACATGGTGGCTACTACCTGGAGTATGACGAGACTGCTGACGAGTAGATAGCGGACCCGGGCAGGATCCGAGACTTCGTGGATGGGCTCCGTCTGTTTGTTTCCGGCCTCTTAGGCCTATTTGGTTCTTGTCTGTACTCAGACATGTTGAATGCTTCCGCTGTATTGTAATGATGTATTGTTGGGGCAGGTGCCCTCTGAATGATTGTATTTGCTATCTCTGCTCTAATGAGAGCCATTTGCAAGTTATTTCAATCTTTTGTGTCGTAGAGATCTGTTGTGATATCCGTTGTTCAAAGCTGTTGACGTACCTTGTGTGATTGGTATGAAGTACGTCGACAGTAGTGCCTTTGATCTCTAGTGGATAGTTTACATCGACGATGGAATAGCAGGGCTTGTGTTGTCGCGCATAAGCGCAGGCCTACCAGGAAGCTGGGACGTGGGAGCAGTTATGCCCCATAATCCAAGCATCTGCTATCCAGTTCGTACGGTGAGTATCCCCTAGAAATCAGGGTGCGACAAATGGTATCAGAGCCTGTCTGCTTGTAAGATCCCTTTTTACTGGTCGCAGTTGAGTCTAGAAAACTATTTTGTAGCTATACAGGAAAAATGAAACGTGAGAGTAGGAATTCTGTTCTTTTTCTTCTTTCCCCACCCACCCACCCTTTTCTGGTAAGGAAGTGCAACGTTGTTTTCTGTTCTCACCTAAACTTTCAAGTTAGGATTTCACGTGTTTTGGGTTTTCCGTAGTACCTCAGGAGTTTTGTTCTCGTTTTCCCCGATGTTGATATCCTGTTCTTCTCAACATCCTTTTCGTCCGTAGAAATCTTGTTGTTGTTTTCCATTTCAGTTCGTCTACCGGCGTCTAATCAAATTTTCCCCGTTCATCTGCTAAACTTTATTCCAGCTAAAGTGTTGTTTGATACCGGAGCATCGCATTCTTTTCTGTCAAAGATCTTTGCCACAACAAACAACCTAGATGTGGTTCCACCAAGCAATCAAATCAATTTTCACTCCTCGGGATCTCAAATGTTGACTTCCAAGTTCAGTCACCGAAATCAAATTCTTATCGGAGGCCACATATTCCTTGCTTCTATCATAACTTGGAATTCTGACATTGATGTCATTCTTAGTATTGGATTGATGTCAATAACTCTGTTCCACCCTTATTACAGATAGTCTATTCTCCAAATGAATCAAATTCTATCCAGCTATACACCCTCAATACAAAACCACTCCCTTTACTTGAAAATGTTCCGGTGGTTTGCTAATTCCCTGACGTCTATCCAATGTGCACGATGTGTTTCACGTGTCACAACTCAAGAGGATCTTCCCAAGAAGTTTCCGGACCTTTTCTTTTCTCAGTAGGAATCTCGGGGCGCGATTCCTTCAAGGGGGGCGTTTTGTAACAGCCCAAGTATGAAAACCATCCCCTTAGAATGTTTGTTGCATGCTTATTAAAGTATTGCATCATGTCATCATATTGTTTCCATGTTGTTTGCTTTTGTTTCTAAATTGTTGCATTTGTTTTCCACTGTTATCACAACTCAAATTCAAACCTTATTCAAACAATGTTTTCATACTTGTTCTGATACAACTTTTGGAATAAAAATAACAAATAAAAACAACCCATTTGTTGTCATATTTTTCAATATGGATCAACTAATAAAATGGTGTTTTATTTCCACTAATTAAACTCCAATTTGATTTCAAATTCAAAGAAAAACATCAACAGCACCTTCTTTGGAAATTATGAAAATCTCCAAACCAATCAACTCACTTTAATCACATTAATAATAGGGTTCACCCTATTAAGTTGTTGTTTTCTATATTAATTAACAAAATATTCCAAATTCAAACCATGTGTTCCAAACAGAACCCAATGTGAAAGTATAAAAATAATAACCCAAAACATTTTATGATCTTTTGTTTCCAATTAAATCACTTGGGACATTCTATTAAAGTGTTGACTTAATAATCATTTTAACTATTCAAAATCATCTAATTTGGTTTATTTTCCAAAATCACAAAAAATTTAAATAATTTTGAATCCGAACTTGGTAATTGGTAGTAATTGACATAATAAACCCACCCTCATTTTCTAGCATTTTTCCTAACAATGAAAGCTAACAATTCCTTCCAATTTCATTTTTGCTACAAAAAAAGAGAAAAACAAATAGAAAAGGGAGAGAGAGAGAGCACAGCAGCCCATAACCAGCCAGCCCACCCTTTTCCTCTGGCCCAAAACCTTTTTCTCTGCGAGGGAGTCGTCTTCCACCTACGTCACGGTGTACGAACTGTTCTGCACCGTGAGATCCCCCCAAACCCTCCCGGATGCGCTGCCGTACCAAGCTCCTAACCACCATAAAACCGCGCCTCCCCCTCCGCTAGCCAACCCTAGCCCTGCGTCTTTCCCCTGCCGCCGCCGATCCTAGCTATTTCCTCCCTGCGCCCTCTGTTCTGAAACCTGCAGCCACGCCTCACCACACCACCTTCAGACCATCGCCATCCACCATCGCCGTCGATCGTGGAAGCGAGAGGTCCACCCGAGGGCGGGAATGGAACCCTGGGTGTCCCCTCTTCCGCCCCGCCTCTTCGCCGCTTGCCGGGAGCCACCCTGGTGGCCGCGCCGTCGCGAGTTGGTCGCCGCCGCCCACTGCTGTTCTCTCTGTCGGGTTCGTCTGCATCCGCGGTCGCCTGCTCCTCCTCGCCTCCCTCGCTCGGTGAGCGCTATCCTCCTCCCTCATCTCCCTTCCCTCCTTCCCCACGGCACCACGCACCAACATCGCTCCTCCTCTCCGGCGAGCGCAGCCAAGGTCGCTGCCATCGCTGACGATTGATCCCTGTCGTACCTGTTCAGTTCAGTTAGTTTCAGAAACCAAGCCGCAGCTGAAGCCTTTACCCCCTGCTGCCCCTTCCTGTTACAACCGAGCAGTACCAGCCCACTGGTTCAGGTCCTCTGTGCGCAATCCAGAGTGGTGGGTTCGAATCCCACCCCCTGCAGATTAAAGTCTCTTTTTGTTTTATTTTTTTCCAGGCCCAACAACTTCATAGAAATCACAACCAAGCCCCTGTATCTTTAATTCTAATCCCTGTATATTCTTTTAGGCCCTGCTTAATTATTTTCCAAGTCCCTGTTTCACTAAAAATGGCAGATTGCACCTCAATTTTGTAAATTGCATAATAAAATCATTTTAACTCCAAATCCAACATTTTTGATATGTTTTCAATACCAAATTAAATGTTCTACCAAAATATAAAATTTGTTTACTGTTTTGAATATTTTAAATTGATGCAAAATTTGAAAACTTGTCAAATTCACTTAAACTTGCAAAATTCATAACTTGTTCATAAATATTCCAAATTCCACAAACTAAATATGTTTTCCAATCAATTTTTCATGTAATTTCCAAATATAAATTTTGTTTGCTGTTTTGAATAATTTAAATTGCTGAAAACAACTGTTCCTTGTTTATTGCATTTAAAATTGCCAAAATAATAACTTGCTCATTTTCAATCCAATTTCCACAACTGAAATATGTTTTCCATGAAAAATTAAACCACCTTTTCAAATATAAAATTTGTTTCATGTTTTGAATAATTAAAATTGGTTAAATGATTTAAACCTTGTTTAATTCATTTAATATTGCTAAATTCATAACTTGATCAAAACAAATTCTTTTGGGACATATAAAATATGTTTTCAAACCATCAAAGCATAACCTTTTCAAATATGAACTTGGTTTAATGTTTTGATCAAATAAAATTCAATTAACATCCACACTTGAATTAATTCCAATTTAATTCTTGTTTAACTTGTTTAATTCCTAAATAATTTATTTGAAATCCTTTTTCAACAAGTGAAACATGCAATGCACCTAAAATTGTGTGTTCTTTTCAAATATAAACTTTGTTATTTTCTTTGAACACTTTAACTTGATGAAAACAACGATTGTTTGTGTGACATCTTTAAGTAACCAAATTTTCCAAACTTAACAAATGATTTCCAAACCTTGTTAAATTCCTTTTCCACTTGCACCTCTTGTTGTTATTATGTTGTTATCATCATGCATGCATCATGCTAACAACTCTCACATAATAATTAATTGTAAATCATTTGTTTCCACTTATTTCAATGGATCTTTTCCATATGCAATCCAATTGCATATGGGTCCCATTAAATTGTGTTATCTTGTCAAGTAGTTTATTTTGATGCATCTATTAACATGACATGCATCATCCCATGTTTGTGCACCTATGCCATTATATTGATTGTTTATCTTTCTGCATTGTTTGTTTGCTTCTTCTCGGATACACGACGACGTTGAGACCGACGATACTTATGATACCCCTTCTAAGGAGTTAGCTCAGTACCAGGCTACTGGGTTTTGCAGGCAAGTTATCACTCACATGAACCACTGTGTTCCTTTCAACATTGATTACCGATACTTTCCGTTGTTCTTTTCTGCTAGCCTTAGTAGTAGTTGATTCTGTTACGAACCCATCACATGAATCCCTTAACCTTGATATTGACTCACCTCCACTCCTATCACCCCTTGGTTGAGCCAGTGTCTTACTAGCATGCTTAGGTTGCTTTTGCTCGAGTCTGTTACCCGTTACTTTCTGTTATTACTTCATTATGATCTGGGGGCTCGATGTTTAATCAGTCAATCATGCTAATGTTGCTATTAGTAATAAATTTGATGATAAGGCACCGGCAGGAGGCCCTGTGTGGTTTTGAGGCCTGCTAGTGTCGACCCTAATAGGAAAAGGGTCTTGTCTACTGATCCATGATGAGCGCACTACCCGCATGTGGGAAGCGAGTATGGGCGCCCCCCTCAACTTGACCTGATTCGCATCTCGTCCAAATCGCCTCATTTAGTTCGTGTTTTCCATTTGCCGCATGCATGTTTTTGCGAGCCCAGGCCAGGGTGGAACTTTCGTAGTCGGCATATAGGGGGACACGTTCTTAGAGTGCTATGAGGGTCCATTTTCTTCTGGGCTCGATTAGCCGTGCGCCCAAGGTGCTTTGGGCTTGATGCGAAGAATGGTTGGTTGTGTAGAGTACCCCGCTTGGTGGAAGTGCATTTCCATCTGGCGGGTTATTCTTGCGTGTACGGCCAAATTGGTGCAACCCTGCAGGGATAATCTTCTCGAGAAGCCGTGTTTTCCGCGGTTATGGATTACTTGGTGAAAGTACTGGCTAAAAAGTACTCAGGACAACTTAAACATAACGATCAAACATGTTACACCCCATGATTAATAACTTGACTAGTAATAGGCTTATTGACACAATAATTTGAACCATCATTAACTCAACGGTGTGAGTTATCCTCGGATTGCTTCTTTGGATAAGGGGCGAGATCCAGGATGGGTTTGTTTGAAGTTATCTTTCAGTTGGTTACAATCCTCGATCTTATCTCCTTTCTGTTAGCCGGAAGTGGTAGAATCTCTGTAGTTGGTTAGCGCAGCCAGTTGCAGCATCTTTTACATCCCTTTTCCTCCGTTGAACCCAAGGCATCTGTGCTTGGTGTTGACGGGTTACACTTTGGTGACTGTGAGTCTTGCTTGCCAGTACGTTTATGTACTGACCCCCTTGGGGCTGTGGTTTCCGTAGACGACGTTTCCGAGGATCTACATGGTGGCTACTACCTGGAGTATGACGAGACTGCTGACGAGTAGATAGCGGACCCGGGCAGGATCCGAGACTTCGTGGATGGGCTCCTTCTGTTTGTTTCCGGCCTCTTAGGCCTATTTGGTTCTTGTCTGTACTCAGACATGTTGAATGCTTCCGCTGTATTGTAATGATGTATTGTTGGGGCAGGTGCCCTCTGAATGATTGTATTTGCTATCCCTGCTCTAATGAGAGCCATTTGCAAGTTATTTCAATCTTTTGTGTCGTAGAGATCTGTTGTGATATCCGTTGTTCAAAGCTGTTGACGTACCTTGTGTGATTGGTATGAAGTACGTCGACAGTAGTGCCTTTGATCTCTAGTGGATAGTTTACATCGACGATGGAATAGCAGGGCTTGTGTTGTCGCGCATAAGCGCAGGCCTACCAGGAAGCTGGGACGTGGGAGCAGTTATGCCCCATAATCCAAGCATCTGCTATCCAGTTCGTACGGTGAGTATCCCCTAGAAATCAGGGTGCGACACATTATGAATGAGAACCCGAGTGAATTTGACATTTATGTCGGGCCCAATGAATGTTGGGTCCACCACTAGCGCAGAACCTCTCGGGTTAGGCATGACCTTGGTATGATCCATCAAGCTCCAAGTAATCTCCTCCTCGGACCAGTCCATGATGTTTGGCACAGCCGGCATTACTGTATTTACCTCCACAGCACACTGATGCAAGGTCTGTTTGTCAGTTGCCTTGGTTAGAAAAACCATATAACTCTGGTGATGCTCTTGACACTCATTTTGTCGACCAAAACCGGAATTATTGTTGTTGGCCCCATGAGCCACTTGATTGACATTCTCCGGCTTCCTCTGGTTATCCGCAGGCCTTGGGGTGCATTCAAGATCTGAGTGTTTGCACTCGTAAGCGGTGGTGGTGGGGGTGGAGGTTGTAGATTTCCGCCTTCCCTTTTGATGCGGTCATACCAGCTGCACTGCCGAGTAGTGTGGTTAGCTGGCCTACTGGAATGCTTAGTGTGGTAGCTGCAAGGCCCATCCACTATCATCTCGAAAGTGAATCTCTCTTGATTCTCCAAATGCTTCTTCTGGTTACTCCATTGCTTCTTTCCATCTTTCTTATGTCCCCATTGAGGATCATTGTTCTTCTGAAGCTGGTTGTTGCCGACATCTGGTTGAGCTTGATCAACCGCAGCGATGTAGTTTGACCCATATCTGTAATCAGGCCAATCATCTCTTCTCTTGTTTCTGTAATCCTGATGGTCATGCCACCTGGCTGACCCAGCACCATCATAGCTCGAGTATCGCTTACTCGGTTCTACCGAGGTCAGTAGAGGCTGGGTCGGATCACCCAATGCATACATATCTACAATATTGATTGTCTCGACCAAAGTGGCCGGCATCTCTCTCTGCAACCTCTGCTAGAGCATAGTGCCATGTCGGCACCCTTGGGCAAACCAAGCAATGGCCTTCGACTCAATTACTCCTTCACAAGAGTTCTGCAATGTACTCCACCTTGTCAGATAATCCCGGTGAGTTTCATCATCCCTCTGCCGGCACATGGAGACTCGTTGAGGGCGATTCGGCCTCCGGTATGTGCTGGTGAAGTTGTTGACGAAAGCATCCGAGAAGTCCAGCCAACAATCAATGTTGTTCTCTAGCAAATTGTTCAGCTAGATCCGGGCTGGACCCTCCATCATCTGCGGAACATACCGCATAGCCCACCGGTTATTTCCACCAGCGATATGAACCGCTGAGACATAATTTGTCAACCAATCCTCTGGCTTGGTGCTGCTGTCATATGTCTTTGCACCCCGGGTGAGCTGAAATTTCAGTACTCATATGTCTTTGCACCCCGAGTGAGCTAAAATTTCAGTACTGATGGCTCCCTCATAATCCGGGGTCCAAAACATGCAGGTCCAGGGGGACCTTGTTGTTCAAGCATCTCAGACACATGGATCCTATCAAACTTGTTGCGGGCGTCATGTGCTGGCAGCATGCGAGGTCCCAGCCAGGATGCGAGTGCACTCTCGGACAATAGCCGCTCATATCTCAGATACTCAGCTCTCTCCATAGCCGAGTAACCATCATCATATCGATTGTCCACTTGATCGTTTCCTTGGTGCTCAGAAACACGCCCGGCACCATGCTGCTGCTGAGCTGGATTTGGTGTCGGATACCGAATTCCCGGCCGCATGAACTCGGCTGGCGCCATGACCGACATGGCCTTGACCGGCATCACACTGACCAGCTAGTTGTTTTCCGGCATACACCAGATCATATGCTTGTATCTTCTTGTTTCGGCAGGAGTTTACACTCCGATCACGCCCTCCACCAACATGTAGCGATGAAGCCTAGCCCCCAGATTTTCCACCGGCACCTCCAGCCGAGTGAGCAATCCGGGATCCACATGCACCTGGATTAGCCTCAATATATGCTTCGTTCTGGTGGTTAGCCTCAAATACTAACTCGTTTACCCGGTCTTGCTGCTTACGCCGGGCCTCACCGGATAAAGCTGATAACTCGGCTGCAGCTGCCTCGGCAGCCCTGAGGGTCTTAGCAGGACTACTATATTTTGGCTTATCAGCCAAAATGTGACTAGAAGCCCTACTAGATCTAGATTTACTATCTCTAGCAATCTCAGCATTGAGGTCTCTACCTCGGTTGCGCACAACATCTGACGACTAAGATTGTTTGCTACTAAAGTAAAACCATGAGCTTTGTTATACTCACGGAGGGAGATCTCGATCTCTTTCTTGACACGGCCTATCTCGACAGCCTCCTGGAGTATGTTCTGACGCAGATCCTCCAGCTGAGCCTGCGCCGGGTCTGAACTAGAAGCGACCGGCACACCCAACTTCTCGATTGCGTCCTGAAGAGGACATGGCCTCGCCTGCACATTGGATGGACCTGCATAGTCCGGGGGATTCTCGGGTTTCTCCATCGGTGGACGCGCCGGCCTGGTGGGCTTGACGACGACACCGGCCGCACCCTTTCCAGCATTAGCAGTTGGAGAGGTCATCATGACTTCTACGTTGTCCGTGGGGCGAGCGATACGCCTGTTGCGGACCGCGCAGACCGCATGAGGATCCGCAGCCACGTGCACCCTTTTGGGATACCCGCGGGCAACCTCGGTGGCGACGTAGACCAGGTGAGCGCCGAAGTTGACGAAGAAGCCGCCCGTTGGCAGCGGCCTGTTGCCGAAGCAGCCCGTGTTGTCGCTGACGAAACAGAGCGAGACGAATTTGTGGACAAGGCCATAAACCACACACTTGCCCAAGGAGAGAAGGGACCCCGTCCGGATGGAAACTCCAGCCAGCGTTGCTGCTGCCCCCACAGTGGGCGCTAACTGCCGTGGTGTTATCACGACAGATGCCATAGGATGGCTAAAGTTGGGGCCGATGGACACTGTTGGAACCGGGAAGGGATAGCGCACTAAGAAGTGCACACGGAAGACACAAAAGCACACAAGCAATCTACCCGGGTTCTGGGCCCTCATGAGGAGTTAAAGCGCCTACTCCTACCTGACTGACCGTATATGGTGGAATATCCGGGTTACAGAAGTGCTCCCCTCCTAGAGCTAGATTAGCTAGAGGAAGAAGAAGAAGTTTGCAGGGAGCAAGGTTTTCTCCTTGCCTAGCTAGTGAGCTCTAGAGCGTATGAATGAGATGGGGTTTGTGTCCGTCGTCCCTTTCATAGAAGGGCATGGGGCACCTTATATACTGGTGCCCAGGGACACATGTACAGAGTACAAGTACAAACCACCGTGACAGAGCTCACGTTGCCCACTACGGCCACCAAAAGTCCAAGGTGCGTCACCATTGTCGCCTTTTTCCTCGACAAGACGTGGCCACCCCCATACCTAGCCACTGCTCCCACGGACATTCGCAGTCAGCCGTACGGGAGTAACCCCTTCGCCTAGTAACTTGAACCTGCACGCCCGTACTGCTCCATGATATCAGGGATACGATTGCAGCATTGACCCTGATCCGAGATCAAAGATATCCTTCATATGTCGGCTTCTCCAAGCCTAACTTGGATACCTCGGCCAAGTCTCTCCTCCAAAATAATTATACAGCGAGGCCATTCCGATATACCTCATGTATGTCGGTCAGGGTATGCTGATATGACCAGACCAGCCATATGTCGGTCAATATTATCCTGGTCCATACTTGGACAACAATTTTCATCTACCATGACCCTACCCAGGGGTAGCCCCCGATAGTAGCGATCTATAGATTCATGTCCCTTTTGCATTTGATTTGGCAGTTGTGTTTTCTATAACAACACAATGACATAGCACTTGGTAAAATAAGAGATGGATTTTGATTCTTGCCTGCATCATCTATTTTCTTGATAGATTTTCTCAGTTGTGATATTCAATTAGTTAAGTGGTATATCAGAATCTGAATGTCGCTAGGTCACGACTTTTCCCCACTTTGTTTTATCTTTTAGACAGTGGCTTTAGAAAACAGTAGTTGCGACTTCTTGTGAAATACATCCTCGGGTTGAAGGTCATATACAAATATATTTAGATGATCAACTTTGTTTCATACTACTTTGGTTTTGAATCATATTTTTTTTATAATGGGCCAATACTTGCATATTACAGAAGTTCAATAACTTATTTTTGTCGAAATTGGATTATTGAATTTGGTCGACCACTTCATCTGGTTTGCTTGAGTTCGGTCGACAACTTTATCCTGGCAAAGAATAAGAATATAAAGTCTTTCCTTTAACGATTGGTTCATTTGGATGTGTGAATCTTGCTTACACAGCAGCTCAACAAAATATGGTTTCTCAGCTTGAATGATCTTCAACTTAGTGAATTACCATGAGTAAAAAGAAGCATGTTGCTTGAGCAGACTTGTGAGTTTCTTGAGGGCCGATAGTTGGTTTTTTCTTCAAGGGGAAAATTCTTATTAGATTGTTCAGCCATTCCACTTTTCATGAAAGATTTTGAAATGGGATGGTGGGTGAGATTTTTAATCTCAAAATATGTGCACGCATATGTGCTCAATACACTATTTTTTCTCCATGGTCTCGAAATTTAGCAACAAAAGTCTCACCCAATATTGGTTTATATGGTTAATACTTGGATTGAAAAATGTATCGCAAGAGTCACTCTATGGGGATATACGATGTTGTTTATCATGTCAAATGGAAGCCTTACTAACCATGCGGAAAATTGTTGTTAGCTTACACCCGAAAGATCATGTGCTGCACGTGCACACTAACTAGTTTCCTTATAACATACACATTTGATCGGTGGCCTTGTGAAGGATAATGGTGCACAGGGTCAATTGCCAACACAGAGAGAAGCGGAGAAAGTGGATCCCCTTGCCTTAGCCCTCTACCATGCTTTATTGGGGCACTAAAAATGCCATTAAGAAGCACCCTCGAGGATGAGGTGGAAAGCCAATATCTAAACTTGGAAGTAATCCCATGTGTTGCAGAAGGTCCATCAAATAGTCCCATCGAACAAAGTCAAAATCTTTTTTGGTGTCGATCTTGAAGAAGAGCGTGGGGATTCTTGATTTGTGCAATTTATTTCCCAAGTTCTTCACATAAAGAAGTTATCATGGATGCTACATGTATTAATGAAAGCACTTTGTGAATTGGAGACGATCTTGTTCTTGTGATGGGCGAGTCTAGCGGCCATAATTTTGGAAATGAGCTTGGCGATAGCATGAAGGAGGCTAATTGGCCTAAAGCCGGTGACGTCCTTGGCCCCATATTTTTTCAGAACGAGTGCAATGTTTGCAGAGTTGAGCCATTGAAGATTGTTGACATGGAGGTTGGAGAATTGATTAATCATGTCCAATATGTCCTTCTCTATGATGTCCCAACAATTCTTGAAGAAGGTTCTCGTGAATCCATCCGGACTAGGGGCCTTGTCACAGGCGGTGTTTTCTATCGCCACTTTCACCTCCTCTTCCGAGAAAGGAATCTCAAGACCACTAAGGTCACAAGGTGGCAAAGTGATATTGCTCCAATTGAAGTTCACGGACCGCGGATTTCCTTTCTTACTGATTGACTTGAAATGTTTGTGTACTACTTCCTTCTTTTGATCATGGGTGGTTAGCCAACCATTGTTATGCTTTAACCGATGGTTAATTTTTTCCCTTCTTCTTGCATTTACACGGAGGTGGAAGTATCTAATTGCATCTCCTTCTGATAAGGGGTAGCCCGATATTCTCAGCGAACTCTCTTGATAACTTGATAAATAATGTGATACCTCGCTCTGTCCTTTGGCTAAACCCTGTCACCAATTGCAACAGCACTTAACCCCTTCGGATATTCGAGACTCCACACTCTTGCACAAGTAGCCACCGACTACAAGTGCTCCTGTTTCTCCTTAGTCCCAGTGGAACAACAGAATACACTCAGATTTGCAAAGGTATGATGATTCAAGATGAATGCTTCAAGCAATACAATCGAGAAGTATAGGGTTTTTGTTTTGACGTAGTCTAACCTAACCTAGTCGCACCAAGGGGTATATATGAGGGGTGGGGGTGCGGCCACAATGGGATTGCGCAAGCAAACCAGCCCAACCCGAGTAGGACCCAAACTTGGACTTGTTTTTGGACTTGGACTCAACCAAATAGATACAAACGGACCCAAGATAGGGGGGGTGTGGCCATAATGGCATACAAACCATATCTATAACTACTAGGACTCTCTATGGCGCATTGATATCCATTGTGGGCGCCCTCCTCTTGTTTTCACCATCCATGAGTGTGGAATAACAAGCTAACAATTGTTTTCCACACTTGTAGAATTGTTTTCAACATCTTCCATGTTTGTTTTCACCATAGTGATCTTGTTTTCTAGCTCCTCTTGAAGTCCATCTTCATCCATGTGCATCTTCTCTTCATGATCTCCTCTGCTCATGCTTGTGTTATCAATAAACCTGAGAATACAAATATGCATGGATTTAGGTAGTATAAAATTCTCATAATCATAAATGTTATACTCAATTAGGAGTGAATTCACCTGTTGTTGTAATAATTTAGTCCTTGATCTTGTCATGGGACCAATCCTCACTTCATCATTCTTTGGAGCAATATCATCATGTGTAACAATAGGTGAAGAGCTAGGGATGTCCTCGTCATCCTCCCATCCTTGAAAAGGCATCGTCCTCGATGCAAGATCATATCCATAGTAAGGTGTCAAGTCAGCCACATTAAAAGAATTACTAACACCAAACTCATCAATTGGGAGGTCTATCTTGTATGCATTGTCATTGATCCTCGAAATAAATCTATAAGGACCAGCACCTCTAGGCATCAATTTTGATTTGAGCAATGTGGGAAATCTGTCCTTACGAAAGTGAACCCACACCATGTCACTTGGCCGAAATATTACCTCCTTTCTTTTCTTATTAATCCTCTCGGCCATATGTTGTCCTTTTTGCTCAATTGCCTCTTTTGTTCTCTCATGAATCTTCTTCACAAAATCTTCTCTTTTGGATGCCTCCATATTAATTCTCTCTTGTGTAGGAAGGGGTAACAAATCTAATAGAGTAATTGGCTTAAACCCATAGACCACCTAAAAAGTACAAAGTTGAGTAGTTGAATTAACAGCCCTATTATATGCAAATTCCACATGTGGCAAACACTCTTCCCACTCCTTCAAATTTTTCTTGATCATGCTTCTCAATAATGTAGACAATGTCCTATTTACCACTTCAGTTTGCCCATCAGTTTGGGGGTGGCAAATAGTGGAAAATAACAATTTAGTTCCAAGCTTCCCCCATAGTGTCTTCCAAAAGTAGCTCATGAATTTGACATCTCTATCTGAAACAATAGTTCTTGGCACTCCATGTAATCTCACAATTTCTCTAAAGAATAAATTTGCAATGTGAGAAGCATCATCACTCTTGTGGCAAGCAATGAAGTGAGCCATCTTGGAGAATCTGTCCACAACCACAAAGATGGAGTCATGTCCTCTTTTTGTCCTTGGCAAGCCCAACACGAAATCCATACTTATATCTTCCCATGGTGTACTAGGTGATGGCAATGGAGTGTACAACCCGTGGGGTTTTAATTTGGACTTGGCCTTGTTGCAAGTAATGCATCTTTGCACCAATCTATACACATGTCTTCTCATATGTGCCCAATAAAAAATTTCAGCCAACATAAGCAATGTCTTCTCTCTTCCAAAGTGTCCCATTAATCCTCCACTATGAGATTCCTGTAATAAGAATAAACGCAAAGAACACTCGGGAATACATAATTTGTTAGCTCTAAACAAGTATCCATCATGTATATGAAATTTGTCCCATGCCTTAACATTAGTACATTTATTAAATGGCATAGAAAACTCTTTATCTTCAGCATATAACTCTCTAATACCCTCCAAACCCGAAACCTTGATCTCTAAATTTGAGAGTACCATATTTTTTCTTGATAAAGCATCATCAAATACATTTTCCAATCCCTTCTTATGTTTTATAATGTATGGAAAAGATTCTACAAATTCTACCCATTTAGCATGTCTTTTATTCAAATTAGATTGGCTCTTTAAAAATTTTAATGCCTCATGATCAGAATGTATAATAAACTCTTTAGGCCATAAATAATGTTTCCATACTTCTAAAACCCTCACAGGTGCATATAGTTCTTTATCATAAATAGAATAATTCAATTCTGCACCATGTAATTTTTCATAAAAATAGGCAAAAGGTTTCATTTCTTGCATTAATACTCCTCCTATACCTATGCCACTAGCATCACACTCAATCTCAAATTGTTTGTCAAAATTTGGAAGTATTAATAAAGGGAGCGAAATCAACATTTGATAGGGATATGCCTGAGGATTATGTTATCACAAGCATGGATCGAGAGTTGATTGAAGACAAGATGACCATGGTGAAAACAAACATTCAAGATGTTGAAAACAAGATCACAATGATGAAAACAATGATGCAAGATGGTGAAAACAATTAAATAACAATTGTTATGTCAATGAAACAATTGTTATTCTTCAAGACAAGGGGATAGGCGCCTCCACCAAGTCAAATGCGCCATAGAAAATCCTATTTCGAATAGGTATGGTTTGTATACCATATTTGGCCGACTCCCTTAATGGTGGATCGGTTTGTACCTCTCTTAGAGTCCAAGTTGGACTCCTAGTCCTAATAGGAGTCCTAGTCCTAGTAGGAGGTGGAGGCTTGCGCAAGGAGCCCTTGTGGCCGCACCCACCACCTATATATTCTCCCCACCTGTGTGTGGAAAAGGGAGAACAAGTTAAACCAAAAGAAACCCTAGCCTTGAGATTGTATTGCTGCTAAGCATTCATCTTGAAGTATTACCAAGTCAAAGTTGCGTGATATCTTGTTATTCCATTGGGAATAGGGGGATACAGGACCACCTGTAATCTTTGATTACTTGTGCAAGAGTGTGTAGTTGAGAATATCCAAAGGGCTTGATTGTTGTTGCATCTGGCAACAGGGGTCATCAAAGTGAGAGGTCTCAGTGTAGCACTAGTTATCACAAAATCCAGAAAATCCACAAAAATAGAGAGAAGCTCATTGAGAAGATTGGGCCACCCCATATCATCTTGGTATCAGAATCTCCAGGTTTACTTGGTGAGCAAAGTTATCCCTAGTTTTAGTTATTTTTATTCCTAACCAGAAAAAGCCATACAAAAATAGTTGTTTAGTTCATTGCCAGAGCCTATATCAACACCAATTTGCATCTACTAAATTGCTGCTTTTTGTTGATTTGTGTTCCTGTTTTTCTGTTCTTAGTTTTCATCTTTTAGGGTTCATCTAGTTTCTTTTGTTTCTATACCAAAAATCCCCACCAAAAATAAGTGTGCTTTGATCTTGTTATTCTCAGGAATTTTTAGACCTACAGCTTGCTTACGAGTTGATCTAGTTCCTCGAGTTTATCGTGTTGCATTGGTGCTGTTTTGAACTCGGTTGCATCTGTTCTAAATCATATCCGAGCCCTAGCTCCTATCGAGTTCCTGTCGTGGCACACAAAATAGCCCAAACCGCTCCCGTACCCTGTACCGCTCGGATTCCCACCGTATCGCTGCGCCCTTATCAAACCGCCCACGGGTAAGCAATTTCCTTACCGCGCGCGCAGTCCACTTCCCTCCCGCACTCGGATTCCGCCCTACCGCGGCACAGAAACGCGCCAAAAGCGTTGCCGCCGCTACCACACCTAGCCGCACTCGGATTCCCCTTGCGCGTGCTTACAAAACCCACTGGCGCGGCCGTAACGCAGCGCACCACCGCAACCCACCCGCGCCTGCCGTGAGTTCCACCGCGCGCTGCCGTAAGCCTGCCGCGGGCCAGTTTCTCTGTCGTGGCCTAAAATTCCTGCCGTGGATCGTTTCTTCACCAATTTTCTTAGTTTTTTTTTTCTTTTTCCTCATCTTATCTCTAGGTTTCTGTTCTGATCTTTGATAAGCCATAGCTACAGCCTTTCTACAGCAAATATTAGGTACCATAACCCAAAGACTAGCTGTTTAATTGCTCTACAGGCTGCTCAATTGGATCAAATTTCTGTCCACTTTTCTGTTTTCCATTATTTCTTGCTCCTAGTTGATACAAAGGCCATTGAAAAAATAAAAAAAATAGAGAAAAAGGAAAAGGTATAAAAAAATAGAAAGAGAGAAAAAGCAAAAAGAGGCCAAATCATAATATCACTAGTTGAAGACTATCATCTTGGATATTTTGTGGACATTTGAGCAATGTTGTGCCTGTTTTCATAGAGTATTTGCTAGTGTATTTCTAAGTGCTTGTAATAACTCTTCCATATAATTGCTAAGCCACATTTGTCTCCCAGAGTGAGTGTGTTTTCTTTAGTGTTTTCATCACATTAAGCAGTGCATTGGAGTTGTTATTTTGGTGTTGTTAGGAATCCCAACCAAGCCCCACCAAATACCCTGTTTTGCATTGTAACACTTGAGAGCCTGGCTATTCTCTTCTCACACTTGACACAGTTTTCATTGGTACTTGTTGGTAAGTTGATCCTATTCACCTTGGAACAGTAAGTGAAGCACTTTCTTTGCTGGTTTGAGTGAGTTGTGAGAGGCACCACAACCCATTGATTTTTTTCACTAACATATTAATCATGAGTTTTGCTAGTGAATCTTCTGTGCAGGATAACAAGGAGGAAGCTGATTTCATGCCTAAGACCAAGACTGGTGAGGATATATGTACATGGGCATATTTTAATACTTTTAGAGGAGGAGTTGCCAATCGGATTGAGCAAAGAATTGAGAAGAAAATTGAGCAATATGATGATGTCCTCAGGAAGGATTTGAAAGTGATAATAGAGGCACAAAAGGAGGCTGCTAATTCAGTGTGTGCTCTTCAAGAAGCCATGACTAATCTCACAAGGGAAGTTACCAACATATCAACACAATTGCAAAGAGCTCATCTAGCTGCTGATAATGAGGATGGCCGAGCCATAGCATATGGAGGCCGTGGGAATTTTCCACCTAGAAGGGTGCCATTGGTTGACAACAATAGAGAAGAGGATGGCCTTGGGAAACCTAAATTCTCTATCCCTACTCTCACATGTGATAATGATGATGCTGAGGAGTACTTGATGTGGGAATGGAAGATAGAAAAGTTATGGAGATTGTATAATTACACTGATGAGAGAAAAATCAAGCTAGCATCTTCTGGATTTGATGGTTATGCTCTCTTGTGGTGGGATGGCATCATAAGGATGAAGGAAACACAACATCAACCAGAAATTACTACTTGGGCTGAGATGAAGCAACTCATGATAGCAAGGTTTGTTCCAACAAATTATATGAGGACTCTCTATGACAAATTACAACATTTGAAACAAGGAACAAATTCAGTGGATCAATATTATAAGGAGAAGGAATTAGTGCTACAAAGAGCTCGGGTTGTTGAAGCAAATGAGCAAACAATGCAAAGATTTCTTTCAGGATTGAACTTTAAAATTAGATGCATTGTGAGGCATGTTCAATATAGCAATATGACAGAATTATTACATCAAGCAAGGGAGGCATAAAAGAGATTGGCCGAGGAGGTTACTATGGCTCCAAGGAGAAATTTTCCATCAAATCTTCTTCTTTTTCACCTCCAACCCCACAAATTCGAGACACTACACCTACTAAACCCGAGACAAGCATCTCCAATACAAAGAAAATAGCCCAATCAGCAGCTAGTGGAAGTGGTTCTACTCAATCAACAGCAAGACATAGAGACATGACATGCCATACTTGTGGAGGAAGAGGGCACTGTAAGAGAGAATGTCCTAACAAGAAAATTATGGTGATCAATGCTAATGATGAGTATGAGAGTGGAGATGATACTGATCCTAATGGAGAGGATACATATGATGATGATGATGGTCCACTTATTGCTTATGCTACAGATTATCCATCCATTGTTTGCACCAAGGCTTTGAGTGTTATTCCTAGCAATGATGAGATTCAAAGATGCAATTTATTTCAAACCAAGGCAATTGTTGGTCCTAACATGGCTTGCAAGGTGATCATTGATGGAGGGAGTTGCAGAAATCTAGCAAGAAAGGAGTTATGTGCAAAGTTACGATTGAATTACAATCCACATCCACATCCATATTATATTCAATGGTTAAATGACAAAGATGAAATCAAGGTATGTCATATGGTGAGAGTGGATTTCCAGATTGGACCATACAAGGATACAATTGAGTGTGATGTGGTTCCCATGACAGTTTGCCACCTATTATTTGGAAGACCTTGGCAATTCGACAAGAAGGTTACACACCATGGGAGAGCAAACACATATCAATTAAATTGGAATAATAAGGATATTATTTTGAGGCCTATGACACCACAACAGATTGTGAATGAATCAAGACAGAAAATAGAGGTGAATCTAGAGAAGGAGAGTGAAAACACCAAATCTATGGATGAAGACAAGTCTAGGCCGAGTGGAAAGCATAAAGGAGTGAGCCTTTTAACTAATGAAATAATTTTTCTTCCTAGTGTTGTTTCTTGTGTACAGGTAGCTTTTGAAGAAAGGGAGCACAAAGAAAAATCACCATCACCACACATATTGGAGGAATATGCTACGGGTCCTAGTGCTATTGCTTGTGATATGCAGGTTATTTTTGAAGAAAGGGAGTTACATCAGGCACAACCTGCAAAATCACAAGATATTGCTGAATTCATACCTACTACTACTGAGGAGGATATTATTGATAAAGGTATTGATTTCGGATTAGAAAATTCAAGTATTGAATTATGTGATAGTTTACAACCATATTATAATATGATGAATTCGAAATTTAACAATGTGGTTTTGATTACACATAAAGAAGTACTTGCTACGATACCATCTAGTGATATTGTCTATTCTATCATGTTAAAAGAACCAATTGAGGTGCAAAGTACTATGAATAAAAATGATCAAATTGATTATATTAATTCTAGCACATATGATACTTGTTTCAACTTTATTTTGATTGGTGATTATAACTTGAGTAAAATTTTCATGGTGGATCACATATGTATAACTTATGATAAAGTGGCCGAATTAAACAATATGTTATCTTGGGTAGATGAATTACCAATTCCTACATATGAGCATGATTTTACACATATGTTTGGTTTACCACAAAATTGGTTGGATACATGTGCTATTAACAACTTCACTTATATTTGCAATTATGATTGCTATGTTATGAAATGCTATGACTTTTATGTGTTGTTTCCATGCAAAATTCGTGATCATATGTCATATGCACAATGTTATGGTTTACTAACAACTAATAAATGCCATTATAGATACATATATTGTGCATACACGTTGTTCTTTTTGTTTCTTCCACTTTCAGGTTATCACAAGCCGTGGACGTCTTGTCTTGAAGAAAGGGAGGATGATAGAGATATGCCTGAGGATTATGTTATCACAAGCATGGATGGAGAGTTGATTGAAGACAAGATGACCATGGTGAAAACAAACATTCAAGATGGTGAAAACAAGATCACAATGATGAAAACAATGATGCAAGATGGTGAAAACAATTAAATAACAATTGTTATGTCAATGAAACAATTGTTATTCTTCAAGACAAGGGGATAGGCGCCTCCATCAAGTCAAATGTGCCATAGAAAATCCTATTTCGAATAGGTATGGTTTGTATACCATACTTGGCCGAATCCCTTAATGGTGGATCGGTTTGTACCTCTTTTAGAGTCCAAGTTGGACTCCTAGTCCTAATAGGAGTCCTAGTCCTAGTAGGAGGTGGAGGCTTGCGCAAGGAGCCCTTGTGGCCGCACCCACCACCTATATATTCTCCCCACCTGCGTGTGGAAAAGGGAGAACAAGTTAAACCAAAAGAAACCCTAGCCTTGAGATTGTATTGCTGCTAAGCATTCATCTTGAAGTATTACCAAGTCAAAGTTGTGTGATATCTTGTTATTCCATTGGGAATAGGGGGATACAGGACCACTTGTAATCTTTGATTACTTGTGCAAGAGTGTGTAGTTGAGAATATCCAAAGGGCTTGATTGTTGTTGCATCTGGCAACAAGTGTCATCCAAGTGAGAGGTCTCAGTGTAGCACTAGTTATCACAAAATCCAGAAAATCCACAAAAATAGAGAGAAGCTCATTGAGAAGATTGGGCCACCCCATATCAACATTTCTTTAATAGCATCAAAGGAAATATCTTGTTCAGCTCCCCAAACAAATTCTACACCCTTTTTAGTGAGTTCATTCAAAGGTGCATCGAGTGTACTAAAATCTTTGACAAATCTTCTTTAAAAACCAGCTAATCCATTAAAACTTCTTACTTGACTTACATTAATAGGAATAGGACAATTTTTAATAGCTTCAATTTTTGATTCATCTACTTCAATCCCATGCTTAGAAACAACATATCCAAGAAATATGACCTTATCTTTGCCAAAAGTGCACTTCTCTAAATTTCCATACAATTTATTTGCTCTTAGCACATGCAAGACTTGTCTAATATGATCAATATGGTCATGTTCATTGTGGCTATATATGCGAATATCATCAAAGTAAACAACCACAAATTTGGCAATAAAATCTCTCAAAACATGGTTCATTAATCTCATGAAAGTACTAGGTGCCATTAGTTAATCCAAAAGGCATTACTAACCACTCATATAAACCAAATTTTGTTTTAAAGGCTGTTTTTCCACTCATCCCCCTCTTTCATCCTAATTTGATGATAACCACTACGCAAATCAATTTTAGAGAAAATAACACTACCACTTAATTCATCTAACATGTCTTCCAAACGTGGTATAGGATGACGATAACGAATAGTGACATTGTTAATTGCTTTACAATCTACACACATGCGCCATGTACCATCTTTTTTAGGCACTAAAATTACAGGAACAGGACAAGGAGAAAGGCTTATTCGAATGTAACCTTTGTCAAGAAGCTCTTGTACTTGTTTCTGAATTTCTTTTGTTTCTTGGGGATTTGTCCTATAGGGAGCCTCGGTTTGGCAATGTAGATCCAGGAATCAAATCAATTTGGTGCTCAATACCTCTCAATGGTGGTAAACCCGAAGGCACCTCTTCTGGAAATACATCATCAAATTCCTGCAAAATATTAGGAACACCAAGAGGAATAGGGGTCATGTCATTAGAAACCAAAATTTCTCCCTTGTGCATAAGCACTATAGGAAACATACTAGGGTCCTCTCTAAATTCTCTCAAGTCCTCTTTAGTGGCTAACATGCATAATAGGTTTACTCCCTCACTTTTATTTTTACCACTCGAATTGGTTTTCCTATTTTCACTCACAACACTCTTGTTTTCACTCTCAATCTTTTCATTACTCTCAGGAAATTTTTGTCTAGACTCATTTACAATTTGTTGTGGTGTCATAGGTCTCAATAATATGTCCTTCTCATTCCACTTGAGTTGATAGCTATTTGCTCTCCCATCATGTATAACACTCCTATCAAATTTCTAAGGTCTCCCAAGCAACATGTGACAAACTGACATGGGCACCACATCACACTCAATGGTATATTTGTAAGGACCAATCTGAAATTCAACTCTCACCATGTGGGTAAGCCTTCATCTCTCCTTTATCACTAAGCCACTATATATGATAAGGATGAGGATGTGTAATATATCTCAATTTGAGCTTTGGACACAATTCTTTGCTTGCCAAATTTCTGCAACTACCTCCATCAATAATAACTTTGCAAGCCAATTGAGGACCAACAATTGCTCTTGTTTGAAATAAGTTGCATCTTTGACTTTCGGGACTAGGAAGAATACTCAAAATTCTTGGAGTGCAAACAAAGGTAGGATAGGTGGAAGGATATGCATCAAGAGGCCCACCATCATCCTCATAATCATCCTCTCGAGTAGGATCAGCATCATCACCAGTCTCATATTCATTGTCCCCATTAATAAGCCTAACCTTTTTATTTGGACAATCTCTCTTGAAGTGCCCTTTACCTCCACATGTATGGCAGCTCATATCTCTATTTCGAGCTGTAGAATTTGTGGATCCACTTGCACTAGCTGCTGGTTGTACTTGCCTCTTAGATATAGAGGTAGAACTCTCGGGTTTAGTAGTGGAAACCCCGCGGCTAGGGGTAGGTTGTGGTGTTGGTGGTGATGAAAGAAGACCTATTTGTGAAAGGCCTCCTTGGAGCCATAGTGCCTCTTCGGCTAATTGCTTCTCAGTCTCCCTTGCTTGACGCAACAACTCATTCATGTCATTATATTGTGTATTCCTCACAATTCTCTTTATTTTGAAGTGCAAACCTGAAAGAAATCTTTGCATAGTGTGCTCATTATCCTCTCTCACTCTAGCTCTTTGCAATATCAATTCCATGTCTCTAAAATAAGCATCCACTGACTTTGTGCCTTGCTTCAAGTGTTGTAATTTGTCATACAAGGATCTCAAATAATTTTTTGGCACAAATCTGTCCCTCATAACTTGCTTCATCTCCCTCCATGTAACAATTTCAGGTTCTCTATTTCTGGCTCTTGTTCTTGTAATATTATCCCACCATAACAAAGCATAGCCATCAAACCTTGAAGAAGCAAGTTTAATTTTTCTCTCCTCATTATACTCATGCATCCTCCATAATTTCTCTATTTTCAGCTCCCACATGAGGTACTCTTCAACATCATCAGTATCAAAGTTAAAAGAGGGTAACATGAATTTTGGTTTACCAAGACCATCATCCTCTCGGTTTGGCTCATGGACAGGGATTCTTCTAGCTTGAAATCCACGGCCAGCACCATGATTACCTCTACCACCTCCACGGCCATGAGGAATAAAATTGTCCTCATCATTATCAGCATTACCAAAAGCACTACCATCATCCTCTTGGGAAGGTAGTCTTTGATCCAACAAAGTAGCCAAGGCAGCAATTCTAGTAGTCAAAGCATCAAGAGAAGTTTGTAATGTTGTAACTTACTCTTGTGTAGTAGCAGCTGTTTCAGTCATAGTATCAATTTGAAGGCCCAAATTCTGAACATGTGTATCCATGTCCACTCCATGATTATCAATGAGAGAATGCAATTCAGAATTTTTTGCAGCAATAGTTGTGCTCAATTGTTCTTGCATCTCCTCCAAATCTGTCCACTTCACATGCTCATCACCATGATTCTTCTTGGACTGTGTAGAAACATCTCTAGGATCAGCCATGATTAATAGGTTAGTGAAATAAACAAATTTCTATGGTTTGTGGTGCTCTCTCCCAACTCACTCAAAAACCAGCAAAAGAGGTGATCCTTACTGCTCCAAAGTGAATAGAAAATCTTACCACAAGTAATAGCAACTATTGTAACTTGGTGTGAAGAATAGAATACTCAGGGGTTTTTGCTCTCACAAAGGTAAAACAGGTTATACGGTGGGGCTTGGTATGGATACCTAACAATCACCAATTAACAAGTCCTATTGTTGTTTGTGAATGATACAAAATAACACCTAGGAAACACACACCAAAATTGGAGACAAATGTGGCAATGCAAATATATGTAGGAAATTTTGCAATGCTCTAGAAATACACTAGCCAAACTCAATGATAATCAGGCACAAGATTTCTCAATGTGTAGTGTCAATGATAGTAATGAAAACAGCTTCAAATGATAGCAATAACAATATATCTCAATGGCCTTTCTTCTTGCTTTTTCTGTTTTTCTCTTTTTCTATTTTCTGTTTTTCTCTTTTTTTACTTTTTATGGCCGTAAATAACTAAAGGAGCAAATGACAAATAATAGCTAGATCAATGTGACACAATATGATAGTGAGCAGCCTGAAAATGAGAAAGAAAACAGCTAGTCTTGTGGGCAAGGTACCTAGTTAATTGTTGTAGAAAGGTTGTGTCTAAGGTTCACAATGATTGGACTTGAAACCCTAAAGAAAATGTATGCAAAAACCTAATGGAAAAATATACTATAGCTAACTAGATGGACCACGGCAGAGAAAATGTACCACGGCAGCAAAACTGAACGTTTTGGAACGCACGACAGCTGTCACGGCAGCAAAACTGCAAATTTCCTGTCGTACGGTAGCTCACGGTAGCGGAAACAAACGCACGGCAGAGGCGGCAGCGTTTCGGTGTGAAAACAGACTCACGGCAGAGCGAGCGGGTGCGGTGGTGGTGTGTTGCGCGCGGGGCGGATGGTAACAGCGATGCGGTGGATTTAGGTGGTTTTGTAAGCGCGCGTTGGGTGGAATCCGAGTCCGGCTAGGAAGTGTACCGCGGCAGCGTTTTGGTGTGTTTTCGCGCGGCGGCAGAGATCGACTCCGATTAGCACTAGGAACCAACACCCGATAGGAAATAAAATAAAACCACGGCAGAACACCTAGGAAATTGTGTCGTGGATGAAAATAAGTGCACCACTCGGATTGGAACCAAAAGGGATCTTGCGGGTAGCTAATTTTTTTGGATTTTTGGATATAGACTCAACTCGAATATGAAGAACAACTAAGAATCCTAACCCTAACCGAAACCTAATGACTCAAAAGAAGAAAAGGAACACAAAATCGAAACACAAAACAACAACTAAAACTTGAAAACTAGTAATTATCTAAAGCTATTCAATCAAGTAACACTATTTTTTGTGGCTTTTTTCTGGATAGGTATAAAAAGAACTCGAATCTAAGGGATAGATATAGCTCACCGAGTAAACCCAGTAATCTGATACCAAGATGATAAGGGGTAGCCCGATCTTCTCAGTGAACTCTCTTGATAACCATATAAATAATGTGATACCTCGCTCTCTCCTTTGGCTAAACCCTGTCACCAATTACAACAGCACTTAACCCCTTCGGATATTCGAGACTCCACACTCTTGCACAAGTAGCCGCTGACTACAAGTGGTCCTGTTTCTCCTTATTCCCAGTGGAACAACAGAATACACTCAGATTTGCAAAGGTATGATGATTCAAGATAAATGCTTCAAGCAATACAATCTAGAAGTCTAGGGTTTTTGTTTTAACGTGGTCTAACCTAACCTAGTCGCACCAAGGGGTATATATGAGGGGTGGGGGTGCGGCCACAATGGGTATTGCGCAAGCAAACCAGCCCAACCCGAATAGGACCCAAACTTGGACTTGTTTTTTGGACTTTGACTCAACCAAATAGATACAAACCGACCCAAGATAGGGGGTGCGGCCATAATGGCATACAAACCATATCTATAACTACTAGGACTCTCTATGGCGCATTGATATCCATTGTGGGCGCCCTCCTCTTGTTTTCACCATCCATGAGTGTGGAATAACAAGCTAACAATTGTTTTCCACACTTGTAGAATTGTTTTCAACATCTTCCATGTTTTTTTTCACCATAGTGATCTTGTTTTCCAGCTCATCTTGAAGTCCATCTTCATCCATGTGCATTTTCTCTTCATGATCTCCTCTCCTCATGCTTGTGTTATCAATAAACCTGAGAATACAAATATGCATGGATGGTAGTATAAAATTCTCATAATTATAAATGTTATACTCAAGTAGGAGTGAATTCACCTGTTGTTGTAATAATTTAGTCCTTGATCTTGTCATGGGACCAATCCTCACTTCATCATTCTTTGTAGCAATATCATCATGTGTAACAATAGGTGAAGAGCTAGGGATGTCCTCATCACCTTCTTTTATCTTTGTAGCTCTAGAGGTTTGTCGCTTACGAGTCCTTTCAAGTGCCCCCAAGGCAATAATTCTTTTCTTAAGTCTTGATCTAATGCCATATGAAGCTCCACTTTGGACTTAGAGAAAAGGGACTTGCTCCTACGTCTTAGCTTTTGCTAGGTTCTTGTAAGCTTGTGAAAAAGGAGTTGACATAGCTCCGTATGATTAAAGCCTCCAGGGGGTCCTACAATCCGCACTTCTCTCTACGCCAATGATACGGCCATCTTTGTGACTCCCAACAAAGAGGATATCAATTTTGGCCAACACCTTATGCCAATTCGCGGTGGTCACCGGGCTTGTCACAAATTGCAACAAAATTCAAGTGGCTCCTATTAGATGTGATGGAATTGACCTCGATGATATTCTCCAAGCTTTCCCCGTTAGCCGCACTAGCATTCCCATGAAGTACCTTGGTCTCCCCTTGTCGGTGACACAGCTCAAGAGGATCCACTTTCAATATTTGGAAGATAGAGTGGCCGGCAAGCTCCCCCATTAGGAGGGGAAACATAGAACTATTGTTGGACGCTCAATCCTCGTCAAGTCGGTTCTTACAAACGTCGTGATTTACTTCATCACCGTGCTTGATGTTCCTTTGGAGGTCCTCTTGAAAATTCATAGCATCTGCCAGGCTTACCTTTGGATGGCTTGTGAGAAGGCCACGGAAGGTAAATGCAGAGTCAAGTGAGATAAAGTGTGTAAACCAAAGGAATTTGGAGCTTGTGGAATCCTCAACCTTAATAAAATTGTGTCGGCCCTTCAATTGAGGTGGCTTTGGCTCAAATGGAATGTCGATCCCAAGCCATGGCTTGGTCTTTGGAACCCTTGCGATCACGATGATCATGGCCTCTTCGCGGCGGCCACCAAGTCACCATTGGAAATGGTGAAAAGGCTCTATTTTGGAATCCCTCTTGGTTGCATGGTATGCGTCCCAAGGACGTGTCCCCTGTCACGCCCCAAACCGGGGCCTAAATGGCATGACAGGCGCCATATGCTTATGAACCGAAGGACTCATAAGCATATAAGGCTAATTGTGGAACAATATTGGAGTGCGTCACCATGAATAACTTTATTCAAACTTTGTAGGAATAAGGGTACACAAAGGTTTTCAGCTCTTCAAGACAATCATAGGCTGAAACTTTATTGTCTTGTTGGCGGAAACTGAAAGTAACTAGTTATCATGAAGATCCTACGCAACAACGTCACTCCCCAAGCCCTCCGTTCAACTCTTGCTCCTCAATAGAATCTGCGCATATCAGTAAATAAAATTATGAGTATGGAAATACCCAGCAAGATTAAGTTAATGGGGAAGAACACATCAAGGCAACACAGATCTTTGTTAGAGAGAGCAACAACTTGTATGTTAGCAGGATGTTCAACAAGGTTATACTCGGCGGGGTAGAATTAATGGTCATTCGTCCATCATAACAGCCACCATTTGGTAGTACCCCATCTCTGAGAACTGCACTACCATGTCCCCTACTTGTGTGAGGATTGCCCATCTCACCCTGATACCGGCCTTGCTGCGCATCGCTTTTTCGGGAACCGGCCATCTCAGGCTAAGTACACCAACTCTTTCCCATGTTATGATGGACTTCGATAAGTACTAAGGTTCATCCGTTTATTTTACATCCAAACTCTCTTATACCAAGTCAGTGTCAGGAAAAGGCCCCAATTAGCAGTAGCATGTACAGGTGACCGATGTACTTGTTAATTTTTCAAGGATCAACATCCTTTGCAGGCACGGTGTTAAAATACACCAGATATTAGTATTATGTAATATTAGTTATTGTTGGATTTATCAAGTTTTATCTGATATGCACACCTTGCCTTGCAGGTTGTCGAGTCGTTCTGGTCTGAACTTTTGTACCTAGTACAGGAAATCATACTTCAGTTTACAGATTTTGAGACATTAGTGTCCAGCAATACAAAAACTTTGTTGAGTGTCGCAAAGATGAAGTGTCCAACATTTTACTTGTTAGAAAATGGTTATTCAACCCAAAAGCCCGAGCTAAAACACTTGACATTCAGCAGTCATGTATATATGTATGCATTCAGTGTAGTGGCCACTAGTATTAGCATCATGTGTTTCTTGGCTTGATTAAAAGGCATGGTAAACAGCATGATATGCAGAAATACATATGTAGGTACTAGCTATCTCTTGCCTTAGTACAAAACATTACTACTACTCATGCAATTAAATAGATTTGAGGTGCAGCCGGCTAATCTTGAACAACTAAATCTGGCAAAAATACAAGGCCTGATATTGGACAGTGACGAACATGTATGATGTGATGCAAGAAAATCAAGTAATCAAGTGGTGTGATCCATGCACACCTACAGTAGGAACCAAACTCTCGATGGATACTAGGACGAAAAATATTTGTGTGCTGAGTGCTAACTCATAGAAAACAGAGATCCGAGAGAGTAGTAATAGAACAGAGTAACTGACCTCTTCCCCAGCCAGCTCTTTTTGGTTCTCTAGTACTACTTCCCTAGGAGTGTCCTCCGATGTGTGAGTGTGAGAGGGTGGGTGCAGCCTACTGTACGGGAGGTCAGGGGTATTTATACAGCCAAGAGTGTGTGGAAGCCTCTGGGATAAACATGATCGTTCCCATTTATTTCTATTCCTACAGTGATCCTTATCAAGTAATCATTGTCGGTTCAAGGCAAGAGTAATCGGTGTGCAAGGCATAGTGTGTCTCCAAATAAGACAAGAATTCCAGCAACTTAGTTTGCAAGGCAGCACAAGAAAATATTTCTATTCAGCCCTCCTAGCTCTCTGGCTTCATAAATTAGATCCTAAACCTTATTTTTGTACTGGGATACTACATCCTCCCCCAACTTAAAATAAATTTCGTCCTCCAAATTTCTATACCTTGATGTTTGAAAAGATCGGGGTATGTTTTAATCATGTCTTCTTCTTTTTCCCATCTTGCCTCATCTTCACTGTGATTACTCCATTGGATTTTCAGAAAGCAAATGGTTTTACGTCTTGTTTGCCTTTGTTTGATGTCTATAATGCTGACTGGATACTCCTCATAGGTTAGATCTTCTTGGAGCTGTGGTGCTGGTATATCTACACAGTTACTTGGTTTCTGAAGATATTTTTGGAGCATGCATATATGAAACACATTATGTATTCCACTTAGAGATTCTGGGAGTTCTAGCTTATAGGCAACCTCCCCAACTTGCTTTATAACTGGGAATGGGCCTATAAATCTTGGACTTAGTTTCTTGCCCATTCGGAAACGTTTGACTCCCTGCATTGGTGAGACCTTCAAGTAAGCTAATTCTCCAATATGAAACTGAATGTTTCGCCTTTCTGTATTTGCATAGCTCCTTTGCCGGTTTTGGGCCACTTGTAGTCTCTCGCATATAACCTTGATCTTCTTCTCTGTTTCCTAAATTATTTCTGGACCTAGCATTTTCCTTTCTCCAACCTTTTCCCAACAAATCGGAGTCCTACATTTCCTTCCATATAAAGCCTCATATGGAGCCATCATAATGCTTGATTGGTAGCTATTATTATAAGAAAATTCAGCTAGTGGCAAATATTCATCCCATGATCCCTGAAATTCAAGAGCACAAGAGCGCAACATATCTTCGACAATCTGATTTGTTCTTTCGGTCTGACCATCGGTTTGTGGATGGTATGCAGTGCTAAAATCCAACTTTTTTCCTAATGCCTTTTGTAAGCTTTGCCAGAAACGTGATACAAATCGGGCATCTCGATCAGAGACAATACTTAATGGAACTCCGTGTAATGACACTAACTCTCGAATATATACCTTAGCCAACTTTTCTAAGGAGAAAGTTTTCTTGATGGGTATGAACTGTGCGGATTTGGTTAACCTATCCGCAATCACCCATACTGAACATTTCCAGAAGGTGTACGAGGTAAGCCAAGTATGAAATCCATACCTATTTCTTCCCACATCCATATTGGTATAGATAAAGGTTTTAGGAGTGTTGTTGGCTTTTGATGTTATGCCTTAACACGTTGACAAGTGTCACATTCTGCTACAAATTGTGTTATTTCTCTCTTCATATTTCTCCACCAAAATGATATTTTAATATCATGGTACATCTTTGTATTTCCCGGGTGCATGGTATAAAGAGAAAAATGTGCTTCATCCGAAATTTTCCTTTTCAACTCTACATCATTAGGTACACAAAGTCTATCTCTGAACCTTAATATATCGTCTTGATCAATTCTGAATTCAGGTTGATTCCCTTCTTTTATTCCTTCCCTTATGTCTTGCAAATCTTGATCAACCACTTGCTTCTCTACAATTACTTCTTGAAGTGTAGGCTTAATTTGGAGTGCCATAAGGCTCACCTTAGGTTCATGGATCTTTAACTCCATTCCTAATTTTGCAAACTCTTTTAGCGAATGCTCTTGTTCAGTGAGTACAATTACCACATTGCAAGCAGCTTTACGGCTTAGTGCATCTGCGACCATGTTGGCTTTTCCAGGATGATAATAAATGTTGATGTCATAGTCTTTCAATAGTTCTAGCCATCTCCTCTGTCTCAAGTTTAATTCTTTTTGCGTGAAAATATATTTCAAACTTTTATGGTCAGTATATATCTCTTTATGTTCTCCATAAAGATAGTGCTTCCATATTTTAAGTGCAAAAATGACCGTCGCTAGCTCAAGATCATGAGTCGGGTAGTTCTGCTCATGTTGCTTTAGTTGGTGAGATGCATATGCAATGGCACGTCCATTCTGCATAAGCACACAACCAAGTCCAACTTTTGAAGCGTCACAATAAAGAGTGAATTCTTCTCCTGCAATTGGTAATACAAGCATAGGTGCGGTGATCAAACAATTCTTTAGTTCTTGGAAGTTTTCTTCACATTTATCCGTCCATTCAAATTTCTCGCCCTTTCTTGTTAAGTGGGTCAGAGGTGCAGCCAGCTTGGAGAAATCCATTATAAACCGCCGGTAATATCCAACGATTCCAAGGAAACTCCATATTTCTGTTACCGTTGATGGTTGGTTCCATTCAGCCACCACTTGACTTTCTTTGGATCCACTGATATACCTTGACCTGATATAACGTGTCCAAGATAGGAAACAGTATCCATCCAAAATTCACATTTCTTGAGTTTAGCATATAGCGGGTTATCCCGTAATATTTGCAATACTACTCTTAGATGGCTGGCATGATCCTCCTTAGTCTTCGAGTATATCAGTATATCATCAATAAACACTATAACAAATTGTTCCGAATAGGGCTTAAATATCCGATTCATCAAGTCCATAAATGCTGCTGGCGCATTGGTCAACCCAAACGGCATAACCAAATATTCGTAGTGTCCGTAACGAGCACTAAAAGCAGTTTTAGGTATGTCACTGGTCTTAACTCGGACTTGATGATAACCAGATTGTAAATCAATTTTTTAGAAGACTGTCGATCCTTGCAATTGATAAAATAAATCATCTATTCGAGGTAGTGGATATTTAATTTTAATTGTCACCTTGTTTAGCTCTCTATAATCAGTACACAATCTCAAGCTTCCATCTCTTTTCTCAGTGAACAAGATTGGAGCGCCCCAAGGAGAAACACTAGGGCGGATTAGACCCTTAGCTTCTAAGTCTTTCAGTTGTGTCTTTAATTCCTTTAGTTCAGCTTGAGCCATTTTATATGGTGATTTGTAAATAGGCTTAGTTCCAAGAACTAGTTCTATGGCAAATTCAACCTCTCGCTCTGGGGGTAAACTTGGCAATTCATTAGGAAAGACATCCGGGAACTCATTCACAACAGGGATCTCCCGAACATTATCAGTTTTACCTTCATTCCCGGTAACTAAAGCTGCACACACTCATTTTACCTCCATGATATACTAGCTCTGGTTGCCCTTGAGGTCTAAGAGTAATCCGCTTGTTAAAACAATCGATGGTTGCTTTATATTTTCCTAACCAGTCCATGCCAAGTATTATGTCAAAATCTTGCATATCTAGTATGATAAGATCCGCCGTAAATTATTTTCCTTCAATCTCAATTGGGCTAGACTCACAAACAAAGTTGGAAGTTCTGCTATCCAGTGGTGTTTCTACATTAACAGTTTCTTTTAATGGTTTGCTACTTATGGAATGCTTCTCCACAAAACTAGCAGCAATAAAGTGTTACACGCAATAGCAAAAAAACGATGAAATTAAGCAAGATCGAACCAACGGGGACACGAGATTTTAACGTGGAAAATCCTTCCAAAAAGGAAGAGAAAAAACCATGGGCGCCAGCCAGCAATACTTCACTATTTCGGGTGAGGTTACAAACGCGCCGGGATTTACAATGTGTGTCTTATCCCGTGCGGCGGCTTACAAGAGGTATATAAAGGCTGTCATGACCTAACTAGGTCGATAACGGTGAATCCAACTCCAACTCGGTAACAACTCGTACCGCACGGGCCTCGCGTAGCGGAGGCCGAACTTTCCTTTACCTTCACATCAATTTGGATCACCACAAAATAACACTCCACCTTGAGACAAATTCCTTCATGTAGCATAAACGAACTTCACCCTGAAACACACAAAGAAAACACCTTCGGTGCCAAATAGCCTCTTGGGCTAAACAGTGATACCAACTAAGTTTGAGCAAAGCTCAAACTTAGCAACAGGAACTGGCTTTGTCATCATATCAGCAGGATTATCGTGAGTACTAATCTTGCATACCTTCAGCTTACCTTGTGCAACAACATCACGCACATAATGTGTTGGGGCGCGTAGAGATAAACGAAAACTTTTCCTACGCAATGCTCCCAAGATCTAGCCGAGGTAGAAGGCCACGAGTATTACCACTAGACGCGCAGGTGCGGATTATCGATGTAGCGCGTCGGGTCGGGGCAGTGCAGTCTCACGATCCTGTCCGGCCGATCCAATCCCTCGAACGTCGAAGTGCTGAATGTACAGCACCTCTGCCGGTATCCACACGTACGAGGAGGAGATCCGACGGCGGACTGCTAGGTCCGGTGCGGCGGCTGGACTGAGTGGGGCTAGGGTTCCCAACGCATGGGAGAGTGGACTAACGTGCCCGCTGGGCAACCTGCGCCCCTCTTTATATAGCGTGTGGTAATGGGCTTCACAACACTTGTGGCCCATTCCCTCTGTGAGTCCGACTCACTAACTCAGTCCATTTCCGGTTCGGGTCCAACCCAACCAATATTTGCTCCCGCTCTTAAGTGTGCGACCCTGCAGGCTCATGGCGACTTGGACACGATTGGAGTCCGACTCTCAATCGATCAATCGGTAGCGGCTCCTAGCAGAACGTGCCGACTCCCAAGTCCCATTGAGTCATGACGACATACCTTTCAATGTGATATTCATCTTAGTCCTTTTTGCCTCACGATATACCTTGTCGAGCTATAGGCGATTTATCGTCATCCCTTAAATAGCTCAACTCTCTTCTCGATCCGTGATATGTGATTCATCTGACTAACTCTTTAGTCAATAGACACAGTTAACACTTAACTGAGTCGCGCATGGCCATGCTTCCTGAATCATATCACTCGAGAGGGCCCAGAGAATATCTCTCCAATCGGAGGGGCAAAATCCCATCTTGATTATCCACATCACGCAGCTTGCTTCTCATTCGACCCGAACTCTGCCTTTATAGTTGCCTTGTCACAGAACAACGTTTGACAGAACCTAAGTCGGTGATCCACAACTCGGATTGTGCGACAACCTCAGGTCTAAGGATTACATTGATTGAGACATGCAAATGACGACTTGATCGTTGCATCTCAATGTGGGTCAGTCCGACTTGCTAAACTCTTTAGCCAAGTCCGTGAATGTTGGAATGGCATCACCATGCCATGACAAGTGGAACCGTGTCATCAGCCAACACTCACATTAGCCTAGGGTGTGTGTCCAGCACAACCTTAACGACCAAGGACAATTAGTATGAACAACATGAATACATAGTTCCACAATCGAATCACATATTCAATGACATATATCAGATGTTCAAACCAAAGGACAACTTAATAACTTTATGAATACATTGGGAATTACATCATCTATGATTGCCTCTAGGGCATATTCCCAACAGTCTCCCACTTGCACTAGAGTCAATCATCTTGGCATCATATGCCTAGGCATCTAATGCCCATACCTCTCGTGTGCGCCTCATGCTTAGGCTGTGGTAGCGCCTTTGTCAACGGATCTGCAATGTTTGCATCCGTGTGTACTTTGCATAACTTGATATCACCTTGTTCGACAAACTGGCGAATGAGGTGGTACCGCATGAGTATATGTTTGTTCTTCTGGTGTTGTCTAGGTTCCTTGGCCTGTGCGATAGCACCATTGTTGTCACAATATACGTCCAAAGGATTGGACGCGCCCTGAACCACACCAAGATCAATCAGGAGGTTCCTGATCCAAACAGCTTCCTTTGCCGCCTCTGAGGCAGCAATATACTCAGCCTCTGTTGTAGATGCAGACACCGTATCTTGCTTGGAACTCTTCCAGCTCACAGCTCCTCCGTTCATTACGAACACGTATCCCGATTGCGAACGAGAATCATCTGAGTCGGTGAGATAACTCGCATCCGTGTAACCCTTTACACTGAATTCCTCATCACCTCCATAAACTAGGAACATTTCCTTAGTATTTCTCAAATACTTAAGAATGTTTTTAACCGCTGCCCAGTGGGCTTCGCCAGGGTCAGCCTGGTATCTGCTCGTAACACTTAGAGCATAGGAAACATCTGGCCTAGTACAAATCATGGCATACATGATGGATCCGATTGCCGAAGCATACGGGATCACACTCATCCGACTTCGCTCATCAGTCGTCGAAGGACACTGAGTCTTGCTAAGTTTTATACCATGGGACATCGGCAAGAATCCCATCTTGCATTTTGAATTTCTTCAAAACCTTGTCCAGATAAGTACTCTGACTCAATCCAATGAGCCGCCTGGATCTATCTCTATAGATCCTGATTCCTAATATGTAAGTTGCCTCACCCAAATCCTTCATTGAGAAACTCCTTTCCAATGACTCTTTGGTTTCTTGCAACATCATGACATCATTTCCAATCAGCAATATGTCATCCACATATAAGATTAGAAAGTTTACTTTGCTCCCACTAAACTTCTTGTATAAACAAGAATCATGATCGCTCTTGATGAAGCCAAACGATTTGACTACCTCATCAAAGCGAATGTTCCAACTCCGAGATGCTTGCTTCAACCCATAAATGGATTTCTGAAGTTTGCATACCTTGTCAGCATTAGCTGGATCGACAAAACCTTCGGGCTGTATCATATACACGTCCTCAGTTAAATTTCCATTAAGGAAAGCCGTCTTGACATCCATCTGCCATATCTCATAGTCGAAATAGGCTGCTATGGCTAACATGATCCGAATTGATTTAAGCATCGCTACAGGCGAGAATGTCTCGTCGTAGTCAACTCCTTGAACCTGTCGGAACCCCTTCGCGACAAGTCGTGCTTTATAGACGGAAATATTTCCATCCATATCAATTTTCTTCTTAAAGACCCATTTGCACTCGACGGGTCTTGCACCGTCAGGCAGATCAACCAAATTCCAAACTTGGTTTTCATCCATGGACTTTAACTCGGATCTCATGGCTCCAAGCCATGACTCGGAATCAGATCCCACCATCGCTTCCGAATAAGTTGCCGGCTCGTTACTGTCTAACAGTAAAACATCTCGAGCACTCTGTAATCTGGCAGATCTCCGTGGTTCAGGTGCTGTTACCGGTGTAGGTACCACGACCGGCTCAGCCTCCAAGGCCATTGCCGGCTCGCCCCTAGCTGGTTCCTCCCGAATTTCTTCGAGTTGCACCGTGCTCCCACTGACTTCCCGACTGAGAAACTCTTTCTCAAGGAAGACACCATTCCGAGCGACAAACACTTTGCCCTCTTCCCGGTTGTAGAAGTAGTACCCCAAGGTTTCCCTCGGATACCCCACGAAAATACACTTATCCGACTTGGGCGTGAGCTTGTCCGAATGAAGTCGCTTGACAAATGCTTCACAACCCCAAATCTTAAGAAAAGACAAACTTGGCTTTTTACCAGTCCACATCTCATGTGGTGTCTTCTCTACTGACTTTGATGGTACTCTGTTTAGTGTAAAAGCCGCAGTTTCTAGACAATAACCCCAAAATGATAAAGGTAGATCTGTCCGACTCATCATTGATCGTACCATGTCCAACAAGGTCCGATTTCTCCGTTCCGATACACCGTTTCTCTGCGGTGTACCCGGCGGAGTGAGTTGAGGAACTATTCCACAACTCTTTAGATGGTCATCAAACTCATGGCTCATGTACTCGCCTCCACGGTCCGACCGTAGAAACTTTATTTTCTTGCCGAGTTGATTTTGTACCTCACTCTGGAATTCCTTGAACTTTTCAAAGGCTTCCGACTTGTGTTTCATTAAATAGATATATCCATACCTACTCAAATCATCAGTGAAGGTAATGAAGTACTCATAACCACCTCTAGCTGTCGTGCTCATTGGTCCACATACATCACTATGTATTAGTTCCAACAAGTCGGACGCCCTTTCACAACTCCTTGCAAAAGGTGTCTTGGTCATCTTGCCTAGTAGGCATGATTCGCATGTCTCGAATGACTCTAAGTCAAACGAAGTTAGAAGTCCATCATCATGGAGCTTCTTCATGCGCTTCCAACTTATATGACCAAGCCGACAGTGCCAAAAGTAAGTCATATTCAGATCATTTGGTTTCAACCTTTTAACATTTATGTTATAGACGGATTCACTATCAAGATTTAAAATAAATAACCCGTTCTGAACGGGTGCAAAGCCATGAAACATATCTTTCAAATATAAAGAACAACCATTATTCTTAATATTCGACTCATAACCTTGTCTCATCAAACATGAGGCGGAAATAATGTTTCGACTAAGCGCTGGAACATAATAACAATTATTTAGTTCCAAAATAAATCCTGAAGGTAAATGAAGTTGCATCGTGCCGACTTCCAACGCAGCGACTCTCGCCTTGTTGCCGACCCGAATGTCAACCTCTCCTCTTGCCACGCTCCTAGTTCTTACCAGTCCCTGCAACGAGTTGCATATGTGAATAACTGATCCGGTATCATATACCCAAGAACTATTAGGCGCATCAGCAAGATAAATGTCTATAACATTGCACACAAGCGTACCTGAGTTGGAAGTCACACCTCCACTCTTGGCTCTGTCAGCCAAATACTTGGTGCAATTCCTCTTCCAGTGGCCATCTTGCTTGCAATAGAAGCAATTTGCTCCGGCTGTAGGAGAAGGCTTAGTCTTTGAGGGAGCACTCTGGACAGGGCCATGGGTGCTACCTCCTGACTTATCCTTCTTCTTCTTAGTCCAAGAACTCTTCTTGAACTTAGCCTTATTCTGCACCATCAACACTTGACTGGTGCCTTTCTTGATATCAGCCTCTGCCGTTTTGAGCATCCCATGTAATTCAGTGATACTCTTATCCATACCATGCATATGGTAGTTCGAGATGAACGGACCATACGCACTAGGAAGAGAGTTCAGAATTATATCAGTGGCGATCTCTTCTTTAATTGAGAAGCCCAAGCGATCCAAAGACTGTATGTAACCAATCATCTTGATTACATGCGGACTCAGTGGATCGCCGTCTTTCAGCTTACAGCCAAGCAAAGCTTGAGAGACTTGATACCTCTCAGTCCTTGCTTGAGCCTGGAACATACTTTTGAGGCTTTCGATCATATCGTAGGCCTCAACATTCTCGAACTGCTGCTGCAAGTCCGGTTCCATGTGTGCAAGCATAAGACAGCTAATCTCCGTAGACTCATCTCTAGCCTTACGGTAGGCATTCATGACAGCGACAGTCGCATCGTCATCAGGCTCATCTGGAAGTGGAGTTTCTAGAACATGTTCTTTCTTGTCATGCTTGAGGACTATCCTCAGATTACGATACCAGTTGGTGAAATTAATTCCATTAAGCTTATCTTTCTCTAGGATTGACCTCAACGCAAAAGTGGACAACTGAGGAAGGTTGCTAGGTGCCATTGATCTACAACAGAAAATACGCAAAAACACTTAAGACATGTATTCATAAAAGAGCAGGCATATTAAACGTTTTAATACTTATGCTCCCACTAGAACCAACATCCCTCCGATGGTTGCTAAGTGATTCAGGACCCTAAATAAGCAAGCCGACTAGTGAGCTTTAGCATCACCGCTAGCCGTCAAGTGATCTAGGTAGGCAACACCTTGCCAATCGTATCTCTATACGACTCCTGTTAGTTGGGTGACATCACATGCCCCGGCTCCCAACCTACCTCGCCCCGAGCCCCACAACCGTTGTGATGGACTCGTCTAGATTACCAAGTGCTTCCGCTTGTAAGAGTCCGACTCAAACCCACCTAACCGGAAAGAATTGGTAGCACCTCAATTTTATGAGCCCACTACCAAGAATGTCCGACTTGTGATGGTGCAGCACTGGCGGGGCGACCGACTAGACCTTCTTTGAGGGATTAAAGAATCTACCAACTATCTAAATAGAGGTAAATAGAGACATAACAATAACACAAATAAAGCAATTATAATGTGAAATGGTATGGCTCTCTTCATGGTGATCTCCATCTCCACGAAGCTTGTAAGTCGACTCGTGCCAACTCTTGTCACGTGCCATCTTACTCCATGTAGCCGACTTGTACATCGACTTGCATGCCATCCGGGTTCTCCAACAAGCTACACTAGCTAAGTAAATGAAATTTACATAGAGAATCCGACACGCAGGCCGGTATACAATAAAATGACAGCACCTAGGCTCCAGCCGGCTGACAAAAAACATGATACGCAGATCATGTATGGATTACACACATCACATGCACATAAGCCATACCATTCACAACTTCCTGCAAAAACAAGTTATGCATAGATACGATATCTACCGGCGTTGTGAAACTCGCAACGACATCTAAGGCGCTACGACAGGACGACGGCGGATTTCTTCATCTGCATTCCGATCATGGATTTCTTCATCGGATAAAACGATTTTACCCGAATCTGATCCGTATTCCGACTCGACCAAACTCTTTGATCTTCGATCACCGCAACTGGATTTATGTGTCACGGTATACCCCGATGGCGGAAACCGACCGGTAGGGGTAAGTTGTTCCACGACCTTAGCAGTATGATCACGGAAACCAGATCATCCATTAACCCCGAGTACGATTGATCCAATCAACCTTGTACAAAACCGATCTATCTCATAGACCGACCACCAAAACAGCAATTAGATCACATCTAACGCTAACTACATATCACATATGTACGGATCTCGGGCCTAATACCAGAAGCTACCGCTCTGATACCACTGTTGGGGCGCGTAGAGATAAACGAAAACTTTTCCTACGCAATGCTCCCAAGATCTAGCCGAGGTAGAAGGCCACGAGTATTACCACTAGACGCGCAGGTGCGGATTATCGATGTAGCGCGTCGGGTCGGGGCAGTGCAGTCTCACGATCCTGTCCGGCCGATCCAATCCCTCGAACGTCGAAGTGCTGAATGTACAGCACCTCTGCCGGTATCCACACGTACGAGGAGGAGATCCGACGGCGGACTGCTAGGTCCGGTGCGGCGGCTGGACTGAGTGGGGCTAGGGTTCCCAACGCATGGGAGAGTGGACTAACGTGCCCGCTGGGCAACCTGCGCCCCTCTTTATATAGCGTGTGGTAATGGGCTTCACAACACTTGTGGCCCATTCCCTCTGTGAGTCCGACTCACTAACTCAGTCCATTTCCGGTTCGGGTCCAACCCAACCAATATTTGCTCCCGCTCTTAAGTGTGCGACCCTGCAGGCTCATGGCGACTTGGACACGATTGGAGTCCGACTCTCAATCGATCAATCGGTAGCGGCTCCTAGCAGAACGTGCCGACTCCCAAGTCCCATTGAGTCATGACGACATACCTTTCAATGTGATATTCATCTTAGTCCTTTTTGCCTCACGATATACCTTGTCGAGCTATAGGCGATTTATCGTCATCCCTTAAATAGCTCAACTCTCTTCTCGATCCGTGATATGTGATTCATCTGACTAACTCTTTAGTCAATAGACACAGTTAACACTTAACTGAGTCGCGCATGGCCATGCTTCCTGAATCATATCACTCGAGAGGGCCCAGAGAATATCTCTCCAATCGGAGGGGCAAAATCCCATCTTGATTATCCACATCACGCAGCTTGCTTCTCATTCGACCCGAACTCTGCCTTTATAGTTGCCTTGTCACAGAACAACGTTTGACAGAACCTAAGTCGGTGATCCACAACTCGGATTGTGCGACAACCTCAGGTCTAAGGATTACATTGATTGAGACATGCAAATGACGACTTGATCGTTGCATCTCAATGTGGGTCAGTCCGACTTGCTAAACTCTTTAGCCAAGTCCGTGAATGTTGGAATGGCATCACCATGCCCATGACAAGTGGAACCGTGTCATCAGCCAACACTCACATTAGCCTAGGGTGTGTGTCCAGCACAACCTTAACGACCAAGGACAATTAGTATGAACAACATGAATACATAGTTCCACAATCGAATCACATATTCAATGACATATATCAGATGTTCAAACCAAAGGACAACTTAATAACTTTATGAATACATTGGGAATTACATCATCTATGATTGCCTCTAGGGCATATTCCCAACATAATGGTACTCTACATCAATGTGCTTTGTTCTCTCATGGATCATCTGATCCTTAGTAAGGTAAATAGCACTCTGACTGTCACAAAATATGTTAATTCAAGTGTCATCTCCACAAAGCTCAGCAAATAGACCTTTCAACCAAACTGATTGTTTACATATTTCATCAATAGCCATATACTCAGCCTCAGTTGTAGATTGTGCAACAACACCCTACAAGGTAGCCTTCCAGCTAACAGCACATCCACTAATTGTAAACACATAACCTGTGAGGGACCTCCTCTTATCCAAGTCGGCAGCAAAATCTGAATCCACATAGCCTGCAAGTCCCTCACCAGTCTTGCCAAACTTCAAGCAAGCTTTGGATGTGCCGTGAAGGTACCTGAAAATCCACTTAACAACTTTCCAATGTTCTTTACCAGGATTAGCCATGTATCGACTGACCAAACTCATAGCATAAGATAAATCAGGCCGAGAACACACCATGGCATACATTAAGGAACCAATAGCACTAGTATAGGGAACTCGTGACATGTACTCAATATCTTTGTCAGTAGTAGGACATTGCAATGCTAACAACTTTAAGTGTGAAGCAATAGGAGTACTAACAGACTTCGCATCATGCATATTAAAATGATGAAGGACTTTCTTAATGTAATTCTCCTGAATAAGAAATAGCAATCTAGATTTTCTGTCTCTTGAAATTTCCATACCTAGAATTTTCTTAGAAAGACCAAGATCCTTCATCTCAAACTCACTACTCAATTGTTTCTTCAATGTAGTGATTTCTTTCATGCTCTTGGCAACAATTAACATATCATCAACATATAGCAACAAGTATATAGGCTATTCATCAACTAATTTAATGTACACACAGCTATCATACCCATACCTCTTAAAGCCATGTGACATCATAAAAGAATCAAACCTCTTATACCACTGTCGAGGAGACTGTTTCAAACCGTAAAGGGACTTCTTTAGCTTGCACATGAAATCCTCTTTACCAGGCACTATGAACCCATCAGGTTGGTCCATGTATATCTCCTCCTCAAGTTCTCCATGCAAAAACGCAGTCTTCACATCTAACTGCTCAAGCTCAAGATCATGCATAGCAACAATACTAAAGAAAGTACGAATAGAACTATGCTTGACAACTGGGGAGAACACATCATTATAATCCACTCCTAGAACCTAGCTGGAACCTTTTGCTACTAACCTTGCCTTAAACCTTGGAGGCTCACTTGGAGATAAAAACCTCCTTTCTCTTGAAGATCCACTTGCAGCGGACGGCCTTCTTTTGTTTAGGCAAAAGCACAACATCCCATGTGTCATTCTTCTTAAGTGATTGCATCTCCTCGTGCATTGCACCAATACACTTGTCATGATCAACCGAAGCAATAGCTTCATTGTATGTAGCCGGTTCAGCATCATTCTCCACCTGTTCAGCACAACTTAGAGCAAAATAAACAACATCACATTCCTCAATTAAACGAGTACGAGCTCCTTTATTCCTCTTCTCTCTTCGCTTTGCAATAGACAAATTTTCTTGCTTCACAATAGGAGGTGAGGGTGGCACAATATCCTCCCCATCAATTTCTGTTTCCTCCTCATCCAGGTGTTCTAGCTCTACCTGCAAACGAATTCGTGGTTCGTTCTCATCAGAAGAATCTGGCACAACATCAGTCCACAAACTGTCCTCATACATAACAGATTCATTAAACACAACACTCCTGCTAAAGAAATTCTTTTTGGTTTCCAGGTTCCACAACTTATATCCTTTTACTCCAGAACCATAACCAAGAAATAAGTACTTAACAGCTCTAGGCTCTAACTTTCCATTATCAACATGAGCATAGGCAGTGCAACCAAAAACTTTCAGTTATGAATAATCAGATGACTCACCAGACCATACCTCAATAGGAGTATTCTTGTCAAGAGGGATGGACTGTGACTTGTTGATCAAGTAGCACGCAGTGTTGGCAGCCTCAGCCCAAAAACGCTTATTGATGTGGGCGTTGGACAACATGCAGCGAGCTTTGGAGATGATCGTCATGTTCATCCGCTCGGCTACACCATTGTGCTGAGGTGTGTATGGGATGGTGTGATGCCTGACAATGCCTTCCTGCACACAATAATCATCAAAAGAATGCGAACAAAATTCGCCACCATTGTCAGTACGAAGCACCTTCACCTTTCTCTCAGTTTGCTTTTCAATCATAACTTTCCACTCTTTAAAAGCAGCAAAAGTATCATCCTTAGTTTTCAGGAAATAAGGCCAAACTCTTCTAGAATAATCATCAATGATAGTAAGCATATAACGAGCACCACCATAAGAGGGCTTACGTGACGGCCCCCATAAATCAGCATGTACATAATCCAATGTACCTTTAGTGGTATGAACGGAAGCATTGAACTTAACTCTCTTATGCTTACCAAACACGCAGTGTTCACAAAACGGCAACTTACTCATATTGCAGTTCTTCAGAAGTTCTCTCTTCACCAATTCTGCTATACCATGTTCACTCATGTGTCCAAGTCGCTTATGCCAGAGGTTAGTTGTACTTGGAACATCATTAGTAATAACAGCAGCAGTACCAGACAAAGTGCTACCTCTAAGGATATATAACTTGGCAGAATGTATATCACCAATCATAACAATGAGAGAACCTTTTGATACCTTCAGGCGTTTATCCCCTCCAGCGTACTTGTACCCATCACAGTCAAGGGTACTCAACGATATCAAATTTCTCACCATGGATGGTATGTGTTTCACTCTCGTCAATGTACGTGTCATCCCACCATGGGTCTTGATCTGAACAGATCCAACGCCAACAATGTGACATTTGTTGTCGTTCCCCACACGCACAAAATCTCCAGTCTGCACGGCCTCATAAGAACTAAACCAATCTTTGTTACAGCAAATATGAAACGAAAAAGCAGTATCAAGAATCCACTCATCATCACGGGTAAACACAGCAGCAAAAACAGCTAAGCATTCACCATCCGAACTAGTATCACCAGCAACAACAACAGCCTTACCATTACGACTACCATTACTGTCAGATTTATTTTTGGGTTGGTATGTACTGTTCCTTTTCTCCTTGTTCTACACCTTCCAGCAATCCTCAATGGTGTGATTGGTTTTCTTACAATACCTGCAGAACTTGTCTCGTCCTTTGGACTTTGAATGGTCCCTGCCCTTATCTTTGTTGCTGTTGTAGTTGTTGTCTCGCTGCTCAGGCCTGCCTCGTACCTGCAATGTATCGCTTTTGGAGGACAATGTGTTAGACTGCACCATAATTTTCATATTTTCCTTGGTCTGCAGGGTCTCACAAACTTCCGCGAGGGTTAGTTCATCGCGGCTTAATAGTATGGTATCCCGTAGGTTTGTAAAAGAACTAGGCAGCAAACATAACAACAGAAGAGCTAAATCTTCATCCTCATATTTTACCTCCATCGACACTGGGTCCGACACGATCTCCTTAAAGATCGACAAGTGATTCATCACAGAACAACCATCTTGCATCTTGAGTGATAACAACTTCATCTTAACGTGCATCTTCCTGGTTAGATCCTTTGACATGCAGATCGATTCCAGCTTGAGCCACAACGCTGCCGCGGATTTCTCTTGCAGCACCTCTTGCAAGATATCATTAGATAGATGAAGTTGAATCAACGACAAAGCCTTACGATCTTTGTGCTTCTCCTTAGGAGTCCACTCCCTCGCTTCCTTAATCCCGAAAGCATCCAGCGCCTCATCAAGATCCGATTCTTGCGACAGAACCGCATGTATCTTTATTTGCCACAGAGAAAACCTCGTCTTGTAGTCTAGCAACGGTAGATCAAACTTCATCGATGCCATCGTGAATCCCTAATCTAAAACAGGGCTCTGATACCACTTGTTACACGCAATAGCAAAACAACGATGAAATTAAGCAAGATCAAACCAATGGGGACACGATATTTTAACGTGGAAAACCCTTCCAACAAGGAAGATAAAAAACCACGGGCGCCAGCCATCAATACTTCACTATTTCGTTTGAGGTTACAAACGCGCCGGGATTTACAATGTGTGGTTTATCCCGTGCGGCGGCTTATAAGAGGTATATAAAGGCGGTCCTGACCTAACTAGGTTGGTAATGGTGAATCCAACTCCAACTCGGTAACAACTTGTACCGTACGGGCCTCGCGTAGCGGAGGCCAAAATTTCCTTTATCTTCATATCAATTTGGATCACCATAAAATAACACTCCACCTTTAGACAAATTCCTTCATGTAGCATAAACGAACTTCACCCTGAAACACACAAACAAAACACCTTCAACGCCAAATAGCCTCTTGGGCTAAATAGTGATCGGCCCCAAGCCTCCGGCGACGGGCCTTGCGTAGCGGAGGCCGAACTTTCCTTTATCTTCATATCAATTTGGATCACCACAAAATAACATAAAGGAATGAGTAGCCCCTGAATCAAATAGTATCAAGCTAGGATAAGTAAATGATAGTAGGTTACCTGTAACCACGTTATTTGATTCCTCTACATTTTTCTTGGTCGGGTTGAATACTCGGGTTTGGTTCTTGGCGGGCAGTTTCTCTTGGTTCCGTTGCTGCGCATTAAAATCATGCGTTGAAGAGGTTGGTGCTTGATTGTTACCATGGGAAGGTCCTGGTAAATATAAGGGTTGTGGAGGTGCAGGTAGTGCGGCAGGCGTTCCTACCCGCTGAGCTTGATTATTGCTTGGCTGTGGCCTTAAACATTCATATTGTGTGTGTCACGCCTGCCCGCACCGGTAACACCTTCCCCAACGGAATCTACATGTGTTAGGATGATGATTTTTCTTGCATATAGTACATCGTTGGTACCTTGAGGTTTCACCTTTGAAATTTTCATATTTGCCTCATGTTCTAAATTTTTTTCCTTGTATTGATGATCTTCCATCTTTATCATTTTCTGAGGAAGACTTGCATCACTCCTTTCTTCCAAATATCCCTTCTCAAGAAGTTGAGGTTTGTTCACAACATCTCTGAACGTGTTCAGTTCAAAGGCTTCAACACGTCGTTTCAAAGGTTGGCGAAGTCCATGTTCGAAGCGCCGGGCTTTTGAACTGTAAGTCTACACATATTCTGGAGCGAAGCAAGCTAATCTTGAAAATTCAATTTCATAGTTAGTAAATGATTTGCTTTCTTGATTCTGTTCCTGTAACATCCCTGTTTTGCTACAATAGGGTTTGTTGTGTTGTGCTCATTTCATTCATGCATGAAAGAATTTTGAAACAATTTAAATTTTGAATTTAAATAAAACAGGCATAAAAATCACTTAAAGTGATCACCCAAAATTTGTTTTCAAAATTGGAAAGCAAAGACATGGTGAGTTTGCAAATTTGATAAAGTTTCCACAACTTATTTTTACCAATTTTTTATTTTGCAAAAAGCTCCATAAAACAGTGTTTTCCCTCGGTTTTTATAAACAGAAAGTTATTTCTGCAGTTTCTACTTCTTACGGGGGGTTTCGCAAAAATCCTCTTTTATCGTCTTCTACCTCTACCAGTAGGTGAGCTGCTTGCCGCCGACGCCGTGGCCACCTCCTGCTTGGCCTCTGCCGTGGATAAAGCGGAGAGGGAGGCGTCCTAATCCTTCCTCCTTCCTCTTCCCTCACCCACGCACCCCCTCCCTCCCTGCATCTCCTCCGAAAATTGGAACCCTAACCCTAACCCGAGGTAACCTCCGCAGTGCACCATCGCCTCGAGCTCCGGCGAGCTTCGTTGACCACGTAGGATGCACCACCGAGCTCTGCAAGTCCTCCTCGAGGAGTCACGCGAGCTAGGATGCCTAGGAGCGGCCGAATCGCCGTGTTCCCTCCAACTCCGGCCGGTGGCCGCCTCGCCGATTCCGGCGCCACCGTCGCTTCTCCGTCCTCTCCGACCGTCTCCTCGCGCTCCTAGTGAGCTTGCCGTCCTCGTGGCCTACTTTTCCCTCTTCCCCGCCGACTAATTGCGTCGTCGCGTCATGAGCCACCGCCGGTAGCTCTCCGGCGACAATTAGGTCACCCCGCCACCAACATTTTGGTTCGCAGTGAACCCCTCCTTCGAATGCACAAAACCACGCATCCCAATTCGCGTTTTGTCGAGGGATTGCTCGCCGGCAGTGGCATTCCGGCCACCTACTGATGTCAGCATGACGTCACGTGGGCCAGCCCTCCTGTTTTCGAAAATGATTTAATATTTAGGAACAGTAACTCACACGCAGGCCATCTATTGTTTAAATAATTCCAGACAATGTTTTAATTTTGTAAAATTAATATCTTCCAAAATATAACTCAGAAAAATAAAATAAAAATATGGAGTTGATCAGAAAAATATACTCTACATGAATATGTCACTTTTATACATGTTTGACAAAGTTGAAAATTGAACATTATTTGAATTTAATTAATTCATTTAAAATAGAGAAAATAAGTTTTTATTCAATAAAATTAGAAAAATAAAAGTTATATACCCAATTGCTCAAAATGACGAATGCAATCTAGTTATGATGTTTTCAAACCCATTTGAGCAATTAAAATTGTACACACTTTCATAACCACCCGGATTGCCCTCTAGGGTCTATTTCGGGACAAATTCAGTAAAAATGCTTAACCGTCATATGAAACCTAGCAACCCAACAAGAACGTTTAGGGATTCATTTCAGTGCATTAACCTGCTCATGCATACATATTGCGCATTGCATCGATGCCATGTTTGATTGTTGTTTCTCTTTTGGTGCTTTGCTTCTGATCGGTAGAACGCGACCCCAAAGTGAAGATCAACAACACCATTGCGAATACTTGATCCTAACCGACAAGTCAAGAACTTATTCCTGAAGACTTTATTTGGTTTTATTGAAGCAAGGAAAGCATAACCTCTTATCTGCTCATATATGGTTTCGAAAGACTTTTTGACTCTCGTACAATGCATTCGATTCCAATATATCTTGTGTCCGTAGTTAGAGTTATCCTATATTATGCATAGCCTAATTATCCTGATCCACTACTCCTAGCAGCCATAGGTTTGATTGTGTTCATCGCCAAATACTTAAATATGTTGTGCTTAGTCATACATGCTTGTTATCTCTGCTCCATCCGGTTGATGAATCAGAGTTGCGAATGAATCTAGTATGATAGGATGTTGTGGAAAGTTAAGAGAACTTGTTTAATATGTTTTAAAGGTGTGGATGACGAGACCACAGAGGGTCTGTGGTGGTTGTCACGTTCATGCCCCTAGGAGCGAGTTCTCGTCTTCGAGCCAAGACTGAGCGTGCATCCACATGGGGATTGGATTCCCCTCGGTCTCAACTTGCCTAGTTTGTTCCATGAGTTGCCTAGTTCGGGCTTTCCATTTGGATTTGCGGGGATATCAAAACACTTTCAAAACTAGGAGGTGGGGATGTATTGGCGCTCTGCGGGTAGGTAACCGTCGAGCACTGCGCACAACGTTAGAGACCCGGCAGGAGATGGCCACTCCCTATTGGCGGTCCATCTCTACTCGGAGCGACTCATGGAATTGGCGAAGAAAGGGAAAGATCAGGGTCAACCTCCATCTGCCGGCACTTCCCGGACTAGTGCTAATGATCTGGCATTAAGAGTTGGTTAGTACGTGTGGTTAAAGTTGTACACCCCTGCAGGGTTAAATCTTTTCAAAAAGCCGTGTCCGCGATTAAGGACGACTTGGTGACGGATTCTGTGATCATAGACAACTTGAATGGAATGACTAGAACTTGCTGATAATGAATGAAGGATGCCTCCTCGGAGATGCCGAGAGGGGTTACCTTGTAGCATGAGGTACCAGAACAACTTGAGGTGGTGATCTTTGGAGCACGAGGTGCTGATATGATTTGGTGGATTAAAAAGATGATGATATCAGTAGTTGAGTAGCTTTCTCATCTGTTTTCAAAATACTCCATGAAAGGTTCTATTCCTTCCTCAACTTGGAAAACAAAGATGGCTTTACGCAAAATAACCTTCATAACTCTTTCTAAAAGAAGAAGATATATAATAGGTTAACTAAGTCTTGTTGAGTACCTCCCATACTCATGTTTGCTTCAACTTGGTTCAGGTGAAGGTCTCACTTCAGTGTTGATTCAACGTGGACATCGACGAGTAGTTTGGGGTTTCCACGTAGGAGCCTGGAATCTGTGGGCTGGGACGTCGCCTTATGTTGCGGCCTCTTAAGCATTTTTGGTTCTTGTTGATTAGCTACATAATTTGCCTTCCGTTATCTGATATAATGTTGGGTCGTGTGACCTTTGGTTGTAAGCTATACTCTAGTAACACCTGGTTAATACAGCTTCCATGTCTAGAGTGCTGCTTTGATCGGTTGTTGTTTTCGAGCTCATTGTTATACAGTTTTGGCTATGCCTGCATAGTTGTCGCAGTCGAGAGGTTGTGGAACCGATGATCCATGTCCGAGCCTGCCTCCTGATGTGATTCGGCCTGGGCTAGGTAACCCCAGTAACCCTCGATTGTTGTTGCACTTTCTGGACACATAGCATCTCTGTATAGCTTTGGTCTCGTTTCCTTCAGTTTCATTCGACTCGTGGATGCTTGGTTATGCATAGTTGGTTATGGCTCGCATGGACACAAGGAGTAGTAGTACCGTGGTGACCCGGCCTGCATGCCGATGAATCCGGTCTGCCTGCCGTTGTTTGTTGCGGCCGGGGCTGGTAACCCTGAAGCCCTTGTGGGTCCATGTCTAGGAGCACATAACAGTATGTATATCCCTACGTCCGGGGTCGTGACAGAAAGTGGTATCAGAGCAGGACTGCCTGTAGGAAAACCTTACTGCTTGGTCGACGTTGAGTTTATTGTTTGCGAAAACTACTTTGAAACTTCAAATGGATTGTGAAAACCTTCTTAGGATTCTTTTTACTCTGTATCTGGTATCGCTCTAACTCTGGGTCACCTTACCTGTTTTGATTTAAAAAGGTTCTAGTTATTCAAAACTTAGGTGCCTTCTTTGGCAAGGACGTCTTTTACCCAAGTTGACCTAGTGTTCAATTTCTGGAGTCGTGTGTGTTCCATTTTCCGTTATATATTAAACGGGGAGATTTACTTTTGATCGTAATCTCTCATGTCCATGTGGATTCCACATTATCATGTTCTAGAGTTTCAAATTCTGAACCTCGAGATCTGCTTTGCATCTCGAATGTATTCCTTGCCTTTTGATCAGATACTTTCGGAGCTATGTATGATTTCTGGAAGATACTTCGTAATTGCTATTCATAGTGTCCTTTAAGACACTAAGAGAGTAGTTGCTCCTTTCTCTTGGTTTTTAACCTTTGGACTTGAACCGAAGGTTCCGGAATGTGTTGAATTGCGGTGAGTTGAGTCATGTGATTTCTTAACCATGTAATGCTCACGCTATCAGTACAGGATGCTGACCTTTAACCCAAGTTCTGTTTCTTTGGATCCGGAGGAATCTGTTCCACCTCAGGGTGTCTAGGAAATTCCAACTCTCACATCCATAGGTTTTTCTTTGGAATCAAAAGGAGTCACAACAAGAGTGTTCTTCATGATTCTCATATCTTTGGTTTGATTCAGCTATACCGATCTTTCAGCATGGGTTCTACAAATGAGTAATACCCGTGCATTCAACGTGATCTCAGGATTCTTCTGAGCACGTCTCTACTTTTTACTTGCTTTTCAAACTTCGTCCATTGATTGGAAACCAACTTGCTTAGGTCTGTTGGATATTCCCATGCTTTTCCTCTTGTTTTCCGTCAGAACATTTCACCTTAGGATGTCAGGAGAAACAAACTCCAGTACCTCGTTCATCTCTAGGACCAGGTTAAAGTTTTGTATTCGCAGAATGAAGAATTTTTATCAGCTTCTAATATGCTTCACCTTCGAGTATCACACTCTTTTGTATAAAGAGGTCGTGCTGAGTTTCATGGCCTTATTGATGAAGTGATGCTCTTACACATCCTTACTCAGCTTTCCTGCAAACTTGAATGCTCAAGAATGTTGGGTGTGCATTGAGGTGTGTACCATATGTTCCTAGCAATTCTTATTGCTTTGAAAGATCTAAGAAACATTTGTATCCTTCTTAGCACTACTGGTCACCCAGTCTCTATTTGAAGTTGACTGTGTTATCAAATATGTTCCTTCCGGTGCACATTTTTCATCAGAGAGTTAGGTTCATACCAAAGCTCTCAAGACCATATCGGTTGCTCTGAAAAGCAAGATTCCTTTTAAACTCTAAGACATACCGGTAGGTTGTGATATTCCGGTTGTCTTTCTAGAAGTATCACCAGGTTGTTACCTGACCGCAATGTCTAAACAAGGGGTAATTTGAATTGCTCCTTTCTCCAAGAAACTATGCTGGACACCTTGAATTAGTTGGTTGAGCTTAAAACAATAACTTGGAGAGTTGAAAGACAAAATCTCATCCTAACTTGTTCCTTTGCAATGGGATGTCTAGTTCTCATGGCTAGCATGGACACAAGGAGTAGTAGTACCGTGGTGACCCGGCCTGCGTGCCGATGAATCCGGTCTGCCTGCCGTTGTTTGTTGCAGCCGGGGCTGGTAACCCTGAAGCCCTTGTGGGTCCATGTCTAGGAGCACATAACAGTATGTATATCCCTGGGTCCGGGGTCGTGACAGTTCCAGAAATTCCTTTTCTTTTATCCTTTTTACACTTTCAGGGAAATACTTTTTACTAAAAGCATCCTAGAAAACAGACCATGATACCTGATAATTCTCCGGATATGACTTCTTATGTGCATCCCACTATTCAAATGTGCTTGACAGCAGCATGTACACGGAAAAGTTCACCTTCTCAGTGTCATTACACTCCATCGCCAGAAATGCCTTCTTCATGGCAATGATCCAATATTTGGCCTCTAAAGGGTTAGAGGTTCCACAGAAACCGGGTGGTTTCAGGCGTTGAAATTCTTCGAGTCGGTTGCGATTGTCATCGCTTCTTGCTAGACGTTCCAGTATCTCCATTTGGCATTGTTGGGTCTGCTGATGTTTCCCTAGTAAATCAGCCAGCAAGCTAGCCAAGGGGTCATGTCCGGCTAGTGCTACTCCAGTGTTGCCATTTGAGCTTGTGCTATTTCCATTAGCCATCCAAAATAGAGACAAATTTATTTATTCAAGTGTTCAACATGTACATATTTTAGTATGTTGCCTTTTAAATGCAATAATCACATAGGCCTAGTTAATCGTGGTTCGGAGTAGTATTCCTCTCTCCCTTTTTTGTCTCAAGCTACGGATGCTTCCTAGCTTTTTTTCCTTTTTCTTTTCAGCTTATCAACATGTGCTTGCTACAGATTAAAGAAGAGAACCATTGGTATTTTCTTGTAGGTTCAGTTAGTAAACATCGATGTATTTATTTTTAGCATGTCCTTCAATATAATTTCAGTTCGAATAAAGTGGCAAACAATTTATTTTATCCTCATCGTCACCTCTGCCAAAGCGTGCACACAGGGAGAGGTATATTAATATCTCTGTTTTCATATTCATATACCAACAACTATACAAGAATCTATGCATATACAGTATAATCTTCTCTCCTTTTTATTATTTCTCTCTTCAGGTTATAGTACATTGGATTATCAACTCTATCCAAGTATCGAAAACACATATAGGTAAAATCAGCTTATAACAAAAAAAAGTTCACTCATTTTCCCCCCTTTTTAGTGCAGTTTGAAAACAAGCACGATCAGAAACTTTAGGCAACAACACAGTACACCGGTAGAGGGAAAACATAGTACTACTTAGTATTACAAGCCAGAAATTGAAAGCAACTTCATAACTTAAACTACTAAGGTTCAAGCACACTACTTGGGTAGGGTGTCAAAACACCACAACATTACTAAGCAGCCTTGGAAACTCCCAACCACACCGAGCCCCGCTTCCGCGGACAAAAAAAACCAGAGTTGACAAGGCGCACTACTACTGACTTTAGTCAAACGACCGCAAAATAGAACCTTCCGGCAGCTTGCAACACCTAGTTGCTGCCAACTGCACTGCCACCACCACCTTGCTGCAGTGTAGCCACAACATCACGCAGGTAGCGAATGTGGCGATACAGCTTCTGACTCAGACGCTCGATGAAGAGAAGCTCATTGTCAGTTGAGAGAAGGGCTTCCATCAGCTCATAGGAAAGCGTCTCATACTCATTGACCTTCTCCTCTGGCTTTGCAACTTCCTTGCGCAACATATACACCTGTGGGTAATTGATGCCCTTAAGCTCAACTTGATACTCAGCTGCAAGAGCATGGAGAGCTATTGTGGCAACATTCTGGTCGGCAGCAGCAGGAGTTGCACCACTAGCCTCAAAATACAACTCAGGCACTCTAGCAATTTTCCCCAACAGGACCCGGACAGCCAACACATAACAACCGTGAGGACATTAACTGATGGCAAACGTGGGTGGAATAAGCCCCAGCAGAGTGGCGAGTTCCTCCAGAACGGGTCTGCTCGGAATCTGCAGTGTAAATGCCATTGCCTGAAACAGAACACCAATCATATGAAATGACCATGAACAGTAACAAGTTTCCATTGCCAGGACAAGCATACACTAATTATCTAGCAACCATGTTACTCCCCACTCTCCTCACTGCGGGTACTAGCGAATCGATTACTATTTTCATTAAGCTACACTCTGATACCACTAAAACTGTCACACCCCAAACCAGGGCCTAAATGGCATGACAGCCACCATAAGCTTATGAACTGAAGGACTCATAAGCATATAAGGCTAATTGTGGAACAATATTGGAGTGTGTTACCATGAATAACTTTATTCAAACTTTTGTAGGCATAAGGGTACACAAAGGTTTTCAGCTCTTCAAGACAATCAGAGGCTGAAAATTTATTATTTTGTTGGCGGAGTCTGAAAGTAACTAGTTATCATGAAGATCCTATGCAGCAACGTCACTCCCCAAGTGTCGATTACTCATATCAACATGTCCCTCGGATGACCCGATAAGGTTTCGATTAAGAGAACGAGTAGGCGCTGACGACAATCGTCGGCTAGTAGGGGCACAGTTTTACCCAGGTTCGGGGCCCTCGTAGAGGTAAGACCCTTACTCCTACTCTTGGGATCTGTATTAGCAGTAGATCGATTACAAGGTGGGTGCGCAAGCCGAGAGATTGATCTCGAGCTTATGGCTATGGTGGTGAAAAGTAGATTGGATCCCCCCGGTGGTTCTCCTAGCCTTTTATAGGTGGCTTAGGTCCCAAACCGTGTCCGGGGGGGTTACAAACCCTAGCTCTAGGTCGGTAGAAGCTTTCCTTCTTGACCCGCAAGTCTTTGCGGGTGGGCTTCTGTTGGGCCTTCTAGAACCGCAGGGTAGCACCTCCCTTTGGGCCTAGGTCTTGGGACTATGTCTTGGGCCTTGGACTGGGTAGGCTCACCCGACAGGTCCGGGAGTCATCCACACGTCAGTAGCCCCCGAGTGTTTATTCGACTGATAATCAGTCGGGTAAGCACTCGAAGTGAGTTCTTGGATTCTTCGTCTGGTCATTCAATCGCTTGATTTTGAGGGCGTATACCATGTGCGCGACGCGCTTACGTACTCGAGCATCGAGTGGTAAATGTGCCTTGTGTTGGCTGTTTTCACAGAAGGGTGTGGCTCAGTCGCTTGGCTCTCCCGAAAGATCAGGGCCAATTAATTGCATCTAGGGCAAAAACAGTTCTGGCCTACACGGATTCGAGACCTCCGACTCGAATCTGGCGAGGTGATCGTTGCGACTAGCCGTGGAGTTCTTATCGAGTCGAACGTAACCTCTAAAAGGGGTACCCGGCGCGTCCGCTAGAATTTTCTTCGTGTTGTTGACACAGAAATTTTACCGGAGGACGCAGCTTGAGTGCGATTCCAGACCCACAGGAGGGATCCTTGGGTCTTACCTACGTACTCGAAAGAATACGGAATCCAAATGTGCCTAGTCGGCCGAACGATCCAGGATAAGGATGTGTAAGTACATCGTGTGATAGAGTTGCGGGAACCGCACACTCGCGATTTTACCTTAATCATGTTCCTGCGATTCTTCGGGTGAAGAAATCCTCCTTTTTCTTGATCTTGTGCGAAAGAGATTTCACGTTATGAAGTTTATACGAAAGAAATTTCGTGTCAAGTGTGTTTATATGAAATAAATTTTGTGTTGAAGTGCCCATACGAAAGAGATTTCGTGTCAGGGTGTCAATGCGAAAGAAATTTCGCGTCTTGATGCTTATACGAAAGATATTTCGCGTGTCGTGAGGTGCGTAGTGACGTCATTGCGCACTCGATCGCTTCGAATTGCTCCCGATGGTATGTGACGAAGTGGGGCAGAGCGCACGGGCCCACCGTGTCGGCTTTTCGACCGGAAACGATCGGTCGTGTCCCGGTTTTTCCGCTGGTTGCGCGCTGTAAATATGCACGATCTTTTCGTAAAGATCATGCAGGGGTAATTGTCCCCCGCCGCCTCGTTTCTGCTTCACGTGTAGCAGTTGCGATGGATGCCACGTTTGCAGATCTATGGCTTGGATTGGCCTAGCTCGGGTATAAATATTGTGCCCTAGGAGAGGGGTAAATTTCCCGGCTCTTAATCACTTTCTCCCTCCTTGCGCACACCTCCTTCTCCGTTAGCACCGAGCACCCTCCAATGGCGGGAGCGAAGAAACGTGGCGTTGCCGCGGCGTCCTCCAAAGATGTGGCGAGCGCTTCTGCAGCGCCTCCCGTGAAGAAGACGGGCGACTGGCGCGCTGCGAACACCACCAAGAAGAGCATCATCGAGATGCAGAGGGAGGGGTTGCTCCCGCCGGAAAACTCCAGGCGTGTGCGCCTGTCTGGGAAGAAGGAGGAGACGCCAAATCCCCTCTCCACCGAGCGCGTCGTCTTCTCGGAGCATGTCTCCTGAGTTCTGTCTTTCCCCCTCCACTCGTTTCTTTTCGGACTGCTGTACGTATATGGCGTATAGCTGCACGACCTTCCTCCAAACGCGATTCAGCACATTTCGTGCTTTATCGTGCTTTGCGAGTGTTTTCTCGGGATCCGTACGCACTGGGGGCTTTGGAAAGCCATCTTCAAAGTGCAGATCTTTCGGGAGAGGGCGACACCAGGCGAGAAGGTGGGCGAGCCGCTGCGGACCGTAGGCTTCGGGATCCAAGCGAACAAAGACATCCCCTACCTTTAGATTTACTTCGTCGACTCGGACCAAGGATGGCGCCGAAAATAGTTCTACATCGTCGACGACAGCGCGGGTGACGTCCCCGAGTTCCAACCGTTTGGTGTTCTAAAGAGACGGAAGTCCTGGCTGCACTCGCTCACAGCCGAAGAAGGCAAGGTCGTCGCCCCTTTACTCGTGAAGGTGGCACGCTTCTGGGACAATGAGCTAGGGACCCCGCTGAACCGGATACATCTGTCGGGTGTGTTCTTGCGTCAGAGGATCCAGCCCCTCCAAGAGAGGCCAACTGCCATGTAGGAGTACACGGGCGCCAACGACCCGAGCCGTGTATGCGACGATATTCTTTCGAACGCCGAGTTCGATAAGAAAATCGCGGCTATCACCATATCGAAGAAGGGAGAGAGCTACTCGACGTGCCCTCTCGACCCACTTGAGGCAGGGAACCCTCTGACTGAGGTGAGTTTCCTAATTTTTCTCCTTTGCTTGATGTTCTTTCTTGCCTGGGTTTTCGTCGATTGAAATGCTTCTTCTTTTTCTTTTTTACTTATGTAGAATCGGGATGTGGCGACGTGCTATCCGCCAGTTTCTGCAGATGATAACATCTCTGACCTTCTGGCGAGTAATGTTGAAACCCCTCACGAGACCAGCGTCACGGATGCTGATTCAAGCTCCGAACGCGACGATGTGGAAAAGGAGGAGGAAGAGTCGGATGGCGATCAGCTTCGTCACCGCAAGCGCCGCAAGCAGGAGCAGGAGGAGGAGGAAGTCACCTCAAAGGACAATTCCTTGGGTGATGCTCCCGTCGAACTAGCTGAGCCTCTACAGGTGACCCCTCTTAACGTTCTTCCTCCCGTGATTCGTCAGTCGAAGATCTCCACCGCCTAGAATCCCGACAACCTCGACGATGATGATGAGGATGAGTAACTGCCGCAGATTCTTCCTTTTGTCGTGGATTTTCTTCCGTCTTTTCTTTGTTTGACTTTATCTTTTGCAGCAGTCTTGCGACTATCAGCGCGGACCGGTTCACTTCCTCGATTCCATCCGTGAAGAGGAAAGAGGCTGCCACGGACCCCGCTCCAGCCGCAGATCTTACTCGAAGATCTCCGAGCCCAGCAAAGGCGATCGGAGCTCCGGAGTATGGGATGCCTAGCTTCGCGGGTGGACGACCTGCAGATGTCGGAGCGTCTGCTATCCGGGAGGTATCGGGTAGCTCGGTGGATCCCTTGTCAACTGCTCAGGGCAAGGTAAAGTTTCTTTTCCTTTCTGGCAACCTGCCTTGCATGTTTTCCTTTATCGGGTGCACGACAGTGCTCTCGATGGGAGTAGCCCCCGAGTCTATGGTTAATTGCTTGCAGTTGGCCATGGATTCAAGTTAAAGTTTTTCTTTATTGGTCTGTTTCTTGATTTTGTTTTTCATCGGGTGCACGGCAGTGCTCCCGATGGGAGTAGCCCCCGAGGCTATACTTGCCTGTGTACAGTCGTGTATAGGCTCAAGTGATGTCTCTCTAATTTTGACTCGGAGTGTTTGCAGGCCCTTCTTGATTCCCTTGCTGCTTTCGGGTGCCGAGTTCTTTCGGCTGAAACAGATTGCGTTCTCTTCAGGGGGATCGTGACCAGCTCATCCAGGACAGCCGCTCCCTTCAAAGTAAGCTGGCACGCACTTTTTGCCTTCACCATTTCTTTCTGGTTGCAATTGTTGTTTCAATCGTGTCTTTTGAACTGCAGATGAAGTTAACCGCTTGAAGGCTGAGAAGGCAGAGGCTCTCTCTCGGGTGAAAACCCTTGAGACGTAGCTGGAGTCCACCCGAAAGGAATTTGATTCCATATGCAAGCGCTCAGCCAACAGGCTCGCGGAAGCCCAGGGAGCACTGAAGCAGCTGGAGGAGGCGAGCGTGAAGCACGACAATGACCTTGTCGATGTCATATGTCCTTTGGCTCAGAAACTTGCTGGTGGGTTGCGTTTTACCTTCCTTCAACTGTGGCATGTCTTCTTCCTTTTCTGATACTTGTTCTGTCTCTGTCTTAGGCGCCATTGGAGTTGGGTTGGAGCTGCCCAGACAAATGTGGGTCGATGCCCCCTCTGACTCGTGTGCTCAGCTATAGGAGCATGCGAACAGGGTCTGCTCCCTCGTCCACGACGCTACCCGAGTGCTCACGTAGTTGCATGAGCGCCTGCTCATGGATGTGGCGGTTCTGCCTACTATGAATGGTCTCCTGCAAGTTTTCCTAGGCGATGAAGGTCTCCTCCATGAGTACTCGCTTGAGTAGACCAAGTGTGGGGCCAAGACAGCTATCTAGTTTGCCCTGGCGCATGGTGTCTTGGGTGACCTGGAGAAGGTGTACTCGGAGGTTCCACGAGACTCGTTGGCCAAAAAGGTAGCGCTTCGTCATTTTGGTGACCGTGCTGAGGAGCTTGCGAAGATGCTTTCCGGGGTACTCTCCGGCACTAGGCGTAAAGGACAGCTTGCTGCGAGTGGAGCTACCTCTCTGCAGTTTCGTAGAATAATTCTTGTTTCTGTGTGCCTTCATATGTAATGAATCTTGGGATGTATTCCCGTACTTTTTTAGTCCAATCGAAATGTTTTCGAAAGTGTTAGTGTTTTATGTTTGCGCCTTACTTTGTATTCTCCCGATGGGAGTATCCCCCGAGCACCAGAAAATCTTGGGTGGTATATTCTCGAGTGGGGTATTGTACTGTCTCTGAGTTTTTGTTGTTCTTTCCAAGTGGTGGATTCCATCTGAGGTTCGTCGAGTGGAGTTGCTTCTTCGGTTGATCCGTTGGTTGCCGCTGCTAGTACGTTTGTGTTACTCCGTGATCGTGTCGCGGATGGCGATCGTAAACTTAAGGCTCTGCGGGGCGTGGCTGACGTTGCCAAGTCGAAGTAGAAACTTGCGGTGGAGCGCGAGCAATTTGTAATGGAGGAGGTGGCAAGTGTTGCAAAGGGCATGCTCTGTAAGTCCAGCGAGCCTCCAGGTGTGTTTTTGCATGTTGTTGCGTGTGCTCTAACACTTTTGCTATTTATGCACTTGTTGAACCTGATGGGGCGTGCGAGGGACACTGGGTAGACAATCGAGTTGTTTAGGAATCAAGCAGCTCCAACCCTCACGCGAGTAATTTCTGGTCTGATCGCAGCCGTGGTTTTATTTTGGCCACTCTTCAGTACCGGGCGAGTCAGGCGCGGCTATTGGTAGAATCCTGCTGGGAGGCGCTTGCTTCAGTCCATCGGGCATTCCACCCCTTCGGCGTTGTTCCGGATAGCTTGAGTGGCCTGCTGAGGCTATTCCGTCAGGTGGGGGATGTTCGCGAGTGTGTGCGCCAACAGCTCATCTGCGGAGCTCAGGTGGCGCTCGCCTTCGTGCGTTTGTGGCATCCTGAGGTTAACTTCAACTTTGTGGCGCGACTCCCTGACACCCAAGGTCCACGTGTAGATTTTATCCCTCATTATGAGGTTGTGCGTCCTTCTGCTGAGCGGATTATTCGACTGACTGCGGCGGAGACCGAGCGATTGCTTCCAGGAATTTTCACATCTAATTGAGTTAATAGCATACTTTTCCTAGAGAGAGCATCAGCAACAACATTATCTTTGCCTTTTATATTTAATTATGTATGGGAATGATTCAATGAATTCAACCCATTTAGCATGTCTTTTATTAAGGCTAGATTGACTGTTTAAAAATCTCAATGCTTCATGGTCAGAATGTATGATAAATTCTTTTGGCCACAAATAATGTTTCCAAACCTCAAGAACTATAACAAGTGCATACAATTCTTTATCATAAACAGAATAGTTCAATTGGGCACCATGCAATTTCTCAGAAAAATAAGCAACAGGTTTATTTTCTTGCATAAGCACACCACCAATACCAATACCACTTGCATCACACTCAATTTCGAATTGTTTGTTGAAATTAGGGAATATTAATAATGGGGCCGAAATGAGCTTGTTCTTAATCTCATCAAAAGCAATATCTTGTTCTACCCCCCATGTAAAATCAACACCCTTCTTAGTTAAATCATTTAATGGTGCAGCAAGAGTACTAAAATCCTTGACAAATCTTCTATAGAAACCAGCCAATCCATTAAAACTTCTCACTTGACTAACATTTGTTGGAATAGGCCAATTTTTAATAGCTTAAATTTTAGATTCATCAACTTCAATTCCATGTTTAGATACAACATATCCCGGAAAAATGACCTTGTCTTTGCAAAAAGAACATTTAGCAAGATTACCATATAATTAATTTGCTCTTAAAACATGCAAGACTTGTCTAATGTGATCAACATGCTCAGTTTCATTGTGGCTATATATGAGAATATCATCAAAATAAACTACCACAAATTTTCCAATAAACTCCCTCAAAACATGGTTCATAAGTCTCATGAAAGTACTAGGTGCATTAGTTAAACCAAAAGGCATCACTAACCATTCATATAAACCAAATTTAGTTTTGAAAGCATTTTTCCATTCATCCCCTTCTTTCATTCTTATTTTATGGTAACCACTACGCAAATCAATTTTATAGAAAACAGCAGCACCACTTAATTCATCTAACATGTCCTCCAAACGAGGTATAGGATGACGATAACGAATAGTGATTTTGTTAATTGCTCTACAATCTACACACATGCGCCAAGTACCATTTTTCTTAGGCACTAAAATAACAGGAACTGCACATGGAGATAAGCTAATACGATTATAACCTTTGTCGAGTAGCTCCTGCACTTGTTTCTGAATTTCCTTGGTTTCTTGGGGATTAGTCCTGTAAGGGGCTCGGTTTGGTAATGTTGCTCAAGGGATCTCGTCAATCTGATGCTCAATACCATGCAATGGTGGCAGCCCTGCTGGTACCTCCTCTGGAAAAACATCATCAAAATCCTGCAAAACATGAGAGACACCAAGAGGAATAGGGGTCATGTCAGAAGAAACCAAAATTTCTCCTTGTGCATGAGCACTATAGGAAGCATACTAGGGTCCTCACTAAACTCTCTCAAATCCTCTTTGGTGGCTAGCATACATAATAGGCTCACTCCCTCCCTTTTATTTTTTCCACTCAGCTTATTTTTTTCACTCATAGAAGGATTACTCTCTTGTTTTTCTTTCTCACTATCCTTCTCTACATTCACTTCAGTTTTTTGACGAGACTCATTTACAATTTGTTGTGGTGTCTCAAAATAATATCCTTCCCATGCCAATTCAACTAGTAGGTGTTTGCTCTCCCATTATGTGTAACATTCCTGTCAAACTGCCATGGCCGTCCAAGGAACATGTGACAAACAGACATAGGCACAACATCACACTCAATGGTGTCAGTATAGGGCCCAATTTGGAACTCCACTCTCACCATGTAGCTCACCTTCATCTCTCCTTTATCACTCAGCCACTGTATATAATAAGGATGAGGGTGTGGAATATATTTCAATTTCAGCTTTGCACATAGCTCTTTACTAGCAAGATTTCTGCAACTCCCTCCATCAATAATAACTTTGCAAGCAATTTTAGGGCCTACAATTGCCTTGGTTTGGAAAAGATTGCACCTCTGATTTTCTGGAGAAGGAATAACACTCAAAGCAGCAGCATTTTGTGAGCAAACAATAGTGGGGTAATGTGTAGCATAAGCATCAAGTGGACCTCCTTGCTCATCACAATCATCCTCCTCATTAGGATCAGCATCATCTCCAGTCTCATACTCATTATCTTCATTAACAAGCATGATCTTTTTATTTGGGCATTCCCTCTTAAAGTGTCATTTTCCACCACAGGTGTGACATGACATGTCTCTATTTCGTGATGTGGAAGTGGTGGATCCACTAGCACTTGCTGGTGGTTGCACTTGCCTCCTAGAAGTGGAGGGTGTGCTCTCGGCCTTGGCTGTAGATACCCCATGGCTAGGTGCTGGTTGTGGTGATGGAGAAGAAAAATTGTTATTTCGAGGTGAAAAAAACCTTCTAGCACTCAATTTTGCTTCCTCGGCTAGCTGGGATTCTGCCTCCCTTGCATGATGTAACAATTCATTCATATCACTATATTGGAGGTGCCTCACAATGCTTCTGATTTTAAATTGCAAACCTGAGAGAAAACGTTGCATAGTATGTTCTGGTTCTTCTCTCACTTTGGCCCTCTGAATAATCAACTCCATCTCTCTATAATATGCATCAACAGACAATGTACCTTGCTTCAATTGCTGCAATTAATCATATAATGTTCTCACATAAGTCTTGGGCACAAATCTGCTCCTCATGAGTTGCTTCATAGTAGCCCAAGTAACTACTTCAGGATCACCATTTTCTGCCCTCATTTGTGTAATATTATCCCACCACAATAGAGCATAACCATCAAAACTAGAAGAAGCCAATTTAATTTTCCTATCTTCATTGTAATCACGCAATCTCCATAGCTTTTCAATTTTAAGCTCCCACATCAAATATTCCTCTACATCATCAGTATCAAAAGTGAAAGGAGGAATAGAAAATTTTGGCTTGCCCAAACCATCATCTTCTCTATGATTATCTTGAGCTTGTACTCTTCTAGCATTAAAACCACCACGGCCATTATAAGCTTGGCCTCGGCCTGGTTCCCAATCATCATCATGATCTCTTTGCTCTAATTGAGTAGACAAGTGTGTAATTTGCCTAGTCAAATTTGTGAGGGATTCTTGCATAATATCAACAGATTCTTGAGAAGCAGCTTTCTCAATTTTAATATACATCTGCTGTAAATCCCTCCTCAAACTCTCATCATAGGAATCAAGCTTCTTATCAATTCGGGTGGCTACCACTTCATCATACTCATCCAGTTTTTTATCAATTCTTGAGCTGATCATGTCTCTAAATTTGGAGAGATCTCCCCATGTGAGAGGATAATCAAAAGTCTTCTTAGAAGTAGCCTCAGTAGCTTTCCCACCATGTTTATCCACCTGCACATCACTAGCCACAGAAGACTCCATAGATTAATGTGTTAGTGAAAACAAAAATATGGGATGTGGTGTTCTCTCACAACTCACTCAAAACAGCAAAGAAATGAGGTTAACTTACTTTCCAAAGTGAATAGCAATACTTATCACAAGTAAACAGCACTACTATGACGTGGTGTGAATAAAAGAATACCCAGGGATTTTAGCTAACACAAAGCAAAACAGGATATATAGTGGGGCTTGGTATGGATACCTAACAACACCAATGACAAGTCCTATTTGTTGTTTGTGATGATAGAAAAATAGCACCTAGGAAACACACACCAAAGTGGAGACAAATGTGGCAATGCAATTATATGGATGGCAATATTGCAATGCTCTCGAAAGACAATAGCTATGCTCCAAAATATCACAGGCACAAGATTGCTCAATGGAAGGTGTCAAAATAGTAGTGGTAAAACAGCTCCAAGAACAATATAGCAATAGATCACAAGGCCTTTTTCACAATTCTGTTTTCTCTTTTTCTAGTTTCTGTTTTTCTCTTTTTTTATATATTTTTATAACTGGCCAAAAACTAGCTATGAATAAAAATAAACACAATACTATCAATGTGACACAATAGATATGAAATTGAGCATCCTGGAAAGAGCAAGAAATAGCTATTCTTTTGGGTAAAAGGTACCTAAACATTGCTGTAGACGGGCAGTAGCTATGGCTCACAAAGATTGGAAAAGAAACCCTAAAGAAAATGTAAATGAAAACTAAAAAGAAACGGAACTATAGCTAACAGCACTCACGGCAGAAAACTGGGCGATTTTGAGTCGCCGGCAGCGTACCGCGGCAGCAAAACGCGATGAAATCATGCCGTACGGCAGCGTGCGGGCGCGCGGATCAGCAGTTGCCGCGGCAGGAACCCGAGGGCGCGGCAGCGTTTTGGGGCAAACGTGTACCGCGGCAGCATGCGCGTTGCGGTTGCGGGTAAGCGCGCAGCAGAGCCGCGGGCGGGTTTTGTAAGGCGCGGTCCAGGAGGATTCCGACTGCGGTTAGGGCGCGGCGACGGCAGAGAAACTGCATGATTCTGTGCCACGGCAGGAAACCGAAACCCACTCAAACTGATAAGGGGTGGCCCGATCTTCTCGATGAACTCACACGATAACAAGGATCTGATAACTTGTGTCTCTCCACGAACTCTCCGGCTAATTCCTGATGCCAATTGCAGCAGCAACCAATCCCTTGGATATTCGTAAATCCACACACTTGCACGAGTAGCCACTGACTACTAGTGGTCCTGTATCAACTAGTTCCCAGTGGAATAGGAGATAACACGCAAAACTTGCAATATCAATTCCTGATGAATGCTTCAAGCAATCAACAATGGAGTTCTAGGGTTTATGAATAAAGGTAGTCTGACATATTCACAGGCAGGTGAAAGGGTATAAGAGAGGGGAGGGGGTGCAGCCACAACCTTGGCTGCGCAAGCACCAGACCCAACCCAACTAGGACTCGAACCAACTAAAGTTTGGACTCGGACTAAGGGGTACAAACCGACCCACAAGTGGGGGTGCGGCCAACCAGCCACACAGGGCCTTATTAGACTCGGGTGGGACTCTCTCCCAACCATAGACAGCCTCTTATGTTTGGAGGGAACCATCCTTGCGCATGGGACCTCTCTCCTAACCATAGACAACCTCTTATGTTTGGAGAGAACACAAAACAATTATTCCGCCTCCTCCTTCTCCCTTGGACTTGCATGATCATCTTCCTCCATGAGTGCTCCAATGCTTTGCTCCATGATTCCATGCTCCTTGCCTCCCATGATGTTTGTGTTATCAATAACCTGAATCATACATGAGTGTAGGGATTTAGGTAGTATAAAATTCTCATAAGAACAAACATCATAATTTAAAAGGAGTGAGTTCACCTGCTGTTCTAATAGTTTGGTTCTTGATCTAGTCATTGGACCAATCCTTAATTCATCATGCTTTTCTTGAACAACAACATCATCATCAACAGGAGGGATAACAATTGTACTAGGGATGTCCTCATCATCCTCCCCCCCCCCTTGAAAAGGCGTCGACCTCGACGCATCAAGGTCATCTCCATGGTATGGTGAAAGATCAGCAACATTGAACGAATTACTCACACCAAACTCATCACTAGGAAGATCAATCATGTATGCATTATCATTAATCTTGTGAAGCACTTTATATGGACCAGCACCACGGGGCATCAACTTGGACTTGCGCAATGTGGGAAATCTGTCCTTACGAAAGTGTACCCACACCAAATCCCCTGGCTGAAAAAGTACCTCCTTCCTCTTCTTGTTTCTCCTCTCAGCAACATGTTTTCCTGTCTTCTCAATTGCTTCCTTGGTCTTCTCATGGATCTTCCTCACATAATCAGCTCGTTTAGAAGCCTCCATATTAACTCTGTCTTGCATAGGAAGTGGCAATAAATCAAGTGGTGTAATGGGTTTGAACCCATAGACCACCTCAAACGGGCATAACTGAGTAGTAGAATGTACAGCCCTGTTGTATGCAAACTCAACATGAGGCAAACACTCCTCCCACTCCCGCAGGTTCTTCTTAATCATGGCTCGCAGCAATGTGGATAATGTGCGATTCACCACCTCCGTTTGTCCATCAGTTTGGGGGTGACAAGTAGTAGAAAACAGCAGCTTTGTCCCCAGCTTCCCCCATAGTGTCTTCCAGAAATATCTCATGAACTTGACATCACGATCAGAAACAATAGTCTTGGGTACTCCATGTAATCTCACTATGTCCCTGAAAAACAGATTAGCAATGTGCGACGCATCGTCGCTCTTGTGGCATGCAATAAAATGTGACATTTTAGAGAATCTATCAACTACCACAAATATTGAATCATGTCCTCTTTTAGTCCTAGGCAATCCTAACACAAAATCCATACTAATGTCTTGCCAAGGTGTAGTAGGTGCAGGAAGAGGAGTATATAAACCATGAGGTTTCAGTTTTGACTTAGCCTTGTTGCAAGTGATGCAACGTCTCACAAACCTCTCCACATCTCTTCTCATACGTGGCCAATAAAAGTGATCAGCCAACATCATCAATGTTTTCTCCCTGCCAAAGTGTCCCATCAATCCACCACTGTGTGATTCCTGCAACAATAACAAATGCAAGGACGACTCGGGCACACATAATTTGTTAGCTCTAAACAAATATCCATCATGCAAATGAAATTTATCCCATGCTTTCACAGTAGAACAATTCGCATAAGCAGTTTTAAAATCATTGTCTTGAGCATACAAATCTTTTACACTCTCCAAACCAGGAATTTTCACATCCAATTGAGTTAAGAGCATATTTTTCCTAGAGAGAGCATGAGCAACAACATTATCTTTGCCTTTATTATATTTAATTATGTATGGGAATGATTCAATGAATTCAACCCACTTAGCATGTCTTTTATTAAGGCTAGATTGGCTCTTTAAAAATCTCAAAGCTTCATGATCAGAATGTATGATAAATTCTTTTGGCCACAAATAATGTTTCCAAACCTCAAGAACTCTAACAAGTGCATACAATTCTTTATCATAAACAGAATAGTTCAATTGGGCCCCATGCAATTTCTCAGAAAAATAAGCAACAGGTTTGTTTTCTTGCATAAGCACACCACCAATACCAATACCACTTGCATCACACTCAATTTCGAATTGTTTGTTGAAATTAGGCAATATTAACAATGGGGCCGAAATCAATTTGTTCTTAATCTCATCAAAAGCAATATCTTGTTCTACCCCCCATGTAAAATCAACACCCTTCTTAGTTAAATCATTCAATGGTGCAGCAAGAGTACTAAAATCCTTGACAAATCTTCTATAGAAACCAGCCAATCCATTAAAACTTCTCACTTGACTAACATTAGCTGGAATAGGCCAATTCTTAATACCTTCAATTTTAGATTCATCAACTTCAATGCCATGTTTAGATACAACATATCCCAGAAAAATGACCTTGCCTTTGCAAAAAGAACATTTAGCAAGATTACCATATAATTGATTTGCTCTTAAAACATGCAAGACTTGTCTAATGTGATCAACATGCTTAGTTTCATTGTGGCTATATATGAGAATATCATCAAAATAAACTACCACAAATTTTCCAATGAACTCTCTCAAAACATGGTTCATAAGTCTCATGAAAGTACTAGGTGCATTAGTTAAACCAAAAGGCATCACTAACCATTCATATAAACCAAATTTAGTTTTGAAAGCAGTTTTCCATTCATCCCCTTCTTTCATTCTTATTTGATGGTAACCACTACGCAAATCAATTTTAGAGAACACAGCAGCACCACTTAATTCATCTAACATGTCCTCCAAACGAGGTATAGGATGACGATAACGAATAGTGATGTTGTTAATGGCTCTACAATTAACACACATGCGCCAAGTACCATCTTTCTTAGGCACTAAAATAACAGGAACAGCACATGGAGATAAGCTAATACGAATAAAACCTTTGTCGAGTAGCTCTTGTACTTGTTTCTGAATTTCCTTAGTTTCTTGGGGATTAGTCCTGTAAGGGGCTCGGTTTGGTAGTGTTGCTCCAGGGATCAAGTCAATCTGATGCTCAATGCCACGCAATGGTGGCAGTCCTGCTGGTACCTCCTCTGGAAAAACATCATCAAACTCCTGCAACACATGAGAGACACCAAGAGGAATAGGGGCCATGTCAGAAGAAACCAAAATTTCTCCCTTGTGCATGAGCACTATAGGAAGCATAGTAGGGTCCTCTCTAAACTCTCTCAAATCCTCTTTGGTGGCTAGCATACATAATAGGCTCACTCCCTCACTTTTATTTTTACCACTCAGCTTATTTTTTTCACTCATAGAAGGAGTACTCTCTTGTGTTTCTCTCTCACTCTCAGTCTCCAAATTCACTTCTGTTTTTTGACGAGACTCATTTACAATTTGCTGTGGTGTCTCAAAATAATATCCTTCACATGCCAATTCAACTAGTAGGTGTTTGCTCTCCCATTATGTGTAACATTCCTGTCAAACTACCATGGCCGTCCAAGCAACATGTGACAAACAGACATAGGCACAACATCACACTCAATGGTGTCAATATAGGGCCCAATTTGGAACTCCACTCTCACCATGTAGCTCACCTTCATCTCTCCTTTATCACTCAGCCACTGTATATAATAAGGATGAGGGTGTGGAATATATTTCAATTTCAGCTTTGCACATAGCTCTTTACTAGCAAGATTTCTGCAACTCCCTCCACCAATAATAACTTTGCAAGCCATTTTAGGACCTAGAATTGCTTTGGTTTGGAAAAGATTGCACCTCTGATTTTCTGGAGAAGGAATAACACTCAAAGCAGCAGCTTTTTGGGGGCAAACAATAGTGGGATAATGTGTGGCATAAGCATCAAGTGGACCTCCTTGCTCCTCAAAATCATCCTCCTCATTAGGATCAGCATCATCTCCAGTCTCATACTCATTATCTTCATTAACAAGCATGGTCTTTTTATTTGGGCATTCCCTCTTAAAGTGGCCTTTTCCACCACATGTGTGACATGACATGTCTCTATTTCGGGATGTGGAAGAGGTGGATCCACTAGCACTTGCTGCTGGTTGCACTTGCCTCCTAGATGTGGAGGGTGTGCTCTCGGCCTTGGAAGTAGATACCCCATGGCTAGGTGCTGGTTGTGGTGATGGAGAAGAAAAATTGCTATTTCGACGGGGAAACAGCCTTCTAGCACTCAATTTTGCCTCCTCAGCTAGCTGTGATTCGGCCTCCCATGCATGATGGAGAAATTCATTCATATCACTATATTGAAGGTGCCTCACAATGCTTCTAATTTTAAATTGCAAACCTGAGAGAAAACGTTGCATAGTATGTTCTGGTTCTTCTCTCACTTTAGCCCTCTGAATAATCAACTCCATCTCTCTATAATAAGCATCAACACATAATGTACCTTGCTTCAATTGCTGCAATTTATCATATAATGTTCTCATATAATTCTTTGGCACAAATCTGGTCCTCATGAGTTGCTTCATAGTAGCCCAAGTAATCACTTCAGGATCACCATTTTCTGCCCTCAATTGAGTAATATTATCCCACCACAATAGAGCATAACCATCAAAACTAGAAGAGGCCAATTTAATCTTCCTATCCTCAGTGTACTCATGTAATCTCCATAGCTTCTCAATTTTAAGCTCCCACATCAAATATTCCTCTACATCATCAGAATCAAAAGAGAAAGGAGGAATAGAAAATTTTGGCTTGCCCAAACCATCATCTTCTCTATGATTATCATGAGCTTGTATTCTTCTAGCTTGAAAACCACCACGTCCATTATAAACTTGCACTCGGCCGGGTTCCCAATCATCATGATCTCTTTGCTCTAATTGAGTAGTCAATTGTGTGTTTTGCCTAGTCAAATTGGTAAGAGATTCTTGCATAATATCAACAGATTCTTGAGAAGCAGCTTTCTCAATTTTAATATCCATTTGCTGTAAATCCCTCCTCAAACTCTCATCATAGGCACCAAGCTTTTTATCCATTCGGATGGCTACCACTTCATCATATTCATCCAATTTTTTATCAATTCTGGATGTGATCATGTCTCTAAATTTGGAGAGATCTCCCCATGTGAGAGGTTCATCAAAAGACTTCTTAGCAGCAGCCTCAGTAGCTTTCTCACCATGTTTATCCACCTGCACATCACTAGCCACAGAAGACTCCATAGATTAATGTGTTAGTGAAAAACAAAAATATGGGAAGTGGTGTTCTCTCACAACTCACTCAACACAGCAAAGCAATGGGTTAACTTACTGTTCCAAAGTGAATAGCAATACTTACCACAAGCAAACAGTAGTACTATCGCTGTGAATAAAAGAATACCCAGGGATTTTAGCTAACACAAGGCAAAGTAGGATATATAGTGGGGCTTGGTATGGATACCTAACAACACCAATAACAAGTCCTATTTGCTGTTTGTGATGACTGAAAAATAGCACCTAGGAAACACACACCAAAGTGGAGACAATTGTGGCAATGCAATTATATGTATGGAAAATATTGCAATGCTCTGGAAAGACAATAGCTATGCTCCAAATTATCACAGGCACAAGATTGCTCAATGGAAAATGTCAATATAGTAGTGTGGAAACAGCTCCAAGAACAATGTAGCAATATATCACAATGCCTTTTTTCTCTTTTGATAATTCTATTTTTCTCTTTTTCTATTTTCTGTTTTTCTCTTTTTTTTTTGATACTTTATAGCTGGCCGAAACTAGCTAGGAGCAAAAATAAACACAAAGCTAACAATGTGACACAAATGATATGAAATTGAGCAGCCTGGAGGGAGCAAAAAGTAGCTATTCTTTTGGGAAAGGTACCTAAAATTTGCTTTAGACAGGCCGTAGCTATAGCTCACAAAAGTTTGGAAACGAAAACCTAAAGAAATTGTAACCGAAAACTAAAAGGAAAAAGAGCTAGGGCGAAAACAGCACTCACGGCAGAGAACGGCGCGGTTTTGGAACGGCGGCAGCCTGCCGTGGCAGCAAAACGCGCCAAAGCTGTGCCGTACGCCAGCTCGCAGGCGCAGTTTGGCCGCGGCAGCAAAACGCGCAAAACTCGTACCGCGGCAGCGCGCGGGGGCTCGCGTGGTAAGCGCGCTACGGGGCTCGATGGCGGATTTGTAAGCGCGCGCTGGCCCGATTCCGAGTGCGAGTGGGTCGCGGCGGCGGCAGAGAAACGCCAAATTTTCTGCCGCGGCAGAACTCGAGTCCAATACGGATTGGATCAAAGGCACCACATGGATGGGAATTGGAAGGGGATTTTCGGTGGACTCAAGGAAGAACACGAAGAACCAAGAACCCTAAACCTATACCGACTAGAACAAGACACAAAAAGGGAAAAGAAACGCAAAGATCAAACACAAAACAACAACTAGAAGATGAAATTGGTGATGATCTACGGCTAGGCAACAACTACTCCTGTTTTTTGTGGCAGATTTTCGGTGGATAGGTAATGAAAACAAACTAATCTAGAAGATCACGATAGCTCACCGAGTTAACCTGTAAATCTGATACCAAGATGATAAGGGGTGGCCCGATCTTCTCGATGAACTCACACGATAACAAGGAGCTGATAACTTGTGTCTCTCCACGAACTCTCCGGCTAATTCCTGATGCCAATTGCAGCAGCAACCAATCCCTTGGATATTCGTAAATCCACACACTTGCACGAGCAGCCACTGACTACTAGTGGTCCTGTATCAACTAGTTCCCAGTGGAATAGCAGATAACACGCAAAACTTGCAATATCAATTCCTGATGAATGCTTCAAGCAATCAACAATGGAGTTCTTTGGTTTATGAATAAAGGTAGTCTGACCTATTCACACGCAGGTGAAAGGGTATAAGAGAGGGGGGGGGTGCGGCCACAACCTTGGCTGCGCAAGCACCAGACCCAACCCAACTAGGACTCGAACCAACTAAAGTTTTGACTCGGACTAAGGGGTACAAACCGACCCACAAGTGGGGGTGCGGCCAACCAGCCACACAGGGCCTTATTAGACTCGGGTGGGACTCTCTCCCAACCATAGACAGCCTCTTATGTTTGGAGGGAACCATCCTTGCGCATGGGACCTCTCTCCTAACCATAGACAGCCTCTTAAGTTTGGAGAGAACACAAAACAATTATTCTGCCTCCTCCTTCTCCCTTGGACTTGCATGATCATCTTCCTCCATGAGTGCTCCAATGCTTTGCTCCATGATTCCATGCTCCTTGCCTCCCATGATGTTTGTGTTATCAATAACCTGAATCATACATAAGTGTAGGGATTTAGGTAGTATAAAAATTCTCATAAGAACAAACATCATAATTGTAGCATCCCAACTTTTAATAAAGATGGAATACCTGTGTTTATTGTGCTAGTCCCTGGATCAATTGCTAGCACCACAGTACAAAATTAAATATCATGTAAATGCATCAAATTCTATTACATCGCGTGATCCAGTCTTTACAAAATAGTATTACAACTTGCATAGTCTTAGAAGACTAGCAGAAAACAAAGACATACAGCGGAAAACATAGTACAACATTGAGCCCATCTTCTTCATGTGCCACAGGCAAAACATGTTGGCGATAGTCTCGAGATCCTAAACGAAATCCTCACTCGTCTTCAGAAATATCTGCAATATGGAATATGCAGCCACAAGGGAGTCAATACAATTTAATGTATTGGCAAGTAACACTATGGTGGATATAATTGACAAGACTAATACTACATGCTTATTTGGCTGAGTGGAGTTTTGGCTAAGTTTTGCATAAAGCCAGTTTTCTCCTATCACTTTTGTAAATCAAACTTTTCTTTTCAAAGGGTGGCAACATTGGATTAAGATCCAAGCACCACAATACTGTTCACTTGGTCAAAATTTTACTTATTGAAATTGATGATGAGATTCTTCCGTCAATCCTTGTCCAGCTGCTCATAATTGTCCATAACCGGGGACACGGCTAAGATCTTAGTTTGTTGACTCTGCAGAGGTTGTGCACTTTCACCCTTTGTCTTCAATTACCCCAAACATCCTATACACCCGGAGTGCATCATGGAAAGGAGAGAATTGAGACGAGATCTTTCAGAAGAAGAAGTCCAAACCCACCGGCAAGACCCGTTCCACCTATAATTTTGCTACATCTGCTTGTCAAGCCTGGGCTGAACCCTCACAACTTAATTGATCAAGACAGAGCCCATAATGTCAAAAGGCTGCACGGGAAGCTACTAGATTTAGAGGGACATAGAAATCTCTTTGTTCCTGGGTGGCCATCCGCAAGTGACAACCTCAAGTGGAATAACCCTTAGATAAGGGCCCTGAGGAAACTAACCCAGTCTTACCACTTCCACCCAGGTGGTTCATTCATTAGTTATACTTAGGATTTTCCCTCAACATCTAGTAAAACAATTTGTAACATTGCATAGCACCTGGTAAATTCTAAGGCTATCAAAATATCAAGGTAAAAGGGATGGCTACACACTACTAGGATAATAGCATAGCATAGTATAACTTAGTAAAATTTCCTATCATGCATACTACTCAAAATCAACTAATGCATATAGAAAATAATGGGTAGTTGATGATGTGTTACTTGCCTTGTCGAAGTTGGTGAAGATATCACACTCTCTTCACAAAAGATCGTTGCTCTCCGTACAATCTATTCATTGAAAACACAATAACAAAATAAACAAACATTCTACCAAACAATCATACAAGTGAAGAACATACAAAGCAACAACCATGGAAAAAGGGATGTAACCAAGTTGGCTTGGACAAGGTCAAGGTTTGAGTTGAAAGATTCATTCTTTCTTGGTTTCATATGTTAAGTAATTTCCAAGGGTTTACTTGAGATGGGCTAGGTTGAGTTTGTAGAAAACTAACTTTATTATAACCATACTTGTCGAGGAAGTTCCAAGAGTTCACTAAGAATTAAAACATATCACTTCTTCAACTAAAGTAATACATGCAAACACTTGGTCATATTCACCTTCAAAAATATTTAAGTGACCATGTTAGTATTTTCCATTGTGGTTAGGGTAGGTCTACTAACTTCATCATCAAAGGGAAAATATTACTAAGTCTTGGGTTTTCCATTTGGGTCAATGGTTGGACAAAAACAACTTGTTATTCTTCAACTTGTGTGAATTGCTTCTAGACCTCATGTGATTGCCTTCTTGAAGATCATCATCATGCCATCTAAGTTGTTTCCTCCTTGCTATGGTGCTTCTCTTGGTCTTGATAGATTCTTCATGTGTTTTACTTCACTAATTGGTTTGGGTATGGGATGGGCACAAATACCACTAAGTCAAATTGGAAAGAAAAATAAGAAGAAAGATAGAAAGAGAGAGGGAGATGTTTTCTTCTGGATTTCTTCACACTTGTACTTCCTTGAGTTTCCTCTAGTGGTGGAGTCTTTTCTTCAAAATTTCTTCATTGATCCTCCTTGTATTCTCTTCATGTTGCCACCAAGTTGAAAGTGAATAGCCTTCTATTGCTTGAGTCTTGTTTTTCATTTGCTAACTTGATGGATTCTTGAAGCAAGAATAGGGGGATGGAGGGGTAGATAGAAACCTATATTACTAGTGTTTGAGGTTCACTACTTGGTCTCTTAGAAGGTTTACATGCAAGGGACTTGGTCTTGGATTCAAAATGGCCACAACAAACAATGGTAGAAAGAAATAGAAACAAAATTTAAGACATAATAACTAGATGGACTACTATGATGGATTTTTGGCTAAAATACATGGTCATGGTCCAAGGGTGTCCAAAATGGTTGGGCAAGGTTGTTTCTGGTTTAAGGTTATCAAATGGAACAATTTTGCAAAAGGAACTATATTGAAATTATTTATACAAATTAATCTATGCCAAAAATACTCAAATAGACAACTTAATTCTAAATTCAATTTTAATTTGTTCAATTATTATTTTGGGACAGAGGATATGAAAGTACACATCCTAAGGTTTTCAAATATATTTTATTTATAATTTTTGGATTTGTAGAATTTGAATTATGCCAAATTTCACCAAACAAGCATATTTGAATTTGAACAAATTTAAGTTTGTCAAATTTGAATTTGGACAGTGCCAAAAGTTTCTAGATGTCAAGGGCTTTTCAAAAAGTCCAAGATTGTTAAATTTGGCTAAGTGGTTGAAAAGATATGATAGATCTAAGATGCAGGGACTAATCTGTAAAACTGCCAATTAATTCTAGCGGGAGGAAATTTGAATAAAAAGCTGGGACACGTGGGAGCTCCTGATTGGTTGCTTGTGCTGACTAGATGCTGGCGTGGCGTGCTGACTGGACGCTGACGTGTTTAAGTGATTTGATCAGGGCCGTTGGATCCAGATCTGAGGGTGGCATACCCCTTCGTTTAAGTGATCTATTTCGGACCGTTCGATCAAGATCTAACGGGCAAGGATGAAAGAAAAGCTCACCTCGCCGGAGTTGTCGCCGGAAATGGCCACGGGGCGGCCGGCGATGCAGTTTCCTCGACGGCGGCGAAGATCCAGTGGCTCCCGGGGCTCGGGAAGACGACGGGAAGACGCAGAGGAGCACCACGAGGTCGATGGTGACCACGGCGTGCTCGCACGCTTCCGGGATGGGCTGTGTCGAGTGGATGGTGGCGGGAGATCTCCGGTGAGTTTCGGTCGTCGTCGTCGTGGCCTCTTTGCTGCGGCAAAAATGGGCAAAAGGCATGAGGGAGGGGCGCGCGAACAAGGGAAACAAACGGAGGGGGTTCTCGGACTCGAGGAAGGTCTCACCGTGCCGGAGTAGAAGAAATACGGCGGCGGCCTGGGACTACTCCGGTGAGAAATCTAGATGGCTTCCGGGCTCGATCGAGGGGGAGGTTCAGAGGGGAAAGATGGAGGGGCTCGGGGGCTTTAAGGTGCTAGGCTCGGGGAATTAATCCACACACAGAAACGGCCGTAATCAAACGATTTGATTTGCTGTTACTCGGGTAGAAACGGAAGAGAGGGAGGTTGAAGGTGACATGACGTCATCATGACGTCATTCCTTTTTTTCTTTTTCTGTTTTCTCTTTTCTTTAATAACTTCTGTTTAATAATTCTAATTGACCTCATTAAAAATTCTAAAATCTTGTAATTTCAATACCTTTCCAACAATATCATTTTTGTAAACATTTCAGCATATTTTATTTTTGAATTTCTGAAAATTGAAATGATTCCTTAATAGTGATTAATGTGATTTTTAATTTAGAAATTTATAAAGTATAAATATTTGTTAAATTAAATTTCAGTAGCTTTATAATTATCAAATACTATTTTCCAAAACCAAAACAGAGTGTTTTCATCTTTTATAATTTTTAAAATATGATGAAAACATTAATAGTCACTTAATACAAATTTTAAAATATAAAATGTAAATAAATGGAAATTAGGTCTTGTAATATTTCATATACATTATTTAGGTCAAATATTATTTCTCAAAACAATTTCAACCCATTAGTATATTTTATAATTTTAGCATATTACTAAATCACTTAATAGCAACTTTATGCCATTTTTTAATTGTAGAAAATAATTAAATAGGAAAGTTGATAATAATTATCAGAGGACTACCACATTTGTAAATATTTGTTTTCCCAAAGTATTTCACTTCTAAAAACAATTTATGGAATATATTTTATGGTTTGACACTTGATATTTGAATAGCAACTTAAATAATTTTTATTCATGTGATATATTTAATGATTGGTGAAAATATTTTTGGTGATATTGAGAATTACTAAAGATAACAATCCCCTAGTTTTTAAATATCATAATAATTTTCAAAATGTTATTTGAGTTGAAAACATGTTTGGTAAGGATGTTTGCTAAGAAATATTTTATTCACATGAGGAAACATATTTTGTTTTATTTTAGAAATAAGCTTTAGGGTTTGTGGAATTAAGGCAAATTGGCTTCTTTATTCTAATTACATATTGTTTTCTTTTATTTCCTCCTTTTAATTGGGTTTTGGTGACTTGCTTAATCATGAAAATAAAAAGTTTCAATTTTTAGTGATTTTTTAGACTTTCCAAAAATCAGGGATGTTACAGACTACCACCCTTAAAAGAAATCTCATCCCGAGATTTGGGAAGGTTAGAAAGAAAGATTTGGGTAATTGGATTCCAAAACAACTGGGTGGGCTACCACCCTTAAAAGAAACTTTTGTGGGTAGTCTATTTTCATTAGATTGGAGTGTAGATTGATTCTAAATTAGCTTGAGTAGATCTTTCCTCTGTGGTAGAGGTGTAGACCAACATAGGTCTGTTGAACTACCTTTGACACTGAGGGGTCACTCTTTGGGTCAATCAAAAGATCAAGTTGAGAGGATTTCACAACATCATCTTATTATAATGGGAACACATTTCTCAGACATTCATTGTGGTTTATTACACTGGAAGAACTCCTAGGGAAAATAAATTTATTTTCAACATGAAACTTTGCCTAAGATTCCTTCTTTCAGAAAGTCATGTTTCCTTCCTTCTCCCTTTGAGGGCATCCATTTGCATAGTGTCCTTTATCTCTGCATTTGAAGCAAGTCACTTGGCTGATGTCTCTATAGACAAGATTGGGGTTCTTCTGAAGTTTCTTCTTCTTCCTTGGTGGAGTTAAATTGGCCATCATATCTTCATACTGCTGCCCAGTATACTCAACTATGTTGGTTGAAGGTCTGGGTTTCTTGTTGGGACAATTTCTAGACAAATGTCCATCTTCTTCACAAGAATAGCAATTCTTGGTGGAGTGTTTGGATGAATATGGATGTGCTGTAGTCTTGGCTCCAGTATCCATCTTGACATGGTCCACCTGAATAGTATCTAGCTTGCATTTTCCCTTCACATCTGGTTTTCCTAAGTTCTCTTGGATTGCACTAAGCATTTCCATTTTGGCTTGTTGTCCAACTTGTTGTACCATGGGGTAAAGTGGACATTGTGTTGGAACATGTGTTGTTCCTTCACACAGAAAACAAGTAACTTGAGTGAAGTATCCTTCTGTTGAGTTGTTTGCATCACCATGGGGCCACTTATCAGGACAATCTTTGGAATAGTGTCCTATCTCACCACAAGATTTGCAGGCTTTGGGTGTTGAAAACATTTCTTCTTCTGTCTCCTGGTTATCTCTAGCTACCAAGGGTTGATGGTTTCCACTATTGGTCATGTTTTGGGACATCATGTGCACTATCTGGGATTGGGTATCTAACACTTGTTGCATTCCTGGTGTTAACTCCATATTGGGGTTGCTTGCTTGGTTCTGGGTCATCAGTTGTATCAGCTGAGATTGAGCTTCCAGTAGCATCTGCATTGCTATTGAGTTCCCAGGGTTGTTGGCATTCTGGCTAGACATCTGTTTTGAGGTTTTTAGGAAGATGAGTAGAGGTTAGAAAGGATCTAAGAAGGTTCCTATCCAAACACAGCAGATCAAGGAAACTCATCTTACAAACAACACATAACAAACATATAGCAACACATTCATCACACCAAACAACATAGTTTTAGGAAAACATCTAGTATTGTCATACCACACTCATTAGTATGATCAATACATCTAATCGTGTTTCGTGTCTCACAACTTTGTTACATCTCATGGTGGTCTACTATTCAAGGCATGGTAACAACTTTCTTGATTTATTCCTCATGATAGGTCTTCAATACTCAGTCTTCACAATGATCTCCGCGTTCTTGTACATTGTAATCTCTTTTTCAAGAGTGTTGATCTCTTCTTCGGCTTCCTTGAAAATCTTCTTAGTGTTGTGAAGTCTCCACTTGAGTCTCTCAGTAAGTTCTTCAATAGCCCTCCATGCAGCACTTCTTGCTGAATCAAAGAATGTCAAATGCACCTCCTTGTTGGTAAGCATGCAATCTCCTCCCTTCTTGTGGTCGTACTCCTTGTTCATGTATAGATGAATCTGCACCCACCAATATTCAAGATCATCTTCCTCATCAATGTAGGGAAAACCCCAATAGACTGCTGGTCCTTCAAATCCCATGATTGACATGAGATCCTTCAATGCTCTTGGAAAATCAGTGTCACATTCCAGGGTCATGGTCATCATTGGTCCTTTCTTGAGTGATTCAATGATGTTGGTCATCTACAGATAAGAGTATACATTAGAAATGTATCATGGAAAGGAGTACGAGGAGAAATGAAGATATAAAAGATTCCTTTGTGGAGTAGTTAATAGATAGTATATTTTTATTCCTATGGCTTTTCCTATTCTAATCCAAACTTAGGGTCTCGAATCCTACAGGCAACACAATGCTCTGATACCATTTTGTAGCATCCCAACTTTTAATAAAGATGGAATACCTGTGTTTATTGTGCTAGTCCCTGGATCAATTGCTAGCACCATAGTACAAAATTAAATATCATGTAAATGCATCAAATTCTATTACATCGCGTGATCCAGTCTTTACAAAATAGTATTACAACTTGCATAGTCTTAGAAGACTAGCAGAAAACAAAGACATACAGCGGAAAACATAGTACAACATTGAGCCCATCTTCTTCATGTGCCACAGGCAAAACATGTTGGCGATAGTCTCGAGATCCTAAACGAAATCCTCACTCGTCTTCAGAAATATCTGCAATATGGAATATGCAGCCACAAGGGAGTCAATACAATTTAATGTATTGGCAAGTAACACTATGGTGGATATAATTGGCAAGACTAATACTACATGCTTATTTGGCTGAGTGGAGTTTTGGCTAAGTTTTGCATAAAGCCAGTTTTCTCCTATCACTTTTGTAAATCAAACTTTTCTTTTCAAAGGGTGGCAACATTGGATTAAGATCCAAGCACCACAATACTGTTCACTTGGTCAAAATTTTACTTATTGAAATTGATGATGAGATTCTTCCGTCAATCCTTGTCCAGCTGCTCATAATTGTCCATAACCGGGGACACGGCTAAGATCTTAGTTTGTTGACTCTGCAGAGGTTGTGCACTTTCACCCTTTGTCTTCAATTAGCTCAAACATCCTATACACCCGGAGTGCATCATGGAAAGGAGAGAATTGAGACGAGATCTTTAAGAAGAAGAAGTCCAAACCCACCGGCAAGACCCGTTCCACCTATAATTTTGCTACATCTGCTTGTCAAGCCTGGGCTGAACCCTCACAACTTAATTGATCAAGACAGAGCCCATAATGTCAAAAGGCTGCACGGGAAGCTACTAGATTTAGAGGGACATAGAAATCTCTTTGTTCCTGGGTGGCCATCCGCAAGTGACAACCTCAAGTGGAATAACCCTTAGATAAGGGCCCTGAGGAAACACTCAACATAACCCAGTCTTACCACTTCCACCCAGGTGGTTCATTCATTAGTTATACTTAGGATTTTCCCTCAACATCTAGTAAAACAATTTGTAACATTGCATAGCACCTGGTAAATTCTAAGGCTATCAAAATATCAAGGTAAAAGGGATGTCTACACACTACTAGGATAATAGCATAGCATAGTATAACTTAGTAAAATTTCCTATCATGCATACTACTCAAAATCAACTAATGCATATAGAAAATAATGGGTAGTTGATGATGTGTTACTTGCCTTGTCGAAGTTGGTGAAGATATCACACTCTCTTCACAAAAGATCGTTGCTCTCCGTACAATCTATTCATTGAAAACACAATAACAAAATAAACAAACATTCTACCAAACAATCATACAAGTGAAGAACATACAAAGCAACAACCATGGAAAAAGGGATGTAACCAAGTTGGCTTGGACAAGGTCAAGGTTTGAGTTGAAAGATTCATTCTTTCTTGGTTTCATATGTTAAGTAATTTCCAAGGGTTTACTTGAGATGGGCTAGGTTGAGTTTGTAGAAAACTAACTTTATTATAACCATACTTGTCGAGGAAGTTCCAAGATTTCACTAAGAATTAAAACATATCACTTCTTCAACTAAAGTAATACATGCAAACACTTGGTCATATTCACCTTCAAAAATATTTAAGTGACCATGTTAGTATTTTCCATTATGGTTAGGGTAGGTCTACTAACTTCATCATCAAAGGGAAAATATTACTAAGTCTTGGGTTTTCCATTTGGGTCAATGGTTGGACAAAAACAACTTGTTATTCTTCAACTTGTGTGAATTGCTTCTAGACCTCATGTGATTGCCTTCTTGAAGATCATCATCATGCCATCTAAGTTGTTTCCTCCTTGCTATGGTGCTTCTCTTGGTCTTGATAGATTCTTCATGTGTTTTACTTCACTAATTGGTTTGGGTATGGGATGGGCACAAATACCACTAAGTCAAATTGGAAAGAAAAATAAGAAGAAAGATAGAAAGAGAGAGGGAGATGTTTTCTTCTGGATTTCTTCACACTTGTACTTCCTTTAGTTTCCTCTATTGGTGGAGTCTTTTCTTCAAAATTTCTTCATTGATCCTCCTTGTATTCTCTTCATGTTGCCACCAAGTTGAAAGTGAAGAGCCTTCTATTGCTTGAGTCGTGTTTTTCATTTGCTAACTTGATGGATTCTTGAAGCAAGAATAGGGGGATGGAGGGGTAGATAGAAACCTATATTACTAGTGTTTGAGGTTCACTACTTGGTCTCTTAGAAGGTTTACATGCAAGGGACTTGGTCTTGGATTCAAAATGGCCACAACAAACAATGGTAGAAAGAAATAGAAACAAAATTTAAGACATAATAACTAGATGGACTACTATGATGGATTTTTGGCTAAAATACATGGTCATGGTCCAAGGGTGTCCAAAATGGTTGGGCAAGGTTGTTTCTGGTTTAAGGTTATCAAATGGAACAATTTTGCAAAAGGAACTATATTGAAATTATTTATACAAATTAATCTATGCCAAAAATACTCAAATAGACAACTTAATTCTAAATTCAATTTTAATTTGTTCAATTATTATTTTGGGACAGAGGATATGAAAGTACACATCCTAAGGTTTTCAAATATATTTTATTTATAATTTTTGGATTTGTAGAATTTGAATTATGCCAAATTTCACCAAACAAGCATATTTGAATTTGAACAAATTTAAGTTTGTCAAATTTGAATTTGGACAGTGCCAAAAGTTTCTAGATGTCAAGGGCTTTTCAAAAAGTCCAAGATTGTTAAATTTGGCTAAGTGGTTGAAAAGATATGATAGATCTAAGATGCAGGGACTAATCTGTAAAACTGCCAATTAATTCTAGCGGGAGGAAATTTGAATAAAAAGTTGGGACACGTGGGAGCTCCTGATTGGTTGCTTGTGCTGACTAGATGCTGGCGTGGCGTGCTGACTGGACGCTGACGTGTTTAAGTGATTTGATCAGGGCCGTTGGATCCAGATCTGAGGGTGGCATACCCCTTCGTTTAAATGATCTATTTCGGACCGTTCGATCAAGATCTAACGGGCAAGGATGAAAGAAAAGCTCACCTCGCCGGAGTTGTCGCCGGAAATGGCCACGGGGCGGCCGGCGATGCAGTTTCCTCGACGGCGGCGAAGATCCAGTGGCTCCCGGGGCTCGGGAAGACGACGGGAAGACGCAGAGGAGCACCACGAGGTCGATGGTGACCACGGCGTGCTCGCACGCTTCCGGGATGGGCTGCGTCGAGTGGATGGTGGCGGGAGATCTCCGGTGAGTTTCGGTCGTCGTCGTCGTGGCCTCTTTGCTGCGGCAAAAATGGGCAAAAGGCATGAGGGAGGGGCGCGCGAACAAGGGAAACAAACGGAGGGGGTTCTCGGACTCGAGGAAGGTCTCACCGTGCCGGAGTAGAAGAAATACGGCGGCGGCCTGGGACTACTCCGGTGAGAAATCTAGATGGCTTCCGGGCTCGATCGAGGGGGAGGTTCAGAGGGGAAAGATGGAGGGGCTCGGGGGCTTTAAGGTGCTAGGCTCAGGGAATTAATCCACACACAGAAACGGCCGTAATCAAACGATTTGATTTGCTGTTACTCGGGTAGAAACGGAAGAGAGGGAGGTTGAAGGTGACATGACGTCATCATGACGTCATTCCTTTTTTTTCTTTTTCTGTTTTCTCTTTTCTTTAATAACTTCTGTTTAATAATTCTAATTGACCTCATTCAAAATTCTAAAATCTTGTAATTTCAATACCTTTCCAACAATATCATTTTTGTAAACATTTCAGCATATTTTATTTTTGAATTTCTGAAAATTGAAATGATTCCTTAATAGTGATTAATGTGATTTTTAATTTAGAAATTTATAAAGTATAAATATTTGTTAAATTAAATTTCAGTAGCTTTATAATTATCAAATACTATTTTCCAAAACCAAAACAGAGTGTTTTCATCTTTTATAATTTTTAAAATATGATGAAAACATTAATAGTCACTTAATACAAATTTTAAAATATAAAATGTAAATAAATGGAAATTAGGTCTTGTAATATTTCATATACATTATTTAGGTCAAATATTATTTCTCAAAACAATTTCAACCCATTAGTATATTTTATAATTTTAGCATATTACTAAATCACTTAATAGCAACTTTATGCCATTTTTTAATTGTAGAAAATAATTAAATAGGAAAGTTGATAATAATTATCAGAGGACTACCACATTTGTAAATATTTGTTTTCCCAAAGTATTTCACTTCTAAAAACAATTTATGGAATATATTTTATGGTTTGACACTTGATATTTGAATAGCAACTTAAATAATTTTTATTCATGTGATATATTTAATGATTGGTGAAAATATTTTTGGTGATATTGAGAATTACTAAAGATAACAATCCCCTAGTTTTTAAATATCATAATAATTTTCAAAATGTTATTTGAGTTGAAAACATGTTTGGTAAGGATGTTTGCTAAGAAATATTTTATTCACATGAGGAAACATATTTTGTTTTATTTTAGAAATAAGCTTTAGGGTTTGTGGAATTAAGGCAAATTGGCTTCTTTATTCTAATTACATATTGTTTTCTTTTATTTCCTCCTTTTAATTGGGTTTTGGTGACTTGCCTAATCATGAACATAAAAAAGTTTCAATTTTTAGTGATTTTTTAGACTTTCCAAAAATCAGGGATGTTACAATAATTTAAAAGGAGTAAGTTCACCTGTTGTTCTAATAGTTTGGTTCTTGATCTAGTCATTGGACCAATCCTTAATTCATCATGCTTTTCTTGAATAGAAACATCATCATCAACAGGAGGGATAACAATTGTACTAGGGATGTCCTCATCACAAACTCGAAGGCAGCCAAGGATCGGATAGGGATTTTTGTGTGGATTTTTGTGGACACAGCGGAACTAAACGAAGAACACCTAGAACCCTAAACCTAAACCAAAAACAAAGACTCAAAAAACCAAAAAGGAACACGAAAATCAAACACAAAACAACAACTAGGGTATGAAATTGGTGATGATCTACGGCTAGGCAAAACTAATCATGTTTTTTGTGGCTTTTTCGGTGGATAGGTAATGAAAACAAAACTAATCTACTAGAACACGATAGCTCACCGAGTTAACCTGTAAATCTGATACCAAGATGATAAGGGGTTGCCCGATCTTCTCGATGAACTCACACGATAACTAGGATCTCATAAATTGTGTCTCTCCACGAACTCTCCAGCTAATTCCTGATGCCAATTGCAGCAGCAACCAATCCCTTGGATATTCGTAAATCCACACACTTGCACGAGCAGCCACTGACTACTAGTGGTCCTGTATCAACTGATTCCTAGTGGAATAGCAGATAACACGCAAAACTTGCAATATGATCAATTCTTGATGAATGCTTCAAGCAGACAACAATGGAGTCTAGGGTTTATGAATAAAGGTAGTCTAAAGAGGTTCACACGCAGGTGAAGGGGTATAAGAGAGAGAGGGGGTGCGGCCACAACTTGGTTGCGCAAGCACCAGGCCAACCTGACTAGGACTCGACCCATAAGGGGTTTAGACTCAGACTAGGGGATACAAACCAACCCAAGAGGGGGGGTGCGGCCAATAGGCATAATGCCTTTATTCCACACGCATGGGACACCCTAGGACATGTCCTTGGTGCCCCATAAGCCTAATGCGCATGATACATAATAAAAAGGTGAAACAGCCTAAGACATGTCCTTGGTGCTCCCATCTCCATCATGCATTGCTCCTGGCTTCTCCCTCTTGTGTGTGCTGCCATGATCATCTTCCATGTATTCTCCCATGCATTGCTCCATGGCTCCATGCTCCTCTCCTCCCATAATACTAGTGTTATCAATAACCTGAATCATACATAAATGCAAAGATTTAGGTAGTATAAAATTCTCATGAGAACAAACATCATAATTAAAAAGGAGTGAGTTCACCTGTTGTTCTAATAGTTTGGTTCTTGATCTAGTCATTGGACCAATCCTTACTTCATCATGCTTATCTTGAACAGCAACATCATCATCAATAGGAGGAATAAAAAATGTACTAGGGATATCCTCATCCTAAGGTGTGTACCTTTTTACCTTGTAAAGATTTTCATCGAGCGGGGGTGCTCGAAGATTTTGTCGATGCCAGTTTGGTGTAGCCTCCGTGTGTTCGGGTGTGACCTTTAGCATGTAAAGAAAAAATAGAAAAAATGGAAAGTGCGAGTGTAGTCATTGTGGCTGTGGTTGAGGCACCATGTTTTTATTGCGATGGCTGAAAAGTCATGTATTTGCTCGGGCTACAAATGTGGCTGGTACAGCCTTATTTATCGCGAGTAGGTGATGAAATCCTAGGGGTAGAACTTGCGGAGATGCGCCACGTTCCACGGGTTGGAGTAGATGCCTCCTGTCTTCGGATTTTTCAAGCGGTAGGCGGATCCAGGGATGACTTCGTGTATGATGAAGGGCCCTTCCCATGGTAGTTCTAGCTTGTGTCCCTCTCTGCTTGAGTCGCAACACCAGGTCACCTACCACAAAAGATCTTTGGCGTATGCGGCGACTGTGGTGATTGCGCAGCGATTGCTGATAAACTGTTGATTTGACGAGTGCGATGTCCCTGATCTCATCCAACGCGTCCACGTCTTCTGCGCGTGCTTTGTTGGAGGTTTCTTCGCTGTATGCGACGACTCGTGGGGCGCTGAACTTAACATCCTCGGGTAGCACTGCCTCAGCTCCGTATACCATGAAGAATGGTGTGTAGTTGGTCGATCAATTTGGTTTCGTTCGCAAACTCCATAACACGAATGGTAGTTCTTCAGGCCAATGCCTTGCTGCTGGGTGTAGCCAAGTGGGTAGCCGCTTCTTTAGGCCTGCCGAAACTAATCCATTGGAATGTTCGACTTGGCCGTTGGTTTGCGGGTGAGCTTCCGAGGCGAAGCTGAGGGTTATCCCCTTTTCCTTGCAGAAGTCTTGGGTCTCTTTGGATGTGAAGTTTGTCCCGTTGTCTGTGATGATGTTGTGTGGGACACCAAACCTGCACACGATAGAGTTGAGGAATCTCACGGTGCACTCGGCGTGCTGCGACGTGACAGGAGTGGCCTCTATCCATTTGGTGATTTATCGACTGCGACCAACAAATGGGTGTATCCTTCGGGTGTTGATTTCCGTAATGGTCGCACCATGTCGAGCCCCCATTGAGCGAAGGTCCAAGAGATGGGGATCATATGGAGTTCTGTGGCTGGTGCGTGTGGCTTGGGCGCGAATCTTTGGCAGGCGTTGCACTTCTCGACAAGGTCTTTGGCGTCTCTGGCTGCCGTGAGCCAGTAGAATCCTGCTCGAAAATATTTTTCCAAGATTGCTCTCCAGTTTGCGTGGTGCCCGTAGTCACCTTGGGTGTATGTCGCGGAGCAGTTCTTTGTCGTCCTCGGGTGCGATGCACCGTTGGAGTACCCCTGATATGCTTTACTTGTATAGCTCTCCTTTGATCACCCGAAAGAATTTGCTGCGTCATACTATCTGTCTGGCATCACAAACGTATGTTGGGAGCTGCATGTTTGTCAGGTAGTCGAGATATTTCTGCGTCCAGGTTGGCCCGACCAAAAATACTTTCCTTGAGATGTTATGTGTGAGCTCTATGAGGGCGATTAGCTGATTGGCCACCGTTTTTGTAGCTGCGGGTGTCAATGCTTGCTTCTTGACCTTGACTGATCGCTTGCTAATTCTCTTGAAGTAGATTCCTGGTGGAACAGAGGCGTTTGTGGACCCTATGTTCGCCAGTTTGCCTGCTTCCTCGTTGCTTGATCATGCGATGTGCTTCAGGAACTCCACAACGACCTGGGATTTTACAGTGTTGCGCCCTATGTATATTATGTCTTAGGCGCCTAGCTTGATGCTCCATTTTGCGATTCTTCCGGATGCCATGGAGTTGTTCATGATAGTACCGAGTGATGCTTCATTTAGCACTGTGACAGTATGCTCCTGGAAGTAGTGTTTGAGCTTGCGGGTTATAAGGACCACTCTACACGCGACCTTCTGGTAGTGGGGGTATCGTTGTTTGCACGGAGAAAGCACCTCGCTGATGTAGTATATTGGCCTCTGAATGCCGTATGCTTTTCCGTCCTCTGGCCGCTCGATGACAATTACCGTGCTGACAACTTGGTTTGTTGCAGCTAGGTAAAGGTAGAGGGGTTCCTTTTCCTACGGCGTTTCCAGTATGCGTCTACTCTACAGCACTATTTTCAGGTCGATGAACGCTTTTTTTGCTTCTGGCGTCCACTTGAACTTATCTTTTTTCTTCAGAGCTTATGGAAAGGGAACGCCTGCTCTCCTAATCTTGCGATGAATCTGCTTAGAGCGGACAGTCGCCCTGCGAGTTGCTGCACGCCGCGAAGATTCGTTGGTTCATTCATCGTCAGGATTGGCTGTATTTTCTCCGGGTTGGCCTCGATTCCTCGGGCGAAGACCATATAGCCGAGGAGTTGTCCCGCAGGGACTCTGGAGACGTATTTTGTCGGGTTGAGTTTGATTTTGTATGCGTTGAGGGCGTCGAATGTCTCCCTGATATCCTCGAGGAGTGTGTCCTCCACTCGAGTCTTGATGACAATGTCGTCAAGGTAAACTTGTACGTTGTTGCCAATGAGTTTGGCGAGGCATTTTTGCATGCAGCGCTGATATGTTGTGTCTGTGTTTTTAGCCCGAAGGGCATTTTCGTGTAGCAGTATACGCCGTGTGGCAGGATGAATGATGTCTTCTCCTTGTCCTCTTGCTTCATCCTGATTTGATTATAGCCCGAGTAGGTGTCCAGGAAGGAGAGGCGCTGACAGTCTGCTGTAGAATCCACGATCTTGTTGATTCATGGTAATGCTAAGTTATCCTTGGGGCAGTGTTTGTTCAACGACGTATAGTCGATGTACACGCGAAGGATGTCATTGTTTTTCTTCAGGACTAACACCGGGTTTGCTAACCAGGTGGAAATCTTGATTTCCCTCATGAACTTGGCGGCTATCAGTCTGTTCACCTCTTCTCCGAATGCTCTCTGTATAGGCTCGGAAAAACGTCGGGTGGTTTGTTTGACTGGCTTAGCGTCTTTGAACACTTCAAGTGAGTGCTTGGCGAACTCCCTGGTATTCCTGGCATATCTGAGGGCTGCCAGGCGAAAATCTCCCAGTACTCACGTAGGAGTTTGACGAGCGTGCTTTTCTATGCGGGTGATAAAGTGGTGGACACCATCTCCGTCTTCGCGGATTCTGTCAGGTGCACTTGATGTGTTCGAGTGTCGCTGTTTGGGCTGAATTCGAGTTCCAGGGCGTTCTTTTTGGTGAGTGGCATCACGGAGTGGTCCGTGGTTTTTGCCAGCTCTTCCAGCTCGTCCTACATCCCAAAAGATTTCGCGATCTCATTGAACTCAGTATTGCACTTGTCTAACTTCTGGAAGTCGCCGCTTATGGTGATCGTGCCGTATTTTCTAGGAAGTTTGAGCTTCAGGTAGGTGTAGTGGGGTACTGCCATGAATCTCACGAACGATGTTCGGCCGAGAATGGCGTGGTACTGTGATGGCCAGTCGACTACCTCGAAGTCGAGAAATTCTCTCATGTAATTCCTTGGGTCTCCTAGTATTACTTCCAAGTTGATTGTTCCGAGTGGCCGGACGGCTTTCCCTGGTACTATCCCATGGAAGGATGTTTCTGATTGTGCTAGTCTGTCCAGGTTCTTGTTCATCTTGAGGAGTGTGTCCGCGTATATGATGTTGATTCCGCTGCCGCCGTCCATGAACACCCGAGCAAGGTCATAGTTGCCTATTTGCGCCTGAATAACGAGCGTGGCATGCCCTGGTCGATATACTCATGGAGGGTGGTCCTCTCGGGAAAATTTATCGGCTGCTCTAACATCTTTAGGTATTCGGTTACGGACGGTGGATCTTGTACTGCCATATGAACTTGGCGTGTGTTTGTCTTCTAGACTCTTCGGGACGGGTAGATGATATGGGGTGGCCCAATCTTCTCAATGAGCTTCTCTCTCTTTTTGTGGATTTTCTGATAATTGGATAACTAGTGCTACACTGAGACCTCTCACTTAGCAGACCTGATATGGGGTGGCCCGATCTTCTCGTAGAGCTTCTCTCCCTTTTTGTGGTTTTCTGGATTTTGTGATAACTAGTGCTACACTGAGACCTCTCACTTGGATGACCCTTGTTACCAATGCAACAACAACCAATACCTTGGGATATTCTCAACTACACACTCTTGCACACGTAATCAAAGATCACGAGTGGTCCTGTATCCCCCTATTCCCGATGGAATAACAAGATATCACGCAACTTTGCAATGGTAACACCACCAACAGGTGGGGGTAATTTTCAGATGAACATGGTTCAATCTAGGAAAACTAGGGTTTAATTTTAACTTGGTTTGACCCTCCAACTCGCAGGAAGGGGGTATAAGAGGGGGAGGAGTGCGGCCACAAGGTGCCCTTGCGCAAGCAAACCTTCCCCCTTGACTAGGACTCCTAATTGGACTCTAACATGGATACAAACCGACCCACTTTAGGGGGTTCGGCCCAATATGGCATACAAGCCATGCCTAATTATATTAGGACTTGATCATGGCGCATTTAACCCTATGGAGGCACCATCCCCTTGTTTTCAACCTTGCAACAATTGTTTTCACCATTTACAAGATTGTTTTCATCACTTGTACTTTTGTTTTCACCATGCTTGATTGTTTTCAACACTTGTAAGCTTGTTTTCCATTAGCTACATATTGTTTACCAGCTCCTCTTCAGGTCATCCTCCATCCATGTTTGTGTTAACAATAACCCTGCTAATAAATAATAACATAGCTTAGGTAGTATAACATTCTTATAATCACAAACAATATTTAATAATAGGAAAGAATTCACCTTAAAATAATCATCAGTGAGACTTAATATTTCTTTCCAACTCAAGCATGAATAAACCCCATGGACCTCTATTATGGCCCTATCATCCTCCCTTTCTTCAAGACAAGACATCCTCGGCTTGTTGTATGTTGAAAGTGGAATAAACAAAAAGAACGACGTGTATTCACAATACATATATCTATAATGAGGTGCATTAGTTGTTATCATATCATAAAATTGTGTCCAAAATATGTGACCACGAATTTTGCTTGTAAACATCACATAACTGTCATAGCACTCCATAACATAGCAATCACAATTGCAAATATAAGTGAAGCTCATTAAATCATGATCAAAAGGAGAATCATATGTGTATATATTTTTATTGTTTAGTAGCAATTCAAGTGTTCTCACAGAAGATCTATGATCAAATTTGTTTTTATTAATGCACTCAAAGGTGGGAACATGCTTATGATTTTCATCATGAAAATTGCAACTCAATTTGCAAATATAAGTGAAGAATAATTTATTAGCACATGTATGTGACAAGTGTTGTGGCAAACCAAACATATGTGTAAAATCATGCTCATATGTAGGAAATTGTAACCTATCTACCCAAGGTAAGACAATGTTTAATTCGGCCACTTTATCACAAGTTATACATATGTGATCCACCATAAAAATTTCACTCATGTTATAATCACCAATCAAATTAAAAGTTAAACAAGAAACATAGGTGCTAGAATTGACATATGAAATTTTAGCAACTTTTTCATATCACTTTGCACATTAATTGATTCATTTAACATGATGTAATTCACAATATCATTAGGTGGTATTCTAGCAAGTACTTCCTTATGTGAAATCAAAACCACATGATTAAATTTCGAAATTAACCTATTATCACATGGATGTGGACTATCTATGCTTGTTAACTCACAAGAATCAACTAGCAATGTAGTGGGTTCACATAATTCAATACTTGAGAGGGGTAACACGAAATCAGCACCTTTATCAATAGCATCATCCTCAGAATTATTAGGTACCAATTCAACTATCTCAAGTGGAGATGCAGGTTCTACTTGTTGTGGCTCCCTTTCTTCAAAAGTAACCTGCATATCACAAGAAATAACACTAGGAACAATGACATGCTCCTCCAATGGTGGTGGTGGTGATGTTACTATGGGCTCCCTTTCTTCAAAAGTCTGCACATGAGAAGAAACAACACTAGGAATAGATATTATTTTATTAGTAGTGGTAATGCTTGACTTTTGGCTTGATGGAAAAATTCTTCTTCTTGGAGCCATAGGAACCTCTTCGGCCCAACTCTTTTCTGCCTTCCTTGCTAGTTGCAATAATTCATCCAAGGTACTATATTTAACACGCCTTACTCGGAGTCTAATTGAAACTAGTAATCCGGAATAAAATCTTTGCATTGTTCTTTCTTGATCCTCTACAACCCGAGCTAATTGTAGCAATGACATTATCTCTATGTAATATGCATCCACGGATTTTTCCCTTTGTCTTAATTGCTCCAATTTTTTATAGCTCTCATCATCAACGAGATCACCATCAACTAGAAGGCTTTGATGTAGTTTGCAAATCATAGTGGATAAATTTGCTATTTGTTCTTGTATAGCCTCAATAGATGCTTTAGTTCCCTTGTTAACCTGCACATTCTCAACAACACGAGAAACACCCATTATGTTAGTGAAAACAAAAATCAATGGGTTGTGGTGTTCTCTCACAACTCACTCAAAACCAAGCAAAGATGGCTTCACTTATTGTTCCAAAGTGAAAAGGATCAACTTGCCACAAGTTCCAATGAAAAGTGTACCAAGTGTGAGAAGAGAATATCCAGGATATGATAGTATCACAAAGGCAAAACAAGGTATATGGTGGAGCTCGTCTTAGGATTCCTAACAACACCAAAAACAAGTCCTATTTGCTGCTTGTGATGATAAAATAACACCTAGGGAAACACACACCAAATATGGAGACAAATGTGGCAATGCAAATATGTGTAGGAATTTTTGCAATGCACCGGAAAGACACTAGCCAAGCTCAAATAATATTCAGGCACAAGATTGCTCAATGGTGTGTCAATATAACAATGATGAAAACAACTCCACAAGACTATGAATGTATCTCAAGGCCTTTTTGCTTTTTCTCAGTTCTGTTTTTCTCTTTTGCTCTTTTCTATTTTCTCTTTTTTTTATACTTTTTACTGGACAAATAACAACAGAAGGAGCAATACTATCAAGTGATAACACTTCAATGAACAATGTGACACAAATATGTGATGAAGAGCAGCCTGAGAACGAGCAAAAGATAGCTATTCTTATTGGGTAAGGTACCTATTTATTGCTGTAGAAAGGCTCTGGCTAAGGCTCACAAAGTTCAGACTTGAAACCCTAAACAAATAGGAAAAGAAAAATAAAACTGAAAACTAACTATACTACTAGAATTGCCCACGGCAGGAACTTTGTACCACGGCAGAGAAACGTGCAGTTTTTGTGCCACGGCAGCGCACGTACACAGCGGACAGGGGAAAACACCAGTGCGCGGGCACTTTTTGCGGGTACGATGGGTGCGCGCGAAACAACAGAGACTGTCTGTGGTTGGCCGCGCGACAGCAGCAGGACGGCACGACAGCGTTTAACGCGCGGCAGGGCAACGTCGCAAACCTGTGCCGCGGCAGCGCGCGGTGCTGGAGCGGGTAAGCACGAGACGGGGTCGCGCGGTGGATTTGTAACGCGTGCGAGGGGCGGAGTCCGACTGCGGGTAGGGGATGTTGGCGGCAGCGATTTGAGCTATTTCCTGCTGTGGCAGGAAACCTACTGTAAGTAGAATTAGGTGCGCGCGGCAACAGATTGGTAAGGAAAAACAATAGCATGGTAAGACACGAATCCGAGTATAGCTAGGGCAGGTATGCGGCATGGATTTGATAGAAAAACATGCCACGGCAGGAACCAAACCCAACACGAAAATAGATGGAAACACTACTCGGATTGGAACTATGAGGTGAATTTCGGTGGACTCAAAAGGCAGAACTCGAAGAGAACTAAAATCCTAAACCTAGATCGAAATAACAAGACTCAAAAGGAGAAAAGAAACACAAAAATCAAACACAAATAACAACTAAAAACTTGACGATGGTGATGATCTAAGGCTATGGCAAAGACTAGACGTAAAAGTTTTGTGTGGCTTTTTCTGTATAGGGAAGAAAAACAACTAGACTATGGATACATTTGCTCACCGAGGCAACCTGGAAATCTGATACCATATGATATGGGGTGGCCCGATCTTCTCGTTGAGCTTCTCTCTCTTTTTGTGGTTTTCTGGATTTTGTGATAACTAGTGCTACACTGAGACCTCTCACTTGGATGACCCTTGTTGCCAATGCAACAACAACCAATCCCTTTGGATATTCTCAACTACACACTCTTGCACACGTAATCAAAGATCACGAGTGGTCCTGTATCCCCCTATTCCCAGATATAATAACAAGATATCACGCAACTTTGCAATGGTAACACCACCAACAGGTGGGGGTAATTTTCAGATGAACATGGTTCAATCTAGGAAAACTAGGGTTTAATTTTAACTTGTGTTTTCCTCCAACTCATAGGAAGGGGGTATAAGAGGGGGAGGGGTGCGGCCACAAGGTGCCCTTGCGCAAGAAAACCTTTCTCCCTTGACTAGGACTCCTACTTGGACTCTAACATGGATACAAACCGACCCACTTTAGGCGATTCGGCCCAATATGGCATACAAGCCATGCCTAATTATATTAGGACTTGATCATGGCGCATTTAACCCTATGGAGGCACCATCCCCTTGTTTTCAACCGTGCAACAATTGTTTTCACCATTTGCAAGATTGTTTTCATCACTTGTACTTTTGTTTTCACCATGGCTTGATTGTTTTCAACACTTGTAAGCTTGTTTTCCATTAGCCACATATTGTTTTCCAGCTTCTCTTGAGGTCATCCTCCATCAATGTTTGTGTTAACAATAACCCTGCTAATAAATAATAACATAGCTTAGGTAGTATAACAGCTTATATTTACTAATTGGAGGCATCATTAGAGCCTCCACATTAATCCTAGAAAACCATCTAAAAATAGTCATCGTATCTAAATTATGTGGTTAGGATTAAATAAGAGATAAAAGAGTTCTATTGTTGTACGTTTAGAATCCTACAACCAAAATTGGTGAACCGACCAGGCTTCTATCGGTAACATAATGAATTAAAAAAATCCAACATTTTTAACGTAGGCATGTATTTGCATCTGTAACAAGTCGATGCAGCAATGCTCGAGAGTCTATCTCTCGTTCTTATGATCACAAACAATATTTAATAATAGGAAAGAATTCACCTTAAAATAATCATCAGTGAGACTTAATATTTCTTTCCAACACAAGCATGAATAAACCCCATGGACATCTATTATGGCCCTATCAAGACCCCTGTTGCCAGATGCAACAACAATCAAGCTCTTTGGATATTCTCAACTACACTCTCTTGCACAAGTAATCAAAGATCACAAGTGGTCATGTATCCCCCTCTTCCCAGATGGAATAACAAGATATCACGCAACTTTGCAAGGGTAAACTTCAAGTAGTATGCTTAGCAGCAATACAAACTAGAGGCTATGGTTTTGTATTTTGGTTTAAACTGATTCTAAACTCCACAACTCGTAGGAGGGGAGTATATAAGAGGGAGGGGTGCGGCCACAAAGGGGTTCCTTGCGCAAGCACCAATCCTTCTTGGACTAAGACTCCTACTAGGACTCTAAGAGAGATACAAACCGATCCACCATTAAGGGATTCGGCCAATTATGGTATACAAACCATACCTATTTCGAATAGGATTTTCTATGGGCGCATTTGACTTGTTGGAGGCGCCATCCCCTTTTCATCATGAATAACAATTGTTATTATTTGTTTTCACCATCTTGGACACTTGTTTTCACCATGATCATCTTGTTTTCACCATCTTCTAGTCTTGTTTTCATCATGTCTCCTTTGTTTTCACCACTTGTACATTTGTTTTCCAACTCCTCTTGATTGTTTTCCTCCATCATGTGTGTGTTATCAATAAACCTAATCATACATAAATGCATAGACTTAGGTAGTATAAAGTTCTCATAATCACAAATAGCATAATCAATAAGGAGTGAATTCACCTGTTGTTCTAGTAGCTTGGTCCTTGATCTTGTCATAGGTCCAAGTCTCACTTCATCTTGTTTAAGTGGGAATGTACTAGGGGATGTCCTCATCATCCTCCCCCTCTTGAAAAGCCTTGATGTCCACATCAAGATTCTCTCCATGATATGGTGTCAAATCCGAAACATTGAAGGAATTACTCACTCCAAATTCATCAATTGTAAGATCTATCTTGTAAGCATTATCATTTATTTTTGCAATCACTTTGTAAGGACCAGCACCTCGAGGCAATAATTTTGATTTCCTTAGCTTAGGGAACCTATCCTTTCGAAAGTGTACCCATACCAAATCTCCCTCTTGAAAAATAACCTCATTTCTCTTCTTATTTCTCCTTTGAGCAATATCCTTCCCTTTCTTCTCTATGGCATCCATTGTTTTCTCATGTATCTTCTTCACAAAATCAGCTCTTTTTGATGCATCCATGTTAATTCTCTCTTGAATAGGAAGTGGTAATAAATCAAGTGGTGTAGTAGGCTTGAATCCATAAACCACATCAAAAGGACATAATTGAGTAGTTGAATGCACAGCTCTATTATAGGCAAACTCCACATGTGGCAAACAATCTTCCCACTCCTTCAAATTTTTCTTGATCATAGCTCTCAATAATATGGACAAAGTTCTATTCACCACCTCGGTTTGTCCATCTGTTTGGGGATGACATGTTGTAGAAAATAGCAATTTTGTTCCAAGCTTCCCCCATAGTGTTTTCCAAAAGTAACTCATGAATTTCACATCTCTATCCGAAACAATTGTCCTTGGCACTCCATGTACTCTCACTATCTCCTTGAAAAAGAGTGTAGCAATGTGGGAAGCATAATCACTTTTGTGGCAAGCAATGAAGTGTGACATCTTGGAAAATCTGTCCACTACAAAATTGAGTCATGTCCGCTCTTTGTCCTTGGCAAGCCTAACACAAAATCCATACTTATATCTTCCCAAGGTGTTTTTGGTGTAGGCAATGGAGTATACAATCCGTGGGGCTTCAATTTGGACTTGGCTTTATTGCATGTGATGCACTTCTTCACAAATCTATACACATATCTCCTCATATGTGCCCAATAGAAATTTTCAGCCAACATAAGCAATGTTTTCTCACGTCCAAAGTGACCCATCAATCCACCACTATGAGATTCCTGCAATAACATCAAACGCAAAATACACTCAGGAATACATAGTTTGTTAGCTCTAAACAAAAATACATCATGTATATGATATTTATCCCAAGCCTTCACATTGGAACATTTAGTATAGGGTGTAGAAAATTCTTTATCTTGAGCATATAGTGGCTTTAATTCTTCTAAACCCGAAACTTGCACATCCAATTTATTTAGTAGCATATTTTTTTCTAGACAAAGCATCAGCTACCACATTATCTAATCCTTTCTTGTGTTTTATAATGTATGGGAAAGATTCAATAAATTCTACCCATTTAGCATGTCTTTTATTAAGATTGGATTGATTCTTTAAAAATTTCAATGCCTCGTGATCAGAATGTATAATAAATTCCTTTGGCCACAAATAATGTTTCCAAACCTCAAGAACTCTAACAAGTGCATACAATTCTTTATCATAGACAGAATAATTCAATTGTGCTCCATGTAATTTTTCAGAAAAATAAGCAATTGGTTTGTTTTCTTGCATTAACACACCTCCAATACCTATGCCACTAGCATCACATTCAATCTCAAATTGTTTATTAAAATTTGGTAGCATTAATATTGGGTCCGAAATCAACTTATTTTTCAAAGTATCAAAAGCAATATCTTGAGCAACCCCCCCCACTCAAAATTTACACCTTTCTTAGTCAAATCATTTAAAGGGGCAGCAATAGTACTAAAATCTTTCATAAATCTTCTATAAAATCCAGCTAGTCCATTAAACCTTCTTACTTGACTCACATTCATGGGAATTGGCCAATTTTTAATTGCTTAAATTTTAGATTCATCCAGTTCTATCCCATGTTTAGAAACAACATATCCAAGAAATATGACCTTATCTTTGCAAAAAGTGCACTTCTCTAAATTTCCATACAATTTATTTTCTCTTAGCACATGCAAGACTTGTCTAATTTGATCAATGTGTTCATGTTCATTGTGGCTATATATATGAGAATATCATCAAAATAAACAACCACAAATTTGCCAATAAAATCTCTCAAAACATGGTTCATTAATCTCATGAAAGTACTAGGTGCATTAGTTAATCCAAAAGGCATTACTAACCACTCATATAAACCAAATTTTGTTTTAAAGGTTGTTTTCCACTCATCCCCCTCTTTCATCCTAATTTGATGATAACCACTACGCAAATCAATTTTAGAGAAAACAGCACTACCACTTAATTCATCTAACATGTCTTCCAAACGTGGTATAGGATGACGATAACGAATAGTGATATTGTTAATTTCTCTACAATCTACACACATGCGCCATGTACCATCTTTTTTAGGAACTAAAATAACAGGAACATCACAAGGAGATAGGCTTATTCCAATATAACCTTTGTCAAGAAGATCTTGTACTTGTTTCTGAATTTCCTTTGTTTCTTGGGGATTTTTCCTATTGGGAGCTCGGTTTGGTAATGATGATCCAGGAATCAAATCAATTTGGTGCTCAATACCCCTCAATGGTGGCAAACCCGAGGGCACCTCTTCTGGAAAAACATCATCAAATTCCTGCAAAACATTAGAAACACCAATAGAAAGAGGAGTCATGTCATTAGAAACTAAAATTTCCCCCTTTTGCATGAGCACTATAGGTAGTAGGCTAGGATCATCCTCAAACTCTCTCAAATCCTCTTTGGTGGCAAACATTGTCAAAAGGCTCACTCCCTTATTTTTTCCACTCGGCCTAGGCTTGTTTTCACCCGCAGAAGTTGTGTTTTCACTCTTATTTTCTCGCTCACTCTCCTTCTCAAGATTCACTTCAACTTTCTGTCTTGATTCATTCACTATTTTTTGGGGTGTCATAGGCCTCAATATTATATCCTTATTATTCCAATTCAATTGATATGTGTTTTCTCTCCCATTGTGTATAATTTTTCTATCAAATTGCCATGGCCTTCCAAGCAATAGATGGCAAACCGACATGGGAACCACATCACACTCAATTGTATCCTTGTATGGTCCAATTTGGAACTCCACTCTCACAATTTGGCATACTCTTATTTCCTCCTTGTCATTGAGCCATTGAATATAGTATGGATGTGGATGTGGAATATATCTCAATCTTAGCTTTGCACATAAATCCTTGCTTGCTAAATTTCTGCAACTCCCTCCATCAATAATCACCTTGCAAGCCATTTGAGGACCAACAATTGCCTTGGTTTGAAATAGATTGCATCTTTGGCTCTCATCACTAGGAACAATACTCAAAGCTTGTGTGCAAACAATGGTTGGATAATTTGTAGCAAAAGCATCAATAGGACCATCATAATCATCATAGGTATCCTCCTCATTAGGATCAGCATCATCTCCAGCCTCATACTCATCATCTCTATCCGAAACAATTGTCCTTGGCACTCCATGTACTCTCACTATCTCCTTGAAAAAGAGTGTAGCAATGTGGGAAGCATAATCACTTTTGTGGCAAGCAATGAAGTGTGACATCTTGGAAAATCTGTCCACTACAAAATTGAGTCATGTCCGCTCTTTGTCCTTGGCAAGCCTAACACAAAATCCATACTTATATCTTCCCAAGGTGTTTTTGGTGTAGGCAATGGAGTATACAATCCGTGGGGCTTCAATTTGGACTTGGCTTTATTGCATGTGATGCACTTCTTCACAAATCTATACACATATCTCCTCATATGTGCCCAATAGAAATTTTCAGCCAACATAAGCAATGTTTTCTCACGTCCAAAGTGACCCATCAATCCACCACTATGAGATTCCTGCAATAACATCAAACGCAAAATACACTCAGGAATACATAGTTTGTTAGCTCTAAACAAAAATACATCATGTATATGATATTTATCCCAAGCCTTCACATTGGAACATTTAGTATAGGGTGTAGAAAATTCTTTATCTTGAGCATATAGTGGCTTTAATTCTTCTAAACCCGAAACTTGCACATCCAATTTATTTAGTAGCATATTTTTTTCTAGACAAAGCATCAGCTACCACATTATCTAATCCTTTCTTGTGTTTTATAATGTATGGGAAAGATTCAATAAATTCTACCCATTTAGCATGTCTTTTATTAAGATTGGATTGATTCTTTAAAAATTTCAATGCCTCGTGATCAGAATGTATAATAAATTCCTTTGGCCACAAATAATGTTTCCAAACCTCAAGAACTCTAACAAGTGCATACAATTCTTTATCATAGACAGAATAATTCAATTGTGCTCCATGTAATTTTTCAGAAAAATAAGCAATTGGTTTGTTTTCTTGCATTAACACACCTCCAATACCTATGCCACTAGCATCACATTCAATCTCAAATTGTTTATTAAAATTTGGTAGCATTAATATTGGGTCCGAAATCAACTTATTTTTCAAAGTATCAAAAGCAATATCTTGAGCAACCCCCCCACTCAAAATTTACACCTTTCTTAGTCAAATCATTTAAAGGGGCAGCAATAGTACTAAAATCTTTCATAAATCTTCTATAAAATCCAGCTAGTCCATTAAACCTTCTTACTTGACTCACATTCATGGGAATTGGCCAATTTTTAATTGCTTAAATTTTAGATTCATCCAGTTCTATCCCATGTTTAGAAACAACATATCCAAGAAATATGACCTTATCTTTGCAAAAAGTGCACTTCTCTAAATTTCCATACAATTTATTTTCTCTTAGCACATGCAAGACTTGTCTAATTTGATCAATGTGTTCATGTTCATTGTGGCTATATATATGAGAATATCATCAAAATAAACAACCACAAATTTGCCAATAAAATCTCCCAAAACATGGTTCATTAATCTCATGAAAGTACTAGGTGCATTAGTTAATCCAAAAGGCATTACTAACCACTCATATAAACCAAATTTTGTTTTAAAGGTTGTTTTCCACTCATCCCCCTCGTTCATCCTAATTTGATGATAACCACTACGCAAATCAATTTTAGAGAAAACAGCACTACCACTTAATTCATCTAACATGTCTTCCAAACGTGGTATAGGATGACGATAACGAATAGTGATATTGTTAATTTCTCTACAATCTACACACATGCGCCATGTACCATCTTTTTTAGGAACTAAAATAACAGGAACATCACAAGGAGATAGGCTTATTCCAATATAACCTTTGTCAAGAAGATCTTGTACTTGTTTCTGAATTTCCTTTGTTTCTTGGGGATTTTTCCTATTGGGAGCTCGGTTTGGTAATGATGATCCAGGAATCAAATCAATTTGGTGCTCAATACCCCTCAATGGTGGCAAACCCGAGGGCACCTCTTCTGGAAAAACATCATCAAATTCCTGCAAAACATTAGAAACACCAATAGAAAGAGGAGTCATGTCATTAGAAACTAAAATTTCCCCCTTTTGCATGAGCACTATAGGTAGTAGGCTAGGATCATCCTCAAACTCTCTCAAATCCTCTTTGGTGGCAAACATTGTCAAAAGGCTCACTCCCTTATTTTTTCCACTCGGCCTAGGCTTGTTTTCACCCGCAGAAGTTGTGTTTTCACTCTTATTTTCTCGCTCACTCTCCTTCTCAAGATTCACTTCAACTTTCTGTCTTGATTCATTCACTTTTTTTGGGGTGTCATAGGCCTCAATATTATATCCTTATTATTCCAATTCAATTGATATGTGTTTTCTCTCCCATTGTGTATAATTTTTCTATCAAATTGCCATGGCCTTCCAAGCAATAGATGGCAAACCGACATGGGAACCACATCACACTCAATTGTATCCTTGTATGGTCCAATTTGGAACTCCACTCTCACAATTTGGCATACTCTTATTTCCTCCTTGTCATTGAGCCATTGAATATAGTATGGATGTGGATGTGGAATATATCTCAATCTTAGCTTTGCACATAAATCCTTGCTTGCTAAATTTCTGCAACTCCCTCCATCAATAATCACCTTGCAAGCCATTTGAGGACCAACAATTGCCTTGGTTTGAAATAGATTGCATCTTTGGCTCTCATCACTAGGACAATACTCAAAGCTTGTGTGCAAACAATGGTTGGATAATTTGTAGCAAAAGCATCAATAGGACCATCATAATCATCATAGGTATCCTCCTCATTAGGATCAGCATCATCTCCAGCCTCATACTCATCATCTCTATCCGAAACAATTGTCCTTGGCACTCCATGTACTCTCACTATCTCCTTGAAAAAGAGTGTAGCAATGTGGGAAGCATAATCACTTTTGTGGCAAGCAATGAAGTGTGACATCTTGGAAAATCTGTCCACTACAAAATTGAGTCATGTCCGCTCTTTGTCCTTGGCAAGCCTAACACAAAATCCATACTTATATCTTCCCAAGGTGTTTTTGGTGTAGGCAATGGAGTATACAATCCGTGGGGCTTCAATTTGGACTTGGCTTTATTGCATGTGATGCACTTCTTCACAAATCTATACACATATCTCCTCATATGTGCCCAATAGAAATTTTCAGCCAACATAAGCAATGTTTTCTCACGTCCAAAGTGACCCATCAATCCACCACTATGAGATTCCTGCAATAACATCAAACGCAAAATACACTCAGGAATACATAGTTTGTTAGCTCTAAACAAAAATACATCATGTATATGATATTTATCCCAAGCCTTCACATTGGAACATTTAGTATAGGGTGTAGAAAATTCTTTATCTTGAGCATATAGTGGCTTTAATTCTTCTAAACCCGAAACTTGCACATCCAATTTATTTAGTAGCATATTTTTTTCTAGACAAAGCATCAGCTACCACATTATCTAATCCTTTCTTGTGTTTTATAATGTATGGGAAAGATTCAATAAATTCTACCCATTTAGCATGTCTTTTATTAAGATTGGATTGATTCTTTAAAAATTTCAATGCCTCGTGATCAGAATGTATAATAAATTCCTTTGGCCACAAATAATGTTTCCAAACCTCAAGAACTCTAACAAGTGCATACAATTCTTTATCATAGACAGAATAATTCAATTGTGCTCCATGTAATTTTTCAGAAAAATAAGCAATTGGTTTGTTTTCTTGCATTAACACACCTCCAATACCTATGCCACTAGCATCACATTCAATCTCAAATTGTTTATTAAAATTTGGTAGCATTAATATTGGGTCCGAAATCAACTTATTTTTCAAAGTATCAAAAGCAATATCTTGAGCAACCCCCCCACTCAAAATTTACACCTTTCTTAGTCAAATCATTTAAAGGGGCAGCAATAGTACTAAAATCTTTCATAAATCTTCTATAAAATCCAGCTAGTCCATTAAACCTTCTTACTTGACTCACATTCATGGGAATTGGCCAATTTTTAATTGCTTAAATTTTAGATTCATCCAGTTCTATCCCATGTTTAGAAACAACATATCCAAGAAATATGACCTTATCTTTGCAAAAAGTGCACTTCTCTAAATTTCCATACAATTTATTTTCTCTTAGCACATGCAAGACTTGTCTAATTTGATCAATGTGTTCATGTTCATTGTGGCTATATATATGAGAATATCATCAAAATAAACAACCACAAATTTGCCAATAAAATCTCTCAAAACATGGTTCATTAATCTCATGAAAGTACTAGGTGCATTAGTTAATCCAAAAGGCATTACTAACCACTCATATAAACCAAATTTTGTTTTAAAGGTTGTTTTCCACTCATCCCCCTCGTTCATCCTAATTTGATGATAACCACTACGCAAATCAATTTTAGAGAAAACAGCACTACCACTTAATTCATCTAACATGTCTTCCAAACGTGGTATAGGATGACGATAACGAATAGTGATATTGTTAATTTCTCTACAATCTACACACATGCGCCATGTACCATCTTTTTTAGGAACTAAAATAACAGGAACATCACAAGGAGATAGGCTTATTCCAATATAACCTTTGTCAAGAAGATCTTGTACTTGTTTCTGAATTTCCTTTGTTTCTTGGGGATTTTTCCTATTGGGAGCTCGGTTTGGTAATGATGATCCAGGAATCAAATCAATTTGGTGCTCAATACCCCTCAATGGTGGCAAACCCGAGGGCACCTCTTCTGGAAAAACATCATCAAATTCCTGCAAAACATTAGAAACACCAATAGAAAGAGGAGTCATGTCATTAGAAACTAAAATTTCCCCCTTTTGCATGAGCACTATAGGTAGTAGGCTAGGATCATCCTCAAACTCTCTCAAATCCTCTTTGGTGGCAAACATTGTCAAAAGGCTCACTCCCTTATTTTTTCCACTCGGCCTAGGCTTGTTTTCACCCGCAGAAGTTGTGTTTTCACTCTTATTTTCTCGCTCACTCTCCTTCTCAAGATTCACTTCAACTTTCTGTCTTGATTCATTCACTTTTTTTGGGGTGTCATAGGCCTCAATATTATATCCTTATTATTCCAATTCAATTGATATGTGTTTTCTCTCCCATTGTGTATAATTTTTCTATCAAATTGCCATGGCCTTCCAAGCAATAGATGGCAAACCGACATGGGAACCACATCACACTCAATTGTATCCTTGTATGGTCCAATTTGGAACTCCACTCTCACAATTTGGCATACTCTTATTTCCTCCTTGTCATTGAGCCATTGAATATAGTATGGATGTGGATGTGGAATATATCTCAATCTTAGCTTTGCACATAAATCCTTGCTTGCTAAATTTCTGCAACTCCCTCCATCAATAATCACCTTGCAAGCCATTTGAGGACCAACAATTGCCTTGGTTTGAAATAGATTGCATCTTTGGCTCTCATCACTAGGAACAATACTCAAAGCTTGTGTGCAAACAATGGTTGGATAATTTGTAGCAAAAGCATCAATAGGACCATCATAATCATCATAGGTATCCTCCTCATTAGGATCAGCATCATCTCCAGCCTCATACTCATCATTGGCATTAAGAAACATAACCTTCTTGTTTGGGCAATCCCTCTTAAAATGACCTTTACCTCCACAAGTATGACATGTGATATGTCTATTTGTTGGAGGAGGTGTACCACCACTAGAACCCGAAGTATATGATGTTGTTTTCTTTGAACTTGTTGTATTTGTCTCGGGTTTGGCACTAGTATTCCCACGGGTTGCAGCAATTGGAGGTGTAGGTGATGAAAAAATTGATTTTTGTGAAGGAAAAGTCCTCCTAGCACTCACTTGTAGCTCCTCATTCAACCTCTTCCCGGCCTCCCTTGATTGATGCAATAATTCACTCATATTGGCATATTGGACATGCCTCACAAAGCTTCTAATTTTGAATTGCAATCCACTCAAAAATCTTTGCATAGTTTGTTCAGGTTCTTCTCTAACCCGAGCCCTTTGAATGATTAATTCCATCTCCTTGTAATAAGCATCAACTGTTTTATAGCCTTGCTTCAATTGTTGTAACTTGTCATAGAGAGTTATAATATAATTCTTGGGAACAAATCTATCCCTTAGCAATTGTTTCATCTCTCTCCATGTGTTCACCTCTTCTTCTTCATTTTCTTCTCTCAATCATGTAATGCCATCCCACCACAAGAGAGAATAGCCATCAAATGAAGAAGATGCAAGTTTCACTTTCCTCTCCTCGGGATACTCATGGATTCTCCATAATTTCTCAATTTTGAGCTCCCACATCAAGTACTCTTCCACATCTTCAGAATCACAAGCAAGACTAGGGATATAGAATTTTGGTTTTCCCAAGCCATCATCCTCTCTATTATTTTCCAATGGTACTCTTGTTGCCAATCCTCCATGGCCTCCATTGATATTTCCTCTCCCATCATCAATTGGAGCAATAGATTGAGGTCTTTGTTGTAGTTGTTCCACTAGAGTTGATAGATTTGTCATTTGTTGTGTCAAAGTCCTCAAAGTGTCTTGAATATTATTGACAGATTCTTGTGATGCACAAGCATCTATCCTCAAATCAAGAGTAGTCATCTCCTTTCTCAACTCTTCAGCAGTCTTATCAACTTCATGAGAAATTTTGTTGTACATATTATCTCTTAGTGCTTCATAATAATTCCATTGCACCAAGTCCTCGGGTTTCTTCTTTGCCTGCACATCAACATCACTAGAAGAACTCATGATTAACTTGTTAGTAACAAAATAATCAATGGGTTTGTGGTGCCTCTCACAACTCACTCAAAACCAAGCAAAGATGGCTTCACTTAATGTTCCAAGAGTGCAAAGGATCAACTTACCAACAAGGAGCAATGAATAATGTGCTTTGGTGTGAGAAGAGAATAACCGATCTATCAAGTATCACAATGCAAACAGGGTTTTTGGTGGGGCTTGGCTGGGATTCCTAACAACACCAAAATAACAACTCCAATACACTGTCTAATGTGATGAAAATTACTAAAGGAAACACACTCACACTTGGAGACAAATGTGGCTTAGCAATTATATGGTATAGATATTGCAAGCACTAGAAAGAAACTAGCAAATACTCAATGAAAACAGGCACAAGATTTCTCAATTGTCCACAAAAATATCCAATATGATAAGCTTCCACTAGTGAAAATGTAGCATGGCCTCTTTTGATTTTTCTTTCTTTCTATTTTTTTATACTTTTGCCTTTTTCTCTATTTTTTGATTTTTTCAATGGCCTTTGAATCAACTAGGAGCAACAATATGATGGAAAACAGAAAAGTGGACAGAAAATTGATCAAATTGAGCAGCCTGTTAGAGCAATAAAACAGCTAGTCTTTGGGTTTTGGTACCTAAATATGGCTGTAGAATGGCTTTAGCTAAGGCTTATCAAGGATCAGCACAAGAACCTAGAGATAAAAAAGGAGTGAAAAAAAGAAAAACTACAAAAATCTATGAAGAAACGAGCTCACGGCAGAGATTCTAGCCCACGACAGAAAAATGACCGAAATTGTGTCGTACGGTAGCGATTCGGTGGGAAAACAGCCCACGGCAGAGCTCACGGCAGCGCGCGCGGTGTGTGTGGGGTGTGTGTGTTGCGGGTGGGTTGCGGTAGGGCGCGCGATGGATATTTTATGGGTGCGGTGTGGTGAATCCGATAGGTGCTAGGATGGTGCGGGGAAGTGGCGGCAGCGGCGGCAGCGTTTTGACGCAAAAACAGACCCACGGCAGGAGTCCGATTAGAACTAGGACAGCGGCCACGGCAGGGAAACTGCGGGTTTTTCTGCCACTGTAGGAAACGAATTGCAATCCGATTATAACAAGAACCCCGAGCACAATTAGAACAACACTTTTCCGCAACAAAAGCAACTCGAAAAACTACATCACCTTGCAAACAAGATGTAGGTCTAGACTTTCCCGAGAGATGAAACACACGGCAGGAACTATTTTGTGAGATTTTTTGGTATAGATTTAAACATAAAATAACTAGATGAACCCTAACCCTAAAAGATGAAAATCTAAAAACAGAAAAACAGATACGCAAATCGACAATAAACAACAATTAGAGTAGCAATTAGGTGTTGATCTAGTCTCTGGCAAAATCTAACCTAATATATTTAGCTTTTTCTGGATAGGAAATAAAAACACTAGACTAAAGATAAATTTGCTCACCGAGTAAACCTGAGGCTCTGATACCAAGATGATATGGGGTGGCCCAATCTTCTCAATGAGCTTCTCTCTCTTTTTGTGGATTTTCTGATAATTAGATAACTAGTGCTACATTGAGACCTCTCACTTAGCAGAACCCTGTTGCCAGATGCAACAACAATCAAGCTCTTTGGATATTCTCAACTACACACTCTTGTACAAGTAATCAAAGATCACAAGTGGTCCTGTATGCCCCTATTCCCAGATGGAATAACCAGATATCACGCAACTTTGCAAGGGTAAACTTCAAGTAGTATGCTTAGCAGCAATACAAACTAGAGGCTAGGGTTTTGTATTTTGGTTTAAATTGGTTCTAAACTCCACAACTCGCAGGAGGGGAGTATATAAGAGGGAGGGGTGCGGCCACAAAGGGGTTCCTTGCGCAAGCACCAATCCTTCTTGGACTAGGCTCCTACTAGGACTCTAAGAGAGATACAAACCGATCCACCATTAAGGGATTCGGCCAATTATGGTATACAAACCATACCTATTTCGAATAGGATTTTCTATGGGCGCATTTGACTCGTTGGAGGCGCCATCCCCTTGTCATCATGAATAACAATTGTTTTCATAGGAATAACAGTTGTTATTATTTGTTTTCACCATCTTGGACACTTGTTTTCACCATGATCATCTTGTTTTCACCATCTTCTAGTCTTGTTTTCATCATGGCTCCTTTGTTTTCACCACTTGTACATTTGTTTTCCAACTCCTCTTGATTGTTTTCCTCCATCATGTGTGTGTTATCAATAAACCTAATCATACATAAATGCATAGACTTAGGTAGTATAAAGTTCTCATAATCACAAATAGCATAATCAATATGGAGTGAATTCACCTGTTGTTCTAGTAGATTGGTCCTTGATCTTGTCATAGGTCCAAGTCTCACTTCAGCTTGTCTAAGTGGCAATGTACTAGGGATATCCTCATCAGTAGACCTTTTGTATCATGCCTAGGAGCCCCGCTCGGTTTGGGTATCCGTTGGCTCCCTGGTTTGCAGCGGGTGGCAGCGGTAGCGCGGCTAGCGCCACGTTCTGGTGTCCTGGTGGAGGCAGGGGTGGCGGCTGGTATCCGGCGGCTCCCCTGGGAGTTGCGGTTATCCCTGGTTAACGGTGTCCCTGTGCTTCTTCGTGTAAGCCTCGTGGATGTCCTAGAATTTTCGGCAGTCTTTGAGGAGATCTGTTGAATGATTTTTCAGCCTGCTAACGACTAAAGAAAACTTGAATTGCCTGCGTGCCCAAGTTTCATTTAAAAAATTCCTTACTTCTCTAAGCATTATCTGATTGCGTATGTGTTGGGTTACTGGAGCTAGTTAGTAAAAATGCCCTTAGAATGATCCATGTTTCCGAGTTTAAACTGATTGGTTACACCCAGTTACTCGGCATGACGATTCATAATGCTATTGAGCCATTTCAAACACTAAGGACAGTTAAAACATATACGCCAGAGAACTTAGAAGATAAAGGAATAGTAAAATCCGAAAACCTTGCAAAGAATTTCATAATTAAATTCTGCAAAAGGCGAAGTTCTCATTCATGCAAATAGAATCATTACAATTTGAATTACATTGTAAAAGTACAGTAATGCTCCTATCTGTCTACTTTCACCATCCAGGTTCAAGGCGGCCATTCAAGCATCCGACTCTTCCTCGCTGCTATCGTCTTCGAGGGCTGCAGGGATCTCCTCTTCTGGATAGGTGATGGAGATATTCACCATGCAGGCAATCTTGGTGGCATAGCCTTTGATTTCATCAAAATTGTATTCCGCTGAGCTTCCGTGTATCCTTGAGGGATACCGGACGCCACGCGCCAAGACTTTGCACCAGGGTAGTGCATACGCATAAGGCCAAGCGCCATGCGTGCACCGCCCCGTGCAGCGGAACGTAGGATGGATTACCGGGACTCCGCCACCTCCATGATGGCACCCGGAAGTTTTTCAACTTCCGAGAACTCCCCAGTCCTTGAGGGAATGAACTTGTTGACCAGCTGCATGCCAGCAGCTCTGATAGAAGTCCAGGTCTTCCCAAAAGCTCGGATTCTATCAATCCGAGAAAGATCTGGGCTATCTCCTGTTTTTCAGCAAAAACAACCAAGAAGGTTAAGTAAAAAGGCAGAGAAACACAGCAAGACTGGGAAGAATGGTAAACGCAGAAAAAACTTACCGACAAGTTTGTCAATTTCGGAGCCTTCCTCCAGGCGCAGGTTCAGAGCAGCCTCCAAGTCCCGAATGATGGACTGGTCCTTCTCCGCCTGTGCGGAAGCCTTGGATTGAGAAATTCCAAGGGCTAGATTACTGGCTTCCAGATCTTTTTGAGCCTTCACAAGATCCTTGTGAAGGTCCAAATTCTCCTTTCGGAGAAACTCGGCATTGCCGTCGTCTTCAGCTATTTGCTCGGCCTTAGCCAAAGCAGCTGGAAAGCAAGGAAAATTCCGAGTTTAGAAACCTTCCGAAATAAGTACTTAGACAAAAAGTTGCATCGAAAACTTCAGAGGAAAAACGCTTAACTGTTGTTTCCGACAACGCCAGCTGAGACGATGCCAGCTCTGTCTCTCTCTCCTCAAGAATAGAAAGAAGATTTCTAACTTCTTTATTCTTGATGGAGAGTTTGTTGAAAACTTCCATGTTAATGGCTTCAGCGGTTTGCTAGAACATGGCAAGGAAAAGAATGAACATAAAGCATCAAGACAAAAAAGCATACATTTTGTTTAATGCTTGGGGGCTAGAGTTACATACCTGGCTCATTCGTTGCAAACCCGCCAAGTTTTCATTGAACCCTTTTGCGTATTCTGCAAAAAGAGTTCCGGTTGCGCTTAGGCCGTCGTTGATGATCTTGAAGTCCTTGTCAAAGGTGGGAATCTCCTCGTCGAATGTCCGAGAAGATTTTCCCACCTCTGGAGCCGCCCTTTCCCTCGTGTCATCGTTCGACACAACGGGCTGGCTGGGCTCTAGCGGCTTGGTGGTGGGGGCTGCAGCATGCTCTTCCGCCATCGTGGACGGTGTGTCCGGAGCGATGACGGGAGAAGGTTGAGCGCCTCGGCTGGACACAACTTTGTGTTTCTTCAGCTTCTTCGGCTTTAGGTTGGAGGGAGGTAGGCTAAAAACCAAAAACCCGGAAAAGTTAAAACTCCGAAGACGAAAGAAAAATTTCGACAAAAGAAAAATAACCCGGATGATCTAACCTGGAGGTGGCGACGGGACTTCCGTCAAGGTCGATAACTTCCTCAGAGGAAGGAATCTTCTTGCGCTTGCGCCCACCTGTAGAGGCGGTACGCAATGCATCCAGCTCAGCTTCGGAGGCTAGCTCCGAGTCTGGAAGTTCAGCAATCTGTTGAAAATAAAAATCAGGGTTAGAAGCGAAAAAATCCGAGAAAGAATGTCAAACTCTACCCAAATAACGGAAAAAATACCTTGGGAGCCGGAATGTCGGCCGTATACATCGGCCGACTCGCTTCGTATTGGTCGCGTGATGTGACCAACTGGTTCACGCGCCGTCGAAGATCCCTCGCGGACCAGTCTTTGCTGGTTGTCCGCATTTGGTCGTTGGCACCCGTGTAGTCGCAAAGAAGGCGGCCACCGTGATTGGCCAACGGCTGGATCCGCCTATCTAACCAGCAAAGGACCGTGTCCATGCCGTTAGAGGTGGATCGGAAGAAGTGAGCTTGGCGATGCGCCGCTTGATCCTTAGAAGATCAGGCGGCAGAACTTGGACGGCTTCTGTTCCCCAATTGTCTTGGGGAACAGCGGCAGTGTTCGAGAAAGGTGGAACCCCGATGGCCTTTTTTGGGAAAGGCACATCGGGATGGTAGAAGAAGGAACCCGTCCAAAATTTGACGGATTCCGATGTCTTGATCTTGGGGAAACAATCTTCCCTAAATCTCCGAAGAGTAAAGAAGATGGTTCCGTAAGTCGGGAGTGCGCCCTTCGAGGAGTTCCGCTTAACCCCGAAACAATACATCCAAAAATCTAACCTAGGTTCTAAGCCTAAGTAACCCTCGAATAAAGCCTGGAACCCGGCCATATAGAGAATGGAGTTGGGTGGCAGGTTATGAGGTTGGATGTTATAGTGGGAGAGGACTTGGAGGAAGAAAGCAGAAGGCGGTAATCCCATACCTCTTAAGAGATGGGAGGAGAGAAGAACCCTTTCGCCATCGTTCGGCATAGGTTCGTTCTCGTCCTCAGGGAGCCGCCATTTCCCTTTTAGGATCAGTCCCTCCTTTTCCAGGTTTGGAAGGAGGGCTGGCGGAATGCTGCAGGCAATCCAGTTGCCTGCAGTTTCCACCTCTTCGTCCGCTCCGGCGGCGGCGGACGCAGCAGCTTCCGCAGCGGCGAGCTCGTCGCCGAGAAGCTGGATCTTCTCCTCCGCCGTCTCAGGGAGCGAACGACGGGGAAGATACGGAGCTCGAGCCCGCAACGTTCGCGGCGGCGGAAAGATCACCTCCGCCCGCCGCAGAAGCCGCGGTCTTTTCCGGCTCGCCGCCGGTGCGCGTCGAAGATCCTAGCTGGGGATCTAAGTCGCTAATGATTTCGTCGATGGTGTGCGCGGCGGAGCGAGTGGGGGAAGACGGCGAGGATGCCATTGGGTGGCGGCGCGTTTCGACTCTGGTGGTGCTCTGGGTGCGATATGCGCTCGGGAACGGTTCATCGCTCAAGGGCTCGTGCGCAGCAATGGCGTGGAGAGTGAGAGTGCGGAAGGATTTCAGCGAGGACGAAGACGACTACTTATAGCCAGAAATCCGTCAAGATACGTGCCAACGGCTATTTTGACCGTTGGATGATCAACGCGTGTCACTCGCCGGAAAATCTGGGAAATGAAACGACAGGGTAATGATGGCTATCTCCTCGTTTCCCGTGAGAATCTGTCAGAGATACGTTACTGGGTTTCCCGCGTGAAACCCAAACGACCCTTACGTCAGCATGATTAAAGCGCTGACGTAGGAAGTTCCTTCTCCGCGAAGGATCGTGAGAGAAAAGCCGGATTTTCAGGATTCCGAGTTTCACGTTACCATCTCTTTTCAAAGAAGAATAAGAAGAATCAAGACTGCTGATCGAAATTTCTCGGACAAAGCACATTTGGCGAAAGGCGGCGAATCAGAGTTTTAATCCTTCTTGGGGCTACTGTCGGATATATACCAAATAGGGGTATATCAGATGGTAGTCAAAGTGCCGGATTACCAGGGTGGCCCAAGCGGTAGTGGGCTGTGGTCCATTGGGCGGCCTAGTCACGCACAGAAGCCGGATTCTCGAAGGACCCTGATCACGGCCCACGTGATCTGGCTTGGAGGAGAAGACGGATTCCTTACTTTCCAAGTTATAGTTACCATAGTCTTCTAGGTTTCCTATTCTGTAAGCCCTAATCCGGCTATTATATAAAGCCGGACAGGAGATAAGTTTGATAACGAAGAACAGAGAAGAGGCTATAGGCTAACTCGCCGGGAAGTCGATCCTCTGCGAATAGCTAGATCTAAACCTCACATTGTAATTCTATATCCAGGCTTTAGTCCTGATTAGTGAGAAGTGCAGGAGTAGGCACGTCGTACTGTCGCGACGTACCGAACCTGGGTAAATCCTGTGTTCACTGTCCACCACGCGATCACGTTACCCCACGTCTCTACCGTAGTCTCATGGCACCCCCGTCTATGAAAACTACTACGATGTCTCGACAGTACTAAATGCCATGTTCCATTTTTTATTAGTGCATCATACTCATTGTCCATGTCTTGCCTCCAATTTTTATTTTTTAATGCCTCAGCTAAATCATCAGGTTCTCCCGAAGTGGTTAGCAAGCCATACCTGACCACGGAGTTGCCACGTCTCGTGACAGTTTTATAATTTGTTCTTCCAATTTTCCCGTTTGCAACCTGGTGGTTGGTCGCACAGAATCAGGTGCAGATCCAGCAACCGCAGACGATCCTAGGGCCAATCTCGATGTAGGTCTTGGCTCAGAGGATTCGAGAACTGATCCCGATACAGATCCTGTCGTTGTCGTTGCAGCAGTGGGCCTGGATCCAGATCGCACGCATAGATTCTCCGCGTCAGGTCCGCCGGATCTGTTGTGGCTGTTGGCTCCAGTATGCCGCGCCTGCGACCCGTGTGTTGGTGTAGAGGATCTAAGGCGAATCTCATGTGTGGCCCCCCGGTGGCGCAGTCATGCGCACATACTATCGAAGACGGGGCGATGTGGCATCCCCGGATTGGTCCGTCGGTGGGCAAGATGATATCTCCTGCGCTGACGTCTGCATCGATCCCGAGGCGGATTCTCCTTCCGTGTCGGTTAAGGATCGTGGCGCCGCGTCCGCGCTAGAATCTGGTAGAATTAGGTGATCTTCCTCAGCATTTTGTTCCGCAGATTCATCATCTGAACTGAAATACTCTTCAACAACATGATTAGTGGCATTAGCAGGAATAACAGGCACATTAACCACACTTGGCTCAACACTTTGTTCTCCCCCTTGATCTAAGTATGGAGAGTTTGGAAGAAGCTGAATCTGAGATTTAAGGAGGGCACCGGCATTAGGATTTAGTTTCGAGAAAGGAAACAATGTTTCATCAAAGATAACATCCCTAGATATATATATACGACCAGAGGCAATATCGAGGCATCGAAAACCTTTGTGCATGTTACTGTAACCAAGAAAAACACACTGCTTGGAATGAATTTGCGAGTGTTATAGGGCCCTAGATTAGGCCAATATGCACAACCAAATTTTCTAAGAGAAGGATAATCTGGTTGTTCTTTGAAAAGAATTTCCAGCGGAGTAGACCAATCAAGAACTTAAGTAGTTATGCAATTTATAAGATATGTGGCAGTAATGAATGCTTCATCCCAATATTTTAATGGCATAGATGCATGCGCAAGAAGAGAAAGGCCAACTTCGACAAGGTGTCGGTGTTTTCGTTTGGCCGACCCATTTTCTTGATGAGCATGTGGACATGAGACATGGTGAGTGATGCCAATTTTCTTGAAGAAGGAATTTAATTTTGCATACTCGCCTCCCCAATCTATTTGCATGGTGATGATTTTATGACCAAGACGCCTCTCAACAAGAGTTTGAAATTCATGAAATATATCAAAAACTTCGGATCGATTTTTAAGTAAGTAAATCCATGTGAATTTATTGAAGTCATCTATAAAACTGACATAATAATTCTTTCTTCCAACAGAGTCAGGGGCAGAGCCCCAAACATCAAAGAAAACAAGTTCTAAAGGAACACTCGATTTACTAATAGATTTAGGATAGGGGAGCCGATGATGCTTGCCCTATTGACATGCGTCACAAATTGACTCCTTATTGAAATCACTCAAGCAAGGAAGTTTATTTTTACTAACACCTCTTCGAACAACAGAAAGAGCTGGATGGCCTAAACGGCTATAGCATTTTGAAGATGATGGCTTGATTGCGACAGAAGCTTGCTTGGTGATGTTCGAAATTGGATAGAGACCATTCTGACATGGTCCCCTACGAAGAACCCTCTTCGTGTCCCGATCCTTTATACAAAATAAGGAAGGGTGAATTTCAAGGAATACATCATTGTCATGAGTGAGCTCAGAAGCGAATGCAAGATTTTTTGTTGCTTGAGGAATATATAGGGCATTGTTTAGATGAAGATTCTTAGAGGGTGTGTGAACAAAAGTATTGACAATGTGGCTAATGTCCATACATGCACCGTCGACGGTGTGAACTTGGTCGTGCCCCTGATATTTCTCATGAGTGGTCAGGCGATCGAGCTCCGCCGCGATGTGGCCGGTAGCGCCTATGTTGATGACCCACTCGTCGTTGCCACCAGGGTTGTTGTTGTAGGCAGCCGAAGCAGATCGCTCGTGGGGTACGAAGTTCTTGTTGTAGCGACGCCAGCTGTCCTTCACAACGTGTCCCTGCACGTTGCAAAGCTGGCATCGAGGGCGATCTCCCTCTTGCTGGTTGCCACGGTCGTGGCCTGAGTTGTTGTAGCCACCACGGCCACTGCCTTGGCCTTGATTATTGCCACCTTGTCCACCATATGATGGATTTCCGCGCCTGGGGCCAGTGTTGGTGTAGTTGTCGTGGCCGCCACCGCCACGGTAAAAACCGCCGCGTCCTCCTCGAGTGGCGGCGTTCGCCGAGGATTGAGAGGAGCCGCTACCATGAAGAAGGTGTTGGCGACTCTCAAAGTTGAGGAGCTGGGAGTAGAGGTCACTCACGGTGATCGGTGTGTCCCTGGCAAGGATGGCGGCGACCAGAGCATCATACTTCTCATCGAGGACGGCAATGATATAGGACACCATGTCTTCGTCATCTAGTGCCTTGCCGACAGAACTCATCTCATCACCGTAGCCCTTCATCATGGCGACATACTTGCCCATAGTAATGCCAGGGAGCTTCTTGGTTGTGGCAAGGGCAATGCGTGTGTTGACGGTGCGTGCGCGCCTATTGCGCCGAACATGGCGATGATGGCCTCCCAGAGTTATTGTGCGGTGTGGGTGTTGAGCACGTGAGTAATGATCTCGCGAGTCAGCGAGTTGAAGATGAAGTTGTAGAGCTGCTGGTCCCGAGCCACCCACCTGGCGTACTCGGGGTTGGGGACCTTCTTGGCGACATCTCCTGTGCCGACCATGATCTCCATATCAGGAGATTTGGATGATCCATCGATGAAGCTCACCATCTGTGCACCGCGAATTGCTGGCAGCACCAGGACCTTCCAGAGCAGAAAGTTGCCCTTTTCTAGCTTCTCAGAGATCCCTTGGGTGAACGGCGATGCCGTGTTGGAGGAGCTGGACGCCATTGGCGGGGATGGTTTCTAGATGTGGAGAGATTTGGAGGTTGGCTCTGATACCATGTAAACGATACCAGGTTTTAGGTGTAAGGCGTTGTACCTCGTTAGAGGCCGCCGTTCCGTGTTAAATAGAGGCAGGAAGAGCCCCTGACGTGGCTTACAAGTTGAGTGTTTGTTACACGGTTAAAAGAATTAGGTCATATCCCTTATAACTCGAGATAGACCAAAACAGCAGAGGTTAGGATTGCTAATGCTAACTAATACCGCTAAGAACTAGTACTCATGCAAATAAATAGATTTGAGGTGCATCCGGCTAATCTTGAACGGCTAAATCTGGCAAAAATACAAGGCCTGATATTGGACAGTGACGAACATATATGATGTGATGCAAGAAAATCAAGGAATCAAGTGGTGTGATCCATGCACACCTACAGCAGGAACTAAACTCTCGATGGATACTAGGACGAAAAATATTTGTGTGTTGACTGCCGACTCATAGAAAACAAATATCCGAGAGAGTAGTAATAGAACAGCGTAACTAACCTCCTCCCCAGCCAGCTCTTTTTGGTTCTCTAGTACTCCTTCCCCTAGGAATGTCCTCCGATGTGTGAGTGTGGGAGTGTGGGTGCAGTCTACTGTACGGGAAGTCAGGGGTATTTATACTGCCAAGAGTGTGTGGAAGCCTCCGGGATAAACATGATCGTTCCCATTTATTTTTATTCCTAGAGTGATCCTTATCAAGTAATCATTGTCGGTTCAAGGCAAGAGTAATCGGTGTGCAAGGCATAGTGTGTCTCCAAATAAGACAAGAATTCCGGCAACTTAGTTTGCAAGGCAGCACAAGAAAATCTTTCTATTCAGCTCTCCTAGCTCTCTGGCTTCATAAATTAGATTCCAAACCTTATTTCTGTATTGGGATACTGCATCCCCTCTTATCTATGACATCGCATAAAAGAGAAATTGTACGGTTGAAAAGGCCTTGGAGGATGACCTTTGGATTTCTCAAATCAATGTTCAGGAGGGTTCTCCCTTGAACACCTCACCTAATTTGTCAAACTTTGGGAGATGGTTGCCACAGTTCAACTCGAACCCAACACGTCGGATACGATCACATGGAAATTTTCCAAAGATGGGAACTACTCTTCGGCCTCGGCCTATAAGATGTAATTTTTAGGCCACACCTCCTCCTTGATGCCTTTTAGGATTTGGAAACCTTGGGCCCCTCCAAAATGCAAGATCTTTGCTTGGTTGGTCGTTTAAATGCGGATTTGGACGACGGATATACTTGAGAAATGAGGATGGCCAAATTGTGACTTACGTAAAGATTTGCAACCAAGTGAAAGATCAACCGCACACATCTCTTCCAATGCCGTTTCATGAAGAGAATTTGGTCAACCTTGAAGATAACTTCTGGCCTACATGACGTTGCCCCCAGCTAAGTCCTTGTCCCCGGATGAGTGGAATACGCTTGACTCCGTCATGAGTGGTGAAACGATGTGAATCACAATAAACGAGATGCAAGGAGGATATTGGCTTGTCTAGCTATGCTTTGTCTCTTGGAGAATTTGGAGAGAAAAAAAAAATCAAAGAGGCGGCGGTGATGTGGTGTCTTGGCCAGGGCAAAGGTGTCGACTAATGTAACGCCATGAGAATAGGATTTATTTGTCGATTAAGAATAGGCTTTATTTGTCGATTAATGTAATGCCGCGAAAGTAGGCTTTATTTGTGACTTCACATTTTTGGTCAAGGGGTACCTTGTAAACAACCTCTAAAACTCCTTATTTAATGAAAATGGCGCATTATATGATAATCCCTCTGTAACATTCCAAGTATGAAACATCCCTTAGAATGTTTTGTTTCTTGTTTTAAATTCAAGCAATGCATCATGTCATCATCTCATTGCATTTGTTTTATTTTTGTTTGCATTGTTACTATTTGTTTTCCATCTATTTATCTTGTTTTCATAATCAAACTCAAACAATTTCAAATGGTTATTTCATACTTGATCTGTTACAACTTGTGGAATAAAAATAACAAATGAAAACAACCAAATTGTTCCATTTTATTCCATGTTAAGCACTCATTAAATTGTTGGGTTTAATCAAACCATTAGTTCAATCAATAATTCCTTAATGTTCACTTATTAATTTGTTGCTTTAAATCAATCAATTAATCCAACCAATTAATTCAAATCACCTGCATTTTCAAATCAAAGCCATCAAACAAGCAACTAACTTGAGTTATGAAATCTCTAAGCAAATCAACTAATTTCAAACATTTAATCTATAGGGGCCACCCTATAAAAATGCTTTGATTTCTTGTTATTAATCAATATTAGAATTCATCCAATTTGGTTTCAAATACAAACATTATTTTAAAATGTCAACTTTTGCAAACCAATCTTGGAAATTGTTTTCTAATTACCTAAATATCTTAACCTAATTTTTCTGAAATTTTTCCTAAACAAAAATCTATCCTTTTCTTCCAAATCTGTTTCAGCAAAAAAAAACAGAAGAAAAAAATAAAATGAGCAGCAGCTAACTAGCGCGCGCGGCAGCTAGCAGCAGCCCAACCCATCTAAACTACAGCGCGCGCAGCCCAGCCCGCCTACAGCGCCCCGTACCGCTTCGAAATTTGTGCGGCTCTTCTGCTAGACGTACGGCGCGCATCCGCGGCCTCCACGTCGGAGTACGGCGGCGCCCGACGGCCACCAGCGCCCCCGCACCTCTATTTATCCCCCCTAGCCCCCTGGCAGACGCCCTAGCCCTAGACTCCCTCGCTCCCCGCGCCGCGCCGCCATCCTCTCTCTCTGTCGCACGCTCTCCTCTCTGTTCTTCTCACCGGCGGCTTCCACCTCTGAATATCGCCATGGCGCCGCCACCTCCCAACCCCTCCTAGCCAATTGACTACTGGAACCAGCTCGCCACCCTCTACTCTCCCTCTTGGACACCTGCGGGAGCACGGAGGAGCACGGATTCGTCGCCGTCATCGACCACCTCGTCACCGCCGTCGTCATCAGTGCGTCACCGTCGAGCCTCTGCCTCGATTACTTCCGGTGGTGAGCGTCCACCAACCCCTCCTCTCTCCCTCTGCTTGCTCACGGTTCTGCGCACGTTTTGCACCCCCAGATCCAGCCCTAGCGCGCGAGCACACGGTTGATCGCCGGCGAGCAACCTCGCTTCCGTCAGTCGTGGAAGCATTTGTTCGTCAGATAAAATTTCAGTTAGCGCGTTACTGAATGTTAACCTCCTTGCGTCTCTGAACCTGACAACAAACGCGCACTCACCGTACTGGCACCGTTCCCCTGCCCCGCACCGCGAGCTCGCGGGATCGATCCCCCGCGGCCGCAATACTTTTTCGCGATTTCCATCGCGCGCACGGCCCCACCTGGCAGTGGCTCCCTCTGCCACGCAAGCGCGCGGCGCCCACGCTGGCCCCCAGGCCCACGTGCAGTGGCTGTGGCTAGGCCACTGCACGGTAACAAAAGTTTGCACGCTCTGTTTTAATTCAAATCCTTTTTTTTAAAAAAAATGGCAGAATAAAAACCCAAACTTTAAACATTAATAACTTTTAAACTATAAGCCCAATTAATAAAAGTTGTATATGTTTATTGCTCCAAATTTTATTGTCTATCCAATTGTTCCATTTGTGTTTTGTTTTGAGTTTTCAAAATGCATTTAAAAATTCAAATTTGAATAATTCAAATGTAATTTGCAATAATTCATAAATAATTCATACTAATTCCAAATAAGGCAAATAAAATATGTTTTTCGTACCATTTTGAATATCCTATTCAAATATAAAATTTGTTTCCTGGTTTGAATAATTTAAATTGCCTAAATAATTTAATACTTGTTTAATTCATTTAAATTTGATAAAAATCATAACTTGCTCAAAATAAAATATTTTTGAACATGCAAGATATGTTTTCAAACCATCAAAGTGTGAAATTTTCAAATGTGAGTTTGAAATTATGATTTGAACAAATAAAATTCAAATAAAAATTCACACTTGTTTTAAATTCAATTAAAACTTGTTTAATATTGATTAATTCATAATAAATTCATCCTAATTCAAATTTCAATATTTGAAACATGTAATCCAACTAAAATTTGATGTCCTTTTCAAATATAAATTTTATTAATTGTTTTGCACACTTTGAATTGATGAAAACAATAATTGTTTGTGTGACATGTTTAAGTAACCAAATTTTCCCAAACTTAATAAATAATTTCCAAAACTTGTTAAATCCTTTTATCACTTGCATCTATCATTGTTATTTGTTGTTATTTTGCTATTGCCATCATGCATGCATCATGCTAACAACTTTCACCTAATAATTACTTATAAATCATTTGTTTCCAACTATTTCAATGGACCTTTTCCATATGCCACTCAAATTAGCATAGGGGTCCATTTAAATTGTGTTATCATGTTAGCTAGATTATTTTGATGCAACCATTAACTTGTCATGCATCATCTTGATTGTGCACAATGCCATGAAAATGATTGTTTACATTGTTGTTTTGTTTGTTTGCTTCTTCTCGAATAGACGACGACGTTGAGACAGACGATCCTTACAGCACCCCTTCTGAGGATCTAGCTCAGTACCCGGCTGCTGAGTTCGCACGCAAGTTATCACTCACATGAACCATTGTGTTCCTTTCAACCCTGGTTACCGATACTTTCCGTTGTCTATTTCTGCTAGCATTAGTGGTAGTTGTTTCTGTTACGAAACTATCACATGATTCCCTGAACCCTGATATTGCCTCACCACCCCTCCTACAACCCTATTGATTGAGCCAGTGTCTTACTAGTATGCTTAGGTTGTTTGCTCGAGTCTGTTACCCGTTACTTTCAGTTACTATATTTCATTATGTTTTGGGGGCTCGATGTTTAATCAATCAATCAATCATGCTAATATTACTGTTAATAATAATTTGATGATAAGGCACCGGCAGGAGGCCCTGTGTGGTTTTGAGGCCTGCTAGTGTCGACCCTAATAGGAAAAGGGTCTTGTCTACTGATCCATGATGAGCGCACTACCCGCATGTGGGAAGCGAGTATGGGCGCCCCCCTCAATTTGATTCGATTCGCATCTCGTCCAAATCATCTCATTTAGTTCGTGCTTTCTATTTGCCGCATGCATGTTTTTGCGAGCCCAGCGCAGGGTGGAACTTTTGTAGTCGGCATATAGGGGGACACGTTCTTAGAGTGCTATGAGGGTCCATTTTCTTCTGGGCTCGATTAGCCGTGCGCCCAAGGTGCTTTGGGCTTGATGCGGAGAAGAGTTGAGTTGTGTTGAGTGCCCCGCTTGGTGGGAGGCATCCCATCTGGCGGGTTATTCATACGTGTACGGCCAAATTGGTGCAACCCTGCAGGGATAATCTTCTCGAGAAGCCGTGTTTTCCGCGGTTATGGTTAACTTGGTGAAAGTACTGGCTAACAAGTACTCGGGACAACTTAAACCTAATGATTCACAATCTCACACCCCATGATTACAATTTGACTAGTAATAGGATTATTGTCACAATAACTTGATTCATCTTTAAGCCAACTGTGTGAGTTATCCTCGGATTGCTTCTTTGGGATAAGGGGCGAGATCCAGGATGGGTTTGTTTGATGTTATCTTTCAGTTGGTTACAACACTCGATCTTATCCCCTTTCTGATAGTTGGAAGTGATAGAATCTCTGAAGTTGGTTAGTGCAGCCAGTTGCAGCATCTTTTACATACCCCCTTTCTTCCGTTGAACCCAAGTCATCTGTGCTTGTGTTGACGGGTTATACTTTGGTGAACTGTGAGTCTTGCTTGCCAGTACGTCTATGTACTGACCCCTTTGGGGATGTGGTTTCCGCAGACTACGATTACGAGGATCCAGGTGACGGCTACTACGTGGAGTTTGACGAGGCTGCTGACGAGTGGTTAGCGGACCCGGGCAGGATCCGAGACATCGTGGATGGGCTCCGTCTTTATTTCAGTTTCCGGCTTCTTAAGCCTATTTGGATTTTGTCTGTACTCAGACCCCTTTGAATGCTTCCGCTGATGTAATGAATGCTATGTTGGGACATGTGTCCTCTAGATGATTGTATTTGCTATTTCTGCCTTAGTGAAGGCCATTTGCTACCTTATTTCTATCTTTTGTGTCGTAGAGGCATGTTGTGTTATCCTTTTGTTCAAAACCGTTGACGTACCATGTGTGTATGGTATGAAGTACGTCAATGGTAGTGTCCTGATTTCTATAGGATAGTTTACATCGACGGTGAACAGTAGCGATGGGTTGTCACATAAGTGTTGGCCTACTCGTAAGAGGACGCGGGTGCCGGAAAGCCCCGTAATCCCATCAGAATACTGTTCAGTTCGTACGGTGAGTATCCTATAGAAGTCCGGGTGCGACAAATGGTATCAGAGCCTGTCTGCCTGTACGATCCCTTTTTACTGGTCGCAGTTGAGTCTAGAAACTATTTTTTAGCTATATAGGAAAAATGAAACGTGAGAGTAGGAATTCTGCCATTTTTCTTCTTTCCCCACCCACCCACCCTTTTCTGGTAAGGAAGTGCAACGATGTTTTCTGTTCTCACCTAAACTTTCAAGTTAGGATTTCACGTGTTTTGGGTTCTCCGTAGTACCTCAGGAGTTTTTGGTCAAGAGTTTCCCGATGTTGCTTCAATATCCTGTTCTTTCAACATCCTTTTCGTCTGTTGAACCTTGTTGTTACTTTCCACATCAGTTCTTTACCGGAGTCTAATCAAAAACTTCCCCGATCATCTGCAGATGGATCTCAGGTTCTACCCGCAGGTGGTTCGGATGACTCGCTGTGAGAGCACCGCCGGTTATCCGGAGATGCTGAGAGACATGGTTACCTATCTGGGGTTCCATTGGGCACCAGAGTACCAGGTCTACGAGCAGCAGCGAGAGTTTGACCAGACCTACTACCAGGCTATCGTCTACATTCTGTCGGATGATGGCAGGAGAGTTGTCCACCGCTACGAGGCAGTAGGTTCCACAGTGGATATGTTCGTGCAGCAGGCAGCTTACGTGAGTCTCACCGTCCTCCGTGCTGACTACTGGGGGTTTGATGATTCCATCTATCGTCACATCCCCCGTGGTTACATCACGGCAGCGGGAGTTCACTTCACTCTCCACAGCAACCTGGATACCTACGAGTCTGATAGCTCCAGGCTGCACACCACTGCTCAGTTCGTGAGGCACAGTGACGCAGCTGTTTCCGCACTTTCTCAGGAGTTAGCCTCAGTCAGGGAGCAGCTCTATCTGGCTTTGACTCGTCTGGCTACGTACACCACAGACTTTGTTGGAGACGAGCGCTTTGCGCGTTTCACTCAGCCAGCTGGGTTCCCGCTGCCAGATGCTGGAGGTTACGAGCCGATCAGAGGTCCACTTCTCGACCTTGGTCCGGGTTACACTGGGATTCCCCGCTTTGGAGCACAGGGAGACGACGCTTTCTACTTCACCACACCGAGAGTTGCTCTCAGAGCAGTCCCGCTCTACGTGGATCATCGTCATACCTACTTCCGTGGGATTCCTCCGCACCGTATCTCTCGTCGTACTACTCACCGCCGTCCTGCGTGATGAGCATGGGAGTACCGATGTATCCATTCCTAGCTATGTTTAGTTATCCTTTGTATTTCGAACCATGTATTGGTCTGTTGGATATTCTGATGTATTTGAACATGTGATGATGTACCTGTTGGTTATCTATTCATGCGTCGGAATAATCTATCTTTCGGTTACCAAGTCTATCCTTTTCTATTGTTGTGCTAAAATGAATGTCTATTCAGGATGCCGCCAACCAGGAGCAACCCGCCTGAGCCACCTCCGCTCACGGAGCTGTTGACTCAGATGACTCAGGTCGTGGCTCAGATGGCCCAGATCCAGGCTAACCAGCACAACAACCAGAATGCTCCGCGAGTCAGCATCAAGGAGTTTCTGAGCATGGGGCCGAGAGCTTTCGTGGCAACATGTGAGCCTCTGGATGCTGATGACTGGATCAGGGAGATGAACAGGGCTCTGGAGTTAGCTCATGTTGCTGACGAAGATAAGGTCAAGTATGCCACCTACCTACTGAAGGGACAGGCAGCTACATGGTGGGAGAACTACCAGACCATGAGAGCTGGCTATCCTATCACCTGGGGATGTTTCAAGGATGCCTTCCTGAAGCACCACATCCCAGATGGTCTCATGGAAAGGATGCGTGAGGAATTCTGCTCTCTCAAACAGGGCAAGCTGGACGTCCTCGGCTACCAGAACGAGTTCAATCGTCTCGCTCGATACGCTGGTGACGAGGTGTCCACTGAAGCCAAGAAGATGACAAGGTTCCGCCGAGGTTTTAACCCGGAACTGAAGTACGCTCTCACCAACGTCAAGTGCAAGGACTTCGTGGAGCTCGTGAACACCGCGCTCAATGAGGAGAATGGGCGCAAGGCGTTCGAGGAGTCCCGTAAGCACTCGCGTGAGGGTGGTTCCTCCTCCAACATGACCACCCCTCCGCAGAAGCGCCGCATCTGGGTGCCAAATGCTGCTGTCACTCGGGCTCCAAATGCCCAAGCTTCTCCAGGCTTTGGTCCCCGCCCACCCAACCCATCTCAGATGCAGGGTCAGAGGGTTCCAATGGGACAGCCAAGGCCAGGTCCTCCTCGTGTCGTCACTTGCTACAAGTGCAAGGAGACTGGACACTACGCTGATAAGTGCACTCAGAGGCAGCTACCTCCACCTCCTCGCCCCAACACCAACCAGGCAATGGTTCGTGCTCCCCCGGCTAAAGCCTTCAACTCCAACAACAGGCCTGTCGGGAGGACCGCGAGGGTGAATCATATCAAGGCCGACAAAGCTGAGGAAGCTGCTGACGTCGTTCTCGGTATATTACCCGTAAACTCTATTCCAGCTAAAGTGTTGTTTGATACCGGAGCATCACATTCTTTTGTGTCAAAGATTTTTGCAAAAGCATACAACCTAGTTCTGGTTCCGCTAAGCAATCAAATGACTGTTCACTCTCCGGGACCGCAAATGTTGACATCCAAGATAAGCATGGACAATGAGATCCTAATTGGAGGTCGCATATTCCTTGCTTCACTCATGTTGCTGGGAAATTCTGACATTGATGTCATTCTGGGTATGGATTGGTTGAAGACCCACAAAGCTAAAATTGACTGTGCTCAAAAGTCAATAACTCTCTCCCACACTTCAGGCCAGATAGTCTATTCTCCATATGGATCAAGTTCTGTTCAGCTGTTCAACCTCGATGCTAAACCCCTTCCTGCAATTGAAAATGTTCCGGTGGTTTGTGAATTCCCTGACGTCTTTCCAGAAGAGTTGCCAGGGATGCCTCCGGACAGAGAAGTTGAGTTCGTGATCGAGCTTGAGCCAGGTACTGCTCCAATCTCTAAGCATCCATACAAGATAGCTCCTCCTGAACTGAAATTGTTGAAGGAGCAAATCGATATGTACATGGAGAAAGGGTACATCCAGCCTAGTTCCTCCGCTTGGGGTTGCCCAACTCTGTTTGTTGCCAAGAAGGACCAAACAAAAAGACTCGTGGTTGACTATCGTCCTCTCAACGAGAAAACCATCAAGAACAAGTATCCAATTCCTCGTATCGATGATCTTTTTGATCAACTTGCTGGAGCCTCAATATTCTCAAAGTTGGACTTGAGGATGGGTTACCATCAGATAAAGATCAGAAAGGAAGATATTCCTAAGACAGATTTCACCACACGTTACGGTCTATATGAATACACCGTCATGTCCTTTGGTCTCACCAATGCACCGGCAACGTTCTCAAGACTTATGAATTCTGTCTTCCATGAATACCTCGACAAGTTTGTTGTGGTATATCTTGATGACATTCTAGTCTACTCAAAATCCGAGGAAGAGCATGGAGAACACCTTCGTCTCACTCTCATGAAACTTCGCGAGCATCGTCCATATGCCAAGTTTTCCAAATGTGAGTTCTGGATTCCAGAAGTTGCATATCTTGGTCATATCATCTCTGCCAAAGGCATTGCCATTGATCCTGAAAAGGTTAAGGCAATTGTTGATTGGAAACCCCCTAAGACGGTGAAGCAAGTCAGAAGTTTTCTTTGCTTGGCTAGCTATTGCCGTCGTTTCGTCCAAAACTTTTCCAAGATTGCAAAACCTCTCACTGATCTCACAAAGAAGGACAAAAAGTTCGTTTCGACTCCACAATGTGATGAGAGTTTCAACCTCCTGAAAACTAAACTCACCTCTACACCTGTTCTAGTTGGCCCAGATACCACCAAACCTTTCCAGATATTCTGTGATGCATCTCTCCAAGGCCTAAGAGCAGTTCTTATGCAAGAACGTCAAGTTATGGCTTATGCTTCACGTCAGTTGAACCCACATGAGCAAAACTATCCCACTCATGACCTAGAACTTGCAGCAGTTGTGTTTGCCCTCAAGAAATGGAGACAATACTTGTTGGGTAACAAAACTGAAATCTTTTCCGATCATAAGAGTCTGAAATACATCTTCACTCAGCCAGATCTAAACCTCAGGCAAAGGAGATGGATTGAGAAGATTAAAGACTTTGATCTCACCATTTCTTACACTCCAGGCAAGGCTAATGTTATGGCCGATGCTCTCAGTCGCAAATCCTATTGCAATAATCTCATGATCATGGAAAGCCAACCTCCACTTCATGAAGAATTCCAGAAGTTGAACCTTGGTCTTGTCCCTGAAGGATACCTTGCTAGCTTGACAGCCAGTCCAACTCTCGAGGACAAGATTCGTTCTGAACAACTTCGTGATACTGAAATCAAGAAGATTGTAGAGAACATCAAGGAAGGCAATGATAAATTCAAGTCCTTCTCAATTGATGACAAGGGAACTGTGTTCTTCGAAGGACGCATTGCAGTTCCTCAGATTCAAAGTCTCAAGGATATCATTCTCAAGGAGGCTCATGAAACTCCTCTATCCATTCACCCTCGAAGTACAAAGATGTACCAGGATCTCAAGACTCTGTATTGGTGGCCTGGCATGAAACGTGAAATTGCTCAATACGTTTCTGAATGCGACGTTTGTCAACGTGTCAAGGCAGTCCATCAGAAAACAGCCGGTCTTCTCCAACCTCTCAAAATCCCCGAGTGGAAGTGGGATATGATTGAAATGGACTTCGTTACTGGGTTTCCAAAGTCCAAAAAGGGCAACGATGCAATCGTCGTTGTTATTGATCATCTCACTAAGGTCGCTCACTTCTTTGCTGTCAAGGAAACTATCTCAGCTAGCCAGTTAGCAGAGCTCTATACAGCAAAGGTTGTTCCTCTTCATGGTGTTCCATTGGAAATAAGCTCAGACCGTGGAAGTATCTTCACTTCTCATTTCTGGAAAAGCTTTCAAGAAGCTTTGGGCACAAAATTTCTGTTCAGCACAGCTTATCACCCTCAGTCTCAGGGGCAAGTCGAAAGAGTCAATCAGATTCTCGAGGATATGCTCAGAGCATGTGGTCTCTCCTTTGGCATGAAATGGGAGGATTGCCTTCCATACGCTGAATTCTCCTACAACAACAGCTACCAGGCAAGCCTAGGCATGGCACCATTTGAGGCACTGTATGGTCGCAGATGCAGGAGTCCAATCAATTGGTCTGGAGCTGGTGAACGTTCACTCTTAGGCCCTGACATTGTTAAGGAAGCCGAGGAGAAAGTTCGTATCATTCGTGACAATCTCAGGATTGCTCAGTCTCGTCAGAAGAGCTATTATGATAACAAGCACAGGGATATGATCTATGCACCTGGTGATAAGGCATATCTCCGTGTAACTCCCCTCAGAGGCACTCATCGTTTTGGTGTGAAAGGAAAGCTTGCACCAAGATACATTGGTCCTTTCAACATTCTTTCAAGGCGGGCAGAAAATGCTTATCGTCTTGAACTTCCAGAAAAACTATCCAGGGTGCACGATGTGTTCCACGTGTCACAGCTCAAGAAGTGTTTCAAAGATCCAGATCGTGCAGTTGATCATGATTCCATTGAACTGCAAGATGATCTATCTTATGAGGAGCACCCTGTTCGAATTCTCGATGAGACCGAGCGTAAGACTCGCAACAAGAGCACCAAGTTCTTGAAAGTGCAGTGGTCGCATCATTCCGATAAAGAGGCAACGTGGGAGACCGAAGAGGATCTTCGCAAGAAGTATCCGGACCTTTTCACTTCTCAGTAAGGAATCTCGGGGCGCGATTCCTTCAAGGGGGGGCGTTTTGTAACATCCCAAGTATGAAACATCCCTTAGAATGTTTTGTTTCTTGTTTTAAATTCAAGCAATGCATCATGTCATCATCTCATTGCATTTGTTTTATTTTTGTTTGCATTGTTACTATTTGTTTTCCATCTATTTATCTTGTTTTCATAATCAAACTCAAACAATTTCAAATGGTTATTTCATACTTGATCTGTTACAACTTGTGGAATAAAAATAACAAATGAAAACAACCAAATTGTTCCATTTTATTCCATGTTAAGCACTCATTAAATTGTTGGGTTTAATCAAACCATTAGTTCAATCAATAATTCCTTAATGTTCACTTATTAATTTGTTGCTTTAAATCAATCAATTAATCCAACCAATTAATTCAAATCACCTGCATTTTCAAATCAAAGCCATCAAACAAGCAACTAACTTGAGTTATGAAATCTCTAAGCAAATCAACTAATTTCAAACATTTAATCTATAGGGGCCACCCTATAAAAATGCTTTGATTTCTTGTTATTAATCAATATTAGAATTCATCCAATTTGGTTTCAAATACAAACATTATTTTAAAATGTCAACTTTTGCAAACCAATCTTGGAAATTGTTTTCTAATTACCTAAATATCTTAACCTAATTTTTCTGGAATTTTTCCTAAACAAAAATCTATCCTTTTCTTCCAAATCTGTTTTAGCAAAAAAAAAACAGAAGAAAAAAATAAAATGAGCAGCAGCTAACTAGCGCGCGCGGCAGGTAGCAGCAGCCCAACCCATCTAAACTACAGCGCGCGCAGCCCAGCCCGCCTACAGCGCCCCGTACCGCTTCGAAATTCGTGCGGCTCTTCTGTTAGACGTACGGCGCGCATCCGCGGCCTCCACGTCGGAGTACGGCGGCGCCCGACGGCCACCAGCGCCCCCGCACCTCTATTTATCCCCCCTAGCCCCCTGGCAGACGCCCTAGCCCTAGACTCCCTCGCTCCCCGCGCCGCGCCGCCATCCTCTCTCTCTGTCGCACGCTCTCCTCTCTGTTCTTCTCACCGGCGGCTTCCACCTCTGAATATCGTCATGGCGCCGCCACCTCCCAACCCCTCCTAGCCAATTGACTACTGGAACCAGCTCGCCACCCTCTACTCTCCCTCTTGGACACCTGCGGGAGCACGGAGGAGCACGGATTCGTCGCCGTCATCGACCACCTCGTCACCGCCGTCGTCATCAGTGCGTCACCGTCGAGCCTCTGCCTCGATTACTTCCGGTGGTGAGCGTCCACCAACCCCTCCTCTCTCCCTCTGCTTGCTCACGGTTCTGCGCACGTTTTGCACCCCCCAGATCCAGCCCTAGCGCGCGAGCACACGGTTGATCGCCCGCGAGCAACCTCGCTTCCGTCAGTCGTGGAAGCATTTGTTCGTCAGATAAAATTTCAGTTAGCGCGTTACTGAATGTTAACCTCCTTGCGTCTCTGAACCTGACAACAAACGCGCACTCACCGTACTGGCACCGTTCCCCTGCCCCGCACCGCGAGCTCGCGGGATCGATCCCCCGCGGGCCGCAATACTTTTTCGCGATTTCCATCGCGCGCACGGCCCCACCTGGCAGTGGCTCCCTCTGCCACGCAAGCGCGCGGCGCCCACGCTGGCCCCCAGGCCCACGTGCAGTGGCTGTGGCTAGGCCACTGCACGGTAACAAAAGTTTGCACGCTCTGTTTTAATTCAAATCCTTTTTTTTAAAAAAAATGGCAGAATAAAAACCCAAACTTTAAACATTAATAACTTTTAAACTATAAGCCCAATTAATAAAAGTTGTATATGTTTATTGCTCCAAATTTTATTGTCTATCCAATTGTTCCATTTGTGTTCTGTTTTGAGTTTTCAAAATGCATTTAAAAATTCAAATTTGAATAATTCAAATGTAATTTGCAATAATTCATAAATAATTCATACTAATTCCAAATAAGGCAAATAAAATATGTTTTTCATACCATTTTGAATATCCTATTCAAATATAAAATTTGTTTCCTGGTTTGAATAATTTAAATTGCCTAAATAATTTAATACTTGTTTAATTCATTTAAATTTGATAAAAATCATAACTTGCTCAAAATAAAATATTTTTGAACATGCAAGATATGTTTTCAAACCATCAAAGTGTGAACTTTTCAAATGTGAGTTTGAAATTATGATTTGAACAAATAAAATTCAAATAAAAATTCACACTTGTTTTAAATTCAATTAAAACTTGTTTAATATTGATTAATTCATAATAAATTCATCCTAATTCCAATTTCAATATTTGAAACATGTAATCCAACTAAAATTTGATGTCCTTTTCAAATATAAATTTTATTAATTGTTTTGCACACTTTGAATTGATGAAAACAATAATTGTTTGTGTGACATGTTTAAGTAACCAAATTTTCCCAAACTTAATAAATAATTTCCAAAACTTGTTAAATCCTTTTATCACTTGCATCTATCATTGTTATTTGTTGTTATTTTGCTATTGCCATCATGCATGCATCATGCTAACAACTTTCACCTAATAATTACTTATAAATCATTTGTTTCCAACTATTTCAATGGACCTTTTCCATATGCCACTCAAATTAGCATAGGGGTCCATTTAAATTGTGTTATCTTGTTAGCTAGATTATTTTGATGCAACCATTAACTTGTCATGCATCATCTTGATTGTGCACAATGCCATGAAAATGATTGTTTACATTCCTGTCGGATATATACCGAATAGGGGTATAGAAGATGGTAGACAAAAGAGCTGGACTACCAGGGTGGCCTGTAAGGTAATGGGCTTAGGTCCATTGGGCGGCCCAGTAGTCCAACGCGTAGAAGCCGGATTCTAGAAGAACCCGGATCACGGCCCGCGTGATCTGGCTTGGAGGAGAAGACGGATTCCTTACTTTCCAAGTTACAAGCTAAACGTAGTCTTCTAGGTTTCTGGTTCTGTAAGCCTTAATCCGGCTATTATATAAAGCCGGACGGGAGATAGATTTCATAAGTTCAATAAGTTCCTTTAGCTTCAAGGTTCTAGGTTCTAGCTTAAGCCTTGCGCAACTCGCCGGGAAGTTCATCCTCGACGAGTAGCTAGATCTATTCCCTTACATTGTAACCTTATTATACGGGCTTTAGTCCCTCATAGTGAGAAGTGCAGGAGTAGGTACGCCGTACTGTCGCGACGTACCGAACCTGGGTAAATCCCGTGTTCTGTGTTTACTACGCTATCCCGTTACCCCACGTCTCTACCGTAGTCTCATGGCACCCCAGTCTATGAAAACTACTACGATGTCTCGACAGTTGGCGCCCACCGTGGGGCTAACGACATCAGGCGTGAAGTTCCGATCTGGGATATTAGGCGGAATCGGAAGATCGATCACTGTCGGAAGCTTGGAATTCGACAACGACGTCGGGCGCTTCCTCGACAACGGATCCTACATCCCGGCGCAAAACCATCTGGTAAGTGCCTGCGTTTTACCGATTGGATCTGCCAATATCTTTATCGGATTAACCGCGGAAGCAATGGGGTTTTGCGGTGAAAGCAATTATCTCCCACCCGCCCTATACCCAGTCGAAGACGACTATGATGCCGGATTTTGCTCAGATCGCCGACAAAACAGTGATACGCACTTTATCGGCATGGTGCAATCCGAGATCGCCGAAAACACGGATGACGGAAATCCTGTGCAAGAGGCAGACAACGATACACCCGTCACAGAGACGGAAGAACCAATACCCGTCACAGAGACGGAAGATCCGACATCCGTCAACCAGACGATGAACTCGGAAACAGAGTCCGTGCTTGCCGCCATTGAGGCGAGATTGGAGTCGGAAACCGGATCGGATAACTTCTCCGAAGACGAAGATGATGATGCCTTCGTAAGAAAAGTTAAGTCCTTTCAAGAGGGATTCCATGAAGTGCTAATGGCAAAACCAGCCGATACAACGGGTGCCGATAGCCAGGAAAGCCCTAAAACCCCTCCGCCAGCAGAGGAGAGGGAAGACGGAGAAACTTCTCCGATATTTCCTAATGTCAAGGAGATGACAGAGGATGAACCTGTCAAAAAACCTCCCTCTTCCAAGAAAAAGCACCGTGCTTCTAAAAAACTCCAGTACAAACTCCGGAAGAAAAAGTCAGCTGATCTCGCTGATGAAAACCTGGAAGTTGGAGATGTTAGTGGCACAAAGCCTACGGAAAAGAAATCTAAGGAAATCACTGCTCCGCCAATGACAGAACTGGAAGAGCAAGAACTATTACAAACTCCAGTGGGACCCAATGAACCCCCTGAGATGCTGGAAGCCAGGAGACAAGCTTTCCAACGGCAACAGCAACAACTGCTTAGATCTCGGCAACACCTCCAACAAACCCATAATGACATCAAAATTATGAAGGAAGAAATTGAGGAGTACGAGAGAAAGCACAGATCTGTCTTAAAACCTACAAGGTTACCCGGAATTACAAAACCGGAAGAACTGCCGCCGAAAGAAAGGTTCTATAACCCATCTTGGCAAAAGCAGTTAAACGGCAAAGATGCTAAGGGCGAACCAATATACAAAACCGCAGCTGAAAATGCGGAAGCAGCGTTCGCCATCTTGAACAATGATCTGTACTCCAACGGGGAAAAACTCCAAGGGGTGTATGCCTTCCTAGGAAAAGCATTACAGCAGCAACAGCGAGGACAAGAGCGATCTGGGAGGCTGCATGATAATTCCGCCCTCTGCAAAACTGTTACTTGCGCTGCTGAAGCACCTGGACCGGAAGAACCCGGAGATTCGGATAAAAAAGAGGATCCGAGAAAAGACAAGAAAAACCCCGACAACCGGGACGCAGCGTCTAGAACCGGACCTCATCTCCCGAAAGATGGATATAAACCACACGATCGGGAAGACAAACACCGGAATGACGGCAAAATAATGCCACCTCCGAGAAACCCAGCTGAAAAAGCTGGAAGATACGATACACCTCACAGGCGTGAAAGATCTCGGACACCGCCCAAAGATAAGGAAAGGTACAGGAGCAGGACTCCACCTAATCCCAGAGGGCGTGACAACGGAAGAGGTAGAGATAACCTCGGAAAAACGCGTCCGCGTAACAATGGAAAAGAAAGGAGTAAATCCCCTTCTGTCCATTCAGCCGGGAGATATTCTGCGCATATTGACAGAGCAGAAAAGGATGATCTATACTTTGGTCCTAAGTGTTTCACTGACAGGATCCGAAGGATAACCCTGCATTCTGGCTTTGCCAAAGTTGGTCCAACCTACCAAAAATATACCGGCAGTACAAACCCGGATACCTGGCTTTCAGATTATTACACAGCCGTCCAGATCAACAACGGGACAGACCTGGAAGCTGTCAAGTTTCTTCCCCTAATGTTGTTGGATGGAGCCAGAGATTGGATTAATGGTTTACCATCAAGAACTGTCGACAGTTGGGATGATATGGCGAGAGTATTTACTCAGCATTTTCGAGGAACATACAAACGCCCAAATAGCATCAACCAGCTGAACCGTTGCACCCAATTTGAAGACGAACCATACGTGGATTTCATCTCCAGATGGACTGCAATGAAGAATAGTTGCTCTGGGGTAACTGACGTACAAGCAATGCATGCTTTCGTCAATGGCCTAAAACCCGGACTTGTACCGTTCATGGTTGGCTCTAAAAAGCACAAAGATCTCGGATCTATGCTTACAACGCTAATGAGCATGCTGCAGCCGAAGACGATATCAGAGCAAGAGGAGGCAATATTGAGTCACTGATACTGGCCAAGAAAACACCTCGTTCTGATAAAAAAGGAACCCCGGAGTCAACAACAAAGCCAAGGAGGTTAACTTGGCCTTTGGAGGAGAAAAAGGGAACAAGTGGAAGGGCCGCAGTCCGGATCCCATCAATTACACTCCGAAGAATGGGAGAGAATTAAGTCGGAACCCAGCGTCCACCACTCTCAGTTTGGGAACCACCCCACACAAACGCGCAATGCCGGCTAAACAAGCATATGAAAGGCAATGCAGGATCCGGAAATAAAGGGAAGGGTTCTAAGAGGAAACCTGCCAAACAAAAGCCAGAAGCTGAAAAAGAAGACAGTGAATCGGACACTGATGATAAAATCCAGGAACAACAAGCGAAAAGGCGAACCCAAATTTCCGAGAGTTGACGGAGAAGCAATGCTAACTTTCCTAGCAACCCCGTCAGCAAAGGTGGCCAAAAGGACGCTTCGAGAAATAAACGCGGTTGTTCCTGCAACCCCAAAGTTCTTGAAGTGTTCCAACACACCGATAATCTGGGATCAGTCTGATCATCCCGGAAATATCCCTGAACCCGGCACACAAGCTCTTGTTGTAAGCCCTATTGTTCAAAACACTAGGCTAAGAAGAGTGCTGATGGACGGAGGATCCAGCATCAATATAATGTACCTGGATACACTGAAGCACTTGAAGATATCCGAGTCCCAGCTCAATTACAGCAATATACGCTTCCATGGCATCGTTCCTGGCAGACAAGCACGATCCCTAGGAGAAATTTCCCTAGATGTCACCTTCGGAGATAAAGATCACTTCCGGCAGGAAAAAGTATCCTTCGAAGTTGTGCCGTTCGAGAGCGTGTATCACGCAATACTCGGACGTCCGGCTTTCGCCAAGTTTATGGCAAGATCTTGCTACATCTACAACAAGCTGAAGATGCCAGGACCTAAAGGAGGAGTAATCACCATTGCCGGTGATTTCAAGCTGGCAAACGAGTTGGAGAAGCAAAACGCCCTTTGCGCTCAAAGAGTTATAGCTCAGGAAGAACTGAAGGAGTTAGCCAAGGAGGTATCGCCGAAAGAAATGCCGGCAGGAAAAGAAACTCGGAAGCCAACAGATAGCTTCAAGGCATCCGAGAATACAAGACAGGTAATCCTAGATCCCAAAGATCCGACAAAATTTGTCGTTGTAGGGACTGGGATGACCGACAAATAGGAAGGCGAGCTCATCAAGTTCCTCCGTGAGAACTGGGACATTTTTGCCTGGTGTCCAGCTGACATGCCAGGCGTACCCAGGGAACTTGCTGAGCACCAACTCAAGGTTATTCCCGGATCAAAACCCGTCAAACAAGGTCTCCGTCGATTTGACGGAAGAAGACGGAAGGCTATTGGCAAGGAAATTATCCGGCTTTTAGCAGCGGATTTCATCAAGGAGGTAATCCATACTGACTGGTCCGCAAATCCGGTATTAGTACCGAAGAAAGACACAACTGCTCTCAGAATGTGTATAGATTACACAGGATTGAACAAGTTATGTCCGAAAGATAGGTTTGCGCTGCCGCGAATCGATCAAATAATAGACGCCACTGCAGGCTCTGAGCTTTTATGCTTTTTGGATGCATACTCCGGGTACCACCAAATACGCATGAAAAAGGAAGATCAAATCAAGACTTCTTTTATAACCCCGTACGGGACGTATTACTACGTAACCATGCCTTTTGGCCTGAAGAACGCAGGCGCAACCTACCAGCGTTGCATGCAACGTTGTTTGCATAGTCAGATTGGAAAAAATGTCCATGTTTACGTGGACGATATTGCTGTCGTAACCAAGGAAAAAGATACACTCCTTGAGGATTTGCGAGAAACTTTCGAAAATTTGCGCACTTACAAGATGAAGTTGAATCCATCTAAGTGCGTATTCGGGGTTCCCTCAGGAAAACTTCTGGGTTTCATCGTTTCTCATAGAGGAATAGAAGTTAACCCGGAAAAGATCAAGGCAATCTCGAACATCTCAGAACATACGTATGAAAAAGATGTCCCAGAATTGCCGGGTTCCGCCACAGCCATAAAAAGATTTCTTAGTTGGCTGGGGGCTAAAACCCTACCACTCTTCAAGCTGCTGAAAAGTTTCGACAAGGGCAAGTGGATTGCGGAAGCCTGGGAACACCTAGCAAGTTATGTCCCCTTCTGTACTTAGTTCAAATCTATGTAAACATCTTTTGAGATCATGAAATAAAGTTGTCGGAATGTTGTCATCCATTTTTCTTATAAGTGCAAAGTGTTTCCGCCTCATCTATTTCCCAATGATCTTACAAATTTCTCAATGTTAACCCGAATTGTGCTTGCGTACTCGGCGTTACATAACTGAATGATTTTTCAGCCTTTTAACGGCTAAAGGAAACTTGAATTGCCTGCGTGCCCAAGTTTCACTTAAAACTTTCCTTGTTTCTCTAAGTCTTATCTGATCGTGCGTATACTGGGTTACTGGAATTAGTTAGTAAAAATGCCTTTAGCATGATTCATGTTTTCGAGTTTCAAAACTGCTTGGTTCGTCCCCAGTTACTCGGCATAACGATTCATAATGCTATTTGAGCCATTTCAAACACTAAGGACAGTTAAAGCATACACACCAGAGAACTTAGAAAGATAAAGGAGTGGTAAAATTCAAACAACTTGCAAAGTAATTTCATAGTTTAAACTGCAAAAGGCGGAATTTTCATTAATACATAAGAAGCATTACATTTTGGATTACAAATGAAAGAACAGTAATGCTCCTATTGTCTAAATTTTCTATCCAGGTTCCAGGTAACCCTTCAAGAATCCGACTCCTCCTCGCTGCTTTCTTCATCGGGAATCGGAGGAGCTTCTTCTTCTGGATAGTGGACGCCGACATTTACCATGGCGGCAATCTGGGTGGCGTGGCCCTTAACTTCACCAAAGATGGTGGATCGTTGCGCATCCGTGTATCCCTGAGGGACACCGGTGGCCACACGCCAGGATTTGGCACTAGGGTAGTGCATGCGCATAAGGCCTAGGGCCATACGCGCACCACCCCGTGCAGCGGAGCGGAGAACAGACTCCTTGGACTCCGCCACCTCCATGATGATACCCGGAAGTTTTTCAACCTCCGAGCATTCCCCAGATTTTTCGGGAAGAAACTTGCCTACCAGCTGCGTTGCAGCAGCCTTCAGCAAGTTCCATGTCTCCCCGAAAGCTCGGATGCCTGCAGCCCGAGTGCCATCTGGGGTGTCTCCTATTTGATCCAATAAAACATACAAAAGGGTTAAGGAGACAAACAGAGAAAGCAAAACATGGAAATATGAAGTCAAGGGTAAAAAAAAATTTACCGATGAGTTTATCGATCTCGGAAACTTCCTCCAGGCGAAGGTTCAGAGCTTCAGTCAAATCCTGGATGGTGGATTTGTCTTTCTCCGCCTGCTCGGAAGCCTTGGAGTTAGCCACTCCAAGGGCCAGATTGCTGGCTTCCAGGTCTCGTTGAGCCTTCACAAGGTTCTTGTGAAGCTCAATGTTCTCATTGCGGAGAATCTCGGCGTTGCCGGAATCTTCCGCTGCTTGTTTAGCTTCAGCTAAAGCAGCTGAAAAGCAAGGGAAAATCCGAGTTGGTCAATTTCCTCGGGAAAAAACTTAGACAAAGCCTTAAATCGGAAATTTCAAAACGAAAAAGCCTACCTTTCGTTTCCTTCAAAGCAAGCTGAGATGATTCCAGCTCTGCTTCTCTCTCCTCAAGAATAGAAAGAAGACTCCGAACTTCTTTATTCTTGATAGTGAGCTTCCTGAAAACTTCAAGGTTTATGGCCTCGGAGGTTTGCTGAAACACAGCAAGGAAAAGTATGGTTAATAAAAACATCAAAGCAAAAAAGCATGCATTTTTGTTTAATGCTTGGGGGCTAGAGTTACATACCTGGCTCATGCGTTGCAAACCTGCTAAGTTTTCCCGGAATTCCTTCGCATATTCCGCGAAGTGATTTTCGGCCGCGTTCAAGCCGTCATTTATAGCCTTGAAATCCTTGTCAAAAGTGGGGATTTCCTCGTCGAAAGTCCGAGAAGATTTCCCCACCTCTGGAGCCGCCCTTTCCCTCGTGTCCAACTCGGACACAACGGGCTGGCTGGGCTCTGGGGGCTTGGTGGTGGTGGTGGCGGCAGTAGGTTCTTCCGCCATTGACTTCGGCGTATCCGGGGCGACGGCGGGAGATGGTTGGCTGCCTCGGTTGGAAGCAGCTTTGAGCTTCTTCAACTTCCTCGGCTTCAAGGTGAAGGGGGGCAAGCTAAAAACCGAAAACCCGGAAAAGGTTAAAACACCGAAGATGGACGAAAAGGATCCCATAAAAGAAAAAACCCGGAAGAAAATAACCTGGACGTGGCGACGGGGATTCCGTCAAGGTCGATAATTTCATCCGAAGAAATTATCTTCTTGCGTTTGCGCCCACCAGTAGCGGCGGTACGCAGCGCATCCAGCTCGGCCTCGGAGGCTAACTCCGAGTCTGGAAGATCCACAAGCTGTTGGAAAAAACCAATCAGAATCGAAAGGTAGATTTTCCAGGAAGTAATATTATACCTAAAAACCGGGAAATTTACCTTAGGCGCGGGGTTGTCGGCCGTGTACATTGGCCGACTCTCCGTGTATTGATCGCGTGAAGCGACCAACTGATTGATGCGCCGCCTGAGCTCCTTTGCGGGCCAATCCTTGTCGGATGTCCGCATTGGATCCTTGGCTCCTGTGTATTCACACAGGAGACGGCCTCCGTGGTTTGCCAGTGGCTGAATCCGCCTATTCAGCCAGCAAAAGACCGTGTCCATTCCGGTCAAAGGAGGTTTGGAGGAAGTGAGTTTGGCGATGCGCCTCTTGATCCTTAGTAGATCTGGAGGCAGAACCTGGACGGCCTCTGTAACCCAGTTATCCTGGGGAACAGCGGCGGAGTTAACAAAAGGTGGAACCCCGACGGCTTTTTTAGGAAAAGGCACGTCGGGGTGATAAAAGAAGGAACCCGTCCAGAATTTGACGGATTCCGAGGTTTTTATTTTGGGGAACCAGTCCTCTCGGAATCTCCGAAGAGTAAAGGAAATGGTTCCGCAATTTGGGAGTGCGCCCTCCGAAGAGTTACGCTTAACCCCAAAGCAGTACAACCAAAAATCTAACCTAGGATCTATTCCTAGGTAACCCTCGAATAAGGCCTGGAAGCCGGCCATATACAGAATGGAATTGGGAGGGAGATTATGAGGTTGGATGTTGTAGTGAGCTAGAACTTGGAGGAAGAAAGAAGAAGGGGGAAGCCCCATACCTCGCAGAAGGTGGGAGGCGAGAAGCACCCTTTCGCCCTCTTGCGGCGCGGGTTCGGTCTCCTCTTCCGGGAGCCGCCATTTCTTCTTCAAAACCAGGCCTTCCTTCTCCAAGTTGGGAAGAAGAGCCGGGGGAATACTGCAGGCAATCCAGTTGCCTGCAGTTTCCTCTTCTTCATCTCCTCCGGCGGCGGCGGTGGTGGCGGCCTTCGCGGCGGCAAGCTGCTCGTCGAGGAGCTCCACCTTTTCCTCCGCCGTTTCGGGAGCGAACGGCGGGGTGGATGCGGTGCTTGGTCCCGCAGCATCTGTGGTGGCGGAGACGTTTCCTCCGCCCGCTGTGGACGCCGTAGTTTTTTCCAGCTCGCCGCCGGCGTGCTTGGGCGACCCAAGTTGGGGATCTAGATCGCTCAGGAGCTCGTCAACGGAGGTGCGAACTGGCGATGATTGCGGAGACGCCATCTTTCTCGGTGGCGTTGGTGCGCTCTGGCGTGCAAAGGGCTCGTCGGGGCAGGGAATTGTTCTCGCTCTGGAGCTCGCGTTCGCACCAATGGTGAAGGCAGTGAGGGAGTGAAGAAGGTTGATGATGAGGACGAAGACGGCTATTTATAGCCTAAAAACCCTCTAGATACGCGCCAACGGCTCTTTTGACCGTTGGATGTTCGACGCGTGTCGCTCGCCGGAAAATCCGGGAAACGGAACGACAGAGGAATGATGGCTATCTCCTCGTTTCTCGTGAGAATCTGTCAGAGATACGTTGCAGGGTTTCCCGCGTGAAACCAAGCGGCGCTTACGTAAGTATGATTAAAGCGCTGATGTCACATGTTCCTTTTCCGCGAAGGATCGCGAGAAGAAAAGCCGGATTTTCGTAGTTCCGAGTTTTATGTTACCATCTCCTTCAAAAGGAAAGAAGAAAGAATCAAGACTGTTGAATCAAGTTTCTCGGACAAAATGTATTTGACGAAAGGCGGAGTTTCAGAGTTTTGATCCTTCCTGGGGGCTACTGTCGGATATATACCGAATAGGGGTATAGAAGATGGTAGACAAAAGAGCTGGACTACCAGGGTGGCCTGTAAGGTAATGGGCTTAGGTCCATTGGGCGGCCCAGTAGTCCAACGCGTAGAAGCCGGATTCTAGAAGAACCCGGATCACGGCCCGCGTGATCTGGCTTGGAGGAGAAGACGGATTCCTTACTTTCCAAGTTACAAGCTAAACGTAGTCTTCTAGGTTTCTGGTTCTGTAAGCCTTAATCCGGCTATTATATAAAGCCGGACGGGAGATAGATTTCATAAGTTCAATAAGTTCCTTTAGCTTCAAGGTTCTAGGTTCTAGCTTAAGCCTTGCGCAACTCGCCGGGAAGTTCATCCTCGACGAGTAGCTAGATCTATTCCCTTACATTGTAACCTTATTATACGGGCTTTAGTCCCTCATAGTGAGAAGTGCAGGAGTAGGTACGCCGTACTGTCGCGACGTACCGAACCTGGGTAAATCCCGTGTTCTGTGTTTACTACGCTATCCCGTTACCCCACGTCTCTACCGTAGTCTCATGGCACCCCAGTCTATGAAAACTACTACGATGTCTCGACAATTCCTGTTTTGTTTGTTTGCTTCTTCTCGAATAGACGACGACGTTGAGACAGACGATCCTTACAGCACCCCTTCTGAGGATCTAGCTCAGTACCCGGCTGCTGAGTTCGCAGGCAAGTTATCACTCACATGAACCATTGTGTTCCTTTCAACCCTGGTTACCGATACTTTCCGTTGTCTATTTCTGCTAGCCTTAGTGGTAGTTGTTTCTGTTACGAAACTATCACATGATTCCCTGAACCCTGATATTGCCTCACCACCCCTCCTACAACCCTATTGATTGAGCCAGTGTCTTACTAGTATGCTTAGGTTGTTTGCTCGAGTCTGTTACCCGTTACTTTCAGTTACTATATTTCATTATGTTTTGGGGGCTCGATGTTTAATCAATCAATCAATCATGCTAATATTACTGTTAATAATAATTTGATGATAAGGCACCGGCAGGAGGCCCTGTGTGGTTTTGAGGCCTGCTAGTGTCGACCCTAATAGGAAAAGGGTCTTGTCTACTGATCCATGATGAGCGCACTACCCGCATGTGGGAAGCGAGTATGGGCGCCCCCCTCAATTTGATTCGATTCGCATCTCGTCCAAATCATCTCATTTAGTTCGTGCTTTCTATTTGCCGCATGCATGTTTTTGCGAGCCCAGCGCAGGGTGGAACTTTTGTAGTCGGCATATAGGGGGACACGTTCTTAGAGTGCTATGAGGGTCCATTTTCTTCTGGCTCGATTAGCCGTGCGCCCAAGGTGCTTTGGGCTTGATGCGGAGAAGAGTTGAGTTGTGTTGAGTGCCCCGCTTGGTGGGAGGCATCCCATCTGGCGGGTTATTCATACGTGTACGGCCAAATTGGTGCAACCCTGCAGGGATAATCTTCTCGAGAAGCCGTGTTTTCCGCGGTTATGGTTAACTTGGTGAAAGTACTGGCTAACAAGTACTCAGGACAACTTAAACCTAATGATTCACAATCTCACACTCCATGATTACAATTTGACTAGTAATAGGATTATTGTCACAATAACTTGATTCATCTTTAAGCCAACTGTGTGAGTTATCCTCGGATTGCTTCTTTGGGATAAGGGGCGAGATCCAGGATGGGTTTGTTTGATGTTATCTTTCAGTTGGTTACAACACTCGATCTTATCCCCTTTCTGATAGTTGGAAGTGATAGAATCTCTGTAGTTGGTTAGTGCAGCCAGTTGCAGCATCTTTTACATACCCCCTTTCTTCCGTTGAACCCAAGTCATCTGTGCTTGTGTTGACGGGTTATACTTTGGTGAACTGTGAGTCTTGCTTGCCAGTACGTCTATGTACTGACCCCTTTGGGGCTGTGGTTTCCGCAGACTACGATTAAGAGGATCCAGGTGACGGCTACTACGTGGAGTTTGACGAGGCTGCTGACGAGTAGTTAGCGGACCCGGGCAGGATCCGAGACATCGTGGATGGGCTCCGTCTTTATTTCAGTTTCCGGCTTCTTAAGCCTATTTGGATTTTGTCTGTACTCAGACCCCTTTGAATGCTTCCGCTGATGTAATGAATGCTATGTTGGGACATGTGTCCTCTGGATGATTGTATTTGCTATTTCTGCCTTAGTGAAGGCCATTTGCTACATTATTTCTATCTTTTGTGTCGTAGAGGCATGTTGTGTTATCCTTTTGTTCAAAACCGTTGACGTACCATGTGTGTATGGTATGAAGTACGTCAATGGTAGTGTCCTGATTTCTACAGGATAGTTTACATCGACGGTGAACAGTAGCGATGGGTTGTCACACATAAGTGTTGGCCTACTCGTAAGAGGACGCGGGTGCCGGAAAGCCCCGTAATCCCATCAGAATACTGTTCAGTTCATACGGTGAGTATCCTATAGAAGTCCGGGTGCGACACCCTCCTTTCCACAATATAAGATGTTTTCGATATATCTAAAACATAATGGAGCGGAGGGAGTATGTTACAGCAAAGGCAAGCATAATGGGTAACATTTGCTGAAACCTGAAGCACACAATACAAAACCCAGATGCAGCTTCGTCTGACTTCTTTGCAACTTCCGCACTTTGTCAGAATACAGTCCTAGACATTATAAACCCAAATATTTGGCTGCATCGTAATGTTCACAACATTTGCATTACATTAGATTACAGACCTAGATACTGATATTTTGCATCACAGGTCAAAAGACCCGTTAACTCCCAAGAGATCTTCTCATTAGCTTGTGCTAAACTACCTGCGGAAATAAAAAAGTTCATGGTTAGCTAGAGAAATCTATAACACATGGGGATGAATACCAGCAAACGGGGTCAAGAATATTTTTACTTGCGGCTTCCAGAGACTGGTCTATCAGGCAATAGTTCTTTTAAGAACTTGCCTTCCCAGGTATACATCTAAGTAACCCTGCAAGACAACACATCGTAGTTCTCTTTAGCCAATTAGGACAAAATTAGCATCCATGCTTTAAATAGAAAGAGAAAAGGCAAACCACCTGAACGAGTCGTTCTACACTTTGAGATTCTTCCTGTGTTAAAAATCTACGGATGGCAGCTTCTGTCCGAGGTGCCTTTTGCCCCAACGTGAGGGTCACTTTATCAACGGCTTTCTTCACTATAAGCTTGTGGACATCCCGGGATAAGAGGCCTTCTTCCCAGAGAGGCTTTAGGATGTTTTTTATGAATTCGCCAAGCGAACATCTGAATGCATTAGTTGATGTGCTGCTTTCGTCAACCCAGCTTACTTGTGGTGGCCCAATATGTGACTCGGAGATCCGAGCCTCATTTGCAATCTCCCTTTCAAACACTCCTCCAGTAAATTCCTTCTTTTGGGGGTGCTTAGACCTTTCTTCCTGAACAGCAGTGCCACTGCAGGCTGAGAAGCTCTGACTAGCATCCGGTGGTATCGAAACGTGTCCTCCAGTAAATTCATTCTTCTCGGGTTGCTTCGACTGTTCTTTCTGAACAGCAGAGCCACTACAGGCTGAAAAACTCGGACTAGTATCCCGTGGTATCAAAACGTGCCCAGTTACCTGATTAATAACTTCTTCAGATGCCACATATCCTTCTTCATCTGCAGCTATACTAGGCAAGCAATTCAAGTCTGGTATTCCAAAACATGGAGCGCTATCGGCTGGTTTTGCAACACCAGAATTTGTTATGTCAGCATCAGACTGGAGGGATATTTGTTCATTTAACGGTACTTCAAGTACTTCAGGTAACTGATAATCGTCCTCTGTTCCTTCCTGACAAACATCATTTTCATTATCTCCTGGTTCTGCAGACATTTGTTTATTTATTTTGCAATTCATGGTATCCAGTGGCATGTCTCTGCAATCACATCCCTTGGAGCAATTTTTTATGACGCGAGAATCACTTCCACAGGAGCAGCCAACAGGTTTCTTCTGGCAACAGACTGTGGTTCCTTTATCCAAATTCGACACACTGAATGGAGTAGTTTCACTGCCCTGATTGAAACAGTCTGACCCATGGACCTTCACACTGCCATCATGCTGCGAGCAAACAGCAACAGTTTCTTGATTCAGCAGTGTTGGACCAGTTGTCAAGCTGGCTGTCTGCTCACACAATTTGACACCATCGCCTTCTGCTCTGGCACCCAGTTTATATTTTCTCCTAGAATCCAAATCCAAATGATTGTTAACTGATTTCTGCTGAGAATCATTTTGACACACGCTACTATCAGGATGCGAAGCAACTGCTTGATCGTCCTTGCTAGTATCTGAAGCCCGGTTATGTCTAGGTTGTATCTGGCTAGTATCAGCACAGCTGGTCTGACTAGTTTGTGCCGTGGCATTTGGATGAGCAGTTGAGATCATGAAGAATGGAATTTTAGTCTCTTCGTTTTGCTGTGTGATTCCACCCGGCCTTGGTTCTGGCAGAACCTCCAGATTGCACATCAGCCCTTGTTTGGCCGAGCTTTTGTTGCAATTGCTGCCAGTAAGGCATCTGAAGGGCTGCTCTGGATTTGTCTTAGCTCTTCCTTCACCACGCTTTTGTAATCCATCAGGTGACATAGCACTTTTACTTTTTTCAGGGTTGGCCAATGCTGTTCCATTTTCAGCCCTGCTTTCCGAGCTCCCCGCAGGACTCACAAACGCATTGATATTTCCATCATCACTTTCAGAGCTACCAGAATCAGCAGATTTTTTATACCTCGCAGTACCCATTTGATTGGTTTCTACTACTTTTTCAGCTTCAGCACCACTGTCTTCCCTTAATCTTCTAGTTCTTCTCCAGATATCCAAGCACTCACGAAGTAATTCAGATGGCGTACTATCTGATTGTTTTGTATGCACACCCTTTTCCATATGAGTGGAGGCAAGATGCTGCAGGTTACACGTGGAAACCTCACCAGCTGTGTTCCCTGTGCAATCAACAACACTGCGCCGCTGGTCAGATTCTAGTTTCATGTTGCTACTTCCTTCACTCTGTTTTCGGCTATTTGATGAAGCTATGGTTTTGCTGTTGTACTTAGGACTTAGCACATCTGACTTCTCATGAGACTTTGTTGAGCCACAATATGTAGCAGCTGTCAAAATATTCTTCGTTAGATAGCAGTTCCCTTTTGCTCCACTATGACCTACTTCATCCGTTGTTTCAGCTTTATCCTCCCGGTTATAACTTCTTATCACATCAGAACCACCACAGTGTACTTCACGATGCAGATATGGTCGCCCGCCCTGCTCTCCGATTGAGTAGAACGCATTAGGGCGCTCCTCACAAGTCATACACTTCTTAGCTGTCTCTCCAGACAGCTGATCGCCATACCTTTTCTGGCGACTTTTCATACCTTTCAGTTCAGACAGTTGCCTTGCCTGTCGACGATTCCTCCCATGTGTACTAATGCAGGACCTATATGGATTGTTTTGCTGAGAAGTCCATTTTTCCTTTGTCGTTCGTAACATCTTGCCACGATGCTTAATCCTGTAATTTCGGCTAATGTTCGACTGGTCATGAAAATCCTCACCCGGAAAAAGCTCAAGTTGGGCAGGATGGATAGCGTGCAATTTATCAAATGGCTTCTTCGCATGAGCTCGGCTTACTTCATCCTTGTGATGCGACCGACCAGCTGAGGTGTGATCAGGTTTACTTTTAGTGCACAAACTGTCCATGTAGATTCGATGCCGTGCTTCATCTATCTCAGAAAAATGGCTAACCGGGGAGTAAGTTGGCACATAGAGGTCCTCTTGATAAGATGCATTTTGAGTGCTACTCCCCTGGTCAAACTGAAAAACCTTGCCAAAGCTTACTGTTGCATGGATATGATCATCATCTCCTTCTGCGTGATCACAACCACGATCAACATACAGGCTGGTCCTCTCAGCCCTGCATTAGAAAATATAAACAGTTAGGGCCTCTTTGGGCAGGAACTACAAAACATAGGAGTTGTAAAAACACAGGAATGAGATGCTACATATTATGGATTCCTAAAGGGTCTAGAAACATAGGAACATTTTAAAAGATGCCCTTGGATGGTTTATTCATAGAAAATTAATAAATGAAACTTCAAGGAATGAAATGACAACTAAGAGAGATATATAGAGGGTGCACTGAACTTTTAGAATAAAAAGGAAAAGAAAAATGAAATGGCGTCTGAGATCATGTTGGTTTTTGTATAAAGTTGGTGTTATAGCAAGGAATTACATCGAAATTAGAGAACCTCGATTCTATGATCCAAAGGGATTTTATAGGGAAATTGTCCAAGTACTAGAATCCTCCAACATTCCTATTGAAATCCTACTACACAAGGAAACCCTTGACGAGCAGAAATAATAGTACAAAAGTGCGTCCCTCAATGAAATTCCTGTAGTAGCTACCCAATATTCCATCAAGAAATATACATTTGAACATGTAAAGCTAAACAACATGATGATCCTGACATGGAATCTGACTTAAATTCATATGGTAATCCAAATAATTACCTGCTGGGTGCATGTACATGGTTGTTGACGTTTGCACGATAGGGTTGCTTCCACGTTGTCTGTTCTCTCTGACGAAGGGTTAACTGCTGCCAATCATATTGCTCACTGCAGCTATATCCCCCAGAACTGAGTCCAAAGGGTAGCCTGTTTGAACCCATTAATTCTGCAACTACTGAAACAAGCTGACACTGACAATTCACACCCCTATATCATATATGAGACGGAGAAGCTATTCTATCCTCAGTTCCTATAACAAAGCTTCCACAAGCTGTAAAATTGAGAATGAATTCAGCTAAAGAAGTACAGCCAGTGAAAGGAAAGTCTGAATTTACCATACAAAATCGAAATTTCAGGAGTAAATAGTACAAAAAAAAAGATACCTACCAATAAAATCTGATTATAATGCCATACATTGCATGACTTAAGCTCCCATTAGCATCTTCACGATGTGATGTCTTTTTAGTAACATCTCCTACAAAATCATTTGATGGCTTTTTGCCATGCTTCTTCACCTGCTAGACCATATAGCAGATCAAATCACAGGTCCCTTTCAAGGATACGCCTCCAAGATTCATGATCCTCAGTCCTTATGTCTGCACATCAAACTGATATATAGCACAAACATATTCAACTATAAGTTATACCTGCCTTTTGTGTGCAATTGATTCTGTACAACCTATCTGGAATCACATAATCGCTCTCTCTTCCCAAAACAGTTATACAGCAACCGTGTTTTAGACTATAAATCCTGTCATAAGGTACACAATTAGATTCAGTAATCACTCTCACATTGCTATTGAAACCATCTTTGCAACCAGTTTTCATAAGTAATATCACAATAATGTCCAGCTGATGAATTACCCTGCCTCATTTGTTGCATAAACATCTGACTGTGTTTGGAGCTAATATTCTGCAACGTTACTCCTAACTTGCCAATAATTTTTGGTTGCTAGTTCAGCACATTTAAGTTGCTTTCAATAAAATGCAATGATTATTCTGTTCAGTCATGTAGCCAAGAAAGATCAAGTTCAGCACACAGATAGCCAGTTTGCTTCAGATGTTGCTCTCTTAAAATAAGTACTTGACAACGTGGATCTAAATCACCGCCATTCTACAAGTACGAGAATAAATTTAATTTGAAAGTAATCCTTTCCAAAACTAGAGAAGTTATGCCAATTTAGTTCACGTGAACCATGTCCAAAAAGGGATTGCGCATATCAGAGGGAAGGGGCGCAATGAAATGATTGATTGTTATACCACCAACTAATTAGCATTTACTAACATAGTAGTATTTACCGTACATTGTAGAAATATGTCCATTCAAATTAAAAAATATAAAAATAAATTATGTTGATGTTCTGTGTTGTTTTAAATATTAAATATACCAATGTATTTACTTTAACATGGAGAATAGAAGGTAATACAATTAAACAAGAAAGGGTTTTCCTACCCTAGTTGCCGCTGGAAAACAGGCGCTGGTCCCCTCTCCCTCCCGCTGCTGCTTCGGCGGCAGGAGGGAGGGGGGACCCCGTTCCTCCGCTCTATGGTTAGGTTTTGGATTTGTGTGCCGTGGTGTGTCGTTGGGGTGGTGGGAGCGGCGCCGGGACGAATAAATCTGCCTCGGCTCCACTCCCAAACCGGTGGTGTCCTTCATGGTGGCGTCTCGGAGTTTATGGCATTGTGTGTTTGCTGGTCCTTCAAATCGGCGGAGTTAGGATTCATGTATGGTGCCAGCGAGGCGACGGCGGTGACTCCATCAGGTGTGTCTCCCTCTCCCTCTGCTTTGTCCCCGTTGTCGCGGCGTTGTCTCCGACGTCTTGGTGGAGCAGGGAGGATGTCTCGTCCAGGAGTACGTACTACGTACGCGCACTGTTGTCTGCGCAGGTCACACCGAGAAGATGATGCATCTTGTGTTGGGTGTGTGGTTGGAAGCTTCTGATTTCCTTCTCCGGCGTTGTCGTCATGCGGGGGTTTCAGTTCTAGAGTTCGAGGGCGTGTCCAGGGACATGTTGCCCCGGTCTGATTCGTTCAACGATAATGGTTTTGCTTATGGGAAACTACTTTTGAGGTCCGTAAAGCTGCAGATCAGCGATGGAGCCACATCGAGCTCGGATGAAGAGGTGATTAGTCTTCGTTTCCTTTGGTGGCCGCTTCGGTGGTGTCGGCGGAGAGGGACATAGGGACATGCGCTGGTTTTTGCATAAGTTTATCCTATCTTTTCAGTTCTGTAAGATCGGTGTTTACTGGATATTTATTTTATAATTGAAACATGTATTGCCATGCAAAAAAAAATTAAACAAGAAAGGCCGTCAAGCACCTAGGTGCCTTCTAGGTCAGTGCCTCCAACATAAACTAGCACTACACATGCAACACCATGCACTCGGTCTCCCAAGTAAAATGATCAAGAAAGGGAAGCGCCGATAGGCCCGCCCCAAAACAAAGTTAGTTGAGCAACAGAGAAAGGGTGCACTTTGTGACCACACTACATGGGAAGCACAAAGAAAGCATTCGTCAATAAATATCATTAATAATTACCTCCTACTGTAATAATTATTTGGGAAAAGAAAAAAGGAATTGCAATTGAGGCCAAACGGGCATGAGTCCCTATCTCACGGGCACATCAGAGATGCATGGCTAGAGTGATTACCTTCACCCATGCGAAATTTGTCCTGGCGTCAAGTCTCACAAATTAACCTGCAAATAGTAAGATCAGAACTCACAAAGAGTATTTGAGGCCATTCGCGGGAAGATAATAAAACTGGATTCGGCTAGCGGGGAGCGGAGGTAACATCTCTTTGGCTTGAATTTAGGCTCCTGTTTACTATTAGTAGTATTTTCTCGAGCATAAACCTCGCCATCTAATTCCACCTCGATGCAGAACTTGGAACATACAATGCAAGGAAGGGAATTTTCAAGAAAGAAGACAAGAATAAATCGATCTTTGGGGAGAAAAGAGCGCAAGCAAAGAAGCCAAAATTTGGATATGAGAGTGTGGAGAGAAGAACTCGAGCGATCGGCGGCGCCATCGTTGCGCCGCCGGCAAGTAAACCATTGAAAACCCTAACCATCAAGATCGCGTCAGAACGGAAGAGAAAGAAAACGAACCGAAGCTGCTTAAAAAAGGACCGTGACGATCGCCCTTACCAGCACAATGCGACGTGCGCGGTATTTTTCGGGAAGAACCTCGGAGACCGCCGCCGCCGACGCGGAGGGGGAGACCCTGGGGTGGGGGGGGGGGGGCGGTGGGGAGCAGCGAATCGAGCGAGCGAGCGCCGAAGATTCAGCTTTTTCCTGCGGAATACCCAAGAAAATAGGCTCCGCCAGGAAGAAGGCTTCCTTTAGGGAGAGAGAAGGGAGCCTACGGGAGGAGGGCGGCCGTGTGTCAGTATGTATTGACTGTGGAGTCGCATGGAGATTCGGGCCCGTATTGTCACGTCGCTGCTCGGGGCTCCGCGCAAAAAGCCGGGCCTCTCTCGCTCATCAAGGCTCTTTGATTCATAGGATTATAGGATTTTTAAAGGAAGTTCGTAGGATTTAGAACCTCTGGAATTTTTTCTTTCAAAGGTGTTCGATTCACTAGATTGAAACCTATAGAAAGTTTTCCCGTAGAAATTCTACAGTGCATTTTCATTGAAAAATTAACATGAGCTTAGACCTCATGGAAAATTCCTATAGCTTGTTCCTATGCCCATAGGATTCCAATGGACAGGGCAAGTCATTCCTTCACAATCCCTATTCCTTTAATTCTCCTATCCAATGAATTAAAGGAGGCCCAAATGTTTTGCTTGCGCTCCCGTGGTTTTGCTCAGCACGAATACATAACCGCATTGAATGCAAACAATAAGTGTAAAATCATGGCTAATAATATGTCCCGCTGCTAGCTATTGCCACGTCATCTATTAGTTTATAGGTAACAAGTATAATACTCCCTCCATATCAAAATATAACATGTTTTAGCTCTTCACGTTTTAATGTATACATGCATGTGCATCTTACACTAAAGGGAAATGATAAGGAACATCCGGGGATGAACCCCTGGTTCCTGTCTGTGGCCCCACCCGTTACGAGAGCGCGCGCTTATCCCCTTCCTCTCGACCAGGTCAACGACGGACGGAATGGATAGCGCAGCTACACCCAGTCGGGACGCCTACCCTGCGCTCCGCCGCCGCGCGCTGCTGGGACGAATCCCCTGCGCTCTTCCGCTACCGTCGGGACGGATCCCCTGCGCTCCGTCGCCGCCAGACAGCTCCACTCTCGTCGGCGTCGCGCCTTGCGAGCTTCCCTCTCGCCGGCACCGACCCTTCTCCTTTCCTTCCTACCGGTGTGCTTGGAACACCGTCCCACCATGGCTATCAAGGTCAAACGATGTGGTGGCCATGCCCGAAGTGTTGTCGCTGCACACACTGACTGATGCCACCCAGGGGGGTCGTCGGCGCTATTGAAGAAGACGGCGGCGCTCCTTATGGAGCAGTTGGTGTTGCCTCACGCGGGGGAGAAAATTTTGCTACATTTTTGTAAATTTTTTTTTTGCTTTTTTTACAATTTTTTTGCTATTAGAACTCCTGTGATATCTCCGGCGAGGTCGGATTTTTGCTATTTTAGAAAAAAAAATTGCTACAATAAGTGTATATTTTTTTTTTGCTATTAGATTCTCCATCGAGCGAGAACCTCCCGATCATGTCTCCGTCGAAAATCGATTTTTTGCTATTGTAGCAAATTTTTTCTACATAAGAGAAAAAGCGAGTTTTTTTTGCTACCGGAGCAAAAACGGGTATTTTTTTTGCTATCGGAGCAAAAGCGGGATTTTGGGGAGGGACACGTGTCAGCACGGGACCCGAGGGCTGGAAATTTTGAAGCCCCGGGGGACACCCAGCACGGCCCTACACTAAAACATGTCTAGATACATATTGTATAGGATTTGGGAAAACATCTTACATTTTGATACAAAGCAAGTAGTTGACTTTATACATATACTATTTTATCAACACATGATCCACCTTACACTCACATAAAGTGTCTGCAGCATGTGCATCAGCTGACTATTATCTTGTAGCTTGCTTCTCTTTTCTCTTCTCTCATCCAATTAAACACAAATATGTTATTTAAATTTTTATATCCCGACGACGTGATCTTATTGTACGTGATCTAAGTACCGGTATCACCAGTGGTATTATCACGGACTTTAGTCTAGTTCTAGTTTTCACAATTCTACGACACACGCACATTTGATGCTCATCAAGCAAAAGAGTCTCGATGTTTAATTTTAACTTAGTCTAACATATCTAATTCGTGGCTCCTAGTATATATGGAGGGATGGGGTGTGGCTAAAGGTCCTATGCGCACCACCACTAATCCAACTTGGTTGGGTCTAACCTAAGGGATACAAACCGAGCCACACTTGGGTTCAGCTTATGGACTCGCAGGTCCTTTTATTACAAGCGTATGGGACTGTTGATGACTCATATCAAAAAACCTCCCGGATGGCATAGTAGGGGTTTAAGAGTAGGAATCTATTAGACGCTGGCGGACTCGATGGCTAACAGGGGGCACAATTTATCCAGATTCGGGGCCCTCGTGGAGGTAACACCCTTACTCCTGCTTGTCTGATCTTGTATTATGATGTGAGATTACAATGGCAGGCGCTTAGTCGAGAGATTGGATCTCCCGGGAGGTTCTCCTAGCCTTTATATCCAGGTAGGTTACAAACCCTAATTTCTAGTCGGTAACTTTTCTTTGTCTTGGCCCGTAAGTCTTGCGGGTGGGCTGCAGTTGGGCCTTCTGGAAAAATTAGGCGATACCCCATGCTGGGCCTTTATGCATCATCTTAGACCGGATAGGCTGTCAAGGAGACTCGGGAGGCATCCCCACGTTAGTAGCCCCCGAGTGTTTATTCGTCTCTAAAGAGTCGTGTAAGCACTCAAACCTTTTTTAGGTTCTGGCGGCTGAGTAGCCTGAGCTTCACGAAGGATGTGTTAATCATGTGTGGACCAGACTCGAGTATCGAGTTAATGAGTGCGTCGTATGTTGGATTTTTTTCATAGAAGAATGCGGCTCGGTCGCTTAGTTCACTCGACGGGTCGGGACCAATTAATTGCTCTTGGGCAAAAGCAGGTCTGGCCTACACAGACTCGAGACCTCCGAGTCGAATCCGGTTAGGTGAACATTGCGGCTCGGGCTGCGGAGAACTTATCGAGCCAAAGTTAACCTTAAAGGGGTACCCGGCGCGTCCGCTAGGATTTTTCTTCGTGCCGCTAGCACGGAAAATTACCAGAGGACACATCTTGAGTGCGATTCTGGGCCCAGAGGATGGATCCTTGGGTCTTACCTTCGCACTCTAGGAATGCGGCATCCAGGCGTGCCGCGACGGCCGAACGACCGGGGTTTGAAAACGAAGCGTGATGTGTTTATACATCAGAGTCGCGATTTTTTTTTGCTGGAGGGTGTATCTTTTCGCAAGTCCACTTCCGTAGTATGGCGAGTCCCGTTCCATTTACTTGTAGAGCGCCCACTGGTTTGGAAATCCTCGAGAAAGGCGAGCCTTCTCTTATACGAAAGTGTTTTCATGTTCTGAAGTTTAGGTGATGTCACACCGCACTTAGTCTGCTCCCGATGGAACGTGACACAGTGGGACAAGACGTGGTGGGTCCACCATGTCAGCTTTTTGACCAGAAACCAGCCGTTGTGCGCTGGTTTTCCCGCTTAGTGCGCAGTTAATTGCGCATGATATGCTTTAAAGATCATGCAGAGCAACCATCCTTGGCGCTTTGTTTTCACCTGACGCATGGAAGCGGGGATTGGCGCCACATGCCTCTCTCCAGTGAAGATCGACGGCTCGAAGCGACCGAGCCACAGTATAAAGCGGGGCCTTAGGGGAAGATTACTTTCCCCTTCGCCTTTCTCATCTTTTTCCTGCAGCGCGTCCACAGTCCCTGCGAAGAACCTCCATGGCGGAAAGAGCAAGCGCGTTGCGCCCGCGGCGCCTGGCAAGGACATAGGCGCCGGCTCATTGGCTCCCCAGAAGAAAACGGGCGAATGACGCCCGTCGACCGTGACGAGGAAGAGCCTCATGCAGATGCAGAAGGAGGGGTTGATCCCTCCTGAACATTCGAAGCGTGTGCGGCAGCCAGGGAAAGAGGAGGAGGTGTCGTGCCCACGCGTCAATGAACGCGCCGCTGATACGTTCATTTTGCATCAATATTTTATATCATAATTTACTGATGTTCATTGATATATTTCATACTTAGAGATGATACTTATGTTATTTTATCTATTTTGCATGTTTGATTATTATTGGAGAATTAACTATCGGAACCAGAATGTTGCTGGAAAAAGGACCGTCAAGATACCATATTTCTGAAGATCGGCGATTCACGGAAAACATCGGGAAGTTCCTATTTTGCAGGATGCCGGAGCCAGACAAAAGGGGAGGCAGAGGTGGGCCACCAGGGGGCACGCCATGCCATGGCGCGGGCTACATGACGTGGGGATGAATCCTAGACCTATCAGGTGAGGCTACCCGGTCCAAGGCCCAAGACCTAAGCCCAAGGAAAGGTGCCGCCAACATTTCTAGAAGGCCCAATCGAAGGCCCACCCGTGAAGCCTTGTGGTTCAAGAAGGAAACTTGTAACCGACCTAAGCTAGGGTTTGTAACCCCCTCGGGTACGGTTTGAGACCTGGACACCTATATAAGGCCAGGAGAACCACCGAGAGGGGAATCCGAGCAATCACGCACCACCTAAGACTTGAACTCGAGACCATACTCTCGATTCGAGCATCCCCCATTGTAACCGATCTATTGATAATACAGATCGACAAGAGCAGGAGTAAGGGTTTTATCTCTACGAGGGCCCCGAACCTGGGTAAATCGTGCCCCCTGTTAGCCGACAATCGTCACCAGCGCCTATACGTTCTCCTAATCGAAACCCTATCAGTTCATCCGAGGGACTTGTTGAGATGACTAATTGACAATTGGCGTCGTCTGTGGGAACGGCGGGCGCTAGATCTACGGCGTCTTTGGCCTCATCATCGCCAACCTTCAGCTGGAGCCCCGGAACCTCGAATTCAGCAGATCTGATCCGATTCGGGTCGATTACCGTTGCGCCCCACTCGTCGGAATCGCGCCCGGTGTTCAGCGGATTGGAGAAGAGTGTCAGCCTGACGTTCGGGAGCCTCCACTTCCACGCCAACAAAGTTGGAATCCTGCACTTCTCCAAGCAGGTCGATCTCGGTGACTCGGACTCCGAGTCCGTCTCGAGCCCGGCAACCCTCGACTCGCTGCCCAACAACGCTGGTCGCAATTTAGCACCCAGCGACGGATCCATCTGCCCCAGCACTTGCAACTTCCATACTATCTCAGCTGAAGAACCTTCCCGGGTCGGTAAAACTCGTCAAACTGTGCCTAGGACCCGCGGGCCATATCTGGCTCAAGTCTGCATGGCAGGATCAGCCGAGCCACCCGAAGAAACGGAAGACAGCCTGAGAGAGCGAGAACACATCAAAGTGTCGCAAGCCTCCTAGCTCAAGGCGAAAAAGGATGTACATCTAGGCCAGCCGATTGAAGAAGGGGCCCCTCAAGAAGATCAAACTGCATACCACTATCATCTGGTGAAAGTGGCAGAGCTGGTCAAGGAGGCCCGCAAGAATCTGGACGAGCGGAAGAAATTGGCGGATGAATCGAGTCTATGCCATGCGACACTCTCCAAAACTTACTCGGTAGGGAACAATCCCCCGAAGAAAAAGTACGTCTCGAAGACAGGAGCCCTGGATCGCGAATCTCTTAGCGGGGCCAGCAAGACATTCGAGACATCTCTCATACACGTCGACGACGACGGCAACGTACACCCGACAACTCCCGCTGCTGCAGTCCTGGCTGCAGCCACATACCTATAGGCGAACCAGCTAGGAGAGAATGATCCCCGCGCGGAGCAGTATCGACAAGTCTAGAAGGGGCTAGGCATGGCAGCCGCGAGACTCGCTGCCCAGGGCCGCAAGAACGCGACTGCGCAAGAGACTGGGAAAACCCCTCGGAAAGACAAAGAAACACCCCACAGACGCGGGAGCGCATCACCTAGACGGGAGAAATCACCCCGTCGCGCCCGAGGAAAGGAAGCCTGGCGTCGCGCTGATAGCCCGAGTAGCAGCGACGACAGCCCGAGGGATCGTGATCGCAGTCCACGGCACCATAGCAGCCGCTCGCGACACCGCAGCAAAGAACCGCGGAAGGAGAACAATCGCGACCAGCCCGAGTACAACGCGCGATCTGACATCGCGCAGAACAAGATCAACAAGGCCCGAGCGATCGGAAACCGTAAACGGTCCCCATCCACCTCCTCCGACGAAGAAGCCCATGGCGCGTTATGCTTTACTCGCGACATCCGCGAGGCACCGATGCCCAAGAGATTTAAACTCACTACGGAATTGCCAAAGTACGACGGCTCGCTGCAGCCCAAATCCTGGCTGTCGGATTACCTCACGGCAGTAAAATGCCAACGTGGGAACAAGACCACAGCTATGCAGTACCTTAACCTACATCTTGTAGGCGTTGCGTGCAGCTAGCTCGAAGGAAGACCGAGGGCATGCTATGGATCATGGGACGATCTAACTTTCGACTTCCGCAAGAACTTCCAAGCAACATATAAAAGACCCGCGTCCATCGAGGAGCTGCGGGCTTGTAAGCAGAAGAGTGGTGAGTCTACTCGCGAGTACATTCAGCGGTGGACCACGCTCAAAAACACGGCGGGAAACATATCAGAAGAAGTTGCAGTCGAAGCTTTCACCAAAGGAGCTCGACGAACCGCCTTCAGGGAAGAACTGGGGCGAGCCGCACCCAAAACCATCGGGGAGCTTATGGCCATAGCCGACAGATGGGCCAACGGTGAAGACTCCGTGCGTAATGAAAATGCATCTTCGCCAGCACCTGAGGACGACCGCCATGGTTGAAAGAAAAAGAGAAAGCACTACGATCACGCCGATCGAGAAGAAATGGTTACAGCAGAGTTTACGAGAAATCGTGACAGCGGAACTCGTGGAAATCATGAATGGAAGCCAAAATCAGATGATAAAACTCCCGAGGAGGACCTTGATGGTTATTGCACGCTACATCTATTCACAGATAAGCGCACGGGCAAGACCAAGGCAACCCACCTCCTCAAGGACTGCCGAAAATTTCAGGACATCCACGAGCCTACACGAAGAAAAACAGAGCCGCAGTCAATCAAGGCTACCCACAGCTCCCAGGAGGAGGATATAAGGGATTCCACCCGCCGCAATCCCTACCTCCACCAGGACATCAAAACGTGGTGATGGCCGCGCTCCCAGCGCCACCCACCGCAAACCAGGGAGACAATGGGTACCCTAACCCAGCAGGACTCCTCGGAATGATACAGAAAGTCTGCCCCTCCCGTAGGGTCCAGAAAACAAACACACGCCAAGTGGTCATGGCGGTACAAGCTCCACCGTCCAAACCTGAATACTTGAAAATGGCGGGCCAGTCGATAACTTATTCCAAAGACGACCACCCCCTCGGGTATATCGACCAGGACACGCCGCACTCGTCATTCAGGCGCAGATAGGAAACTACGAATTTGCACGAGTGCTCATGGACGACGGTAGCGGAATCAACATCATTTACGCGAACACACTCCGTAAGATGAATAGGAGCCTGGACGGACTCGCAGAATCAGAAACATCCTTCCATGGGATAGTACCAGGAAAAGCAGTCCGACCACTTGGAACAATCAACTTGGAGGTGGTGCTTGGAAACCCAAGAAACTACATGCGAGAGTTCCTCGACTTCAAAGTAGTCGATTGACCCTCACAATACCGTGCCATTCTCGGCCGAACAGCGTCCACGAGATTCATGGCAGTACCCCACTACGCCTACCTGAAGCTCAAACTTCCTGGGGAATACGGCACCATCACCATAGATGGCGATTTCCGAAAATCCGATAAGTGTGACATTGAGTTCAATGAGATCGCGAAATCTTTCGGGATGCAGGAGGAGCTGGCAGAATTGGCAAAGACCACGGACCACTCTGTGATGCCACTCACCAAAAAGAACGCTCCAGAACTCGAGTTAAGTGCAAACAGCGACACTCGAAAGCATGAAGTGCACCCGATAGAACCCGCGAAGACGGTGATGGTGTCTACCACCCTCTCACCCGCATAGGAAGGCGCGCTCGTCGAACTCCTCCGTGAGTATTGGGAAATCTTCGCCTGGCAGCCTTCATATATGCTAGGGATACCCAGGGAGTTCGCCGAGCACTCACTCGAAGTATTCAAAGACGCCAAGCCTATCAAGCAAACGACCCGATGATTCTCCGAGCCAAAACAGAAGGCACTCGGAGTTGAAGTGAATCGATTACTCGCGACAAAATTCATCAGAGTGATCAATATATCCACCTGGTTAGCAAACCCGGTGTTGGTCCCGAAGAAAAACACTGACATCCTTCGCGTGTGCATCGACTATACGTCATTGAACAAACACTGCCCCAAGGTAACTTCCCCTTGCCACGGATCGACCAGATCGTGGACTCCACTGCAGGCTGCCAGCGACTCTCCTTCTTGGACGCCTACTCGGTTTATAATCAGATCAGGATGAAAGAGGAGGACGGGGAGAAGACATCATTCATCACACCCCACGGTGTCTACTGCTACACGACAATGCCCTTCGGGCTGAAAAACGCAGGCGCAACATATCAGCGCTGCATGCAAAAATGTCTCGCCAAGCTCATTGGCAAGAACGTACAAGTGTACGTTGACAATAGCGTCATCAAAACTCGGGTGGAAGACACGCTCCTCGAGGACATCAGGGAGACATTCGACGCTCTCAACGCGTACATGATCAAGCTCAGCCCGACAAAATGCGTCTTTGCCGTTCCTGCGGGACAACTTCTCGGGTATTTGGTGTCCGCCCGCGACATTGAAGCCAACCCGGACAAAATTCAAGCAATCTTGACAATGAAGGAGCCAACCAATCTTTGCGGAGTACAATAGCTCGCAGGACGACTAGCCACTCTGAGCAGATTCATCGCAAGATTAGGCGAGCAAGCATTGCCCTTCTACAAGTTGCTGAAGAAAACAGATAAGTTCGAATGGACACCCGAAGCAAAAAAGGCGTTCATCGACTTGAAAAGAGCACTACAGAGTGGCAACGCCACAAGAGAGGGAACCCCTATACCTATACCTGGCCGCAACAAACCAAGTCATCAGCACGGTTATTGTCGTCGAGCAGCCAGAGGATGGCACGGTGTACGGAGTTCAGCGGCCAATATATTATGTCAGCGAGGTGCTTTCGCCATGCAAGCAGCGATATCCTCACTATCAGAAGCTCGCATATGGCGTAGTTCGCACATCCCGAAAGCTCAAGCATTACTTCCAGGAGCATACCGTCACGATGCTAAACGACGCATCACTCGGTACCATCATGAACAACCCAATGGCATCCGGAAGAATCACAAAATGGAGCATCGAGCTAGGCGCCTGGGACATCATTTATGCAGGCCGCAAATATGTAAAATCCCAAGTCATTGTGGAATTTCTAAGCGAGTGGACGGAGCTGCAAACACTAGGACCCCCAAAATACACGAGCAAATGGATAATGTACTTCGACGGGTCGAAGAGAAACGAAGGAGCCGGAGCCGGAGTTATTCTTATATCTCCCCAAGGCGATAAACTGCAATACGTCCTGCGATTGGATTTCCCTCCTGACGACTCAACATCCAACAATGACGCGGAGTATGAGGCCCTCCTACACGGCATGAAAATGGCGATCGCCTGTGGAGCCACCCGATTGATGATATATGGAGACAAAAATCTCATCGTGCAACAGACAATGAAGGAGTGCGATGCTATTGCGGATAACATGGTCGCGTATCGTGATATGTACAATCTACTCGAGGGAAGTTTCAAAGAGTGCGAACTGAAGCACATTGTGCGATCAAGCAATGAGGAAGCAGATAAGCTGGCCAACATGGGGTCAACAAACGCCCTCATCCCTCCAGAAATTTACTTCGAACGAATGATGTAACATCCCAAGTCTGAAAAATAGCCTTTAGAATGTTTTGCTCTCTGTTATTATATGTTTTGCATCATGGCATCATGTTGATTGCATTTGTTTTGTTTGTTTTCCATTTGTTTTCCTCTGTTTTCATTTGTTTTCCTTTGTTTTCTATTTGAATTTCAACTCAAATTTCAAGCCTTTTTATTTCATCCTTGTGATGTTACAATTTCTAAAAAGATATTTCAAAATAAAACAATTGTTTGTTTCCATTAAAGTGTGATTTCAAAACTGTTGTGTTGTTTCTATCAAAAATTCATTGAATATCAAACCCTTTTCAAATTCAATTTGTTTTCCATTTGAAATTCCAAACCAACATCCAAATAGTTGTTTCCAAATAAAAACCTTAATTGTTTCCAATTATCCCATAATGTTCAACTAATAAAATGGTGTTATAAATTCCACTAAGTCATTCCAAATTGGTTTTCAAATTCAAAGCAAACCATCAACAACACCTCCTTTGGAAATTGTAAAATATCAAACCATTCCAATAATTCTAATCCAACTAACAATAGGGTTCCTCCCTATTAAGTTGTTGTTTCTATATTAATTAACAAAATATTCCAATTCAAATTAAATATTTCCAAACAGAATCGATTTAAAACCATAAAAACAATAACCAAAATATTCTTTCTTTCCTTGTTCCCATTTAAGTCTTTTGGGTCACCTTATGAAAGTGTTGGTTTTGATAATCCCTTTTAATATCCAAAAATCACTCACTTTGGGTTTATTCAACAAACATCACAAAACTTAAACATTTTGAACTCCAAACCTGTTAGATGTTTGAAATTAACCTAACACACCCACCCAAAATTTTTCCTAGAATTTCTACTACCCAAAACCTCATGTTTTGCTTCCATTTGCTTTTGCTACAAAAAAAACAGTAAAACAAAAAAAATAACAAAAGAGAAAAAGGAGCAGCAGCTAACCGAAGCCCAGCCCGTTTCCCTGTTTTTTTGGCCCGATACCCCTCCATCGCTGTCACCTACCTCTCGCTGAGGTCATCTCTGTACGAACAGAAGGAACACCACCCGATCTCCTCTCCCCACGCCGATGCGCTGCCGTACTAGGCTCTCCCCTCCATATAACCACCTGCCCTAGCTACCTAGACCCTATCCCCTACCTCCCGCCGCCATTCTCTCCCTCTACTGCCTCCCTCACCACCACTGAATCTCTGCAACCACCGCACCACTCCCTCACCGTCAGACCACCGCTACCTCCTCCCCTCATCGCCGGTCACACGTCCACCTCGAGGAGCACCCGATGGCGGGAATGGAACCGGGGCGGTCCCCGGAGGCTCCTCGTTCCCTCGCCGCTTGCCGGGAGTCACCACGGAGCCCGCACCGTCGCCGGCAATTCCCCTCCGCTTCTGCTCCTTTCTGAACAACGACGACGAACTGCAGGTAATAGCCCTGCCTATCCCCTCGATCCTTCCCTCTCGCGTCTGCACTCACACATCCACGCACACACCAACGCACCCGCGAGCGCCCCACCCCCGTATCGCACCGCCGGCGTGCTGCCCACGATCGATGCGTTGTTTGTCAGGTTCAGGGAGCGAGCGATCTGTTCAAGTTCAGTTACCGCAGTCGAACTACCTTTTCTTCTGTCCATAGCGGTAACATTCAGAAACTGCAGCTTAGCGCAGCGGCAGTGGACGCGCGCGCGCGAGCCATCGATCCCGGGGTCGAATCCCCGCAGAGGCAAAAGCCTCCGTTTATTTTTCCTTCTTTTTCCGCACTGACACCCGGGACCTACCAGTCAGCGACCGCGGAGTCCACCTCAGTCACCAACCACGCCCAGTCAGCGCAGCGTGGCCTCGGGCCCGCGCGTCAGCCCCCCTGGCTAGCTTCCACCTCGGTGAGAATCACCCCAGATCCAGATCTGGATCTGGCATTTCGCGTTAAGGCCCCTGGCCTCCCTTTTTTTTGCACCCGAGCCCCTCCAACTTCTGTTTTCATCACAAAACAGCCCCTGCCTTTCACAATTTGCACCCTAAAAATCAAATAACGATAACTTCTAATTTATAAATCCAAATACTACAAACTTAATATGTCTCCCACCCCAAATTTCCTGTACTTTTCAAATATGCTTTTTGTTTTCTGTTTTGAACTTTCAAAATGCAATTTAAATTTGAATTCAAATAATTAAATTGCAAATTTCTAAATTCAATAACTAATTCATTGTTAATCCAATAAATGCAAATAAAATATGTTTTCCATACCATTTCAACTCATCTTTCCAAATATAATCTTGTTTAAATTCAATTAAAACTTGTTTAATATTGTTTAATTCATAATTAAATTATCCTAACTCCTATTTCAATAATTGAAACATGTAATCCAACTAGAATTTGATGTTCTTTTCAAATATAAACTTTGTTATTTGTTTTGCACACTTTAACTTGGTGAAAACAACAATTACTTGTGTGGCAAGTTTAAGTAACCAAAATTTCTTAACTTGATAAATAAAATCCTAAACTTGTTAAACCTTATTTTCCATTTGGTTCTATTGTTGTTATTTTGTTGTTTTCCTCATCCATGCATCATGCTAATTCACCTACACAAGTTGGTTAGTTGTAAAACAATTAATTCAACCATAATTCATGGGCTTTTCATATGCAATCCAATTGCATGTGGGTCCATTTAATCATGTTGTTATCTTGTCAACTAGTTTATTTCTATGCATCAATTAAATTGACATGCATCATCCCATTGTTTGTGCACTATGCCATGTTATTGATTGTTTATCTTTCTGCATTGTTTGTTTGCTTCTTCTCGGATAAACGACGACGTTGAGACCGACGATCCTTACGACACCCCTTCTAAGGAGTTAGCTCAGTACCAGGCTACTGGGTTTGCAGGCAAGTTATCACTCACATGAACCATCGTGTTCCTTTCAACATTGATTACCGATACTTTCCGTTGTTCTTTTCTGCTAGCCTTAGTAGTAGTTGTTTCTGTTACGAACCTATCACATGTATCCTTTAACCCTGATATTGCCTCACCTCCATACCTATAACCATTGTTTGAGCCCGTGTCTTACTAGCATGCTTAGGTTGTTTTGCTCGAGTCTGTTACCCGTTACTTTCAGTTACTATATTGTTATTATGTTCTGGGGGCTCGATATTTGATCAATCAATCATGCTAATGTTATTATCAATAATAAATTTGATGATAAGGCACCGGCAGGAGGCCCAGGGTGGTTTTGAGGCCTGCTAGTGTCGACCCTAATAGGAAAAGGGTCTTGTCTACTGATCCATGATGAGCGCACTAACCGCATGTGGGAAGCGAGTATGGGCGCCCCCGCAATTTGATTCGATTCGCATCTCGTCCAAATCGCCACACGTAGTTCGGGCTTTCCATTTGTTGCATGCATGATCTTGCGAGCCCAGGCCAGGGTGGAACTTTTGTAGTCGGCATTTAGGGCGGCGTGGTCTTCCAGTGCTATGAGGGTCCCCTTTTCTTCGTGGGGCTCGATTAGCCGCGCACGCACAGCACGTGGTGCTTTGGGCTTGATGCGAAGAAGAGTTGAGTTGTGTTGAGTGCCCCGCTTGGTGGGAGGCATCCCATCTGGCGGGATATTCATACGTGTACGGCCAAATTGGTGCAACCCTGCAGGGATAAATCTTCTCGAGAAGCCGTGTTTTCCGCGGTTATGGATTACTTGGTGAAAGTACTGGCTAACAAGTACTCAGGACAACTTAAACCTAATGATTAACAACCTTACACCCAATGATTAACAACTTGACTAGTAATAGGCTTATTGACACAATAATCTGAACCACCATTATTTCAACTGTGTGAGTTATCCTCGGATTGCTTCTTTGGATAAGGGGCGAGATCTAGGATGGGTTTGTTTGAAGTTATCTTTCAGTTGGTTACAATACTCGATCTTATCTTCTTTCTGTTAGCCGGAAGTGGTAGAATCTCTGTAGTTGGTTAGCGCAGCCAGTTGCAGCATCATTTATAACCCCTCTCTTCCGTTGAACCCAAAGCATCTGTGCTTGGTGTTGACGGGTTACACTTTGGTGAACTGTGAGTCTTGCTTGCCAGTACGTTTATGTACTGACCCCTTTGGGGCTGTGGTTTCCGCAGACCTACGTCCCGAGGATCTACATGGTGGCTACTACGTGGAGTATGACGAGACTGCTGACGAGTAGATAGCGGACCCGGGCAGGATCCGAGACTTCGTGGATGGGCTCCGTCTGTTCGTTCCCGGCCTCTTAGGCCTATTTGGTTCTTGTCTGTACTCAGACATTTTGAATGCTTCCGCTGTGATGTAATGATGTATTGTTGGGGCATGTGCCCTCTGAATGATTGTATTTGCTATCTCTGCTCTAATGAGAGCCATTTGCAACTTATTTTCGATCTTTTGTGTCGTAGAGATCTGTTGTGATATCACTTGTTCAAACGCTGTTGACGTACCATGTGTGTATGGTTGAAGTACGTCAATAGAAGTGTCCTGATTTCTACGGGATAGTTTACATCGACGGTGAACAGTAGCGATTGGTTGTCACACATAAGTGTTGGCCTACTCGTAAGAGGACGCGGGTGCCGGTAAGCCCCGTAATCCAATCAGAATACTGTTCAGTTCGTACGGTGAGTATCCTTTAGAAGTCCGGGTGCGACAAATGGTATCAGAGCCTGTCTGCCTGTAGGATACCTTTTTACTGGTCGCAGTTGAGTCTAGAAACTATTTTGTAGCTATATAGGAAAAATGAAACGTGAGAGTAGGAATTCTGCCATTTTATTTCTTTCCCCACCCACCCTCCCTTTTCTGGTAAGGAAGTGCAACGTTGTTTTCCATTCTCATCTAAACTTTCAAGTTAGGATTTCACGAATCCTGGTTTCTCTAGGATGGTTATATCTACTAGACCATAGGAATGGAGGTGGTTGTGACATGATTTATCATGTTGCCTACTCACGATTGAGAACGGAGGCGTGTAAGCCCCGGAAGCAGATCCTCTGTTCCTTAAGCAGTAGATATTGATCCTTTAGAAGCCCGGATGGGTTTTCCGTAGTACCTCAGGAGTTTTTGTTCTCGTTTTCCCCGATGTTGATATCCTGTTCTTCTCAACATCCTTTTCGGCCGTTGAAATCTTGTTGTTGTTTTCCATTTCAATTCTTCTACCGGCGTCTAATCAAAACTTCCAAAATATCAAGTCTATCTGGCCAGAAAGGTTGTTGTTGTTGTTGTTGTTGTTGTTGTTGTTGTTGTTGTTGTTGTTGTTGTTGTTGTTGATTCCAGGCTATGAGAGCTGGCATTCCTATCACCTGGGGTTGTTTCGAGGAAGCATTCCTGAATCATCACATTCCAGATAGTCTATTCTCCAAATGAATCAAATTCTAACCAGCTATACATCCTCAATACAAAACCTCTCCCTTACTTGAAAATGTTCCGGTGGTTTGCAAATTCCCTGACGTCTATCCAAGGTGCACGATGTGTTTCACGTGTCACAGCTCAAGAGGATCTTCCCAACAAGTTTCCGGACCTTTCCTTTTCTCAGTAGGAATCTCGGGGCGCGATTCCTTCAAGGGGGGGCGTTTTGTAACATCCCAAGTCTGAAAAATAGCCTTTAGAATGTTTTGCTCTCTGTTATTTTATGTTTTGCATCATGGCATCATGTTGATTGCATTTGTTTTGTTTGTTTTCCATTTGTTTTCCTCTGTTTTCATTTGTTTTCCTTTGTTTTCTATTTGAATTTCAACTCAAATTTCAAGCCTTTTTGTTTCATCCTTGTGATGTTACAATTTCTAAAAAGATATTTCAAAATAAAACAATTGTTTGTTTCCATTAAAGTGTGATTTCAAAACTGTTGTGTTGTTTCTATCAAAAATTCATTGAATATCAAACCCTTTTCAAATTCAATTTGTTTTCCATTTGAAATTCCAAACCAACATCCAAATAGTTGTTTCCAAATAAAAACCTTAATTGTTTCCAATTATCCCATAATGTTCAACTAATAAAATGGTGTTATAAATTCCACTAAGTCATTCCAAATTGGTTTTCAAATTCAAAGCAAACCATCAACAATACCTCCTTTGGAAATTGTAAAATATCAAACCATTCCAATAATTCTAATCCAACTAACAATAGGGTTCCTCCCTATTAAGTTGTTGTTTCTATATTAATTAACAAAATATTCCAATTCAAATTAAATATTTCCAAACAGAATCAATTTGAAACCATAAAAACAATAACCAAAATATTCTTTCTTTCCTTGTTCCCATTTAAGTCTTTTGGGTCACCTTATGAAAGTGTTGGTTTTGATAATCCCTTTTAATATCCAAAAATCACTCACTTTGGGTTTATTCAACAAACAGCACAAAACTTAAACATTTTGAACTCCAAACCTGTTAGATGTTTGAAATTAACCTAACACACCCACCCAAAAATTTTCCTAGAATTTCTACTACCCAAAACCTCATGTTTTGCTTCCATTTGCTTTTGCTACAAAAAAAAACAGTAAAACAAAAAAAAATAACAAAAGAGAAAAAGGAGCAGCAGCTAACCGAAGCCCAGCCCGTTTCCCTGTTTTTTTGGCGCGATACCCCTCCATCGCTGTCACCTACCTCTCGCTGAGGTCATCTCTGTACGAACAGAAGGAACACCACCTGATCTCCTCTCCCCACGCCGATGCGCTGCCGTACTAGGCTCTCCCCTCCATATAACCACCTGCCCTAGCTACCTAGACCCTATCCCCTACCTCCCGCCGCCATTCTCTCCCTCTACTGCCTCCCTCACCACCACTGAATCTCTGCAACCACCGCACCACTCCCTCACCGTCAGACCACCGCCACCTCCTCCCCTCATCGCCGGTCACACATCCACCTCGAGGAGCACCCGATGGCGGGAATGGAACCGGGGCGGTCCCTGGAGGCTCCTCGTGCCCTCGCCGCTTGCCGGGAGTCACCACGGAGCCCGCACCGTCGCCGGCAATTCCCCTCCGCTTCTGCTCCTTTCTGAACAACGACGACGAACAGCAGGTAATAGCCCTGCCTATCCCCTCGATCCTTCCCTCTCGCGTCTGCACTCACACATCCACGCACACACCAACGCACCCGCGAGCGCCCCACCCCCGTATCGCACCGCCGGCGTGCTGCCCACGATCGATGCGTTGTTCGTCAGGTTCAGGGAGCGAGCGATCTGTTCAAGTTCAGTTACCGCAGTCGAACTACCTTTTCTTCTGTCCATAGCGGTAACATTCAGAAACTGCAGCTTAGCGCAGCGGCAGTGGACGCGCGCGCGCGAGCCATCGATCCCGGGGTCGAATCCCCGCAGAGGCAAAAGCCTCCGTTTATTTTTCCTTCTTTTTCCGCACTGACACCCGGGACCTACCAGTCAGCGACCGCGGAGTCCACCTCAGTCACCAACCATGCCCAGTCAGCGCAGCGTGGCCTCGGGCCCGCGCGTCAGCCCCCCTGGCTAGCTTCCACCTCGGTGAGAATCACCCCAGATCCAGATCTGGATCTGGCATTTCGCGCTAAGGCCCCTGGCCTTCCTTTTTTTTGCACCCGAGCCCCTCCAACTTCTGTTTTCATCACAAAACAGCCCCTGCCTTTCACAATTTGCACCCTAAAAATCAAATAACCATAACTTCTAATTTATAAATCCAAATACTACAAACTTAATATGTATCCCACCCCAAATTTCCTGTACTTTTCAAATATGCTTTTTGTTTTCTGTTTTGAACCGTCAAAATGCAATTTAAATTTGAATTCAAATAATTAAATTGCAAATTTCTAAATTCAATAACTAATTCATTGTTAATCCAATAAATGCAAATAAAATATGTTTTCCATACCATTTCAACTCATCTTTCCAAATCTAATTTTTGTTTCCTGGTTTGAATAATTTAAAATGTCCAAAAAATTTAATCTTGTTTAAATTCAATTAAAACTTGTTTGATTCATAATTAAATTATCCTAACTCCTATTTCAATAATTGAAACATGTAATCCAACTAGAATTTGATGTTCTTTTCAAATATAAACTTTATTTGTTTTGCACACTTTAACTTGGTGAAAACAACAATTACTTGTGTGGCAAGTTTAAGTAACCAAAATTTCTTAACTTGATAAATAAAATCCTAAACTTGTTAAACCTTATTTTCCATTTGGTTCTATTGTTGTTATTTTGTTGTTTTCCTCATCCATGCATCATGCTAATTCACCTACACAAGTTGGTTAGTTGTAAAACAATTAATTCAACCATAATTCATGGGCTTTTCATATGCAATCCAATTGCATGTGGGTCCATTTAATCATGTTGTTATCTTGTCAACTAGTTTATTTCTATGCATCAATTAAATTGACATGCATCATCCCATTGTTTGTGCACTATGCCATGTTATTGATTGTTTATCTTTCTGCATTGTTTGTTTGCTTCTTCTCGGATAAATGACGACGTTGAGACCGACGATCCTTACGACACCCCTTCTAAGGAGTTAGCTCAGTACCAGGCTACTGGGTTTGCAGGCAAGTTATCACTCACATGAACCATCGTGTTCCTTTCAACATTGATTACCGATACTTTCCGTTGTTCTTTTCTGCTAGCCTTAGTAGTAGTTGTTTCTGTTACGAACCTATCACATGTATCCTTTAACCCTGATATTGCCTCACCTCCATACCTATAACCATTGTTTGAGCCCGTGTCTTACTAGCATGCTTAGGTTGTTTTGCTCGAGTCTGTTACCCGTTACTTTTAGTTACTATATTGTTATTATGTTCTGGGGGCTCGATGTTTGATCAATCAATTATGCTAATGTTATTATCAATAATAAATTTGATGATAAGGCACCGGCAGGAGGCCCAGGGTGGTTTTGAGGCCTGCTAGTGTCGACCCTAATAGGAAAAGGGTCTTGTCTACTGATCCATGATGAGCGCACTAACCGCATGTGGGAAGCGAGTATGGGCGCCCCCGCAATTTGATTCGATTCGCATCTCGTCCAAATTGCCACACGTAGTTCGGGCTTTCCATTTGCTGCATGCATGATCTTGCGAGCCCAGGCCAGGGTGGAACTTTTGTAGTCGGCATTTAGGGCGGCGTGGTCTTCCAGTGCTATGAGGGTCCCCTTTTCTTCGTGGGGCTCGATTGGCCGCGCACGCACAGCACGTGGTGCTTTGGGCTTGATGCGAAGAAGAGTTGAGTTGTGTTGAGTGCCCCGCTTGGTGGGAGGCATCCCATCTGGCGGGATATTCATACGTGTACGGCCAAATTGGTGCAACCCTGCAGGGATAAATCTTCTCGAGAAGCCGTGTTTTCCGCGGTTATGGATTACTTGGTGAAAGTACTGGCTAACAAGTACTCAGGACAACTTAAACCTAATGATTAACAACCTTACACCCAATGATTAACAACTTGACTAGTAATAGGCTTATTGACACAATAATCTGAACCACCATTATTTCAACTGTGTGAGTTATCCTCGGATTGCTTCTTTGGATAAGGGGCGAGATCCAGGATGGGTTTGTTTGAAGTTATCTTTCAGTTGGTTACAATACTCGATCTTATCTTCTTTGTGTTAGCCGGAAGTGGTAGAATCTCTGTAGTTGGTTAGCGCAGCCAGTTGCAGCATCATTTATAACCCCTCTCTTCCGTTGAACCCAAAGCATCTGTGCTTGGTGTTGACGGGTTACACTTTGGTGAACTGTGAGTCTTGCTTGCCAGTACGTTTATGTACTGACCCCTTTGGGGCTGTGGTTTCCGCAGACCTACGTCCCGAGGATCTACATGGTGGCTACTACGTGGAGTATGACGAGACTGCTGACGAGTAGATAGCGGACCCGGGCAGGATCCGAGACTTCGTGGATGGGCTCCGTCTGTTCGTTCCCGGCCTCTTAGGCCTATTTGGTTCTTGTTTGTACTCAGACATTTTGAATGCTTCCGCTGTGATGTAATGATGTATTGTTGGGGCATGTGCCCTCTGAATGATTGTATTTGCTATCTCTGCTCTAATGAGAGCCATTTGCAACTTATTTTCTATCTTTTGTGTCGTAGAGATCTGTTGTGATATCACTTGTTCAAACGCCGTTGACGTACCATGTGTGTATGGTTGAAGTACGTCAATGGAAGTGTCCTGATTTCTACGGGATAGTTTACATCGACGGTGAACAGTAGCGATAGGTTGTCACACATAAGTGTTGGCCTACTCGTAAGAGGACGCGGGTGCCGGTAAGCCCCGTAATCCAATCAGAATACTGTTCAGTTCGTACGGTGAGTATCCTTTAGAAGTCCGGGTGCGACAAATGATCAAGCGATCAGTCAAAGTCAGAAAGCCAGCAGGAACACGCGCAACAGTGGAAACAGACGACTGCCCGCAAATTGCTATGATCGAGCTCATCCACAATATTTCAAGGCAAGTTTTTCTGGTCGATCTAGTCTGGACGCAGAAATACCTCAACTACTCGTCCAGCAAACATCTCCCAGCTGACATTTGCGAGGCCCGACAAATAGTACGACGCAGCAAATCCTTTCAGGTAATCAACGGTGAGCTATACAAGCAAAGCATATCACGAGTATTGCAGAGATGCATAGCACCCGAAGACGGCAAGGAATTTCTCCTGGATATACACCAAGGAGACTGCGGCCACCACGCCAGTTGGAGAGCCATCGTAGGCAAGGCCTTCAGGGCAGGTTTGTAACAACCGTGTTACTTAGAAAGTAATTAAAAATATATTAACAAATTAATTGCATCTTATCATGAAATTTTGATTACCAACATATTTAAACAAGTCCTACATGCTAATCTTAGAAGTTTTGCCGTGCATGCCTATAAGTGCAGTAGTGGAGGTAGTACTAGATATTTAGTACTCACGTGTATATTTTTCCATGCATGTATCGAAGGTCTATCTTAGGCATGCATGTAGCTTACGCAACTAATTTGTTTAGAAAAAGGAGAAGTGAGGCGCTAGCTGCATGCTCGTTTCCCCTCTAACTTAAGCAACCCAGGCTTACGTCGCCATTACGTGGCGGTAGATATTTTCCATGAGCGGTGAAGTTCAGCGGCGCCGAGTCACCACCACCACCTCTCCTTCCTCTCCTCCTCCTCCACCACCACCACAACCACCTCCGGTGAGCTCCTCCTCCTCCTCCTCCACCACCACCTCTCCTCCTCCTCCACCACCACCTCTCCTCCTCCTCCTCCTCCTCCTCTATCACCACCACCTCTCCTCCTCCTCCTCCTCCTCCACCACCACCTCCGGCGAGCTTCTCCTTCTCCTCCCCACCAACTCCGGTGACCCCCATCCTCCACCCACCAACTCCGGCGAGCATCCGACGAAATCCGGCGAAATTTCGAAATTTCAAAAATTTTCCGCGGCCAGATCTGGCCGCCTTTTTTTTTTGAAATTCAAAAAAAAATTCTGTGGCGCACCCCCCCTTGGTGCGCCACAGAATTGCAAATTTCTGTGGCGCACGGCTGAGGTGTGCCACAGAATTGACATTTCTGTGGCGCACGGCTGAGGTGCGCCACAGAAAAAAATTTAGTGGCGTGTATTCTGTGGCGCACCCCTCTGGCCCCTAGGTGCGCCACATAATCACATTTTGGTGCGCCACAGAAAGGCCTTTTTCTACTAGTGATTGGCTAGGGACTAGGCTCTGGAAAAGCTAGTGAGTCTTCGGTGTATTTTGAAACACCCTTCTTGATGAGTTAGCCAATTATACTTCTTATCAATCCTTGTTTCGTAAATAGTCTGGTATCACGACGGCAAACACATTGTACCGGTCGCAATACAGGTATGGGACCGTCGGCTTTCTCCACTAGGGACGACCCTCTTCCGGAAAGTGTCGGTGATGGATCCGTAGGAGCGACCGATATCGAGTATGTCGAGGTGTCCGGGTCTTAGCGGGTAAAAGAGCTCCGCTCGACGAGTGTTCGTGTGGTACTTGTCGAGGTTGTCGGCGTTGGAGTACCCCTCTTAAGAGCGTAAAAGTGTGAATATTCACCCCTGTGATTTCCGGGTCGGGAAACTTGCTGTTATATGTGATACCAATTATTCTTGTGTTATCCATTAAATCTCCTTTTATCATGCAACCATCATATTTATTTATTTCCTTTGATCTTCTTATTGTTTTTATCTATTGCCATCTATTATTTACTTTGCTCACGTGTGTTTGCTGAGTATATTTCATACTCATCCTTGCTTAATTCCTATTTTTGCAGAGCCCAGTAGTGTTAATCCTCGCGAGGAGCAGTAGGCGTAGCGCCGGGAGGGGAATAAATAAAGTGCTTAGGAGTTTATTTTCAGCAAGAAAGTTTGTAATCGCCAAATAATGAATAAAGTGTTCTTTTGTAGCATCTTGATATGTAAATTTTTAGGCTTCACATGTTTATAATCTTCGGCTTATAAACGAGTGGCAGCTGTTACGTCTGGGCCCAGTTTGGGGGCGTGACAGTTTAGTGGTATCAGACCGAAGGCTAAATAAAGAAACTAATTTGTTTTACAACTAATGTGGGATAAGCGGGATAGTTTGACACGTAAGTTAGAAATGCTTGTCTTATAGTTGTTTGAAATGTTGACTGACTTAGGGTCTGTTTGGTTCAACTTTTCCAACCTGCTTCCGGACAAAATAAGCTAAACACTAACCAAACGGAAATTTTACTAACACAGATTATCCAACGCGGCTGATTCTCGCAGTACAATTTTGACAGCATCAGAGCCCCTGCTTCTATCGCGTTGAGTTCCACGAAGTTGGTGAAAATAACCCACCATGCCACCGATAAGTGGCTTACCGGTTCGATTCTTTTTGATTTGTCTAGGCACGCGCGACTGCTGTATCTAGAGAATACATACACTGCCCTCCTCTGCCTGACCTTCCGATTGTGCGCCGCCCTCCTCCGACCGACCTTTCGGCGGTGCGTCGGCCCTCCTGGAAGGCGGCAGGTTGCAGCTCCTCCATGCTCGCGCCCGACCTCCAGCATCTCCTCCGGCCACCCGCAGGTCCCGTCCTGTCCCCACTCCTTCGTCAGACTGCAAGCGTTGCCCGCCTCCTTGTTCGATCTCTGTGGCGCAACTGCATCGTTCCCGCAGTTCCTTCGTACTTTTGCCTAGAGAAGAATCGGACGAACTTCATGCGGCTCTACGAGAGTGCTCCTTGATTCGCCTCGCTGCTATTGAGCGTGGCTCTGCACGATTCCGGCGTCAAGGTTTGCTGAGCGCATGGCCGGAGAGAATATATATGTCGCCTCTCACGCGATTATTGCAGCATGGAGGAGGACCAGGAGTACAAGACAAGCAGAAGTGATAAGTGGGCACGCTAGCTGCTCCTCGTGTGCCGAGAACATGAGCTGCTCTGACCGGCCGCCGGCCGGAAGAACGCTCGCGCGAAGGTGGCGTCCGCGTAGCGCAGGGATGGGGTGGTCTCTGGCGTAGGTCTGTGCGTACTTGGCCAATTTAGTGGATTGCATGGACGCATGGTGTATGTGTCATTAGTGCATTACTTTATAGTTTTATTGATTAGTAGCATAGAAAAAAATGAATTATACTATTTGACATATGTATTTCAGTGCCCCGTGAAACTGCGGCAAACGTGTTCGTGTGAAGAATTGTCTAATATATTTGTTTTTGATATAACGGTGTTTGAAGATATTCTAATATTTGAAATATACCAAATTGATATCTAGTTATTCAAGTATTTGGTGCAAACTTTCACTTTGAATAAGAGCAACATTACATAATAATTTTTTTTTCTCAAAATGGCAATTTACATGTCAAAAAAAGGTACTTGGGTACTTTACATTATGCCAGCATATAAATAGTCACCGGAAATTCTTGTAAATCTACAGTTTCGCAGTTGTTTCAACCAAACAACTTTCAGATTTGGCACAGTTCTTAGATCACAGTAGATTTTTCACAGTTCACAGCTCACAGCAGCTTTTTTAGAATCCACAGCTAAACCAAACAAACCCTTATTCTTTTTCATGCTCCATGATTTCGAGTGTCGTATCTTTGTGTCCCGTGCCATGGTTTTATGATCTTTTAGGACCGTACGGTGATGGCAGCCTTTGTAGGAACAACATGATGATTAGATTATACGTTGTTTGCTTGTGCTTTATTCCGAAGCTTGATACACACCGGACAATTGTTTATTTATCAAGTCTGTTATCTGTGTCTTGCATTATCACATAGATGGCTCACAATAACAATGGCAATTTCGCTGGAACTCACGTCGGAAGTAACTCTGGATCGCAAAGGGCTACCGAAGATCAACTAACTCTAAGTAATTTTCTACTGGAGCTTCTACATCGCCAACAACAGATTCAGATGCGGCAAGCTGAAATTCTGGCACACCTAATGCAAAAATCACCTAGAGAAAATGTTCATGAAGATGGCGCACAGGATAACCTACGTCGCTTCTTACGACCGAAACCTCCTGCTTTCCTTGGCAGTCCAAATCCGATGGAAGCAAACAACTGGTTAATTGAGATTGAAAAGATCTTCAAAGCTATGCATTGTCTAGACGAAGAGAAGGTGACACTAGCTACTTTTATGCTGCAAGGTGGGGCTTTCGACTGGTGGAATGTGCACAAAAATAAATATCCTGCGATTACCTTTTCACATGGGCATTATTTAAGGAAGATTTTCATACAAAATATTTTCCCGAGAGTGTCCAGAGAAAGATGGAGCTTACATTCTTGCAGCTAAAACAAGCAGGGAAGTCGGTAGCGGAATATGAGATTGAATTTTCTAAACTCGCTCGCTATGCACCAGCATATGTTGAGAATGATGAAGTGAAGGCTCGACGATTTTCCCAAGGGTTACGACAACCTTTCAAGGCTCGTGTGGAGGTATATGAGTTAAAATCATTTCGTGAGGTTGCTAATAAAGCTCTTACAATAGAACAAGCATACGTGGAAGACCATATTGAGGAGGAGGCGACTCGAGATGATGAGCATACTGGGAAAAAGGCGACCGAAGAAGATGATGAACGCAGTGAGGAAGAGACGACTGAAGAAGAGGCGGCTTGGAAAAACGAAGACGGACTATGAGCATGTTTTTCGAATCTTCAAAATATGGGTAATTAAATTTCGAGGACGAAATTTCTATAAGGTGGGGAGGATGTAACAACCGTGTTACTTAGTAAGTAACTAAAAATATATTAACAAATTAATTGCATCTTATTATGAAATTTTGATTACCAGCATATTTAAACAAGTCCTACATGCTAATCTTAGAAGTTTTGCCGTGCATGCGTATAAGTGAAGTAGTGGAGGTAGTACTAGATATTTAGTACTCACGTGTATATTTTTCCATGCATGCATCGACGGTCTAGCTTAGGCATGCATGTAGCTTACGCAACTAATTTGTTTAGAAAAAGGAGAAGTGAGGCGCTAGCTGCATGCTCGTTTTCCCTCTGACTTAAGCAACCCAGGCTTACGTCGTCATTGCGTGGCGGTAGATATTTTCCATTAGCGGTGAAGTTCAGCGGCACCGAGTTGGTGAGTAGGCTTGCCAGTTTGTACGTGTCCAGCTCCGGTGCACAAAAGGCATAGGTGCTAGCTGAACGGGGCTCTCTTAGTCGGCAATTATGAAGGGAAATAATTTTGAAGAGCACAAAGCGGCAGATATTTCTGCCAAAGCGGTGCGCTGCTGCCCTATATAAAACGATGGAAGCCTGATAGCTCACCTCACACCACTACCAACATCGTTTCTCTAGTGATAAGTAGACTTTTGGCTGGGCACATAGCTGATAAAGAAGTTCTCGTTGCAGCGCCGAGAGAAGAAGGCAAGCATGCATTCCCAACTAGTTTCTCTAGCTGTCCTTTTTCTCTATATTGATGCCATGCTCCTAGAACTGGCGTTCTATAACTACTTGTTAACTAATGCGCACTCTTCTTTCTGATGGTTCTGCTTACTATATGATCCTCCATGTCTACGGTGGTGAAGCATGACCCTCTTTCCACGATTCATGTTATTTGATGCAAGGTGCTGGATGCTATGTAATCTATGCATCCTTTCTCTTTGGTTCTTTACCTTAGCATGTAAAGTCAGCTTTTGTGCATCCTGCCGATGCCAACTCAATGCATGAGTCCAGCCTATTTTGTGGATTGGCCAGGGACTAGGCTCTGGAAAGCTAGTGAGTCTTCGGTGTATTTTGAAACACCCTTCTTGATGAGTTAGCCAATTATACTTCTTATAAATTCTTGTTTCGTAAATAGTCTGGTATCACGACGACAAACACATTGTACCGGTCGCAATACGAGTATGGGACCGTCGGCTTTCTCCACTAGGGACGGCCCTCTTCCGGAAAGTGTCGGTGATGGATCCGTAGGAGCGACCGATATCGAGTATGTCGAGGTGTCGGGTCTTAGCGGGTAAAAGAGCTCCGCTCGACGAGTGTCCGTGTGGTACTTGTCGAGGTTGTCGGCGTCGTAGTACCCCTCTTAAGAGCGTAAAAGTGTGAATATTCACCCCTGTGATTCCCGGGTCGGAAACTTGCTGTTATATGTGATACCAATTATTCTTGTGTTATCCATTAAATCTCCTTTTATCATGCAACCATCATATTTATTTATTTCCACTGATCTTCTTATTGTTTTTATCTATTGTCATCTATTATTTCCTTTGCTCACGTGTGCTTGCTGAGTATATTTCATACTCATCCTTGCTTAATTCCTATTTTTGCAGAGCCCAGTAGTGTTAATCCTCGCGAGGAGCAGTAGGCGTAGCGCCGGGAGGGGAATAAATAAAGTGCTTAGGAGTTTATTTTCAGCAAGAAAGTTTGTAATCGCCAAATAATGAATAAAGTGTTCTTTTGTAGCATATTGATAGGTAAATTTTTAGGCTTCACACGTTTATAATCTTCGGCTTATAAACGAGTGGCAGCTGTTACGTCTAGGCCCAGTTTGGGGGCGTGACAAGATTTCTACTGGCTCACAGCAGCAAGAGACGCCAAAGAGCTAGTCGACAGATGCAACGCCTGTCAAAGGTTTGCGCCTAGGCCGCATGCCCCCGCAACAGAACTACACATGATTCCAATCGCCTGGCCCTTCGCCCAACGGGGGCTAGACATGGTGGGACCACTGCGCAATTCAACACCTGGAGGATACACACACCTGCTCGTGGCAGTCGACAAGTTCATAAAATGGAGAGAGGCCATGCGAGTCACCTCCGCGCACGCGCGGTGCACTCTACGATTCCTCGACTCCATCGTGTGCAGATTCGGCGTACCTCACAACATCATCACAGAAAACGGCAACAACTTTACGGCCAAGGAAACACATGAATTCTGCGAGAAAAAGAGAATCACCCTCAGCTTTGCCTCGGTAGCTCACCCGCAAACTAATGGCCAAGTCGAGCGATCCAACGAATTAGTTTCGGCTGGCCTGAAGAAGCGGCTACTTGATCGCCTGAAACCAGCGGCAGGGCACTGGGCCGAGGAACTACCATCACTACTGTGGAGGCTACGCACAACACCAAATCGCTCAACAAACTATACACCATTTTTCATGGTCTACGGAGCTGAAGCTGTCCTACCCGAAGATATCAAATTCAGCGCTCCACGAGTTGTTGCATACAACGAAGAAACCTCCAACAAGGCACTCGCAGAAGACGTGGACGCACTGGATGAGATCCGGGACATTTCACTCGCAAGATCTGCAGTATACCAGCAATCACTGCGCAACTATCACAGTCGTCGTATACGCCACAGATCCTTCGTGGTAGGAGACATGGTGCTGCGGCTCAAGCAAAAGGAAGGACACAAGCTCGAGCCACCATGATTAGGACATCCCTAGTACATGTGTTATTCCTCCTATTGATGATGATGTTGCTGTTCAAGAGAAGCATGATGAAGTAAGGATTGGTCCAATGACTAGATCAAGAACCAAATTAATAGAACAGCAGTTGAACTCACTCTTATTAAATTATGATGTTTGTTCTTATGAGAATTTTATACTACCTAAATCCTTGCATTTATGTATGATTCAGGTTATTGATAACACAAACATTATTGGAGGCAAGGAGCATGGAGCTATGGAGCCAAGCATGGGAGTATACAAGGAGAGAGTTGATCATGGCAGCACAAGCAAGAAGGAGAAGCCAGGAGCTGAATTGGATTGAGTTGGAAGCATTGAGGACATGTCCTATGGTGCACCAGCCCACAATTAATTGTGCTGCGCATTAGATGTTATGGGGGCACCAAGGACAAGTCCTAGGTCCTCCCACACGTGTGGAATAAAAGGCTTGCATGCCTAGTTGGCCGCACCCCCTCTATGGGTCGGTTTGTACCCCCTAGTCCGAGTCAAAACCCTTATGGGTCGAGTCCTAGTTGGGTTTGGGCTGGTGCTTGCGCAACCAGGTTGTGGCCGCACCCCCTCTCTCTCTTATACCCTTTCACCTGCGTGTGAATCAGATTAGACTACCTTTATTCATAAAACCTAGACTCCATTGTTGACTGCTTGAAGCATTCATCAGGAATTGATCATATTGCAAGTTTTGCGTGTTATCTGCTATTCCACTGGGAATTAGTTGATACAGGACCACTAGTAGTCAGTGGCTGCTCGTGCAAGTGTGTGGATTTACGAATATCCAAGGGATTGGTTGCTGCTGCAATTGGCATCAGGAATTAGCAGGAGAGTTCGTGGAGAGACACAAGTTATCAGATCTTGTTATCGTGTGAGTTCATCGAGAAGATCGGGCAACCCCTTATCACACCATGGGAAGGACCCTTCATAATACATGAAGTTATCCCAGGAGGCGCCTATCGATTGAAGAACCCGAAGATCGGGGGTATCTACTCCAACCCGTGGAACATTGCACATCTCCGCAAGTTCTACCCCTAGGATTATCCTACTCGCAAGAAATAAGGTTGTACAAGCCATGTTGTAGCTCGACCAAACACATGGCTTCTCAGCTATATCAATAAATACATTGTTTCTCAACCATAGCAATCGCGACTTCTTATTTTCTTTCAACACGCTAAAACAACAGGTACACACACCAAACACACGGGGGCTACGCCTAACTAGCATCATCACATACCTCCGAGTAATATCACTCGATAAAAATACAAGGTACAACAAGATCCACACCTTATAAACACCTTAAAAACATCAAACAAAATATACAAGGTCACAAGGTTTACACCTTCAAAACACCTTAAAACAAGATATTTACATCTTGGAATTACATCTAACAGCGCCTAGCCTCATCTGCAAGTATTTGATTAATCTCCTCGGAAGTCAGTCGAACAATCTGCTCGACTACAGGAAGCACGGACCGCATAATGAGGAGACAAATCCACACCTAAACCTTTCAAGTCAGGAAGCCGCGCAACAGAAAGGAAGTTGACCTCAGGGTGCCACAACTAAACGAATGCAAGTGCCACCTGGGCTCCACTGACAAGTTGTTGGCGTACGCACTCTCGAACCAATCCCACCCGACCGAACATCCTGAGCAAACTAGTCAAGCTATCCGGGACAACTCCCAACGGGTAAAATGTCCGGTGGATAGAGGACATGGCCTTGCGACAAGACTCAATGATTACCTGCGCCTGGCTCGCCCGATACTTCAGGGTAGCAAGGATAAAGCCTTGCTTGCGGTCAGACCAAAACTCACTCGCATCAGGGTTGGAGCTACTCGACTCGTGAATAATGTGATTATTCACCCAATGGGTCTCACAGACTCCGTCAGGTTCGACAACTGAAAGGACAAACAAGGGCGTCAAAACAAAGAAACGAACCAGCTACCAAATACTCGGGGGCTCGCGAACTTACAGAGCATGCCCTTCGCAACAACCTCCAGTTCTTCCATCACAAACTGCTCATGCTCCATAGCAAGTTTCTGCTTCGACTTGGCGACATCGGCCACACCTCGCAGAGCCTTCAACTTGCACTCGCCATCCACAACACGGTCACGGAGTGATGCAAATGTGCTGGCAGCAGCAACAAGGGGATTAACCTGTGAATCAGACCCACTCGAGGACTCTAAGCTGGGATCCACTACCTGGAAAGAAAGGAAGAAAGTTCAGAAAATTCACAAGACCCCACTCGAGAACATACCGCCCATTCCACGGGTGCTCGGGGGCTACTCCCATCGGGAGCATACGAAAGTAAGGCGCCACAATCAGACACTAAAAATTTGAGAAAACACTTCGATTACGTAACGTAAAATACGGGAATACATCCCAAGGTTCATTACATCGACAAACAAAAGGAAACAAAAAACTATCCTAAAGGGCTGCAGAAGTAGTGCCACTCGCGGAAGGCTGTCCCCTGCGACCGGCACGAGAAAGCACTCCAGAAAGCGTCTTCACGAGTACTTCAGCACGAGCGCCAAAAGGACGGAGTCCTACCTTCTTGCCAGTGGAGTCGCGAGGAATGTCTGAGTACACCTTATCCAGGTCACCCGAGACTCCATGCGCCAAGGCAAACTGGATCGCCGTCTTGGCTCCGCACTCAGTCTGCGTGAGTGCAAACTTGTGGAGAAGATCCTCATCACCAAGAAAGGCTTGCAGAAGACCTCCCAAGGAAGGAGAAACTGCCGCATCCAAAAACAGGCGCTCATGGAACTGCGTCAACACTCGGGTGGCATCACCAACGAGGGAGCAGATTCCATTTGCGTGCTCTCGGATCTGGGTGCACATATCAGTAAGTGCGTCCAGTCGCTGATATCCGGGGATCTCCAACCCGACCCCAAGAGCATCTGATACAAACACAGAACAATCGTTAGCAAAGAAGGGTGAGTAAAGTTTCTAGTCGAACAAGAATGAAGCATAACATTACCCGCGATTTTCTGGGCCAAAGGGCGGATGAAATCGACGAGGTCGCTATCGTGCTTCGCACCCGCCTCTTCCAGCTGCTTCAGGGCCCCCTGAGCTCTCGAAAGGCTCCCTTCAAGATCGTCTAAGCACTTGCGGGCGGATTCCAATTCCTTTCGGGAAGATTCCAGCTCTGCCTCAAGAGTTTTCACTCGAGAGACGGCTTCCGCTTTCTAAGTTTTCAGGCGGGTGACCTCATCTGCAATGGAAAAGACGTAGTTGGAACGACAATTACAATCAAGAAGAAGCAATGAGGACAAGAATGGCACATTAGCTTACCTTGAAGAGATTGACCATCTTGGACAAGCCGATCGCGATCTGTCCTAAGTGAGATGCAGTCCGCTTCAGCCAGAAGTACTCGGCTCCCGAAAGCAGCAAGGCAGTCGAGGAGAGCCTGCAAGAAACCCAAGTCAAAAATTCAAGTTAAAGACAAAGTCACTTGAGCCTATACACGACTGTACACAGTCAAGTATAGCCCCGGGGGCTACTCCCATCGGGAGCACTGCCGTGCACCCGATAGAATTCAAGGGAAACGAAAAAAGGAGGGGAAGACTTCGACTTGAGCCTGTGGCCAACTGCAAGCAATTAAGCACAGACTCGGGGGCTACTCCCATCGGGAGCACTGTCGTGCACCCGATAAAATTTCGAACGAGCAAAGAAAAGAAAAGTGGACTTACTTTGCCCTGAGCGGTAGACAAAGGCTCCGCCGAGCTGCCCGAAACCTCCTTACTCGCGGACGCTCCACCCGCAAAGCTGGGCAGCTCGTACTCCGGAGTGGCGGTTGCTCTCGCAGGACTTGGAGATCTTCGAGCGGCCTCAGCAGCTGGAGCCTCAGTCGCGGCTGCTTCTTTTCTCTTCACAGATGGAAGTGAAGAAGCAAACCGATCAGGGCTATCAGTCGCAAGGCTACTGTTGAAAGCAAAATCAGAATAAAGAACAAGGAACAAGAAGGAAACTTTGCGACTAAGACCGAGGCATGAAATACTTACTCGTCCTCATCGTCATCATCAAGAACATCCGGGTTCCAAGCAGTGGAAACCTTTGGCGGATGACCAAGAGGAGGAAGCGTACGGAGGGGAGGCACCTGAAGAGGCTCGGTCGCCTTGTAGACCCATCACCCGAGGAGCTATCCTTGGAAGTGACTTCGTCATCCTCGTTCCTGCGGCGCTTGCGGTGGTGGAGCTCATCGCTACCCGACTCCTCCTCCTCGTCCATATAGTCGCGCTCGGAGCTTGAATCAGCTTCTGCGACACTAGTTTCAAGACGGGCCTCGATGTTACTCGCCAGGAGGTCCGAGGAATCTTCAGCCGAAACTGGCGGGTAGCACGTCACTACCTTCAAGCTCTGCGGAGGCAGGAGAAAAAGAAGAAAGAAGATCTTCAATTGACAAAATTTTGGACTAGAAAGAAACGAAAGAAGAACAAGAAGAAACTCACCTCAGCTGGGGGAGGTTTGGAAGCCTCGAATGGCTCGAGAGAACAAGCCGAGTAGGCCTCTCCCTTCTTCAGCTTGGTGATGGCCGCGATCTTTTTCTCGAACTCAGCATTCGAGAGAATTTCTTCGCAGACGCGGCTCGGGTCTTGGGTGCCTTGGTACTCCCACATGGTGGATGGCCTCGCCCGGAGGGGCTGGATCCTTCATCGAAGAAACACACTCGCGACGTGTATTCCGTTCAACGGAACCCCCAACGTCTTGTCGCGGAAGCTCGCCACCTTCTCGAGTAGGGGGGAGACGATCTTGCTGTCTTCGGCGGAGAGCTTGTGCGACCAAGATTTCCTCCGCTTCAGCATGGCGAATGGGTGGAACTCAGGGGCTCCACCCGCACTGTTGTCGATGACGTAGAACCACTTCCTTCGCCACCCTTGCACCGAGTCGACAAAATACATCTCCATGTAGGGGATGTTGATTCTCGCCTGGATCCCGAAGCCCCCGGTGCGCAACGGCTCCCCCAGCTTCTCTCCTGGCTGCGCTCGCTCCCGGAAGATCCGCACCTTGAAGAGGGCCTTCCAGAGGTCCCAGTGCGGGCGGATGCCCAGAAAGCACTCGCAAAGCACGATAAAGCACGATATGTGCTGAATCGTGTTTGGAGGCAGGTCGTGGAGCTGTATGCCGTAGAAATACAGCAACCCGAGGAGAAAGGGATGGAGAGGAAGAGAGAGACCACGCGAGACGTGCTCCGCGAAGAGCACACGCTCGTTCGCGTGTGGATTGGGTACCTCTTCTTTCTTGGACAAGCGCACGCGCTTGTCAGTGTCAGGCGGGAGCAGTCCTTCCCGCTGCATCTCGGCAAGGCTCTTCCTAGTGGTGTTGGCGGCGCGCCAATCGCTCGTCCTCACGAGGGGCGGCCCAGAAGCGTCCGCCACTTCCTTCGACGAGGACACGGCAGCACTGCGTTTCTTCCCGCCCGCCATGGGAGCTCTCTTGTGCTTACAGAATAGGAGGTGTGCGCGAGGAGGAAGAAGATGAGCAAATGATCGGGAGATTTACCCATCTCCTAAGGATTTTTACTTATACACATGCCAGGCTGATCCAGATCATGGATTTGGCAACGTGGCACCCATTGCGGCCGCCACGCGTGAAGTGGAAACGAGGCAGCGGCGAACAGTTACGCTGGCACGATCTTTACAGAAGATCGTGCGCATTTGCAGCGCGTGGCTCGCGGAAAAACAGGACACGACCTATCGTTTCAGGTCAAAAGGCTGACAAGATGGGCCCGAGTGCTCAGCTTCGCTTCGTCACGTCCCATCGGGAGGAGCCAGAGCAGATGGGTGCGCAGTGACATCACTGCATACATCATCAAGATGCGAAAACTCTTTCGCATAAGCTCCCTAACAAGAAATTTCTTTCGTATGGGCACATCAAGATGCGAAAACTCTTTCGCATAAGCTCCCTAACACGAAATTTCTTTCGTATGGGCACATCAAGATGCGAAAACTCTTTCGCATAGGCTCCCTAACACGAAATTTCTTTCGTATGGGTACATCAAATACGCGAAATCTCTTTCGCATAAGCTCCCTAACACGAATTTTCTTTCGTATGGGCACATCAAAACGCGAAATCTCTTTCGCACAAGCTCCCTGGCACGAAATTTCTTTCTTATGGGTATGTCAAGGCGCAAAAATTTCTGTTGCATAAGTCCCCGGACATGAAAACTCTTTCGTATGGGCAAGGCAAAGACAAATTTATTACGAACGCAAAAATCTCTTTTTGCACAAGTACAACAAAGGAAGGAGATCTCTTCACTCGGAGATTCACAAGAAGGCAATCAAAGAAATATCGCGAGTACGCGGCTCCCACTACTCTTTCACACGATGTATCTACACATCTCTATCCTGGATCTTCGGCCGACTAGGCACATCCGGATGCCATATTCTTTCGAATACAAAGGTAAGACCCAAAGATCTCTCTTGTGGGCCTGGAATCGCACTCAAGATGCGTCCTCCGGTAAATTTCCGTGTCAACAACACGAAGAAAAATTCTAGCGGACGCGCCGGGTACCCTATAGGTTAAGTTCGACTCGGTAAGACCTCCACGGCCCAGTCGCAACGATCACCTCACCGGATTCGAGTTGGAGGTCTCGAATCAGTGTAGGCCAGAACTGTTTTTGCCCTAGATGCAATTAAATGGCCCTCAGCTTTCGGGAGCGCCAAGCGACTAAGCCACATACTTCTGCGAAAATAGCCAGTACACATGCACATTTATTGCTCGATGTTCGAGTACAAGAAGGGCATCGCGCACAGGGTATACGCCCTCCGAAATCAAGCGATTGAAACAATCAATCGAAGGAAATCAGGACGAACTCTGAGTGTCCACCCGACAGATTCTCAGTCGAGTAAACACTCGGGGGCTACTGACGTGGCGATGAATCCTGGACCTATCGGGTGAGGCTACCCGTTCCAAGGCCCAAGACCTAAGCCCAAGGAAAGGTGCCGCCAACAGTTCTAGAAGGCCCAATCGAAGGCCCACCCACGAAGCCTTGCGGATCAAGAAGGAAACTTGTAACCGACCTAAGCTAGGGTTTGTAACCCCCTCGGGTATGGTTTGAGACCAGGCCAGCTATATAAGTCCTGGAGAACCACCGAGAGGGGGATCCAAGCAATCACGCACCACCTAAGCCTTGAACTCGAGACCATACTCTCAATTCGAGCATCCCCCATTGTAACCGATCTATTGATAATACAGATCGACAAGAGCAGGAGTAAGGGTTTTACCTCTACGAGGCCCCCGAACCTGGGTAAATTGTGCCCCCTATTAGCCGACGATCGTCACCAGCGCCTATACATTCTCCTAAACAAAACACTATCAGTTCATCTGAGGGACTTGTTGAGATGACTAATCGACACTATCCCCTGGCCGTGCCGCCATGTGGTGTGGTCGCCCTGGCCCACCACTGCCGGTGCTCCTTCGCTACTTCTTCCCCCCGAAACCCTAAGACTCGGGGAGGCATTGAGGAAATATTCCACCACCTCCACGAGGAGGAAAACAACGGAGAGAAAAAAGCTCTCCGTCAGGGAGAAATTTGTCGGGGAAATTCCTTCCCGGAGGGAGGAAATCATCGCCATCATCACCGTCATCGAGCTGGACTTCATTGGGATCATTATCATCATCATATCCACTGCCATCACCATCGTCTCCACCGCTCCACTCCGTTCCGTTGTAACATCTAGGGTTGAATCTTGTCTATTTTATAGGGGAAACTTTCCCTGTGTTAATTACTCCTTGTGGTTGATGTTATTGAATGAAACCGTTGAATTAAGGTTTATGTCCTGATTGTTATTCATCATTATATCACCTCCGATTATGATCCATATGATGTCTTGTGAGTAGTTCGTTTAGTTCTTGAGGACATGGGAGAAGTCAAGATGTTAGTAGTGGAACTATGTTGAGTAATATTTAATGGTTTGATATTTCAGTTGTCGTGCTATTATTCTAGTGGTGTCATGTGAACGTCGACTACATGATACTTCACCTTTATGGGCCTATTGGAATGCATTGTATATTCAGATACTAATTGTGGGGTTGCCGGAGTGCCAGAAACCTAAACCCCCGATAGAAAACCAATGCATGAAGGAGTGTAGGATCCGAGAGTTTAAGGCTCTGGTTAGATTTATCTTAATTACTTTCTTGTAGTTGCAGATGCTTGCAAGGGGTATAATCACAAGTTTGTATTAGTCCAAGTTAGGGCGGTACATTAGAATAGGTTCACCCACACAACACCTATCAAAACAATAAAGATTAATCAGTTGTATGAAGCGAACGCACTTGACGAAATTCCCGTGTGTCCTCAAGAACATTTGGTCATCATAAGTAAACCAACCGGCTTGTCCTTTGCTTTAGAAAGGATTGGGCCACCTGCTGCAATTATTATTACTATCTTTTATTTACTTATACTTTATTTATCTGCTATATCTACTTATCTTGGTCTTCCAATGGGAACAAGTAGACCAGCCATAAAAGATTTCTCTCCATTAATTGACAGAGTAGAGAGAAGATTATCTTCTATTGCATATTTTTTTATCATATGGAGATAGGTTGGTTCTCATCAATTATGTGCTATCATCTCTTCTAACATATTACATGCTATATGTTGTAATCTCTGTTGGAGTGATTGAAGTTATTGATAAAGCAAGAAGACACTGTTTATGGAGTAGAAAAGGAAAGGAGAAAGCTAATTCTATAGCTGGCTGGTCTATGATTTGCAAGCCAAAAAAGAAAGTGGCCTTGGAATTATTGATCTAAAAGTGCAGAATGAAGCTCTTCTGCTTAAGCATCTGCACAAATTTTATAATCAAGCCGATACTCCTTGGGTCCAGTTAGTTACTGATACTTATTATCATCAAGTGGTCCCACATGCTGTTGTTCTTGTGGATCCTTTTGGTGGAAAGGGATTTTTAGTTTGAGTGAAAACTATAGAAAAATCCACTCTTGTTTTGTTGGTTGTGGGGATACTGCACTCTTTTGGTAAGATATATGGATGCATTCCAAGCTAAAATCCAAATTCCCAAGGCTTTTTTCCTTTGTTGTGGATAAGCTCCAGTCAGTTTCTGAATTTATTTCTAGTGAACACTGGATACAATCTTTTTCTCTACCACTTCCAATACAAGCTCATGCTGAATTCTAGGAACTACAGGATTTGTTACATTCCTTTACTGTTGATCCTCATGAAAAAGATGTGTGGACTAGCTCCATTTGTAAGGGAAGTTTTCCATCGAGTATTATTTATAGGTACAAATTCTCCAATATTCCTAATGATGCTCTCTCTGGCTAGATTTAGAAGAGCAAATGTCAATCCAAACACAAGTTCTTTGCTTAGCTCCTATTGCATGACAGATTAAATACAAAGGATATTCTCCTTAGAAGAAAGTGGCAAGTCACCGATAATTATCACTGTGTGTTGTGTCGTTTGGAGTCTATGAAGATTGGAGACATTTATTCTTCAATTGTCAATTCAGCACCAGAATTTGGAATTATTTACAAATTCCATGGAGCCCTGAAAATCATGTTGAGGCCATGGTTGTGGGCAAGAAGCACTTTGGTGCTCCCTGTTTCTCAGAAATTGTCATTCTAACTTGCTAGACTATCTGGAAACAGAGGAATGGTTAAATATTCAAAAATAGTAAGCCCTCTTTTAGGGGTTGGAAGAGCAGTTTCATTCAGGAGATCACTCTGCTTAAGTACAGAGAGTACAAAGAGTTGATTCCAGTTTTGTTATCATGGATAGATAGCTTCCCTTAATTCTTTTATTCTTTTTTTCTTCTATATTTGTAATTATAGTACATTTTTTTGGTTCTTGGTAATAAAAGGGGTTGTGGGGGCTTCCCCCACAGTATTAGGTTCAAATAAAAAACCCCTGAAAACATCTCTGCTAGTATATACAGTGAATCCTTCGTCCAAACTACTTGTCAACACCTTCTGCTCCTCGTCGGGATCGATACTCTTATTTATCGAAAGTATTACGATACACCCTCTATACTTGTGGGTCGTCAAGACTATTTTCCATAAAATAGTCTTGATGACCCACAAGTATAGGGGGTGTAAAAATAGTCTTGATGACCACAAGTATAGGGGGTGTATTGCAGTAATTTCGATAAATAAGAGTGTCTATCCCAACAAGGAGAAGACGGTTTTGACAAGCTGTTTGGATGAAGGATTCACTGTAAATACTAGCAGACATGTTTTCAGGGGGTTTTGATATAGCAGATAAATAAAGTACAAATAAATAAAAGACAGTAATAATAATTGCAACAAGTGGCCAAATCATTTCTAGAGCAAAGGACAAGCCAGTTGGTTTACTTATGATGACCAAACGTTCTTGAGGATACGCGGGAATTTCGTCAAGTGCTTTCGTTTCATACAGCTGATTAATCTTTATTCTTTTGATAGGTGTTGTGTGGATGAACCTATGCTGATGTACTGTGACGCCCCGAGATCGGGCACTATGCAGATTTCAGCATTCCCGCCAAAATCCACATAATAACCGATTCCAGGTTGCCACTTGTGATAACATTACAACAGTTCACGAATAATCCACAACAAAAAAAAATATATACAAGGAGACTCAAATGAGCCAAGGATACAACTTATACAATACAAAGATCCAAATAACAGCGGAAGAAACAACATAGCGTCCGGCTACGGACAAGATACAAATTGACTAAGAGTCCTGAAGATAACCGAGAGCGTCCAATCCCTGCCCAGGCCAAGCCGGAGGGATTCCCAAGCTAACGTCGTCAGACTTCAAACCTGTTGACTGCAATGTTGAATATGCAGCCACGAAAAAGGATTCGTGGGTCAGTACGGTTAAGTACTGGCAAGTGGATAAACCATACTCACAAGATACCGGCGTAGCCAGTCATCACAAGATACAAATACTTTGGGTTCAATGGAAAGGAAGGGATTATTGCAAATAAGCGGCACCGGGCTGCACTAACCAACTACAGAGACTCACTACAACTTCCGGCTAAAAGAGGGGGATAAGATAGCGTATCGTAACCAACTATAACTACTCACCAAACAAACCCATCCAATGTTACCCCCTACTAAGGAAGCAACCCAAGGATAACTCACACTGTTTGATTAATGATGGATCGAGTTGTTGTGTCAATAAGGCTATTACTAGTCAAGTATCATTAGTTAGGTGTAAGTTGTTCTGAGTACTTGTTAGCCAGTACTTTCACCAAGTTAACCATAACCGCGGAAAACACGGCTTCTCGAGAAGATTTAACCCTGCAGGGGTGCACCAATTTGGCCGTACACGTAAGAATAACCCGCCAGACGGGGGATCAACCCACCAAGCGAGGTACTCAACACAACCCAACTCTGCTTCGCATCAAGCCCAAAGCACCACGTGATGTGCGTGCGCGGCTAATCGAGCCCCACGAAGAAAAGGGGACCCTCATAGCACTGGAAGACCACGCCGCACTAAATGCCGACTACAAAAGTTCCACCCTGGCGCCGAGGGTTCGTACCTGCATATGCGTGCAGCAAATGGAAAGCCCGAACTAGGTGTGGCGATTTGGACGAGATGCGAATCGAGTCAAATTGAGGGGGGCGCCCATGCTCGCTTCCCACATGCGGTTAGTGCGCTCATAATGGATCAGTAGACAAGACCCTTTTCCTAATTAGGGTCGACACTAGCAGGCTTCAAAACCCTAACCCGGGCCTCCTGCCGGTGCCTTATCATCAAATTATTATTACCCAAAACATTAACAAGTTGTTGATTGAATTGAAACCCAGCTATCAACTAAACAGGTGATAAGACGGACAACAAGACTTGAGCGCAAACAACACTAAGCATGCAACTACGACACGGGGCCAACAGGGTAAACAAACAACAGTTAATAGGAAGTGGAAGGAAAAAAGGCTATATCATGGCTGCAAGGTAAACATATAATAGGATCGAGACACAAGCATCATATCAACAGGCTAGAATAAGAACAACGGAAAGAATCGGTAACAAGTGATGAAAGGCAGCCATTTGGCAGCAAGTGAGTATACTTGCCTGAGATCCAGCAAGTAGAGGTACATCCACAGAACTTGTCGTTGCTCACATCATCTCAACGTCCTATCCGGGAAGAAGCAACGAACCTCGAACAAACACCGGATGCAACAATTACTACTACGGCAAAAGATCCAGCATGATCAAGATATGGATGCATGACAAGTTTAAAGATGCATCAAGATAAACTAGTTGACAAGATAACATAACATAATTAAATGGACCCATATGCAATTTGGATTGCATATGGAAGCCCATGAATTAAGGTTAGATTATTTTTTTTCCAACTAATCAACAGGTGAAGGTGGATTTGCATGATGCATGGATGAGGAAAACAACAAAATAACAACAATAGAACCAATTGGGAATAAGGTTTACCAATTTAGAAATTTATTTATTAAGTTAGGGAATTTTTGGTTCCTTAAAGGGATTACACAAATAGTTGTTGTTTTCACCAATTTAAATTGTGCAAAATAAATAACAAAATTCATATTTGAAAAGAATACAAAATTTTAGTGGATTACATGTTTCAAGTATTGAAAAAGGAATTACAATGATTTAATTATGAATTAATCAAGATTAAACAAGTTTTAATTGGATTTAATTCAAGTTTGAATATTATTTGAATTTTATTTGTTGAAAACATAAATTCAAATTCATATTTGAAAAGGTTATGTTTTTCTGGTTTGAAAACATATTTTATTAGTTCAAAAATAATTTAATTTGAGCAAGTTATTGATTTAGCAATTTTAAATGATTTAAACAAGGTTTAAATTATTCAAGCAATTTTAATTAGCCAAAACATGAAACAAAATTTATATTTGAAAAGGTGGTTCAAAATGGCATTGAAAACATAATTTACTTGTTGGAAAACAATTTCGAATGATTTAATTAAACATGTTACCAATTTGATTGCATTGAATAAGAGATGAAACAATTATTCAAATTAATTGTTGCAAACCAGAAAACAAAGTGGATATCCAAGTGTGGCATGTGATTTTGGATGGAATTCATGTTTTGAGTATTTAATTTGGAGCAACCATTTGCAAGTTATTAATTATGCCATTTAATTTGTCATTTTTAAGAATTATTGAATAACATTAATTTTAATTGCCCAAAATGCAAAACAAAGTTGATAAACAGAAAGTACAATGAATTTGGACTGAAAAACATATGTTATTTGTGTTATTTGAATTAAGTATGAATTACTTATGGATTTAACCAAAATTAAGAGGATTGGTGTGAATTTGAAATTTGGATGTATTTGAAATAATCAAAACAGAAAACAAAAAGCATATTTGAAAAGTTCATGAAATTTTGATTGGGATACATATAAAATTTGTGCAATTTGGAGTTAATTTGCAATTTTTATAGCTGTTGGAAGTTCAGGGGCTGTTTTGTGATTCACAAGGACCTAAAGGAAGAAGAAGAATTTACAGAGGGGCCCCTGGGGCGTTTCACACCCAGGGCCCCCTGGCCTGAGACGCTGTCGTGCGGGCCCAGCGCCACGCGGCGCACACGTGGCGCGGGTGTAAGCCACGCGGCCACCGCGGTCAATGACCAGCGGGGCCCGCCCCTGCACGTGCGAGGGAAAAAAGTTGGGGTTAATTCCCCGAGCTGGGAATCGAACCCGGGATGCCCAGCGGTGCGGAACGGATGCAGTACTAGTGCAGTGTGGCTTGCTGTTGTGTTCAGAGACAGATCCGTGGGTTTTTGACATGGTTCGGTGGTGTTTACTGAACTTGGACAGAACAAGATGCAGTCTTTGCTTCAGCTTGTGACAGAACAGAAAGGAGGGATCGCTGCGCGTGAGGGGATCGAGCCCAGATTCCACTGCAGGACCACGACGAATCCTACCACTATGATGCCGCACGATCGCTGATGCACCTCGAGCCACAACGGACAAGTACTGCTGCACGATGGGGTTCTGACGAACACGAACCACCGGAAACGGACGATGATCAGAGGAAGAGAGCGGCGAATCGGGGGGGGGGGGTACCTGGCGATGTACTCTTCTGCAAACTTGGCGAGGGAGTTGTCCTTGTTCCATTCCCGACGTCGGCGCATCCTCGAGGTGACCGTGGCGTTGCCGCGATGAGGAGGCAGTGAGGTGGTTTGCTGCTTGGGTTTCAGAACAGAAGGAAATCGGGGGGGGGGGAGAAGAGAGGAGAAGCTGGCGGCGCTAGGGTTAGGGGCTAGGCTAGGCAGAGGGGGGAGGTGGTGGATGCTTTTTATGGGGGGGAGGAGCTAGTACGGCAGGCCATCGGTGGAGGGAGAGGTTGATCGGGTGGTGGTGAGGTGTTCGTACAGAGATGACGCAGGGGGGAGGAAGACGACAACAGGAAGAGGTACTGGGCCAGAAAGATAGGTGGGCTGGGGAAGAAAAAAGGAGATGGGGTTGGGCTGCCTCTCTCCCCTTTGGATTTTTTTTTCCTTTTCCTGTTTTTTTTGTAAAGAATGAAAGGGAGAGAGAGAGAGATAGAAATTGAATAGGGTTTTTTCTTTTATAATTATTGGTGATAATTTTCAAAACAGAAACTTAAAGCAATGTTAACATTATTTCACAAGTTTGAAATCTTACTTTGATTTAATGTTGTTAGTTGAAATTTCCAAATAGAGTTTGGGGTTTTGATTGGGCAGTTAAATTTTATTAAGTTGCAAAACAATAATTAAAAGCAAATGTTAGCATTGATTTCAAACTTTGAATTGTTAATTGGATTTTTAAATTGTGATTTGAATTTCCATTAGTAATCATAAGGAGTTGATTTTTCAAACAATTTTTATTCAATGAACTCAACAATTATGAAAACATTTATTGGATTTTAATTGTTTGCAAAATTTTAGTGTTTGAACCACAATTGGATCATGCCCATTATGATTGAAAAGATTTGAAATTTAAGTTGAATTTGGAAAGTTACCATTAGGGTTTTTCAACAAGAGGGAAAATTTTACTAACAAGCAATTTGATGAAAACAACTTCAAACTATTTGAAGAACAATTGAGGTGTTTAGTTTGCAAATTTTAATTGGAAAATTGTGACAATGGTTTGAAAGTTTAAGGTGGTTTGAATTTTGAGTTGTTTTGAAAGAAAACAGAATGCAATGCTCATGTGATGCATGTGATGCAAGCAAAAGGAAACAAACAACTTCCTATTTAGGGTAACACCCCAGGTGTTACAGACGACACCACTAACAAGGGATTGCGCCCTCGCAATCCACCTGCTAACCCGGGAGGGGAAAGAAGTTCGACTATCGATTCTTCGTGCTTCCAGTTGATCTCCTCGACACCACTAACAAGGGCTTCTCGACACCACTAACAAGTGATTCTTGCTCGGGCTGATGACGATGTTCTTCCACCAGGAATCTTCCGATGATCGAACCTATTAGGTTAAAGGCTCAGAAAACGTCCACCCACGTAGGATCCTAACACTTTGAAAGATAGACAAGGGGGGAGACTCCAAAACAAACAAGATGGGAGGGGAAATAGAATAGGGATAAGGAGAAAAACAAGAATCCTATTGAGAGGTTTTCCAAAATAGTTTAGTAGAAATAGTTTTCGACACTCTAGAAACAACGACCGTTAGCGAGGTTATCCTACAGGCTTTGCGGACCCGTTGCTTCGATAACCATTCGTATCGAAACAATCTCGGTAATCAGAACCAAGGCTCTGATACCATTTGTGACGCCCCGAGATCGGGCACTATGCAGATTTCAGCATTCCCGCCAAAATCCACATAATAACCGATTCCAGGTTGCCACTTGTGATAACATTACAACAGTTCACGAATAATCCACAACAACAAAAAAAAATATATACAAGGAGACTCAAATGAGCCAAGGATACAACTGATACAATACAAAGATCCAAATAACAGCGGAAGAAACAACATAGCGTCCGGCTACGGACAAGATACAAATTGGACTAAGAGTCTTGAAGATAACCGAGAGCGTCCAATCCCTGCCCAGGCCAAGCCGGAGGGATTCCCAAGCTAACGTCGTCAGACTTCAAACCTGTTGACTGCAATGTTGAATATGCAGCCACGAAAAAGGATTCGTGGGTCAGTACGGTTAAGTACTGGCAAGTGGATAAACCATACTCACAAGATACCGGCGTAGCCAGTCATCACAAGATACAAATACTTTGGGTTCAATGGAAAGGAAGGGATTATTGCAAATAAGCGGCAACGGGCTGCACTAACCAACTACAGAGACTCACTACAACTTCCGGCTAAAAGAGGGGGATAAGATAGCGTATCGTAACCAACTATAACTACTCACCAAACAAACCCATCCAATGTTACCCCTACTAAGGAAGCAACCCAAGGATAACTCACACTGTTGGATTAATGATGGATCGAGTTGTTGTGTCAATAAGGCTATTACTAGTCAAGTATCATTAGTTAGGTGTAAGTTGTTCTGAGTACTTGTTAGCCAGTACTTTCACCAAGTTAACCATAACTGCGGAAAACACGGCTTCTCGAGAAGATTTAACCCTGCAGGGGTGCACCAATTTGGTCGTACACGTAAGAATAACCCGCCAGACGGGGGATCAACCCACCAAGCGAGGTACTCAACACAACCCAACTCTGCTTCGCATCAAGCCCAAAGCACCACGTGCTGTGCGTGCGCGGCTAATCGAGCCCCACGAAGAAAAGGGGACCCTCATAGCACTGGAAGACCACGCCGCCCTAAATGCCGACTACAAAAGTTCCACCCTGGCGCCGAGGGTTCATACCTGCATATGCGTGCAGCAAATGGAAAGCCCGAACTAGGTGTGGCGATTTGGACGAGATGCGAATCGAGTCAAATTGAGGGGGGCGCCCATACTCGCTTCCCACATGCGGTTAGTGCGCTCATCATGGATCAGTAGACAAGACCCTTTTCTAATTAGGGTCGACACTAGCAGGCTTCAAAACCCTAACCCGGGCCTCCTGCCGGTGCCTTATCATCAAATTATTATTACCCAAAACATTAACATGTTGTTGATTGAATTGAAACCCAGCTATCAACTAAACAGGTGATAAGACGGACAACAAGACTTGAGCGCAAACAACACTAAGCATGCAACTACGACACGGGGCCAACAGGGTAAACAAACAACAGCTAATAGGAAGTGGAAGGAAAAAGGGCTATATCATGGCTGCAAGGTAAACATATAATAGGATCGAGACACAAGCATCGTATCAACAGGCTAGAATAAGAACAACGGAAAGAATCGGTAACAAGTGATGAAAGGCAGCCATTTGGCAGCAAGTGAGTATACTTGCCTGAGATCCAGCAAGTAGAGGTACATCCACAGAACTTGTCGTTGCTCACATCATCTCAACGTCCTATCCGGGAAGAAGCAACGAACCTCGAACGAACACCGGATGCAACAATTACTACTACGGCAAAAGATCTAGCATGATCAAGATATGGATGCATGACAAGTTTAAAGATGCATCAAGATAAACTAGTTGACAAGATAACATAACATAATTAAATGGACCCATATGCAATTTGGATTGCATATGGAAGCCCATGAATTAAGGTTAGATTATTTGTTTTCCAACTAATCAACAGGTGAAGGTGGATTAGCATGATGCATGGATGAGGAAAACAACAAAATAACAACAATAGAACCAATTGGGAATAAGGTTTACCAATTTAGAAATTTATTTATTAAGTTAGGGAATTTTTGGTTCCTTAAAGGGATTACACAAATAGTTGTTGTTTTCACCAATTTAAATTGTGCAAAATAAATAACAAAATTCATATTTTAAAAGAATACAAAATTTTAGTTGGATTACATGTTTCAAGTATTGAAAAAGGAATTACAATGATTTAATTATGAATTAATCAAGATTAAACAAGTTTTAATTGGATTTAATTCAAGTTTGAATATTATTTGAATTTTATTTGTTCAAAACATAAATTCAAATTCATATTTGAAAAGGTTATGTTTTTCTGGTTTGAAAACATATTTTATTAGTTCAAAAATAATTTAATTTGAGCAAGTTATTGATTTAGCAATTTTAAATGATTTAAACAAGGTTTAAATTATTCAAGCAATTTTAATTAGCCAAAACATGAAACAAAATTTATATTTGAAAAGGTGGTTCAAAATGGCATTGAAAACATATTTTACTTGTTGGAAAACAATTTCAAATGATTTAATTAAACATGTTACCAATTTAATTGCATTAAATAAGAGATGAAACAATTATTCAAATTAATTGTTGCAAACCAGAAAACAAAGTGGATATCCAAGTGTGGCATGTAATTTTGGATGGAATTCATGTTTTGAGTATTTAATTTGGAGCAACCATTTGCAAGTTATTAATTATGCCATTTAATTTGTCATTTTTAAGAATTATTGAATAACATTAATTTTAATTGCCCAAAATGCAAAACAAAGTTGATAAACAGAAAGTACAATGAATTTGGACTGAAAAACATATGTTATTTGAATTAAGTATGAATTACTTATGGATTTAACCAAAATTAAGAGGATTTGTGTGAATTTGAAATTTGGATGTATTTGAAATAATCAAAACAGAAAACAAAAAGCATATTTGAAAAGTTCATGAAATTTTGATTGGGATACATATAAAATTTGTGCAATTTGGAGTTAATTTGCAATTTTTATAGCTGTTGGAAGTTCAGGGGCTGTTTTGTGATTCACAGGGACCTAAAGGAAGAAGAATTTACAGAGGGGCCCTGGGGCGTTTCACACCCAGGGCCCCATGGCCTGAGACGCTGTCGTGCGGGCCCAGCGCTACACGGCGCACACGTGGCGCGGGTGTAAGCCACGCGGCCACCGCGGTCAATGACCAGCGGGGCCCGCCCCTGCACGCGCGAGGGAAAAAAGTTGGGGTTAATTCCCCGAGCTGGGAATCGAACCCGGGATGCCCAGCGGTGCGGAACGGATGCAGTACCAGTGCAGTGTGGCTCACTGTTGTGTTCAGAGACAGATCCGTGGGTTTTTGACATGGTTCGGTGGTGTTTACTGAACTTGGACAGAACAAGATGCAGTCTTTGCTTCAGTTTGTGACAGAACAGAAAGGAGGGATCGCTGCGCGTGAGGGGATCGAGCCCAGATTCCACTGCAGGACCACGACGAATCCTACCACTATGATGCCGCACGATCGCTGATGCACCTCGAGCCACAACGGACAAGTACTGCTGCACGATGGGGTTCTGACGAACACGAACCACCGGAAACGGACGATGATCAGAGGAAGAGAGCGGCGAATCGGGGGGGGGGGGTACCTGGCGATGTACTCTTCTGCAAACTTGGCGAGGGAGTTGTCCTCGTTCCATTCCCGACGTTGGCGCATCCTCGAGGTGACCGTGGCGTTGCCGCGATGAGGAGGCAGTGAGGTGGTTTGCTGCTTGGGTTTCAGAACAGAAGGAAATCGGGGGGGGGGGGAGAAGAGATGAGAAGCTGGCGGCGCTAGGGTTAGGGGCTAGGCTAGGCAGAGGGGGGAGGTGGTGGATGCTTTTTATGGGGGGGGGGGAGGAGCTAGTACGGCAGGCCATCGGTCGAGGGAGAGGTTGATCGGGTGGTGGTGAGGTGTTCGTACAGAGATGACGCAGGGGGGGAGGAAGACGACAACAGGAAGAGGTACTGGGCCAGAAAGATAGGTGGGCTGGGGAAGAAAAAAAGGAGATGGGGTTGGGCTGCCTCTCTCCCCTTTGGATTTTTTTTTCCTTTTCCTATTTTTTTTGTAAAGAATGAAAGGGAGAGAGAGAGATAGAAATTGAATAGGGTTTTTCTTTTATAATTATTGGTGATAATTTTCAAAACAGAAACTTAAAGCAATGTTAACATTATTTCACAAGTTTGAAATCTTACTTTGATTTAATGTTGTTAGTTGAAATTTCCAAATAGAGTTTGGGGTTTTGATTGGGCAGTTAAATTTTATTAAGTTGCAAAACAATAATTAAAAGCAAATGTTAGCATTGATTTCAAACTTTGAATTGTTAATTGGATTTTTAAATTGTGATTTGAATTTCCATTAGTAATCATAAGGAGTTGATTTTTCAAACAACTTTTATTCAATGAACTCAACAATTATGAAAACATTTATTGGATTTTAATTGTTTGCAAAATTTTAGTGTTTGAACCACAATTGGATCATGCCCATTATGATTGAAAAGATTTGAAATTTAAGTTGAATTTGGAAAGTTACCATTAGGGTTTTTCAACAAGAGGGAAAATTTTATTAACAAGCAATTTGATGAAAACAACTTCAACTATTTGAAGAACAATTGAGGTGTTTAGTTTGCAAATTTTAATTGGAAAATTGTGACAATGGTTTGAAAGTTTAAGGTGGTTTGAATTTTGAGTTGTTTTGAAAGAAAACAGAATGCAATGCTCATGTGATGCATGTGATGCAAGCAAAAGGAAACAAACAACTTCCTATTTAGGGTAACACCCCAGGTGTTACATGTACTGCCCTAACTTGGACTAATACAAACTTATGATTATACCCCTTGCAAGCAGCTGCAACTACAAGAAAGTAAACAAGATAAATCTATCCACAACCTTAAACTCTGGGATCCTACACTCCCTCATGCATCCGTTTCCTAACGGGGGTTTAGGTTTCTGTCACTCCGGCAACCCCACAATTAGTAGCCAAATACACAATGAATTCCCCTAGGCCCATAAAGGTGAAGTATCATGTAGTCGACGTTCACATGACACCACTAGAAGAATAGCACCACAACTTAAATATCAAACCATTAAATATTACTCAACATAATTCGACTACTAACATCTTGACTTCTGCCATGTCCTCAAGAACTAAACGAACTACTCACGATACATCATATGGATCATGATCAGAGGTGATATAATGATGAATAGAAATCTGGACATAAACCTTAATTCAATGGTTTCACTCAATAGCATCAACCACAAGGAGTAATTAACACCGGGAAAGTTTCCCCTATGAAATAGACAAGATTAAACCCTACATGTTACAGCAGAACGGAGTGGAGCGGTGGAGATGCTAGTGATGGCGGTGGAGATGATGATGATGATGATCCTAATGAAGTCCAGCTTGATGATGGTGACGATGGCGATAATTTCCCCCCTCCGGAAAGGAATTTCCCCGACAGATTTCTCCCTCCGAGACAACTTTTCTCTCTCTGTTGTTTTCTCCCTCGTGGAGGCGGCGGAATATTTCCTTGATGGCTCCCCAAGTCTTAGGGTTTCAGGGGGATGAAGTACGCGATGGGGCACCGGCAGTGGTGGGCCAGGGCCACCACTCCACATGGTGGCGCGGCCAGGGGGTACCCGCGCCATGGCATGGCGTGGGCCCCTGGTGGCCCAACTCTATCTCCCCTTTTGGTTGGCTCTGGCATCTGGCAAATTAGGAACTTCCCGATGTTTTCCGTGAATCTCCGATCTTCAGAAATATGGTATCTTGAAGGTCCTTTTTCCAGCAGAATTCTGGTTCCGGCAGTTAATTCTCCAATAATCACCAAACATGCAAAATAGATGAAATAACATAAGTATCATCTCTAAATATAAAATATATCAATGAATAACAGTAAATTATGATATAAAATAGTTATGCAAAATGGACGTACCAACTCCCCCCAAGCTTAGACCTCGCTTGTCCCCAAGCGAAACTAAACTTAGTAAACAAGATCACAGGTTTATGGAGTGAACTGTCGGTAATTAAAATGCGGACAAGAAGTATCACATTTATCAATACACAAGTCATTCTAGACAACAACTTCCTCTCATATAATTTAACTTGAAATGAGTAGAGGGAGTCACAATAAAGGCGCAAAGAGAAAATCATAATTGGTGATGGCAAACTTTGCTCTTTGTCACAGAACAATTAACAGATTGTACTTATCTTTCGAACAGAGTCTTTATGCAAGAGCTTATGTTGCAGAAATTACATGCTCAATCATAACAGTCTCCTTACAGTCATTGATAACTTTCAATGTTATATTCATTTAGATGAAAGCATTGTGCTAAGCAAGGAAGGATAAAAGACATGATTGAATAAATCAACATATAGATGGTAGGATCACAACAACTCAAATGCTTGCTTGAGATAAAAGGGAATAGGTTTACTGACTCAACATAAAAGTAAAAGATAGGGCCTTCGCAGAGGGAAGCAGGGATCACTCATGTGCTAGAGCTTTTTATTTAAATAAATCAGAGGTATTGAAAGTATAATTTTGAGAATGGTGTATGTCTATGTCAACGGATCGTGATGAAAAACTTATCATAACTCATATCAAGAAAGGTTTTTAGACTATTGAGAGCGGTTTCCATTGGCACTTTCCTCTTTTCTTTATTGTTGGCACTTCCCCCAACCTTTTCTTACACAAACCATGGCTAACCGAATCCTCGGGTGTCGACCAATCAATCATCAATCCATGAGAAAGTGCCTTTTGTTCATTATTTAAGTTCATAATATTTGGCACCAGCTCTCTGCAATATTAAGATGAGCACATATTCCATACTCATCGGGTGAAAGATGGGAAAGAACTTTGCTTGACATAATACATAATAGACTTTAAACTACCTCCCCATGAGCTAAAAACAGCAGCACAAAATAGGTTTAATAGTTTTGAAGGTTTTAAAGGTAGCACACAAGCAATTTACTTGGAGTGGTGGTGAAATACCACATATAGGTAGATATGGTGGACACAAATGGCATGGGTTTTCGCTCAACGTTTGGATCCACGAGAAGCATTCCTCTTAGTACATGTTTTTGGCTAGCAAGGCTGGGTAGCAAGCATAAGAGTTGAGGGAAACAAACAAATATACATGTGATAGAAGGCAATCATGCAATCTTCCTTGGAAGTACAAACGATCTTAATTTGAGAATACTAAGCTTATGAGACAACAAGAAAGAAACATAATGGAATAATGTATCTACATGCATCGCCCTCTTTTCTACTTAAGACTCAAACTATTGTTGCTACTGACCAATGTTAAGTTTGCCAAAACCAAATAGATTAACTTGATGCTCCCAAAGTGACACCAATGCTAACAACAAGATCAATCATATAACAGAAATTGTAAACTAAAATAAGGTGTGCAGAAAGTAAATGATAAAACGTCTCATTAATATTCCATAACGGCAACTCACACCAAGGGATACATAGATAACCAACTAAAGGAGAGATACTTCCACACTACAAATCATCCTATATTATAACTTCTCTACTCATGATATGAATCTAATAAAAATTAAAAAAATGGCGAAAGATAATTGTGTGATACTGCGGCACCCCCCATGCTTGGAACAAGCAAAGGGGATGCCAATACCAATGACGAATTACTCCTTCGGTGGTGGTGGTGAATCCTTAATAAGCATATCAACCAACTCCTTCAATTCATCAATATTGTAGGTGAGAGTACGAATCAACTCCGTATTGTGCTCATTACGGTTCATGAACTTGTCAGACTGTGAGTCCTAGCTCTTGGAATTATTCCCCCACGACTCTTCAAATTGAGAGCTTTCATTTCTAAATTGTTAGAACGATCCATATTCCAACTAGATGGCAACTCTGCCTCAGTCACCCTTTGAAATTGGTGCTTATGGATTAAAGTATGGAAGGGGTTATTGATGCCTGAAGATGGTGTCCTTGAAGCTAAGCAGTGACATGGAACCTTCCCTCTAGTGCTCATCCGCGCGCCTCTCTTGAGTTTGAAGGGGTTTTCCACGACTCCAATGCTTGCAATGGTGGCGTGAGGGTACACACGCGAGTCTTCTTCTACTTCTCCTTCAGCTTCACTCTTGACCTCCTCCTCCAGCTTAGGACCTTGGAGATCATCTTCCAAAGCCTGCTTCCCCTTGTCGTTGTTGGCGGAGACAATGGTGCCTCTAAAACTGAGAACAATTCCTGACTGAAACAGATCAAAACAAAAACATGATGAGAAAACGATATACGAACCTCGGGGGATCCGTGGGATTGTATAGCAAAAAGTTTCATAACGAAAGGGAGGTACATGGTGAAAACGGGCCCGAGACTGGCTTCGAGGCGCCCACACCATGTGGTGGCGCGAGCAGGGGTGGGCCCATGCTGTGGCATGGTGTGGGGCACCGTTTCCGACCCCTTTTCGTCTCGTAATTTTCCATATTTAATAAAACAACAAAAATGTGTGTTGGAGAGTCAAACTCGAATATTTTTTAGCGAAACTGTTACCTATTCGAAAACGGACACTGCAGTTTCTTGAATTTGCTCTTTAATAAAAAAGTCGAGAGTCACCACTTGAATAATATCAACATCTTCATTATAAGAATCTCTAGAAATATAATGTTTGAGTATTTGCCCATTCACCACTTGTGTAGTGTTATATTTAAGTGAAACAATTTTGATTGCACCCGAACAATACACCTCTTCAATAACAAAAGGTCCTTCCCATCTCGAGAGTAATTTTTCTGCAAAAAATATGAGACGAGACCTATACAATAGAACTTTCTCACCAGATGGAACTCTCTCTTAACAATTTTCCTATCATGCCATTTTTTAACTTTCTCTTTAAAGAGTCTAGCATTTTCATAAGCTTCACTTCTCCATTCATCCAAAGAACTCAAGTCAAGAAACCTTTTCTTACCAGCAGGTTTAAAAGCTCTATTCAGTTATTTCACAGCCCAACAAGCCTTGTGTTCTAATTCTAAAGGCAAGTGACAAGCTTCTCCGTAAACTATTTTATAAGGAGACATACCCATATGATTTTTATAAGCAGTTCTATCAGCCCATAAAGCATCATTTAGCTTACTAGCCCAATTTTTCCTAGATTTATTAACAGTCTTTTGCAAGATAAATTTAATTTCTCTATTTGATAATTCTACATGTTGATACGTCCAAAACGTATCTATAATTTTTGATGGTTTCATGCTAGTTTTATGCTTTTGATAATTGTTTTTATATTAAGTTTATGGTTTATTTGGACTAACCTAATAATAGCTGTAAAAGTGCACAATGTTCTTGCTTTACACTTTGATGTGTAGGAATTATCAAAAATAGAAGAGGAAACCTTGTTGGAGTCGAATTGGGACTTTCCTGAAATCTGTCTGAAAACTATTTTAAAGATTGCCATGTTATGGGTCGAATACGACGTCAAACGGAAATCTCACAGAAGAAAACATTGTAAGGAATTTTGCGACATAAGATCTAGACTTAAAATTCACCTAATTTCGAGTCTGGACAGCCAAGATACGCCCGATTTACCGCAACCCTAAATGGGATGACGGAAACCCGTGAGACTATATAAATGGAGGAAACCTAGGTCGTGGGATACACCCATACCATGAATTTCCAGGCACCAAAGCCACGTTTTAGCCTCCCCAATGGATCCCATCTCCATGGGGGAGGGCACTCAAGACCATGAAGGAAGAGGGCTAAGGGGCGTTGCTCCCCCACGATGCCGGCGGCACATGGAAGGAGTTCCTGCGCCACCGCCGGCGCCGCCCTGCGCCCCGTGCTGTCCTCTCCACCGTCTTTTTTGAAGATTGTACCGTAGGGAAAAAACCATACGGTTAGATTTTCAAAATTATGGGGGGCAAACAGAATGTCCTCTCCACCGTCTTCACCGTCATCTCTGATATGTCCATTTTGCATCACTATTTTATATTGTAATTTTATGTTATTCATGGATATATTTCATATTATGATGCATTACTTATGTTATTTCATCTTATTTTGCATGTTTCATAATTATTGGAGAATAAACACCGGGACCAGAAATCTGATGGAAAAAGCACCGTCAAGATACCCTATTTCAGAATATCAGAAGAAGAAGGGGGCTTAAGGGAAGTCTTAGAAGTCCAGAAGAGGGATCTAGCCATGAGGAGACCCGGAGGGGGGCCACCAGGGGCCCACACCATGCTTGGTCGCCCCCTGGCCGCGCCTGGGGGTGGTGTGGCCACCCTGGCCCACCTCTGGTCACCTTCTTTCACGTACTTGACCCCCCGGGAACTCTAAGCCTTAGGGAACCATCGAGGAAATATTCCGCCACCTCCTCGGGGAGAAAAACAACAGAGATAGAAAAGCTCTCCGGCAGGGAGAAATCAGCTGGGAAATTCCTCCCCGGAGAGGGGAAATCATCGCCATCGTCACCGTCATCGCTACGGGCATCATCAAGATCGTCATCGTCCTCATCATCATCACCAGCACCATCACCCTCACCATCAATATCCATCCCGCTGTAACGATTAGTGTTCTATATCGTTGTTCTTCACTAGATCTCTCTCCCGGTGTGGATTACCTGTTAGTAGTTGATGCTTGTGAGATCTATCGGTGTTTTCACTTTATGACTAGATTGTTATTCATCATTATATAACCTCTGATCATGATCCATATGATGTCTCGTGAGTAGTTCATTTAGTTCTTGAGGACATGAGAGAAGTCAAGATGTTAGTACTGGGATTATGTTGAAGTAATATCTAGTGGTTTGATATTTAAGTTGTGTTGTTATTCTTCTAGTGGTGTCATGTGAACGTCGACTACATGATACTTCACCTTTATGGTCCTAGGAGGATGCATTGTTTATTTTTCCACTAATTGTGGGGTTGCCGGAGTGACAGAAACCTAAACCCCCATTAGGAAACCGATGCACGAGGGAGTGTAGGATCCCAAAGTTTAAGGTTGTGGTTAGATTTATCTTAATTACTTTCTTGTATTTGTGGATGCTTGCAAGGGGTTTAATCACAAGTATTTATTAGTCCTAGTTGGGCGGTGCATTAGCATAGGTTCACCCACAAAACACCTATAAAAACAATAAATATTAATCAATCATATGAAACGAAAGCGCTTGACGAATTTCCCATGTGTCCTTGAGAACGTTTGGTAATCATAAGTAGAACAACCGGCCTATTCTTTGCTCTCAAAAGGATTGGGCCACTCGCTGCAATTATATTAACTGTCTTCTATTTACTCACACTTTATTTGTCTGCTATATCAAAAACCACCAAAAACATGTTTCTAGTGTTTACAGTGAATCCTCTATCCAACCTGCTTGTCAACACCTTCTGCTCCTCGTTTGGTTCAACACTCTTATTTATCGAAAGTACTACGATACACCCCCTATACTTGTGGGTCATCAAGACTATTTTCTAGCACCGCTGTTGGGGAGTGAAGCGCTACTGGTAACTAGAATTGGTAAGAGAAACTTTTACTGTGATGTTGTTTTTATTTCTGTCTGTTGTTTTATTTCATTATGGAGAATCCTTTTGGTTCTCTATTTAAGGGCAATACTGTTACCTCTAGCGTGGTAGATGACCCGTTATCTGCTGAATTGGATCCTTTTAAAATACCTATGAAAATTGTTGGACGTGTTATGGATAACTGCTATTTTGGAGATGGAACTGTCCATCCCGGTGATCTGCTCATTATACATGAATTATGCGAGTTATTCAGGTGTGCAGGTATTACAATGGATCAAGTTAAAAGGAAATTATTCTCTTTATCGCTGAAAGGTAGAGCTACTAAATGGTTTAAAATGCATAAGAATGGTGAATCTATTGGATGGGAGGAAATTGTACCTCTCTTTTATTATTAATTCTATCCTCCCAGTGAGATTCACAAAGACCAGAATCAAATATATAATTTCTGGCCTCGTGATGGAGAGATTATTTTCCAAGCTTGGGGGAGAATGAAGTTATTAATGCTTAAATGTCCCGTTCATGAGCTCTTGAGTAATATTGTTATCAATAATTTTTATGCAAGGCTTTCTCTTCATGATAAGATTTATTGGATGCTTCTTGTTCTGGATCATTCACCCGTATGAAGGAAGAAGCTAAATGGGATCTTCTTGACCGTATTCAAGAAAACACTGAAGGATGGGAGAATGACAAAGGTAGAAAGTCAGGTATAAAGTATGATTATGAATGCATTAAAGTTTTTATGGGAACTGATGATTTCTATAATGTTAGTGTTGTTTGTGGTCTTGATTCTCAAATCTTTGCAAATTGTCTTAAAGCCTTTGCTTCATATCTTGATATCCCCAAAAAGGAGTTGAGCAAGTACCATGCACCTTATAAATATATTCTTCCTGGTAGAAATATAGAAGTGCATGTTGTTAATCCTCTGTGCCCGAGCCTTATATTGAGAAAATTCCTTTCCCTGCTAAGGTAAAGGAACACTATATTGTAGCTAGTGTGGTTAACAAAAGTATAAAGACATCTATTGAACCTGATGAACAAATAACTGTTAAACCTACAGTAGCTATAGTTAAAGACCTTGTCTCTAGAAATGTAGAGGATGAACATATTGTCTTCTGTGAGGATGCTTCTAATATTGTTTCACATCCAAATAGACCTAAGAAAACTAGTGTTCATGTGCTTTCTGTTAGGATTGGTGATCATTTCTATTATGGTTTGTGTGATATTGGTGCAAGTTCTAGTGATATTCCTTATGAGCTTTATAAATAAATCATGCATGAAATTGGTTCTTGTGAACTTGAAGATATTGACGTGGTTATTCATCTTGCTAATAGAGAAACTATCTCTCTGATTGGTATTGTTAGAGATGTGGAAGTTTTATGTGGTAAAACTAAATATCCTGCTAATTTTCTAGTAGTGGGTACGGCTGCTAGTAGAACTTGTCCTCTTATTTTTTGTAGACCTTTCTTGAACACTTGTGGTGCTGTTATAGATTGTAAGAAGGAGAAAATATTAACTAAATTTTAAGGAAAATCTTATGAGTTTAATTTTTCCAAATTTGCTAGAGCTCCTTATGAATCTGAATTGCCTAGTGAAAATTTTAGAGTTGAACAACTTGCCTCTATTTCTCTTGCTCCTAACAATGTATTGCAACAATATATGGAGGACCATGAAAGTGAGGCCTTTATGGAAGATAGAAATGAGATTGACGATATTCTTCTTCGTCAACCGGTGATACTGAAACATAATTTACATGTGGAAGACATGGGTACCACATTACCACCCAAGGAGGATGATGTTTTTGATTTAAAACCTTTTCCTGTTGATCTTAAACATGCTTATATTGATGATAAGAAAACATATCCTATTATTAGTTCTAAACTTTCAGGTGAAGAAGAGGAAAGGTTATTGGGAATATTGAAGAAACACCGTGGAGCTATTGGATATACTCTTGATGATTTGAAAGGGATTTCTCCCACTATATGTCAGCATGTTATTAATATGGAACCTGATGTAAAGCCAGTAGCTGAACATCAACGTTGTTTAATTCCTATGACGAAGGAAATGGTAAGAAATGAGGTATTAAAACTCCTTGATGCTGGTATTATTTTCCCTATTGCTGATAGTAGATGGGTAAGCCCTGTGCATTGTGTCCCTAAGAAGGGAGGAATTACTGTTGTGCCTAATGAAAATAATGAGCTTATTCCTCAAAGAGTAGTAGTTGGTTATAGAATGTGCATCGGTTTTAGGAAAGTTAATAAGGATACAAAGAAAGATCATTATCTTTTGCCTTTTATTGATCAAATGCTAGAGAGGTTGTCCAAGAAAAATCATTTTTTGCTTTCTTGATGGTTATTCTAGGTTTTCTCAAATTGCTGTTAGGGCACAAGATCAAGAAAAAACAACCTTTACTTGTCCTTATGGTACTTATGCTTATAGATGTATGCCTTTTGGTTTGTGTAATGCTCCTGCTACGTTTCAAAGATGCATGTCTGCTATTTTTCATGGTTTTGTGAAGAAATTGTGGAAGTATTCATGGACGATTTCTCCGTCTATGGAACTTCTTTTGATAACTGCTTGCACAACCTTGATAAAGTTTTGCAGAGATGTGAGGAAACTAATCTTGTTCTTAATTGGGAGAAATGCCACTTTATGGTGAATGAACGAATTGTTCTTGGACATAATATTTCTAAAAGAGGTATTGAAGTTGACACAGCTAAAGTGGAAGCAATAGAAAAAATGCCCTGTCGTAGGGATGTTAAAGGTATTCGTAGTGTTCTTGGTCATGCTGGTTTTTATAGGAGGTTTATTAAAGATTTCTCTAAAATATCAAAGCCTCTTACTAATATTCTTCAAAAATATGTACCTTTTGTTTTTTATGATGATGGTAAGGAAGCTTTTGAAACTATAAAGAAGGCTTTAACTACTGCTCCCATTGTTCAACCACCTGACTGGAATTTACCTTTTGAAATTCTGTGTGATGCTAGTGATTTTGCTGTAGGTGTTGTTCTTGGACAGTGAGTAGATAAGAAATTGAATGTTATTCATTATGCTACTAAGACTCTTGATGATGATCAAAATAATTATGCTACCACCAGAAAATAGTTCTTAGCTGTAGTTTTTGCTTGTGATAAGTTTAGGCCTTATATTGTTGATTCAAAAGTTACTATTCACACTGATCATGCTGCTATTAGATACCTTATGGAAAAGAAAGATGCTAAGCCTAGTCTTATTAGATGGGTGCTGCGTTTACAAGAGTTTTATTTGCATATTGTGGATTGGGAGGGTGCTAAAAATCCTGTTGTTGATAACTTGTCTAGATTGGAAAACATTGCTTATGATCTTATTCCTGTTAATGATAGTTTTTCAAATGAACAGTTGGCTGCGATAAAAGTAAGCTCACAAGATAGTCCTTGGTATGCAGATGATGCTAACTTTATCGTTTCCAAGTATTTGCCGCCAACATTTATAGCTCAACAAAGAAGGAAATTCTTTTATGATTTGAGGCATTATTTTTGGGATGACCCACGCTTATATATAGAAGGAGTAGATGGTATTATGCGAAGATGTGTTCCAGATCATGAACAACGTGAAATATTGAAAAAGTGCCATGGTAGTGGTTATGGAGGACGTCACGCTGGAGATAGAATCGCACAGAAGGTTCTACAATCAGTTTTCCATTGGCCTGCTCTCTTTAAAGATGCACGTAAAGTTGTTTTATCTTGTGATGAATGTCAAAGAGTTGGTAATATTTCTAGACGTAATGAAATGCCTATGAGTTATTCTCTTGTTATTGAACCTTTTGATTGTTGGGGATTTGACTCTATGGGTCCGTTTGCTCCTTCAAATGGTTACACTCACATTCTTGCTGCTGTTGATTATGTTACTAAATGGGTAGAAGTTATACCTACAAAAAGTGCTGATGGTGAGACCTCTTTAAAAATGCTTAAAGATGTTGTTTTCTCTGGGTTTATTGTGCCTAGATATCTTATGAATGATGGAGGTTCTCACTTTATTCATGGTGGTTTTAGAAAAACCCTTGCTAAATATGATGTTAATCATAGAATTGCCTCAGCTTATCATCCTCAAACCAGTGGGCAAGTAGAATTATCAAATAGAGAAATTAAATCTATCTTGCAAAAGACTGTTAATAAATCTAGGAAAAAGGTCTGATAAGTTGAATGATGTTTTATGGGCTTATAGAACTGCTTATAAAAATCCTATGGGTATTTCCCCGAATAAAATGGTTTATGGAAAAGCTTGTCACTTGCCTTAGAATTAGAACACAAAGCTTATTGGGCAGACAGAAATTAATAAAGATTTTAAACTTGCTGGTAAGAAAAGAATGCTTCACTTGACTTCTTTATATGAATGGAGATGTGAAGCTTATGAAAATGCTAGACTCTTTAAAGAGAAAGTTAAACAATGGCATGATATGAGAATTCTTAAAAGAGAGTTTCATTTTGGTGAGAAAGTTCTATTGTATAGGTCTTGTCTCAGATTTTTTGCAGGAAATATACTCTCAAGATGGGAAGGACCTTATGTTATTGAAGAGGTGTATCGTTCGGGGGAATCAAAATTGCTTCCCTTAAAGATAACACTACACAAGTGGTGAATGGGCAAAGACTCAAACATTATATTTTCGGGGATTCTTATGATGAAGATGTTGGTATTATTCAAGTGATGACTCCGGAGAAGTTTATTAGAGGGAAGATTCCAGAATCTGCAGAGTCCGTTTTCAAATAGGTAATAGTTCCGTTAAGAAAAAGTTCGCATATCGTTTCCAACTTTTATTTTATCATATATGGAAAATATGAAAAATATTGAGCCGAAGAGGGGTAGGAGACGGTACCCGAGAGCACCACACCACCTGGGAGCGCGGGCCCATCCCTGGCCGCGCCTGCCCATGGTGTGGGCGCCTCGGAGCCCCTCTCCGACCCATTTTCGCGCTGCACCTTACTTTCGTTGCGTATATTTTTGCTATATAATCCCCTGGATCCCCCAAGGTCCGTATATCGTTTTCTCGTCGTGTTTCTGTTTTGACCTTTTTCTGCCAGGATCTGCTTTCAGTTTTAGAAGCATCATGGCCTCCGCCAACAACAACAAGGGGAAGGATCCTAGGGAAGATGATTACCAAGTTCCCAAGCGCAAAAACATGGACCAGGGCGTCAAGAGGGAAGCAAAGAGGATGTCATCGAGTAATGTTGGAAGTGTTTCTTCTTGCAATATGCATGGACCAAGACCATCAGTTCTAGGTCTCAGCCCCATCCCTGGAGTAGAGGAATCTCTTCGAGCCGCATATGAGTTCTATGATCGATATCGATCTCTAAGGACTGAGGTAGAGATACTTCAAGAGGAGAACGACAGATTTCGCAAGATCCTGGAGCGTTTCCATGCCTTGATTGAGAAAATCTCACGACCACCACTGAAGAATTAATTCGTCATTGGTATTGGCATCCCCTTGGCTTGTTCCAAGCTTGGGGGAGTGTCACGGTATCACACCTTTATATTTCACCTTTTTACCTTTTAGTAGAGTCATATCATGAGTAGAGAAGTTATCATATAGGATGGTTTGAAGTATGGAAGTATCTCTGCTTTAGTTGGTTATCGATGTATCCCTTGGTTTGAGTTGCCGCTATGGAATATTAATGAGAAGTTTCATCATTTACTTTCTACACTTTATTTTAGTTTGCAATTTTTGTTATATGGTTGATCTTGTTATTAGTATTGGTATCAATTTTGGAGCATACTTTTAATCTAGTTGGTTTTTGGCAAACTTAGCATTGGTCAGTAGCAACAATACTTTGAGGCTTAAGTAGAAAAGAGGGAGTTGCATATAGATATATTATTCCATGATCTTTCTTTCTTGCTGTCTCATAAGCTTAGTATTCTCAAGTAAGATTGTTTGTACCTCCAAGCAAGATTGCATGATTGGTTCTATCATATGTATATTTGTTTGTTTCCCCTCAACTCTTATGCTTGCTACCCAGCCTTGCTAGCCAAAAACCTATTGAGAGGGAATTCTTCTCGTGCATCCAAAACTTGAGCCCGAAAACCAGGCCATTTGTGTCCACCATACCTACCTATATGTGGTATTTAACCACCACTCCAAGTAAATTTCTTGTGTGCTACCTTTAAAACCTTCAAAATTACACCTATTTTGTGCCCCTGTTTTAGCTCATGCGGACGCAAATAGAGAATCTTTATCTCACTTGTTGATTGGACTTTACACACCTGGACTAGTGGCTTCATCCGCTTATCCAAATGATAGAAGAGCTGGCAGCGGGGTTCCTAGCCCCAAAACTTAATACTACAAATTCTCTACACTATTTTTGCCCCTGATTTATCAGTCCAAGCATAACTGTGTAAACAAAAGAGAAAGAGTGATGACCTTCTATACTAGTTCCGTCCTTCAATGGGAGCCGCTCTTGTGAAGTCTAGTTGGCTTGTGACGTACTGTATTTTCAGTTTGCCATTCGTTGACATAACATACATCACTCTCAAAATTGTTTTCATTACCTCTGCTTATCAAACGAAAAGCTCTAGCACATGAGTTAATCCATGCTTCCCTCGATGAAGGGCCTATCTTTTACATTTATGTTGAGTCAGTAAACCTACTCCTTTCGGTCTTAAGCAAGCATTTGAGTTGTTGTGACCCATCCATCTATATGTTGATTTACTCAATCATGTCCTTCGTTCTTCCTTGTCTAATACAAATGTTTTTATCTGAATGAATACCACTTTGAAAGTTATCAATGACTGCAAAGAGACTGTTATGATTGAGCATGAAAAACTCTGCAATATAAGCTATAATATAAAGACTCTGATCGAAAGATAAGTACAATATGTTAATTGTTCTCCGACCAAGAATGAAGTTTTCCTTCACCAATTATGATTTCATTTTTGCACCTTTATTGTGATTCCCTCTACTTGTTTCAACTTTAATTATATGAGAGGAAGTCGTTGTCTAGAATGACTTGTGTATTGATAGATGTGATGCTTCTTTTTCGTATTTTATTTATCGACACCTCACTCCATAAACCTGTGGTCATGTTTGATGAGTTCAGTTTCGCTTGGGGACAAGCGAGGTCTAAGATTGGGGGGAGTTTATACGTCCATTTTGCACCACTATTTTATATTGTAATTTTGTGTTATTCATCGATATATTTCATATTATGATGCATTACTTATGTTATTTCATCTTATTTTGCATGTTTCATAATTATTGGAGAATAAACACAGGGACCAGAAATCTGATGGAAAAAAGCACCGTCAGGATACCCTATTTCAGAAGATCAGAAGACGAAGAAGGGGGGCATCGGGGAAGTCTTTGAAGTCTAGAAGAGGGAGCTAGCCACGAGGAGACCCGGAGGGGGGTCACCAGGGGCCCACCTCTGGTCGCCTCCTTTCTCGTACTTGACCCCCTGGGAACGCTAATCCTCAAGGAACCATCGAGGAAATATTCCGCCGCCTCCTCAGGGCGAAATACAACAGAGAGAGAAAAGCTCTCCGGCAGGGAGAAATCTGCTGGGGAAATTCCTCCCCGGAGAGGGGAAATCATCGCCATCATCACCGTCATGGCTCCGGGCATCATCCAGATCATTGTTGTCATCATCATACTCACCAGAACCATCACCCTCACCATTCATCTGCATCCCGATGTAACGATTAGGGTTCTATATCGTTGTTCTTCACTAGATCTCTCTCCCGATGTGGATTACTTGTTAGTAGTTTATGCTTGTGAGATTTATCGGTGGTTGCACTTTATGACCAGATTGTTATTCATCATTATATCATCTCTGATCATGATCCATATAATGTCTCGTGAGTAGTTCGTTTAGTTGTTGAGGACATGGGATAAGTCAAGATGTTAGTAGTGGAATTATTTTGAAGTAATATCTAGTGGTTTGATATTTAAATTGTAGTGTTATTCTTTTAGTGGTGTCATGTGAACGTCGACTACATGATACTTCACCTTTATGGGCCTAGGAGGATGCATTGTGTATTTGGCTACTAATTGTGGGGTTGCCGGAGTGACAAAAACCTAAACCCCCATCAGGAAACCGATGCACGGGGGAGTGTAGGATCCCAGAGTTTAAGGCTGTGGTTAGATTTATCTTAATTACTTTCTTATATTTGCGGATGCTTGCAAGGGGTTTAATCACAAGTATGTATTAGTCCTAGTTGGGCGGTGCATTATCATAGGTTCACCCACACAACACCTATCAAAACAATAAATTTTAATCAACCATATGAAACGAAAGCGCGTGACAAAATTCCCATGTGTCCTCGAGAACGTTTGGTAATCATAAATAGAACAACCGGCTTGTCCTTTGCTCTCAAAAGGATTGGGCCACTCGCTGCAATTATATCTAGTATATTTTATTTACTCGCACTTTATTTATCTGCTATATCAAAAACCACCAATAACCTGTTTGCTAGTGTTTACAGTGAATCATCTATCCAACCTGCTTCTCAACACCTTCTACTCCTCGTTTGGTTCGACACTCTTATTTATCGAAAGTACTATGATACACCCCCTATACTTGTGGGTCATCAATCTCCATCGCCAATTCCTTCTTGCATACAGTGGTTCATCCTCCCACACACCTCTGTACCGCCCTATGTAAACATGGTGTTTGACGTTATAAATTATTTGCAGATGATGTATTGCATCTATGTCATGTTTGTGTAGATCCCTTTTGTCATATGAGTGATTGTTGAATCTCTATGGATGGTTTGAGCTATATATTGAATTTTTTACAGTACTATGGTTCCATAATATGTTTATGTGCGCTTGGATCACATCATAGGGTTTGTAGTATGTGGAGAAAGCTAGAGGGAGGGCTGCTTGAGTGACAGAAACATGAGCCCCAATCTAGTGATTAAAGCATATGGGATAAAGAGGACCTTTTGATCTTAATGCTATGGTTGGGTATTTTTACCTTAATGTATCTTCTAATAGTTATGGATGTTTGCTAGAGTTCCAATCATAAGTACTTGCAATCATTGGATACTGAGAGCTTGTTATCTTTGCCTCTCCCACATAAAAGAGGAATATCAACCTTGTATTTGACTATTTGATCATGGACAAATCCATCACAATTACCACCACTTTTCCACACTCATGGTACTGTTAGTTTATGGTTACTTAGTATATTTATTGTTGCAGCACTAACATTTTCTTTCTTGCATTTATTTTCTTGCAAAGCTATCTCTCATACCCGTATTATTGCTCAAGTATTATTTCCTAGATAAAGTAAACGTTTAGTGTGCATAAAGTTGTATAAGTGGTTGATAGAACTTGAGAGAACATTTATCCTACCTTTAGCTCCTTGTTGGGTTCGACAGTCTTACGTATCTAAAAGACTACACACGACCCCCTATACTTGTGGGATATCAAGACCTTTAATGGCGCCGTTGCTGGGGAGCAATAGCGTGGGTGAATATTCTTATGTGCACTTGTTTGCTTTGTCTCTAAATAGTTTTTACTTTAAGTCGTAAGTTGTTCTATATCTTAGTTTGGATAGGGAATGCGAATTACAAAAAAATTAGTTGTACTTGTTATCTAAAAATGTTTTCAAAAAGGAAAGTGATTGGAAAGATGAGTAATTGTTAAGTGGGGGTCGACCTTGGAACACTTTTGTTCATGCCTATGAAACCAAAAAAAATCTTTCCATGGAAGATTTTCAGCTAAAAACATGTATATATTGTATATATTGTTATTCCACCGTACCATAAAAATAAAATGTTAATATTAGTATCTAGTTATTTGAAAATGCAAAAGCTTGGTTTACTGCGCAGAAACAGATTTGGTGTGCTTCGTCGTATAACCTGTTTAAAATCTCTAGAACATTGTTTGGATCTGCATTTTTTTTTGCATAAACCTGAGCCTAGTACCTAAATTTCCGTAGTTCTGACTTTTCTAATTTGAGTTACTAGCTATTTTGCAAAAATTGATTTTCACTCACTTATTAGTTTTTGGCAGTTTTTTGTGCTTCACCGTAAAAAATCGTGATAAATCTCATAATAGTATTTTGATATGATTTTTTTTTTACATAAACCTGAGATTATGATATGTCTTTTATTAGTTTTAAGTTTTTTGATTTGAGCTAAGTAACTATCTCATTGAGTGCCATCTTTACAGGTTGCTCAGTTTTCGCAGATTTCATTGTTTATTCAATATTGTACTTAGTGTTCTTAGTTTCCTTAGTTTTTCGACAGACAACGGAAATTTTATAAGAAACCTCGGTATATACAGTGGATAATGTTTAATAACTATCATGAAACTTTCCAATACTTGAACATGAGTGGATTTTATTTAAAGAGTACTAACCCTACTAATGAGTTTTGTGAAGTTTTATTTAGATATAGCTTATAATATCTAATCAATATGGTGACATGAGATGAACAAAAAGACGCAAGAGCTCAATATCGGGGATGTTTAGGTGCACCCCAAGAATATATTTAAGAATATACAATCATATAAGCTTGGGGATGCCCGAGTCAACCGCCTATCCATCAACAAAAATGAGGTTATCTCGTTCATGATCTATATTACCCTTTTCTCATGATATGTATTGTCTTAACATGCATTTTAATTTGCTTTCATTTATTTTTGGATTTTTTTCTGTTACTATGAATTTTAGTTCTTTTTTAGCCTCTATTATTTTAGTTTCTAAAAAAATAAAGTACCAAGTTTGGCGCATTTAGTTTTAGTAATGCATATTTAAGGCATTTTTCTGTTTTTGGCATTTGCTGCTCACTGTATAATTTTTCATATTTTACTAAAAACTCAAAATGTCACTAAAATTTAACTTATTATGTATCATCTAACCCTCTGCATGCATAAAAATTGGCAAAAAGTTATGACATGTGTAAGTGCACCTAATAAATATGTTTTCCAGCTGCTGTTTTTCTGGACAGATTCTGACTTTTGTTGTAAGAGTGGTCTGTTTGCATTTTTATTTGATTCTTTTTGGGTCTTTCCTTTCATTTATAAGTTGGTCACTTAAGAAACCTTTATGTAATTCAAAAAAATTAATTTGGTTTAATAGCAACACTTTGGGAATATTACTGGGCCTAGGTGAAAGGCATTAACGAAAAACACTTCTTGGGAGATAACCCATGTTTTTATTTTTGCAATGTTTTCTTCTGTTTTCTTCGAGTCAAGGTGTTGACTAATTCTGTAGAAAATCCTTTGTATCTTTACTTTCTCTTATTTGTTGTGCCAAGTAAAGGCTCTAGTTAAAAGTTGATGTTAGATTTGGATTTCTGCGCAGGAAACAGATTTCTGCTGTCCACTGTTAAATTCGTATAAAATCCCAGAAAGACCAAAATGACCTGAAATGTTTTGTGCTTAATTCTCAGCTATTTCCGAAACTTTTTCTAGTTTTATGTTTTTCGATTTGAGCAACGTAAGTGCCCCGAAAAAATTCGTATTTACAGACTGTTCTGGTTTTGAGAGATTATGCCTTTTTACTTGCATTCTCTCTTTTACTATGTTGAGTGGATTTCTTTGCTCCACAAAACATCAGTGGATGTAGTTAATGTTTAAAAAGTATTTATAATTCTTGTGTCCAAGGAGAAAATGTGAGTTTTTGATTGTGCACTAACCCTCTAATGAGAATTACTTTGAGTTTGGTGTGAAGGAAGTTTTCAAGGGTCAAGAGAAGATGGTGATATAATGTGATCAAGAAGAGTGAAAAGCCAAAGCTTGGGGATGCCCCCGTGGTTCATCCCAGAAAATTTCAAGAAGACTCAAGGGTCTAAGCTTGGGGATGCCCAAGGCATTCCCTGCTTCATCAGCAACTTATCAGGTCACTTCTAGTGAAACTATAGTTTTATTCGGTCACATCATATGCACTTTACTTGGAGCATCTGTTTGTTTTTTTTTTGTTTTTTTCCTTGCTGCAATAACCATATTTGGAACCCAGCATTCTTGTGTGGGATAGATACACGCTCCACTTTTTCATATGAATACTCATTTTCTTCCATGCTCGTATTCTAAGTTTTTCTTCTAGCTGCTGCAAATCCTTTTAGCTCCTGTTTTTCATGCATCTCCTATTCAGAGCTGTTAGTTATAGTAGAGTAGTATTAGTAATCTCTTGTTTCATTGCTATATCTCTTGGAAAGTTTTTTTAGTATAAAATGATTGGTGTTGGAAAGCAGTAGTACAATTTTTGTGCTTATAACGGTGCAAAAAGAAGCTCGTATAGACTGTGGCTAGACTTTTTCATGTCATGTTGGATCTTATTATAATTCTATGCTTAGTAGTTATTATTGCAGCATGACCTGTATTAAATAGTTGAGAGTGCTTAATGTGCCATTGAAAGAACCATGAGTTGTTTTTATCACATTGAAGCATAAATTTGTGGTGTTCTCCTTCGAATGTTTTATTTGGTTGACTTGGCGCATTCTTACACCATGCTTATGACTACAAACCAGTCACTTATAGCCTCTATGATCATTTAGTTTTTGACTTGTAATACCATTTATGCTTTGATTAATAAGGTTTTTATCTCTATTCATGATTATGGCCATTATTGCTCTCTTAATGTGTCCCTCCCAGTCTTTTGCTAGCCTCCACCTGTACTGAGTATGGGCTCTACTCGTGCATCCAACTCCCAAAAAACAAAGTTTTCCTAATGTGTCCACCATACCTACCTACATGTGTTATTTAACCGCCACTCCCAGTAAATTTCTCATTTTCTACCTTTAAACTTTCAAAATTATTCTTGTTTTGTGTTCTTGTTTTACCTCATGAGGAAGTAGTAGTTGGGTTTGTTGTCTTCCCTAATAATTAAGTACCCCGACTTGCATGCTTCATCTGCTCGTCATTAATTTTGCAAAGAGCTGGTTAGACCATTATAACATCCAAAAGCTAAACAAATAAATAGGCACTCCTCCATTGTATGAGATTGTTGGCAGGCACCCTAGGATTCAGTTAGCCATGGTTTGCGAAAGCAAGGTGGAGGAGTGTCATACTATATAAGTGCATTCTATAAGTGCTCAATATAAATAATTCGGAACCGCTCTCAACTTGTTTAGTATGGAACATGACAAGAACTCTATTGCCATTCGTTGACATAAACATACACCTCTCTAAAAAAATGTTTTCAATACCTCTGTTTAATAAAATAAAAAACTATAACACATGAGTTAATCCCTGCTTCCCTCTGCGAAGGGACTTTCTTTTACTTTTATGTTGAGTCTCCATCTTCTAACTTTATGAACAATTAGGAGAGGGTAGTTTCCATTCTGAATTTAATGTGCACTAGTCCCAAAGATTATTATTGATTGATTCATGATGTGTTATTATTTGCTCTCAAATTATTTGTTCTAGTCATCCACTTGAACTTTGAAGGTGTCCTGGCATTTATGTTTTGCCCCACTTTTAAGGACAAGCGCAATATCACTTTGATATGCGTTCTTTATGCTCGAAACAAACGTATAACTTTCAAGTGCGTTATTATTCATGATCTTTTATTTGTGTTACTTTTCATGTTGGAACATGGTTGCTAAGTTTCATTGTTAGAATTATATCCATCATGCCTATGTTTATAGTACTACGATCTCAGCTTACAAATGTTTTTACAAATATGGTGATCAAAATTATGTTGGTAGCATGTCACCTCAAAAATTATTTTGTTTTTATCATTTTACCTACTCGAGGACGAGTAGGAACTAAGCTTGGGGATGTTGCTACATCCAAAATGTATCTATAATTTTTGATGATTTCATGCTAATTTTATCCTTTTGATAATTGTTTTTATATTAAGTTTATGATTGATTTGGACTAACCTACTAATAGTTGCAGAAGTGTACAATGTTCTTGTTTTACACTTTGATGTGTAGGAATTATCAAAAATAGAAGAGGAAACCTTGTTGGAGTCGAATTAGGACTTTCCTGAAATCTGTCTGAAAACTCTTTTTAAATATTGCCACGTTACGGGTCGAACACGGCGTCAAATGGAAATCTCACAGAAGACAAAATTGTGGGTAATGTTGCGACGTACAATCTATACTTAAAATTCTTCTGATTCCAAGTCCGAACAGACGAGATACGCCGATTTACCGCAGACCTAAATGGGATGACGGAAATCCGTGAGACTATATAAAGGGAGGAAATCTAGGTCGTGGGAGACACCCCATACCACAAATTTCCAGCCACCAAAGCCATGTTTTGGATCCCATCTCCATGGGGGAGGGCTCCCAAGACCATGCAGGAAGAGAGCTAAGGGGCGGCACTCCCCCATGATGCCGACGGCGCAGGGAAGGAGTCCCTGTGCCACCGCCGGCGCCGCCCTGCGCCCCGCGTTGTCCTCTCCACCGTCTTCACCGCCATCTCCATTGCCAATTCCTCATTGTATACAGTCGTTCATCCTCCCACACACCTCTGTACAGCCTTTTGTAAACAAGGTGTTTGACGTTATAAATTATTTCCAGATAATCTATTGCATCTATGTCATGTTTGTGTAGATCCCTTTTGTCATATGATTGATTGTTGAATCTCTATGTATGGTTTGAGCTATATATTATATTTTTACAGTACTATGGTGCAGTCATATGTTTATGCGCCCATGGATCACATCATAGGATTTGTGGTATGTGGAGAAAGCTAGAGGGAGAGCTGCTTGAGTGACAGAAACATGATCCCCAATCTAGTGATTAAAGCATATGAGATAAAGAGGACCTTTTGATATTAATGCTATGATTGGGTATTCTTACCTTAATGTATCTTCTAGTAGTTACAGATGTTTACTAGAGTTCCAATCATAAGTACTTGTAGTCATTGGATAGTGAGATCTTGTTAGCTTTGCCTCTCCCACATAGAAGAGGAATATCAACCTTGTATTTGACTATTTGATCATGGACAAATCCATCACAATTACCACCACTTTTCCACACTCATGGTACTATTAGTTTATGGTTACTTAGTATATTTTATTGCTGCAACACTAACATTTACTTTCTTGTATTTATTATCTTGCTATCTCTCATACCCATATTATTGCTCTAGTATTATTTCCTAGATAAAGTAAACGTTTAGTGTGTGTAGAGTTGTATAAGTGGTTGATAGAACTTGAGAGAACATTTATCCTACCTTTAGCTCCTCGTTGGGTTCAACACTGTAAGGTCCCCCATAACCACTGTTCAAGGACACCTCCGATCTGCATACATTCACGATCCCAGATCACACCAGTCATGAACAACATATCAAGTTGATACACAGATACAATATCCATTACACGATTACACAGAACACTTACAAAAGGGACATGGTCACATGACCAAGTCTAACACAACTGCCACACAGGGCAAGCACACAACACAGACAGCGGAAGACTAACACACATAAACGTAGTAGAGCCCAAGTCACGTCTTAACCTACAGGCTGCTGACCGGGAGACGATCCTAGTTCGCAAGTCCATCAGCGCGTCACTCCTCCTTGTAGATCTCCTCCTGAGATTCCTTCTCGATGTCTGGCAAGTAAATACCAGGGACGAAACCAATATGAGTACATTTGAATGTACTCAGAAAGACACCCATCATGTAGCTTACCAAAATGCAAGTATGCTTATATGGTGTAATAGGTAGGCTATACATAGGGTTCAATTAAAAAAAATCTATGTATCTTTGTTGAAGAAGATACTTCAAAAGAAAATAATATAGTTTTCTTTCTCTTGTAGATATCACATGTACAAGAGGTTTTGTAAAACTTTTGTTAAAAGAAAGTTTTCTCTTTGGAAAACTTCTTGTAAAAACAACTTCTGGCTTTTCATCAACGGTACCTCCACCGGTACAAGGTTCCTTCTTTCAGCACTTCATAAATTCAACTCCTTTTTGAAACTCCTTTTTGAAAACATTGACACAATGCTAGCTTGATGGCCATTCAACTGTCCATATCTGAGGACGCGGCTATTCCGAATAGTTTTACTCTGCACAGGTGTACACAATCCACCAGATTCAGTACATCCGCCGTGAACAACCACGAACTGTAACAACAGTTTGTAAACATCAGATAACTGATCCTAACCATCCACCATGTTCAAGCTAGTATATGACTATATCTTCAGTTGGGTATATTTTCTCCGGCACCAGGTCCCACCCCGCCACGGCAGGAGACCCAACTGTCGCACCCGGAGGAGAACTTAATCCCTCACTGTGTATGCCTCGTGTTTCATGAGTTGACGGCATTTCGGTTCGAGGGTAACTCACATCCCTTATAACAAACTGAGATAGAACACACACTAACAAAAACAAACTTCAAGTTAAGCCCCGTGCCCATGTGGAGGTAGAGTGGTAGTACGGTAAAGGTTGCCCGGCAAAGACTAGGCTTATGTGTCATTTTTGTAAAAAAAACCTTTTTCCCAAAAATGACCACTTCAACATTCCTCCGGTGGATAAGGCTCAGCCTTTCCATTGGGTTTTCCATAAAGCCTTTGTTTTGCAAAAACATATTTTTAAGGTGTCCACTTAGGGACTAATACTTGTGATGGTAATAAATACCATATGGTGGCTATGGGCTTGGTAACACCAAGTATCAACTATTGGCATAGTAATAGTATATAACAATAGTAGTAGTCACTCAAAAATAGTTTTTAGTAATCAAAGTTTTGTAAAACTTTCAGAAGTAAAACTTGCATGATAGATAATTATTAGTGTAGTATAACAGCAAGCATCAGGATGGTCTGCCTTAAATATCTTAGTGACCCTGGCCTTGGAGTAGTTTGAACTTGACGCACAGCTCCACAACTGCTTCTTCTTCTCCTTCGTTTTCTAACGTCGTAAAAGAATAAATACACACACTAAGAACTAAAGGACAAACAACTAAACAAAGCAACACATACATCAAGCAAACTTATACTAGCGCAATCACTCAAACGTTACCGAGAAAACTATCTCAAAAACTCTTATGGTACAAAATTGTCGCCAGACAAACATATGGTTAAGAAACCATATCCCACATCTTACATAGCATATATGGAGTGGGTGTACCGCTCTCATAATAAGATATTCAAGAAGCTAAAAATATAGCTTGTGGGCACAAAAGGTGAGGCTACTAAAATAGTAACAATCAATCAAAGCAATACCCATGGCAGTGGGTATTAACAACACACAAGCAATCATCATCAAACAAGTTTAGGACCAAATAATGCATAGATAACAAGATACTACTAAGCACAACAACAACACTAGCACACCAATAGCATAGGTACAATACCCATGCTAAGGTGTGTACTCAGGCAATTTCCAAACAACAAGAAAACAATCCACAGATGAATAGCCTAGTTATAGACTATGCTTATGTCTACTCAGAGTTATGTAATCCATCAATCATGAAAATAAACAAACAAAAAAGTAGCCCAACCAAAGGTAAGAAGTCATAAAACATAATCTAAAACACAATCATCACAAAAGATAAATAAGGCTAGAACATACATGACAACATGAGTCCACTAACAACATACTAGTATGATAATTCTACACAAGCATGCTATAAGAAATAATTTTATTCTACAACTAATAGTATCAAGAAACTCCACAAGTCATGTCATAATAACAGAAGTAATAACATCCTAAAAATGCTAGGATAATAATGCACTCATAAAATAACAAGACAACACTACTAGAACAACACACAATATCTGGTGGTGACACTAGCTCATCACTAGAGATGCAAACAATACTTCAAGGATGCATGATCCTAAACAAGAAAGGTGTGAAGTTAAAAACCTACTAACAGCACACAACACCTTACACATGCTAGTAAGCAAATACACTAAAATCATTCTATGAAACATCTACTAAGCAAGCATAAATCCATTCTAATAATACATGCTTTTCTAATTAGTTAAAAAGAAAGCAACCAAGGAACATGCTATACAACCAGTAGATATGAACTCAATACAAGATCCACTAAACACTTTCAAAAATCCAAACACTCAATGAAAATCATTCACAAATAATTTATCAATCACTAGGAAAGATTCTATTTGAAAATAATATTCAATTTAAACCAAACAATAGTGAAACACTTCTTAACATGATACTCCTAAGGGGATTTTATGTTAACAAATGAAACACACGTAAACATAATAGGATTCACAAAGGAATACTAAACACTTCACTCACATAAGTGAAACAAACAACTATTTTCCTAGGTGGAAAATATTAAACTCACATATTGAAATACATGCTATTTTCACACAAGTGCATGGTAGGGGATTTGCATCCCTAACCAAGATGCAATGGGACCAGTGGGTTATGGGCCCACTAATACAAAGGCATTAGAGGTAACAAGTCCTCTGGTCACACATGACAAAATTAATCTAACCAAGCAATCCATACAAGGCTATTCATACTAGTGAAAATAATACTAGTGAAAACAAACAACAAATGTTACACATGCTTTGCTATAAAAAAAGTACAAGCTAACAGACATGATAACATCAAAATAACAGTACCAAAATGGTACTGGACTCAATTCAAGCATAACACAAACTTAGGTAAAACAAACGTACAAAGATTGGTTCCCACAATACATCAAATAATAAAACTAGGAAAATAACAATTGCTACTTCTATTTCTATTTGACTTTCAAAACATGAAAACACTTTCTAAGGTAGTTATATGTAAGAGAACAACTTAATAACAAGTGTCAACACATCAATACATGCTAGGAAACAAGGCTCACACAATCAAACAATTGTTCACAAACTAATGCACACATAACAAAGAAGACAGAAAAGGTGTCGTTTGTAGTTTTGCTCACCAAAAATAATCTAAGGCTCCAAAAATTAATCCAATCTAGGGTTTGATATATCTAGTCATAAGAAAACTCATACAATTGGATTTACCTCAAAAATCATTTTTAAACTCATCCTAAAAATCCTAGAAAATCCTACTGGTCTTTTACCAAAATGGATGGCATTTAGATTTGGTAACTCACCTTGATGCGAGGCCAAACCCTGTTGATAGATCCAGTAACTATCTATCCAAATCAATTTTATTCGACCAAAAAGGATACAGATTCCAAAAGTTATGCCAAAAATGGCTAAACAGACAGTCTGTGGAAAACCGTTATTGCGACAAAAATAGAAGTCAAAACTTAGGTCTACCATGTTTATACGGTAAGGAAAACATATAAGTAGTGCCACGAATTTTGGTTGATTTTAATTTGCATGAAAACTATTTTTCACAAGCTCAAAGTTAACAAGTATTATTCTGGACGGATTAAAAAGGAAAAGAATTAGCAGGGCGGGCTGGCTCTTCCTGGCGCGCAGCCCAGCTAAACGGCCGAAACGGCCCAACGCCACAGCGCGCGCGGCGTGGGAAAGCCACAAATCAACAGGGGCCGTTGATATTCAGATCGACGCCCCCAACTCTCCTCCTTCCTCCGCCTCTCTCTCTCTCTCTCTCTGTCTCTCTCTCTCTCTCTCTCTCTCTCGGAAACGGCCGGCGACGGGAAAACGCACGGTGGCTCACCGTGGAGGCTCGAGGGCGGTGGCGCCGGCTCGGGAAGGTCGCAGTTGTGTGTGGGCATCGAGGGGCGTCGGATTTGCTGCCGGCGGCGGCTGCAAACAACGGCGCCGCGCGGTGCGGCCGCTGCGGCGAGGTGGTGGCGGCGGTGATCCTGCGAGCAACCAGGCAAGGGGAGGGGTCAGGGAGCATCGTGGGAGCACGGGGAGGTCAACAAAGGCGACCGAGAGGGATGCGAGGTTGTGGGTGAGGTGCATCACGTCAAACCCGAGCTCGGTGACCGGCGGCGAGCTACGTCTTACACACGTCCACAGAGGCTAGGAGCACGGCTCCTTTGGTTGGGGGAGTGAGTGGGGGGGGGGGTGTGAGGCTAGTGGTGAAAGGGACATGGGTGGGATGGCTTATAGCCATGGGGTGAGTGAAATGGCAATGGTGCCCTCGGGTGAGTATCAAAGGTTGGCATGGGGGTGCTCTAGGGCATGTCCAAGGTGGTCATTGTGCCAAGGGGGAAGTCTTAGCAAGGGGGCAAGTCAAACTTGTCTCTTGGAGTGGAGGAGAGGCAAGGGCAAGACCACAAGGGCCCAAGTATGTGTGCCCATACCTTGCCACCTCACCTTGTCCCCACTCTTTCCCACACTAGCAATCTTTCTCCACAAGACATATAGAAGCAAAGAAAATGGTCCTAGGTAGAGTGCAGATTCTAGTCAACACCCTAGACAAGGTCTCACTCCAAAACTTGCAAGAAAAGGAAAAGAAAACATCTGTCCAAAATCATATCTGTCACTGTTCAAAAATTCAGTTAACACTTAGGAATTTTTTAAGTGTTGGAAAACAGAAGAAATGAGCAAAAAGTTTGGATTATTTTCAGAGACCAAATGGATTCCATTTTTTGTTTTCCAAGTTGAAGTTTGTTACACATGTTGTAAACCTTCAGAAACATCTTTTTAAAACAAATTTGAAATAGTATAAGGCCATGAAAACAATGTGGAAAAAGGTGTACTTTCTGTTTTTCTGTGTTTCCAAAAAATGCAACTTTCTGCCTTATTTTTCTTCCACAAAAACAACAAGAAAAATATCATTTTCATTAATCCAAAAATCAAACCTAGCTTATGGATTTGTAGTCCATATATCAAGGAACAAATAAAAGTCAAGAAAACATAAAATAACATTTTATAGCCTAGTGAAAACAAATGTGGAAAACATGTACTTGGTTATATGTTTAGGGAATAGTTTCTATAGAAAACTTAAAAGAAAAATTCCATAAATCATTTTGAAATTTTGTTTTCTTGGATCCAATAAAGGTAAGAGATTATTTAAATATGAAATCAAGAATGATCCAAGTCTTGGAATAACAACCACTCAAATAACATCAGAGAAAACGTCAGGGAAAAATTATAGAATTGTTTTCAGGAAAACTTGAGATTAGTTTTATAAAGAAACAAAACTTGTAATGTATATATGATTAAGATCATATACACATGTTAGCTCAAACAATCATGCTGTTAAAAAATAATTTTGGCCCTAATTTATGCCTTCCTGAACACAATACAAGAATCCAAAAACTAGGGTGTGACAAACCTCCCCCCCTTAAAAGAATCTCGTCGCGAGATTGGCAGGCAAGCCAAAATACGGTATGGTCGAAACAAAAATGTTATATCACTTGTTTACAAAAACATGTGCTGGGGGTTGGTAAAATTAAACACGGGTGCTTCCCCCCTTTGATTAATCTTACCAAAATCCACCGGCAGGTTAGTTTTCAAAACGATGATATCAACCCAGGGATTTATTCTTCAGGCAAAGATCTACTTGTTTCCATTCTAATAAGATTATCATACCACTATTAACTCCCTTGGGCATCAACTCCCTCATCCTAGCATAGATCAATCAATCGGATATCCACCAATATCTCTTACATATGAGCTTTCCATTGCTCATTTGCTAAAGTCCAGGAAATCCACTATCTCCTCTTAATCTAATGTACTCTTAGAAATCAAGTCTCAAATCATTTGTCTCCCTCAAAAGATTATTTTCTTCACGATCATATTATTAAGGCTAAACCAGCAGATCCAACATTCATATACCCACTCTGTACTACTTCTACAAATCCTTTCAAATACTCCAAACTCCTATCTCATGATCAATGATAAACCATTTTTCCTCAAACAATCTCAATAGAGCGTGACAAGCTCCGAGAATATATCATCAAGAATAATCATCTACTAACTCCAAGTCATATTGATTTTTCCTAAAATCCAAAATCATCTTTCTGTATCCACCAATTTCTTCCTATATCAAATCCAATAGATATCCGATCCATCCTTTATCAAAATCAATCCTCTATCCCAATCCAACATAATATTTTTACTAAATCAACCTTTCTGCTAAAATCCAGGATAAGAATCACCTAGGTAAAACATTATCATCAACATTCCAATATCACAAAATATTCTCAACATACTACTTCTAATCAATCCAACCTTCTTATATATCAAGTGCTTCCTAAAAATCCAATAATTTCCACCAATATTTCTAAACCTCAAATCATTTATTCAAGGCTACAAATCTTTTTTACCGATAACTTCCAAAGTTTTGGGGTCCACAACTGGTTAGCCCCAGATAATATATAACACAATTCATCTCAAGTAAAATCATGCGATCCTCAATCTTTCACTCCTCAGCTAAACCTCAATTGAGTCTCCACAATCTCACATTCTAAAATCTGGTTCCTCCAAAATATATACACGAGAGATCTTATTGCCTAGCAACAATCATAGCTCACCAATCCAATATTTTTTTCCAACCTTTCATCTTTCTTTCAAACATCTAGAGAACATCCTAAGGCACCTTTCTCTTTGGTTTTTGGAAAAGTTGGTTAGAAATTTTTAAACTGGTGTTAGGTGTTAAGCTAAAGTTAGACGAAGTTACGTTTGTATTGTTAATTTTGAAGATATATTTTTCTAGTACGACTTGACACTTCCAGTGTTCCATTTACGTCAGATTTCTCAGGGTACGGAGTCAAACACAACTATGGGGGTCATAGGTTTGGTTTGAAAACGTACCATTAACTATGGCATGAGTCGTAGGGGCTTCTGCAACATCATCTGGGTCTCGAGGTCCACTCATCAGACTCTTGCGCTTCTTCTGGGATGGACCCCGGGTCTCTTGGTTTTCTTCAGGATAAGATAGAACACGGTTCTTCTTGGGACACTCGCGAGAGAAATGTCCTTCCTTTCCACAGGCATAACAACCTGTGGTTTTAGGCTTGACATTCACACACTTCCTTGAAGATTGTGGCATCGCAGGCAAGGTACTGCGAGTCACACATGAACTAGGTTCTCCTGGCGTCACTATCTTCCTTTGGCGACTCTCTTCAGCAAGCAGGCGTTGCTGCTCCCTCAGAAGATCATCATTATTTCTAGCATTTGCAATGCCTAGCTGAGTCAGGTTCTCAAGGAAAACACGGTTGGCTTCACGTTCTACACAAGCGGCTTCACGGTCTACACGAGCGGCTTCACAGTCTTCCATGATCATAGCCAAAAGCTGGGCAACTGTCAGCTCCGGTGGTGGAGGCAACTCGCTGGCCATACTGAAGAAAAGAACGGTATAAGACGAGAGCAAACAAAAGGGTCGTTTTGTTTTGAAAACTTGTGAAACAAACCGACTCATAACAAAGATGAGTACGGTAGGTAACACAACCACAAACTTGCATCTAAGAAGCAATCACTATCGCAAACAAAGACTAACATACACATGAAACATAGTCTCAACAAGCATAACCTAAACTTTAAGGTTCGCATGGCAATAGCATAAGGCTTACAACACAACTAGCACACACATAGCTCTTAACACAAACAAACAAGCGTCTGGGGTGGAAGCAACATAACTCCTAATATCCTGCGGCAATCCTAAGTGCTCGATGAAGCGCGTAGCTGTTCCTCCAACTCTTCAACCCTGGTCATGCTAGCTGCAAGCTGAAACTGAAGGTCTCTCACTTGTGCACGAAGATGGAAGCCAACAAACTTCATGGTCTTCCCTTGTGCCACGAGACGGCGCTCGGTAGTAGAGGAAACTCTCAGGTCTTTATTCAGCTGGAAGATCTCTCTCCCCCCGGATATCGAACTCTCCTCTAAGCTTGTCAAGGGAGAACTGAGTGTTGTACAACTATCCCTCCAAGTGCTGGAAATGACGAGCAAACACAAAGTCTTCAGTGACATCTAAGGGCTTGTTGTCCTCAACGCGCCTCCCATAGTATCTATAGGGGGCCTTCAAACTTGCCGCGAAAGAAGTTCGCGAGCTTGGCAATGGTCAGCTGGATCACTCTAAGGATACCATCTTCCCAACTGTTCTCCTTCTACAATATCCATTACACGATTACACAAAACACCTACAAAAGGGACATGGTCACATGACCAAGTCTAACACAACTGCCACGCATGGCAAACACACAACACACACAACGGAAGACTAACACACACAAACGTAGTAGAGCCCAAGTCACGTCTTAACCTACAGGCTGCTGACCGGGAGACGTTCCTAGTTCGCAAGTCCATCAACGCGGCACTCCTCCTCGTAGGTCTCCTCTTGAGATTCCTTCTCGATGTCTGGCAAGTAAATACCAGGGACGAAACCAATATGAGTACATTTGAATGTACTCAGCAAGACACCCATCATGTAGCTTACCAAAACGCAAGTATGCTTATATGGTGTAATAGGTAGGCTATACATAGGGTTCACTATCAATGATATATGAAATATATATGAAATATATATCATAGTTGATTTGAAAAAAAATCTCAGTATCTTTGTTCAAGAAGACACTTCAAAAGAAAATAGTATAGTTTTCTTTCTCTTGTAGATATCACATGTACACGAGGTTTTGTAAAAATTCTGTTAAAAGAATGTTTTCTCTTTGCAAAACTTCTTGTAAAAACAACCCCTGGCTTTTCATCAACGGTACCTCCACGGTACAAGGTTCCTTCTTTCAGCACTTCATAAATTCAACTCCTTTTTGAAACTCCTTTTTGAAAACATTGATACAATGCTAGCTACATGGCCATTCAACTGTCCATATCCGAGGACGCGGCTATTCCGAATAGTTTTACTATGCAGAGGTGTACACGATCCACCAGATTCATTACATCCGCCGTGAACAACCACGAACTGTAACACCAGTATGTAAACATCAGATAACTGATCCTAACCATCCACTATGTTCAAGCTAGTATATGACTATCTCTTCACTTGGGTATATTATCCCCGGCACCAAGTCCCACCCCGCCACGGCAGGAGACCCAACTGTTACACCCGGAGGAGAACTTAATCCCTCATTGTGTATGCCTCGTGTTTCATGAGTTGACGGCATTTCGGTTCGAGGGTAACTCACATCCATTATAGAAAATTGAGATAGTACACACACTAACAAAAACAAACTTCAAGTTAAGCCCCGTGCCCATGTTGAGGTTGGGTGGCAGTACGGTAAAGGTTGTCCGGCGAAGACTAGGTTATCTGTCAGTTTTGTAAAAAAAAGAAACACCTTTTTCCCAAAAATGACCACTTCAACATTCCTCCGGTGGATAAGGCTCAGCCTTTCCATCGGGTTTTCCATATAGCCTTTGTTTTGCAAAAACATATTTTTAAGGTGTCCACTTAGGGACTAATACTTGTGATGGTAATAAATACCATATGGTGGCTATGGGCTTGGTAACACCAAGTATCAACTACTGGCATAGTAATAGTATATAATAATAGCAGTAGTCACTCAAAAATAGTTTTTGGTAATCAAAGTTTTGTAAAACTTTCAGAAGTAAAACATGCATGATAGATAATAATAAGTGTAGTATAACAGCAAGCATCAGGATGGCTTGCCTTGAATCTCTTAGTGTCCCTGGCCTTGGAGTAGTTTGAACTTGACGCACAGCTCCACAACTGCTTCTTCTTCTCCTTCGTTTTCTAACGTCGTAAAAGAATAAAAACACACACTCAGAACTAAAGGACAAACAACTAAGCACAGCAACACATACAACAAGCAAACTTATATTAGCGCAATCACTCAAACATTACCGAGAAAATATCTCACAAACTCTCATGGTACAAAACGGTCGCCACACAAACATATGGTTAAGAAACCATATCCCACATCTTACATACCATATATGGAGTGGGTGTACCACTCTCATAATAAGATATTCAAGAAGCTAAAAATATAGCTTGTCGGCACAAAAGGTGAGGCTACTAAACTAATAACAATCAATCAAAGCAATACCCATGGCAGTGGGTATTAACAACACACAAGCAATAATCATCAAACAAGTTTAGGACTAACTAATGCATAGATAACAAGATACTACTAAGCACAACAACAACACTAGCATAACAATAGCATAGGTACAATACCCATGCTAAGGTGCGTACTTAGGCAATTTCCAAACAACAAACAAACACACCACAAATGAATAGGCTAGTTATAGACTATGCTTATGTCTACTCAGATCTACGGAATCCATCAATCATAAAATAAACAAACAAAACAGTAGCCCAACCAAAGGTAACAAGTCATAAAACATAATATAAAACACAATCATCACAAAAGATAAATAAGGCTAGAACATACATAACAACAGGAGTCCACTAACAGCATACTAGTATGATAATTCAGCACAAGCATGCTATAAGAAATAATTGTATTCTACAACTAATAGCATCAAGCAACTCCAACAAACATGTCGTAATAACAGAAGTAATAACATCCTAAAAATGCTAGGATAATCACGCACTCATAAAATAACAAGACAACAATACTAGAGCAACTCACAATATCTAGTGGTGACACTAGCTCATCACTAGAGATGCAAACAATACTTCAAGGATGCATGATCCTAAACAAGCAAGGTATGAAGGTAAAAACCTACTAACAGCACACAACACCTTACACATGCTAGTAAGCAAATACACTAAAATCATTCTATGAAACATCTACTAAGCAAGCATAAATCCATTCTAATAATACATGCATTTCTAATTAGTTAAAAAGAAAGCAACCAAGGTACATGATATACAACCAGTAGCTATGCACTCAATACAAGGTCCACTAAACACTTTCAAAAATCCAAACAATCAATGAAAATCATTCACAAATAATTTATCAATCACTAGGAAACATTCTATTTGCAAACAATATTCAATTTAGACAAAACAACAGTGAAACACTTCTTAACATGATACTCCTAAGGGAATATTATGTTAACAAATGAAACACACCTAAACATACTAGGATTCACAAAGGAATACTAAACACTTCACTCACATAAGTGAAAAAAACAACCATTTTCCTAGGTGGAAAATATTAAACTCACATATAGAAATACATGTTATTTTCACACAAGTGCATGGTAGGGGATTTGCATCCCTAACCAAGATGCAATGGGACCAGTGGGTTATGAGCCCATTAATACCAAGGAATTAGAGGTAACAAGTCCTCTGGTCACACATGAAAAAATTAATCTAACCAAGCAATCCATACAAGGCTATTCATACTAGTGAAAATAATACTAGTGAAAACAAACAACACATGTTACACATGCTTTGCTATAAAATAAATTGCAAGCTAACAGAGATGATAACATCAAAATAACAGTACCAAAATGGTACTGAACTCAACTCAAGAACAACACAAACTTAGTTAAAACAAACCTACAAATATTGGTTCACACAATACATCAAATAATAAAACTAGGAAAATAACAAATGCTACTTCTATTTAATTTGACTTTCAAAACATGCACACACTTTCTAAGGTAGTTATATTGAAAGAAAACAACTTAATAACAAGTGTAAACACATCAATACATGCTAGGAAACAAGTCTCACACAATCAAACAATTGTTCACAAACAAATGCACACATAAGAAAGAAAACAGAAAAGGTGTTGTTTCTAGTTTTGCTCACCAAAAATAATCTAAGGCTCCAAAAATTAATCCAAGCTAGGGTTTGATAGATATAGTTGCAAGAAAACTCATCCAATTGGATTTACCTCAAAAATCATTTTTAACCTCATCCTAAAAATCCTAGAAAATCCTACTGGTCTTTTACCAAAATGGATGGCATTTCCATTTGGTAACTCACCTTGATGTGAGGCCAAACCTATTGATAGATCTAGTCACTAGCTATCCAAAACAATTTTATTTGACCAAAAGGATACATATTCCAAAAGTTATGCCAAAAATGGCTAAACAGATAGTCTGTGGCAAAGCAGTTATTGCGACAAAAATAAAATTCAAAACTTGATCTACCAAGTTTATATGGTTAGGAAAACATATAAGTAGTGCAACGAATTTTGGTTGATTTTAATTTGCATGAAAAATATTTTTCACAAGCTTAAAGCAAACAAGTATTATTCTGGACGGATTAAAAAGGAAAAGAATTAACAGGACGGGCTGGCTCTTCCTGGCGCGTGGCCCAGCTAAACGGCCCAACGACACAGCGCGCGCGCGGGGCGCGGGAAAGCCACGATTCAATGGGGGCCGTTGATATCCAGATCAACGCCCCAGGCTCTCTCTCCTTCCTCCGCCTTTCTCTCTCTCTCTCTCTCTCCCTCTCTCTCGAAAACGGTCGGCGAGGGGAAAACGCACGGTGGCTCACCGTGGAGGATCGGGGGCGGTGGCGCGGGTTCGGGAAGGTCTCAGGGGTGTGCGGGCGTCAAGGGGCGTCGGGTTTGCGGCTCGCGGCGGCTGCAAACGGAGGCGCCGAGCGGTGCGGCCGCGACGGCGAGTTGGATAGCGGCGGTGATCTTGCGAGCAACCAGGCAAGGGGAGGGGTCAGGGAGCATCGTGGGAGCACGGGGAGTTCAACCAAGGCGACCGAGAGGAATGGGAGGGCGTGGGTGAGGTGCATCACCTCGAACCCGAGCTCGGTAACCGGCGGCGAGCTAAGGCTTGCACACGTCCAAAGAGGCTAGGAGCACGACTCCTTTGGCTTGGGGGAGTGAGTGGGGGGGGGGGTGTGAGGCTAGTGGTGAAAGGGACATGGGTGGGCTGGCTTATAGCCATGGGGTGAGTGAAATGGCAATGGTGCCGTCGGGTGAGTGTTAAAGGTTGGCATGGGGGTGCTCTAGGGCATGTCCAAGGTGGTCATTGTGCCAAGGGAAAGTCTTAGCAAGGGTGGAAGTCAAACTTGTCTCTTGGAGTGGAGGAGAGGCAAGGCAAGACCACAAGGGCCAAGGTATGTGTCCCCATACCTTGCCACCTCACCTTGTCCCCTCTCTTTCCCACACTAGCAATCTTTCTCCACAAGACATCTAGAAGTAAAGAAAATGGTCCTAGGTCGAGTGCACATTCTACTCAACACCCTAGAAAAGGTCTCACTTCAAAACTTGAAAGAAAAGGAAAAGAAAACATCTGTCCAAAATTATATCTGTCACTGTTCAAAAATTAAGAAAATTCAATTAACACTTAGGAATTTTTCTAACTGTTGGAAAACAGAAGAAATGAGCAAAAAGTTTGGATTGTTTTCAGAGACCAAATGGATTCCAATTTTTGTTTTCCAAGTTGAAGTTTGTTACAAATGTTGTAAACCTCCAGAAAACTCTTTTTAAAACAAATTTGAAATAGTATAAGGCCATGAAAACAATGTGGGAAAAGGTGTAATTTCTGTTTTTCTCTGTTTCCAAAAAATGCAACTTTCTGCCTTATTTTTCTTCCACAAAAACAACAAGCAAAAGATCATTTTCATCAATCCAAAAATCAAACCAAGCTTATGGATTTGTAGTCCATATATCAAGGAACAAACAAAAGTCAAGAAAACATAAAATAACATTTTATAGCCTAGTGAAAACAAAGGTGGAAAACATGTACTTGGCTATATTTTCAGGGAATAGTTTCTATAGAAAACTTAAAAGAAAACTTCCATAAATCATTTTGAAATTTTGTTTTCTTGGATCCAACAAAGCTTAGAGTTTATTTAAAGATGAAATCAAGAATGATCCAAGTCTTGGAATAACAACCACTCAAATAACATCAGAGAAAACATCAGGGAAAAACTATAGAACTGTTTTGAGGAAAACATGAGATTAGTTTTATAAAGAAACAAAACTTGTAATGTATATATGATTAAGATCATATACACATGTTGGCTCAAACAATCATGTTGTTAAAAAAGTTTGTTGGCCCTAATTTTTGCCGTCCTGAACACAGTACAAGAATCCAAAAACTGGGGTGTGACAAACCTTCCCCCCTTAAAAGAATCTCGTCCCGAGATTTGCAGGCAAGCGAAAAGATGGTATGGTCAAAACAAAAATGTTAGATCACTTGTTTACAAAAACATGTGCTGGGTGTTGGTAACATTAAAAGCGGGTGCTTCCCCCTTTGATTAATCTTACCAAAATCCACCGGCAGGTTAGTTTTCCAAAGGTCTGGGTGCCATGTTCTAAACCTCGAACTTATTGTTTCTCAAAACGATGATATCAACCCAGGGATTTATTCTCAGGCAAAGATCTACTTGTTTCCATTCTAATAAGATTATCATACCACTATTAACTCCCTTGGGCATCAACTCCCTCATCCTAGTATAGATCTATCAATCGGATATCCACCAATATCTCTTACATATGACCTTTCCATTGCTCATTTGCTAAAGTCCAGGAAATCCACTATCTCCTCTTAATCTAATGTACTCTTAGAAATCAAGTCTCAAATCATTTGTCTCCCTCAAAAGATTATTTTCTTCACGATCATATTGCTAAGGCTAAACCAGCAGATCCAACAATCATATACCCACTCTGTACTACTTCTATAAATCCTTTCAAATACTCCAAACTCCTATCTCATGATCAATGCTAATCCATTTTTCCTCAAACAATCTCAATAGAGCGTGACAAGCTCCGAGAATATATTATCAAGAATAATCATCTACTAACTCCAAGTCTTATTGATTTTTCCTAAAATCCAAAATCATCTTTCTGTATCCACCAATTACTTCCTATATAAAATCCAATATTTATCCGATCCATCCTTTATCAAAATCAAACCTCTATCCGAATCCAACATAATCTTTTTACTATAATCAACCTTTCTGCTAAAATCCAGGATAAGAATCACCTAGGTAAAACATTATCATCAACCTTCCAATATCACAAAATATTCTCAACATACTACTTCTAATCAATCCAACCTTCTTATATATCAAGTGCTTCCTAAAAATCCAATAATTTCCACCAATATTTCTAAACCTCAAATCGTTTCTTCAAGGCTACAAATCTTTTTTACCGATAACTTCCAAAGTTTTGGGGTCCACAACTAGTTAGCCCCATATAATATATACCACAATTAATCTCAACTAAAATCGTGTGATCCTCAATCTTTCACTCCTAAGCTAAACCCCAAATGAGTCTCCACAATCTCACATTCTAAAATCTGGTTCCTCCAAAATATATACACGAGAGATCTTATTGCCTAGCAACAATCATAGCTCACCAATCCAATATTTTTTCCAACCTTTCATCTTTCTTTCAAAAAGCTATTGAACATCCTAAGGCACCTTTCTCTTTGGTTTTTGGAAAAGTTGGTTAGAAATTTTTAGAACTGGTGTTAGGTGTTAAGCTAAAGTTAGATGAAGTTACGTTAATATTGTTAATTTTAAAGATATTTTTTCTAGTCCGACGTGACACTTCTAGTGTTCCATTTACGTCGGATTTCTCAGGTTACAGAGTCAAACACAACTATGGGGGTCACAAGTTTGGTTAAAAAACATACCATTAACTATGGCATGAGTCGCAGGGGCTTCTGCAGCATCATCTGGGTCTCAAGGTCCACTCATCAGACTCTTGCGCTTCTTCTGGGATGGACCCTGGGTCTCTTGATTTTCCTCAGGATGAGCTAGAACACGGTTCTTCTTGGGACACTCGCGAGAGAAATGTCCTTTCTTTCCACATGCATAGCAACCTGTGGTTTTAGGCTTGACATTCACACACTTCCTTGAAGATTGTGGCATCGCAGGCAAGGTACTGCGAGTCAAACATGAACTAGGTTATCCTGGCGTCACTATCTTCCTTTTGCGACTCTCTTCAGCAAGCAGGCGCTGCTGCTCCCTTAGAAGATCAGCATTGTTTCGAGCATTTGCAATGCCCAACTGAGTCAGGTTCTCAAGGACAACACGGTTGGCTTCGCGTTCTCCACGAGCGGCTTCACGGTCTACATGAGCGGATTCACAGTCTTCCATGATCATAGCCAAAAGCTAGGAAACTGTCGGCTCCGGTGGTGGAGGCAACTCGCTGGCCATACTGAAGAAAAGAACTGTATAAGACGAGAGCAAACAAAAGGGTCATTTTGTTTTGAAAATTTGTGAAACAAACAGACTCACAACAAAGATGAGAATGGTAGGTAATACAACAACAAACTTGCATCTAAGAAGCAATCACCATCGCAAACAAAGACTAACATACCTATGAAACAGAGTCTCAACAAGCATAACCTAAACTTTAAGGTTCACATGGCAATAGCATAAGGCTTACAACACAACTAGCACACACATAGCTCTTAACACAAACAAACAAGCGTCTGGGGTGGAAGCAACATAACTCCTAATATCCTGCGGCAATCCTAAGTGCTCGAGGAAGCGCGTAGCTGTTCCTCCAACTCTTCAACCCTGACCTTGCTAGATGCAAGCTGAAACTGAAGGTCTCTCACTTGTGCACGAAGATGGAAGCCAACAAACTTCATGGTCTTCCCTTGTGCCACGAGACGGTGCTCGGTAGGAGAGGAAACTCTCAGGTCTTTCTTCAGACGGAAGATCTCTCTCCCCTGGATATCGAACTCTCCTCTGAGCCTGTCAAGAGAGAACTAAGTGTTGTATAGCTGTCCCTCCAAGTGCTGGAAATGACGAGCAAACACAAAGTCTTCAGTGACATTTAAGGGCTTGTCGTCCTCATCGCGCCTCCCATAGTATCTATAGGGGGTGCCCTCAAACTTGCCGCGAAAGAAGTTCGCGAGCTTGGCAATGGTCAGCTGGATCACTCTAAGGATACCATCTTCCCAATTGTTCTCTTTCACTTCATACATGATCTCTGGGGTCGACGGTGCTAGAAAAGGTGCACGAATGGTACAGACCACCAACAAGGACACTTCTCGTCCATCATGGTGAATCTGTGCTCCCTTGAACTCAGGTACTGGGTGACCGATAAGGCGAGTCATCTGGATCAAATCCTCCTCAAAGAGGCGGTAGCAAGGTGCATGCGATCCCAGCGGGAAGGACTCGGTGAAGACAGCTGCCATCTACACAAAATTATAAGGTAGATTAAGTTAGGTAATAGTGTGCAAACTTTTAAGATGCTCCATTGTAACTTTGTGTAAGTAAGTTTTCAAAACACAGAGGGGATGGAACATATAGAATATTTTGGTACATAGTCATCTTAGTGACCTGGTTTTATTAACTTTTATTATTAGAGTACTAGGTAATGTCCATGCTAACTAAGGTCTCCTAAGGTTAGGATAGCTCTGATACCAACTCTGTAAGGTCCCCCAGAACCACTGTTCGAGGACACCTCCGATATGCATACATTCACGATCCCAGATCACACCAGTCGTGAACAACATATCAAGTTGGTACACAGATACAATATCCATTACACGATTACACAAAACACTTACAAAAGGGACATGGTCACATGACCAAGTCTAACACAATTGCCACGCAGGGAAAACACACAACACACACAACGGAAGACTAACACACACAAACATAGTAGAGCGCAAGGTCACGCCTTAACCTACAGGCTGCTGACCGGGAGACGATCCTAGTTCGCAAGTCCATCAGCGCGACATCCTCGTCGTAGATCTCCTCCCGAGATTCCTTCTCGATGTATGGCAAGTAAATACCAGGGACGAAACCAATATGAGTACATTTGAATGTACTTAGCAAGACACCCATCATGTAGCTTACCAAAATGCAAGTATGCTTAAATGGTGTAATAGGTAGGCTATACACAGGGTTCACTATCAATGATATATGAAAGATATATCATAGTTGATTATTTTAAAAAAAATCTGTATCTTTTTTGAAGAAGATACTTCAAAAGAAAAAAATATAGTTTTCTTTCTCTTGTAGATATCACATGTACAAGAGGTTTTGTAAAAAAATTGTTAAAAGAAAATTTTCTCTTTGCCAAAATTCTTGTAAAAACAACTCCTGGCTTTTCATCAATGATACCTCCACGGTACAAGGTTCCTTCTTTCAGCACTTCATAAATTCAACTCCTTTTTGAAACTCCTTTTTGAAAACATTGACACAATGCTAGCTAAATGGCCATTCAACTGTCCATATCCAAGGACGCGGCTATTCCAAATAGTTTTACTCTACAGAGGTGTACACAATCCACCAGATTCAGTACATCCGCCGGTGAACAACCACGGAGATAACTGATCCTAACCATCCACTATGTTCAAGCTAGTATATGACTCTCTCTTCAGTTGGGTATATTCTCCCCGGCACCAGGTCCCACCCCGCCACGGTAGGAGACCCAACTGTCGCACCGGAGGAGAACTTAATCCCTCACTGTGTATGCCTCGTGTTTCATGAGTTGACGACATTTCGGTTCGAGGGTAACTCACATCCCTTATAGCAAATTGAGATAGAACACACACTAACAAAAACAAACTTCAAGTTAATCCCCGTGCCCATGTTAAGGTAGGGTGGCAGTACGGTAAAGGTTGTCCGGCGAAGACTAGGTTATGTGTCATTTTTGTAAAAAAAGACCTTTTTCCCAAAAATGACCACTTCAACATTCCTCCGGTGGATAAGGCTCAGCCTTTCCATCGGGTTTTCCATAAAGACTTTGTTTTATAAAAAACATATTTTTAAGGTGTCCACTTAGGGACTAATACTTGTGATGGTAATAAATACCATATGGTGGCTATGGGCTTGGTAACACCAAGTATCAACTACTGGCATAGTAATAGCATATAATAATAGTAGTAGTCACTAAAAAATAGTTTTTGGTAATCAAAGTTTTGTAAAACTTTCAGAAGTAAAACATGCATGATAGATAATAATAAGTGTAGTATAACAACAAGCATCAGGATGGCTTGCCTTAAATCTCTTAGTGTCCCTGGCCTTGGAGTAGTTTGAACTTGACGCACAGCTCCACAACTGCTTCTTCTTCTCCTTCGTTTTCTAACGTCGTAAAAGAATAAATACACACACTCAGAACTAAAGGACAAAAAACTAAGCACATCAACACATACAGCAAGCAAACTTATACTAGCGCAATCACTCAAACTGATAAGGGGTGGCCCAATCTTCTCAGTGAACTCACAGACAACTCCAGTATGATAACTAGTGCGCCACTAAGAACTCTCCCGGCTGATCCCTGATGCCAATGCAAAAGATAGCAACCCCAAGGATATTCTCAACTCCACACTCTTGCACAAGTAATCCACCGACTAAAAGTGGTCCTGTACCGTCTTATTCCCAGTGGAACAGCAGGTAACACGTAAACTTTGCAGATGAACTTCCAGATGAAAGGCTTACAAGCAGTTTCAATCTAGAGGTCTAGGGTTTTTGGATTTAACGTAGTCTGACCCTCCAACTCGCAGGTATGGGGGTATATGAGAGGGGAGGGTGCGGCCACAAGTTGCCTTGCGCAAGCAAACCCTCTCCTACTCGGCTAGGACTCCTAATTCTACCATAACTAGATACAAACCGACCCCCACACAAGGGGTGCGGCCAAATTGGTGTACAAACCAATCCTAATTGAACTAGGTCTTGTATATGGCGCATTGATACTCCTTGTGGGCGCCCTCCTCTTGCCTTGTTCATGTATGAGTGTGGAATAACATAATGACATTGTTTTCCACACTTAGTGCATTTGACCTTGTGGAGGCACCATCCCCTTGTCATCATAACATTTGTTATTTGTTGTTTTCACCATGCTAGCACTTTTTTTCCATCTCCTCTTGAAGTCCATGCTCATCCTTGTGTAGCTCCTCTCCATGATTTGCATTCATGTTTGTGTTATCAACAAACCTAAGAATACACAAATGCAAAGATTTAGGTAGTATAAAGCTCTCACAGTTATAAACATTATATTCAAGTAGGAGTGAGTTCACCTGTTGTTGTAATAGCTTGGTTCTTGATCTTTTCATTGGACCAATCCTCACTTCATTAGCTTTTATAGGAACATCCTCATGTGTAACAATAGGTGAAGAGCTAGGGATGTCCTCATCATCCTCCCCCTCTTGAAAAGGCATCGACCTCGATGCTAAATCATCTCCATGGTAAGGTGTCAAATCAGCCACATTAAATGAATTGCTCACACCAAACTCATCAATTGGGAGGTCAATTTTGTAGGCATTATCATTGATCCGAGATAGAACTTTATAAGGACCAGCACCTCTAGGCATCAACTTGGACTTTCTCAATGTGGGAAATCTATCTTTTCTAAAGTGCACCAACACCATATCTCCTGGACGAAAAATCACTTCCTTCCTCTTCTTATTCATCCTCTCGGCCACATATTTTCCTTTGCTCTCAATTGCTTCTTTTGTCTTCTCATGAATCTTTCTAACAAAATCAGCTCTCTTGGATGCCTCCATATTAATTCTCTCTTGTATAGGAAGTGGTAATAAATCAAGAGGAGTAATAGGCTTCAAACCATACACCACCTCAAAAGGACATAATTGAGTAGTTGAATGTACAGCTCTATTGTATGCAAATTCCACATGTGGCAAACACTCCTCCCATTCCTTCAAATTTTTCTTGATCATGCTTCTCAATAATGTGGACAATGTCCTATTGACCACTTCGGTTTGGCCATCAGTTTGGGGATGGCAAGTAGTGGAGAACAATAATTTAGTGCCAAGCTTACCCCAAAGTGTCTTCCAAAAATAACTCATGAACTTGACATCTCTATCTGAAACTATAGTCCTTGGAACTCCATGCAATCTCACAATTTCTCTAAAGAACAAATTGGCAATGTGAGAAGCATCATCACTCTTGTGGCATGGAATAAAATGAGCCATCTTTGAAAATCTGTCCACAACCACAAAGATAGAGTCATGTCCTCTTTTTGTCCTTGGCAATCCCAACACAAAATCCATACTAATATCCTCCCATGGTGTACTTGGTGATGGCAATGGTGTGTACAATCCGTGGGGCTTCAATTTTGATTTGGACTTGTTGCAAGTAATGCATCTTTGCACCAATCTATACACATCTCTTCTCATATGTGCCCAATAGAAATTTTCAGCCAACATCAACAATGTCTTCTCTCTTCCAAAGTGTCCCATCAATCCTCCACTATGATATCCCTGGATAAAAAATAAACGCAAGGAACACTCGGGAATACACAATTTGTTAGCTCTAAACAAGTACCCATCATGTATATGAAATTTTTCCCATACTTTAGTATTAACACATTTATTAAATGGCATAGAAAATTCTTTATCTCCATCATATAAGTCTCTAATACCCTCCAAACCCAAAACCTTAATTTCTAAATTTGAGAGTAACATATGCTTTCTTGACAAAGCATCAGCAACTACATTATCCAATCCCTTTTTATGTTTTATAATGTATGGAAAAGATTCAATGAACTCAACCCACTTAGCATGTCTCTTATTCAAATTATTTTGGCACTTTAAAAATTCCAATGCTTCATGATCACTATGTATAATAAATTCTTTAGGCCACAAATAATGTTTCCACACCTCTAAAACTCTCACAAGTGCATATAATTCCTTATCATAAACAGAATAATTCAATTGTGCACCATTTAATTTTTCAGAAAAATAGGCAATAGGTTTCTTTTCTTGCATGAGCACACCTCCAATACCTATGCCACTAGCATCACACTCAATCTCAAATTGTTTATCAAAATTAGGAAGCATAAGTAATGGGGCCGAAATCAACTTCTCTTTCAAAGTATCAAAAGCAATATCTTGAGAAACACCCCACTCGAAATTGACACCCTTTTTAGTTAGATCATTTAAAGGGGCAGCAATTGTACTAAAATTAGGCACAAATCTTCTATAGAAACTAGCAAGCCCATTAAAACTTCTAACTTGACTCACATTAGTTGGAATTGGCCAATTTCGAATAGCTTCAATTTTTGATGTATCAACTTCAATACCATGCTTAGAAACAACATAACCAAGAAATATGACCTTATCTTTGCAAAAAGTGCACTTCTCAAGATTACCATACAATTTATTATTTCTTAGCACTTGCAAAACTTGTCTAATATGATCAATGTGTTCATGTTCATTGTGGCTATATATGAGAATATCATCAAAATAAACTACCACAAATCTACCAATAAAGTCTCTCAAAATATGGTTCATTAATCTCATGAAAGTACTAGGTGCATTAGTTAAACCAAAGGGGATTACTAACCACTCACATAAACCAAATTTTGTCTTAAAAGCAGTTTTCCATTCATCTCCCTCTTTCATTCTTATTTGATGGTATCCACTATGCAAATCAATTTTAGAGAAAAGAGTAGCACCACTTAATTCATCTAACATGTCATCTAAACGTGGTATAGGATGACGATAACGAATAGTGATTTTATTAATTGCTCTACAATCTACACACATGCGCCAAGTACCATCTTTCTTAGGAACCAAAATAACGGGAACGGCACAAGGAGAAAGACTAACCCGAATATAACCTTTGTCTAGTAGTTCTTGTACTTGCCTTTGTATCTCCTTTGTTTCTTGTGGATTGGTTCTATAAGGAGCTCGGTTTGGGAGAGATGCTCCGGGGATTAAATCAATTTGATGCTCAATACCTCTCAAAGGTGACAATCCTGAAGGCACATCTTGTGGAAAAACATCCTCAAAATCATGTATAACATTAGAAACACCAAGAGGAATAGGGGTCATGTCTTTAGAAACAAAAATCTCTCCCTTGTGTATAAGCACAATAGGGACTAGTGAAGGATCATCCCTAAATTCCCTCAAATCCTCTTTGGTGGCCAACATGCATAATAGGTTCTCTCTCTTTTTACCACTCGAATTGGTTGTACTATCACTCCCCATGGCTTGTATTTTTGGTGTTCCCTCATCCCTCTCTCTCTCTTTTTCCACTTTCATAGCAATTTTGGATTGGGTCTCATTTACAATTTGTTGTGGAGTCATAGGCCTCAAAATAATAGTCCTCCCATGATGATGCAACTCATAAGTGTTAGCTCTTCCTTCATGCTTCACACTTCTATCAAATTGCCAAGGTCTTCCCAATAATAGGTGACACACTTTCATGGGAACCACATCAAACTCAATAGTATCTTTGTAAGGTCCAATTTGAAACTCGACTCTCACCATATGAGATACCTTCATTTGTCCCGTGCTACTCAACCATTGGATATGATAAGGGCTCGGATGTGGTAAATATTTTAGATTCAACTTGGCACATAAATCCTTGCTTGCCAAGTTTCTACAACTCCCTCCATCAATAATGACTTTGCAAGCCATGTTGGGACCAATAACAGCCTTTGTTTGAAATAGATTGCACCTTTGATTTTCAGGACTAGGCACCACACTCAATGAATTTTGTGTGCAAATAATAGATGACATAGTAGTAGCATAAGCATCCAAAGGAGAATCACTCAAATAGCCATCATCATCATCAAGATCATTGGGATCAACATCATCACCTGTCTCATACTCATTTTTCTCATTGATAATCATCACCTTTGAATTTGGACAATCCTTCTTGAAGTGACCCTTGCCTCCACATGTGTGACATGTAATATCTCTATTTCTTGTAGTAGAAGCACTAGAACCCGAGGCACTTGCTGCTGGTTGTGATGATTTTCTTGCATTAGACACACTAGGCTCGGTTTTGGATGATGGAGCACCTCTAAAACTTGATGATGGAGGTGGTGGTGGTGGTATACTAGGAGTAGTAGATGATCTCAATGGGAATCTAATCCTTGTTCTTGCTGAATTTTGGGCTTCCTCAAGTAGATGTGATTCGGCCTCCCTAGCATGATGGAGTAAATCATGCATATTAGTATATTGATAATGGCTCACAATGCCCTTGATTTTATAATGTAACCCTGAAAGGAATCTTTGCATTGTTTGCTCTCCTTGCTCTCTCACACGAGCCCTTTGCATGATTAATTCCATCTCTTGATAATAAGCATCAACTGTCTTGGTACCTTGCCTCAATTGTTGTAATTTGTCAAATTGTTGTCTTATGTAATTGGGTGGTACAAATCTTTCTCTCATGAGCCTCTTCATGTTGTTCAAAGTGACAATGGGCAACTCACCATAATTATGTCTCTTTCTCACTAGATTATCCCACCATCTAAGAGCATATCCATAAAACTCAGAAGATGCCAACTTGATCTTTCTATCCTCATTGTAGTCATGCAATCTCCACAATTTTTCTATCTTCAAGTCCCATAGCAAATATTCCTCCACATCCATATTATCAAAGCTGAAAGCTGGAATAGAAAATTTGGGCTTACCCAAAGCATCCTCTCTATTTTCATGAGCAATTGGTATGGGCACACGCCTAGCTCGGCCTAGAAAACCTCCTCGGCCTCTTTCTCCTCTAGCTCCACGGCCAAGATTAGGCTCCTCCTCATTATTTGCATCACTATGGACACTAGCATTGTCATCATCAATAGGTGGCAACCGAGCTTGAATCAATCTTTGAAGATCAGTCATAGTATGATTGAAGGCATTAATAGAATCTTGCATTGTTTGCAATTTAACACTATTGGTCTCGGCCAATGTATGGGTATCTCCCACCTTCTTCTCCATGTTATGAACAGTTTCATATAGAGGATCACATGCCTCATCAACATATTTCTTGAAGTGTTTCTCATTGTTAGTCAATTGATTTGTCAAAACATCCCTTAATGCCTCATAGTCCCTCCAATTCACTCCATCCGATTGGTCCTTCTTTTGCTGCACAAGATCACCACTAGAAGGATCCATTAGAAGGTTAGTGAAAATAAAACAAGTATAGGTTGTGGTGCCTCTCACAACTCACTCAAAAATCTAGCAAGACAATAGGATATCTTACCACTCCAAAGTGAATAGAGATACTTACCACAAGTAGAGGCAATTAAAGTGCTTTGGTGTGAAAGAGAGAATACCCAGGTTTTTAACTCTCACAAAGGCAAACAATGTTATTTAGTGGGGCTTGGTATGGATACCTAACAATCACCAAAGTAACAATCCTATTTGCTGTCTTAGTGAAGATATAAAAATACCCAAGGAAACTCACACAATATGGAGACAAATGTGGCACTGCAATATGTGGATGAATTTTGCAATGCACTAGAAAGTCACTAGCTAGGCTCTTAATTGACAGGCACAAGATTGCTCAATGAAAAACCAAGTTTCACAATGGCAAGCTCAACTAGTAAACAATAGCAATGGTATGGCCTCTTTGTACTTTCTCTTTTCTCTTTTTTTTATACTTTTTGCTTTTTCTATTTTTTTGTATTTTTCCAATGGCCTTACACTAAGCTAGGAGCAACAATTAACCAAACACAAGTGAACACAATGGTGGTGATGAAATATGAGCAGCCTGTTAGAGCACAAAATAGCTATACTTGTGGGCAAGTTCCTATTAAAATGCTGTAGAAAGGCTGTGGCTATGGTTCACAAGGTATGGAGATATTGGTCCTAGTGAGAAAAACAGGAAAAACAAAGAAAAACAAAGGAATCTAGATGAAATTCGAGCTCCAAAACACTCACGGCAGCAAAACAGGCTCACGGCAGCAAAACAGGTGATTTTTGTACCACGGCAGCACGTACGGCAAAAAAACTGGTGAAAAACGTACCGCGGCAGGCTCACAGCAGCTCAACGGGCTCACTGACAGCAAAACGATCCAATTCCGTACCGCGGCAGCGCGCACGCTCGCGTGACAGCGTTTGGTAAGCGCGTTACGGTGAAAATCTCAGCGCGCGCGGGCAGCAGTTGGCGGCAGCGAAACGAGCGAGTTTCTGTGCCGTGGCAGCAGCGCAGGGAAAAATTTGGTAAGGGCGTTACGGTGCGCGCGGGGCGATTTTGTAAGCGTGAGACGGTGGGATCCGAGGGCGACTCGCACGCGGCAGCGGTGGGTGTTTGCGGTGGGTGGCTGTGAGAGGTGAATATCGGTAAGTGTGCTGCGGGGTTGCGGGTTGGTTTGGTAAGCGTGATATGGAGTGAATCCGAGAGCAGGTAGGAGTCCGATCACGGCAGGGAAACGGTGATTTTTCTGCCGTGGTAGGAAAACAACTAGAACTCGGATTGGGGCGATATTTGGTGGATGGCAGCGGATGTTTTTGTGATTTTTTGATAGGTTTCGACCAGGGGAACAAAGAACCCTAACCCTAGCCGAAAATAAGAGATCTAAAAAAACAGAAAAAGGTAACACAAAATCTAACACAATGACAGCAAAAGTAATGAAACTAAGGTGATATCTAGGCTATGGCAACGACTAGAACTATTTTTGTGGGGCAATTTTCTGGATAGGTAATAAAAACACTCAAAACCAAAGGGAAATTGATAGCTCACCGAGGAAACCTGTAAATCTGATACCAAGATGATAAGGGGTGGCCCAATCTTCTCAGTGAACTCACAGACAACTCCAGTATGATAACTAGTGCGCCACTAAGAACTCTCCCGGCTGATCCCTGATGCCAATGCAAAAGATAGCAACCCCAAGGATATTCTCAACTCCACACTCTTGCACAAGTAATCCACCGACTACAAGTGGTCCTGTACCGTCTTATTCCCAGTGGAACAGCAGGTAACACGTAAAGTTTGCAGATGAACTTCCATATGAAAGGCTTACAAGCAGTTTCAATCTAGAGGTCTAGGGTTTTTGTCTTTAACGTAGTCTGACCCTCCAACTCGCAGGTATGGGGGTATATGAGAGGGGAGGGTGCGGCCACAAGTTGCCTTGTGCAAGCAAACCCTCTCCTACTCGGCTAGGACTCCTAATTCTACCATAACTAGATACAAACCGACCCCCACACAAGGGGTGCGGCCAAATTGGTGTACAAACCAATCCTAATTGAACTAGGTCTTGTATATGGCCCATTGATACTCCTTGTGGGCGCCCTCCTCTTGCCTTGTTCATGTATGAGTGTGGAATAACATAATGTCATTGTTTTCCACACTTAGTGCATTTGACCTTGTGGAGGCACCATCCCCTTGTCATCATAACATTTGTTATTTGTTGTTTTCACCATGCTAGCACTTGTTTTCCATCTCCTCTTGAAGTCCATGCTCATCCTTGTGTAGCTCCTCTCCATGATCTCCATTCATGTTTGTGTTATCAACAAACCTAAGAATACACAAATGCAAAGATTTAGGTAGTATAAAGCTCTCACAATTATAAACATTATATTCAAGTAGGAGTGAATTCACCTGTTGTTGTAATAGCTTGGTTCTTGATCTTTTCATTGGACCAATCCTCACTTCATTAGCTTTTATAGGAACATCCTCATGTGTAACAATAGGTGAAGAGCTAGGGATGTCCTCATCACAAACATTACCGAGAAAACTATCTCACAAACTCTCATTGTACAAAACGGTCGCCACACAAACATATGGTTAAGAAACCATATCCCACATCTTACATACCATATATGGAGTGGGTGTACCACTCTCATAATAAGATATTCAAGAAGCTAAAAATATAGCTTGTGGGCACAAAAGGTGAGGCTACTAAAATAATAACAATCAATCAAAGCAATACCCATGGCAGTGGGTATTAACAACACAAGCAATCATCATCAAACAAGTTTAGGACTAACTAACGCATAGATAACAAGATACTACTAAGCACAACAACAACACTAGCACAACAATAGCATAGGTACAATACCCATGCTATGGTGTGTACTCAGGCAATTTCCAAACAGCAAGCAAACACACCACAAATGAATAGGCTAGTTATAGACTATGCTTATGTCTACTTAGAGTTATGGAATCCATCAATCATGAAAATAAACAAACAAAATAGTATCCCAACCAAAGGTAACAAGTCATAAAACATAATCTAAAACACAATTATCACAAAAGATAAATAAGGCTAGAACATACATAACAACAGGGGTCCACTAACAGTAGACTAGTATGATAATTCTACACAAGCATGCTATAAGAAATAATTGTATTCTACAACTAATAGCATCAAGCAACTCCACAAGTCATGTCATAATAACATAAGTAATAACATCCTAAAAATGCTAGGATAATCATGCACTCATAAAATAACAAGACAACAATACTAGAGCAACTCACAATATCTAGTGGTGACACTAGCTCATCACTAGTGATGTGTCGCACCCTGGTTTCTAGGGGATACTCACCGTACGAACTGGATAGCAGATGCTTGGATTATGGGGCATAACTGCTCCCACGTCCCAGCTTCCTGGTAGGCCTGCGCTTATGCGCGACAACACAAGCCCTGCTATTCCATCGTCGATGTAAACTATCCACTAGAGATCAAAGGCACTTCCGTCGACGTACTTCAAACCATACACACATGGTACGTCAACGGCGTTTAACAAGTGATATCACAACAGATCTCTACGACACAAAAGATTGAAATAAGTTGCAAATGGCTCTCATTAGAGCAGAGATAGCAAATACAATCATTCAGAGGGCACCTGCCCCAACAATACATCATTACAAAACAGCGGAAGCATTCAGTATGTCTGAGTACAGACAAATCCAAATAGGCTTAAGAAGCCGGCAATGAAAGGAAAACGGAGCCCATCCACGAAGTCTCGGATCCTGCCCGGGTCCGCTATCTACTCGTCAACAGCGTCGTCGTACTCCACGTAGTAGCCTCCATGGGGATCCTCGGAATCGTCGTCTGCGTAAAACCACAGCCCCAAAGGGGTCAGTACACCAACGTACTGGCAAGCAAGACTCACAGTTCACCAAAGTGTAACCCGTCAACACCAAGCACAGATGCCTTGGGTTCAACGGAAGAAAGGGGTTATAAAAGATGCTGCAACTGGCTGCACTAACCAACTACAGAACATACTATGACTTCCGGCTAACAGAAAGGAGATAAGATCGAGTATCGTAACCAACTGAAAGTAAATCCAAACAAACCCATCCTGGATCTCGCCCCTTATCCAAAGAAGCAATCCGAGGATAACTCACACAGTTGGATTAATGATGGTTCAGGTTATTGTGGCAATAAACCTATTACTAGTCAAGTTATCATTAGTTAGGTGTAAGTTGTCTGAGTACTTGTTAGCCAGTACTTTCACCAAGTCGTCACATAACCGCGGACAACACGGCTTCTCGAGAAGATTCATCCCTGCAGGGTGTGCTCCAGTACCCGTACACACTCAAGCCACCAACTAAAACTCAGGTGGACTCGACACGACTCGAACCATCACTACAGCCTGTCCTAGGAGCCACGGAGCTATAAGGTCCCAGCCACGCAGCCGAATACTCAGCGCAGGTGTGCAAAACTCCCGCAGGACACAACACCCCGGCACTACAGGCCTCGCCCTATATGTGTGCGTCATCATCATCAGTAACCATGGGAGCGACCCATTTATGCGTATGAGCCAAATGGAACACCCGAACTAAGTGTGGCTCTTCGGACAAACTGCGGATCAGATCAAAGCCGAGGGGGGTTCCATACCACCACCCGGATGCGGTGAGCACGCTCATCATGGATCAGTAGACAAGACCCTTTTCCTAATTAGGGTCGACACCAGCAGGCCTCAAAACCACGACGGGCCTCCTGCCGGTGCCTTATCATCATATTATTATTACCCAAGCCTTAACAGGTGGTTGTTTAAACATCGAGTCCAATAGAACATAATAGAAATATGATAACGGAAAGTAACGGGTAACAGACTCGAGCAGAAACAACCCTAAGCATGCTAGTAAGACACGGGCTCAAACAACGGGGTTATAGGACTGGAGGGGAGGCAATATCAAGGTTAAGGGATGCATGTGATAGGTTCGTAACAGAAACAACTACCACTATGGCTAGCAGAAAAGAACAACGGAAAGTATCGGTAACCAATGTTGAAAGGAACACAGTGGTTCGTGTGAGTGATAACTTGCCTGCAAACCCAGTAGCCTGGTACTGAGCTAAAACCTCTGAAGGGGTGTCGTAAGGATCGTCGGTCTCAACGTCGTCGTCTAACCGAGAAAAAGCAAACAGACGAAGCAGAAAGGGTAGACAATCAATATCATGGCATAGTGCACAATCATGGGGATGATGCATGTCAGGTTAATAGTTGCATCAAAATAAACTAGTTGACATGGTAACACAAATTAAATGGACACATATGCAATTTTGAGTTGCATATGAAAAGCCCATGAATTTTGGGTTAGATTATTTGTTTTCCAACTAATCAACAGATGAAGGTGAATTAGTATGATGCATGGATGAGGAAAACAACAAAATAACAACAATAGAACCAATTTAAGATAGGGTTTACCGATTTAGAAATTTATTTATTAGTTTAGGGAATTTTTGGTTCCTTAAAGGGATTACACCAATAGTTGTTGTTTTCACCAATTTAAAATTGTGCAAAACAAATAACAAAATTCATATTTGAAAAGTTCAGACTTTGATGGTTTGAAAACATATTTTGCATGTTCAAAAATAATTTTATTTGAGCAAGTTATGATTTTATCAAATTTAAATGAATTAAACAAGTATTAAATTATTTAAGCAATTTTAATTATTCAATTCATGAAACAAAATTTATATTTGAATTGGTGGTTCAAAATGGTTTGGAAAACATATTTTATTTGTGTTATTTGGATTAATATTGAATTAGTTATGGAATTTAGCAAATGTGAAAGGAATAGTTTGAATTTGAAATTTGAAATTATTTGCAATGGTCAAAACAGAAAACAAATGACTTAATTAGATAGAGAATTAAATTTGGTTCAGAAATCATATTTTATTTGTATTATTTGGAGTTGGGATTTAAAAGTTATTGGGGTTTTGATTCTAGGGACTATTCTGTAAAAAGACTGGACTGAAATTAAAGAAAAATGGCCGAAAAAGAAATCTGCACCGCGCAGTGACCTACACAGGCCACTGCCAGTGGGGCCTGCGCCACTGTGGCGCTTAGGTGGCCGGCTAGGGGTCTACGTGGCCCTGCAGGCCACTGACGCGCGGGGCCCAGCGCGGGGCGTGGAAGGGAAAAAGGGGAGGCAAATATTGCCTCCCGCAGGAATCGAACCCGCGCCCTTGGGGGCGAGCGAGCGCGCGTCTGCCAGTTGGGCTGGTGCTGGTTCTTGTCAGGTATAGGGGTCGGTTTGAGTATAAGGTTCAGTTTTCGCGCGATCTCTGAATTTTTAACTGAACTTTCGTTCAGTTCGTGCAGGAACCGAAGGAGGACAGAGATCGGGCAGGGGGGCGGCCGGCGATCGCTGGCGCTCCGCGCGGTGAGCCGCCGCGGTGGCGCGCGGCGGCGCGGATGCGGCCGGTGCGCGGGCCCGGAGAGGAGGAGGCGATCGAGGAGGGAAAGGGGTGAGGGCTGGAGGTGACTTCTCACCTCGCTGTCGAGCAGAGGAAGCCGATCGGTGGCGACGGGCGGCGAACAACCGGACGGCGGCGGCGATTCCGATGACCTCGAGGGAGATGGAGGGCACAGCAAGGACGAGGGAGCCGGGACGGTTCCGTTCCCGGCCCTAGCGCGGCCGGGCGGGCGCCGTGTCGCCGGCGGCGAGCCGGAGAAGGAGGCGTCGGTGATGAGGAGCTCGGTGAGGAGTACAGAAACGAGAGAGAGAGCAGGGAGAGAAGGAGCTGCGGCGCTCGAGGGAAAAAGAGGGAGGAAGAAGACTAGGGCACGGGGGAGCCCTAGGGCTAGGGTTATAGGGGAGGTGGAGGCTCGGATCGACCGTTTCTTCTCTGAACCTGCGTACGTGGATGCCTCCGATGGGATTCGTACAGTACGGAGGAAGAAGAAGGTCGTGAGGGGGGGTACCAGGCCTTGGGCAACTGGGCTGGCCCAAGTGGGCTGGGGCCTTTCCCCCCTCTCTCTCTCTCTATTTTTTTTTTTCTGTTTATTACACTTTTTTTTTTTGCAGATTTGGATAAAGAGAGATAACCAATGGTTTTAGAGTTAGCAAAATTTGGAATAAAGTTGGTGTTGCTTCGTTTTGCAACAGCACTTGAAAACAAACTTTTGTTTTTCCAAATAAATTGAATTGATGTTATTGGTTTGGAAATTAAATGATTTTAAGCAATTTTTGGTATCAAAAGAAATAAATGAACCTAAGCCAAAATTAAAGTTTTGATTCCAATTTTTAGTGGAACAATTTGTTTGTTTATTTTGTAGTTTTTAGTTGACACATGTAACATAACAAGTATGACAATTACTTTTAATGTTTTGTTTGGAATTCAAAATAGAAAACAGATGGAAACAAAATTAGTTCAAATGCAAAACAAATGCAACAAAAGGCAATGGTTATGATGACATGATGCAAACAAGAAATAAAACAAGAAACAAACATCTAGGGGGAGATTTTCATACTTGGGATGTTACAAAACGCCCCCCCTTGAAGGAATCGCGCCCCGAGATTCCTACTGAGAAGTGAAAAGGTCCGGATACTTCTTGCGAAGATCCTCTTCGGTCTCCCATGTTGCCTCTTTATCGGAATGATGCGACCATTGCACTTTCAAGAACTTGGTGCTCTTGTTGCGAGTCTTACGAACGGTCTCATCGAGAATTCGAACAGGGTGCTCCTCATAAGATAGATCTTCTTGCAGTTCAATGGAATCATGATCAACTGCACGATCTGGATCTTTGAAACACTTCTTGAGCTGTGACACGTGAAACACATCGTGCACCTTGGATAGTTTTTCTGGAAGTTCAAGACGATAGGCATTTTCCGCACGCCTTGAGAGAATGTTGAACGGACCAATGTATCTTGGTGCAAGCTTTCCTTTCACACCAAAACGATGAGTGCCTCTGAGGGGAGTTACACGGAGGTATGCCTTGTCACCAGGTGCATAAATCATATCCCTGTGCTTGCTGTCATAGTAGCTTTTCTGACGAGACTGAGCAATCTTGAGATTGTCACGAATGATGCGAACTTTCTCTTCGGCTTCCTTAACAATGTCAGGGCCTAAGAGTGAACGTTCACCAGCTCCAGACCAATTGATTGGACTCCTGCATCTGCGGCCATAGAGTGCTTCAAACGGTGCCATGCCTAGGCTTGCCTGGAAGCTGTTGTTGTAGGAGAATTCAGCATATGGAAGGCAATCCTCCCATTTCATGCCAAAGGATAGACCACATGCTCTGAGCATATCCTCGAGAATCTGATTGACTCTTTCGACTTGCCCTTGAGACTGAGGGTGATAAGCTGTGCTGAACAGAAGTTTGGTGCCCAATGCTTCTTGAAAACTCTTCCAGAAATGAGAAGTGAAAATACTTCCACGGTCTGAGCTTATTTCCAATGGAACACCATGAAGAGGAACAACCTTTGCTGTGTAGAGCTCTGCTAACTGGCTAGCTGAGATAGTTTCCTTTACAGCATAGAAGTGAGCAACCTTAGTGAGACGATCAATAACAACGAAGATTGCATCGTTGCCCTTTTTGGACTTTGGAAACCCAGTAACGAAGTCCATTTCAATCATGTCCCACTTCCACTCAGGAATTTTCAGAGGTTGGAGAAGACCGGCTGTTTTCTGATGAACTGCCTTAACACGTTGACAAACGTCGCATTCAGAAACGTATTTAGCAATTTCACGTTTCATGCCAGACCACCAATACAGAGTCTTAAGATCCTGGTACATCTTTGTACTTCCAGGGTGTATGGAGAGAGGAGTTTCATGAGCCTCCTTGAGAATAACATCTTTGAGACTTTGAACTTGAGGAACCGCAATGCGTCCTTCGAAGAACACCGTTCCCTTGTCATCAATTGAGAAGCACTCATACTTCACATTGCCTGCTTTGATGTTATTTGCGATCTTCTTGATCTCAGCATCACGAAGTTGTTCAGAACGAATCTTTTCCTCGAGAGTTGGACTGGCTGTCAAGTTTGCAAGGTAACCTTGAGGAACAAGACCAAGGTTCAGCTTCTGGAATTCTTCATGAAGTGGAGGTTGTCTTTCCATGATCATGAGATTATTGCAATACGACTTGCGACTGAGAGCATCGGCCATAACATTAGCCTTGCCTGGAGTGTAAGAAATGGTAAGATCGAAGTCTTTGATCTTTTCAATCCATCTCCTTTGTCTGAGGTTTAGATCTGGCTGAGTGAAGATGTATTTCAGACTCTTATGATCGGAAAAGATTTCAGTTTTGTTACCCAACAAGTATTGTCTCCATTTCTTGAGGGCAAACACAACTGCTGCAAGTTCTAGATCATGAGTGGGATAATTGAGCTCATGTGCGTTCAACTGACGTGAAGCATAAGCCACAACTTGACGTTCTTGCATAAGAACTGCTCCTAGACCTTGGAGAGAAGCATCACAGAATATCTGGAAGGGTTTGGTAGTATCTGGGCCAACCAGAACTGGTGTAGAAGTGAGTTTAGTCTTGAGGAGATTGAAACTTTCATCACATTGTGGAGACCAAACGAACTTCTTGTCCTTCTTTGTGAGATCAGTGAGAGGTTTGGCAATCTTGGAGAAATTTTGGACGAAACGACGGCAATAGCTAGCCAAACCAAGAAAACTTCTGACTTGCTTCACCGTCTTAGGAGGTTTCCAATCAACAATTGCCTTAACCTTTTCTGGATCAATGGCTATGCCCTTGGCAGAGATGACATGACCAAGATAAGCAACTTCTGGAATCCAGAACTCACATTTGGAGAATTTGGCATACAGACGATGCTCGCGAAGTTTCATGAGAGTGAGACGAAGATGTTCTCCATGCTCTTCCTCGGATTTTGAGTAGACAAGAATGTCATCAAGATATACCACAACGAACTTGTCGAGGTATTCATGGAAGACAGAATTCATGAGTCTAGAGAATGTCGCCGGTGCATTGGTGAGACCAAAGGACATGACGGTGTATTCATATAGACCGTAGCGAGTGGTGAAAGCTGTCTTAGGAATATCTTCCTTTCTGATCTTTATCTGATGGTAACCCATCCTCAAGTCCAGCTTGGAGAATATTGAGGCTCCAGCAAGTTGATCAAAAAGATCATCGATACGAGGAATTGGATACTTGTTTTTGATGGTTTTCTCGTTGAGAGGACGATAGTCAACCACGAGTCTCTTTGTTTGATCCTTCTTGGCAACAAACAGAGTTGGGCATCCCCAAGCCGAGGAACTAGGTTGAATGTAACCTTTGTCCATGTACATATCGATTTGCTCCTTCAACAACTTCAGTTCAGGAGGAGCTATCTTGTATGGATGCTTAGAGATTGGAGCAGTGCCTGGTTCAAGTTCGATCACGAACTCAACTGCTCTGTCAGGAGGCATTCCTGGCAATTCTTCTGGAAAGACATCAGGGAATTCACAAACCACCGGAATAGTTTCAATAGATGGTAGAGGATTTGCATTGAGAGTGTAGAGTTGAGCAACTGGATTTTCAGCATGGAAGTAGACTATCTGGCCAGAAGGGTGTGTGATTTTGACAGCCTTAGCAGGACAATCAATGACTGCTTTGTTGGCTACCAACCAATCCATCCCCAGAATGACATCAATATCTGAAGAGTGGAGAGCTATCAAGGATGCCTGGAATGGAAGGTTTCCAATTGTGATCTCGATGTTCTGGCTAACTTTATTGCTTTGCCAGCTAGATCCCGGTGATTTTACTAGGAAAGGGATAGACAACTGTTCGAAGTTGATTCCACTGTTGTTTGCAAAGCATTGAGAGATGAAAGAGTGTGAAGCACCAGAATCGAACAAGACTTTAGCACGAAACGAGTTCACAAGAAGTGTGCCCATTACAACCTCTGGAGATTCTTCTGCTCCCTGGGCCTTGACATGGTTCACCTTCACAGTTCTCAAGACAGACTTGTTCCTGTTGCGGGGCCTAGGCGACGAAGTGTGTACCACCACATGACTGACCTTAGAGATAGGTAGTGATGGTAGCCACATGACGGAAGTGCCTTTGATCTCTAGTGGATAGTTTACATCGACGATGGAATAGCAGGGCTTGTGTTGTCGCGCATAAGCGCAGGCCTACCAGGAAGCTGGGACGTGGGAGCAGTTATGCCCCATAATCCAAGCATCTGCTATCCAGTTCGTACGGTGAGTATCCCCTAGAAATCAGGGTGCGACAAATGGTATCAGAGCCAGGTTTTTGGTGGGCTAGGTGGTGAAAAGAAAAAGAGATGGGCTGGGAGGTTATGGGCTGTTGTGCTCTCTCCCTTCTTGTTAGCTTTATATTTTTTTGCTAGGTTTTATCTTATTTTATTTTATTTTTTTTTGCAGCAAGGAAAAATGGAACCAAAAGATAGTTTGTTGATTTGATAAAAATTTGGAAGAAAAACATGTGGGTTTGTTATTCCAACAACTACCACTTGGCCACTTAAGTTTTTGAAATTCCAATTTATTTGTTGTTTTTGCACATTGGTTTGAATTGGAATAAATTGCAAATTAATTGATTAATATTTGAAAACAACAAGTTTAGTAGGGTGGACCCTATTATTAATTGGATTAAAATATTAGAATGGCTTGGTAGTTTTCATGACTTGGAATTTGGTGCTGTTGAATTTGCAGGGTATTTGATTGAATTTTATGATTAATTGGTTAAGGAGACAATATTTTAAAATAGGGTGATCAAATGATTTTAATTGGAAACAAATGGTTGATTTGTTTTTGCAATTTTCATAACTTTCAAAAGGGTTGTTGATTTGGAACTTTATTGAATTTGAAAAGGGTTTGGTTATTGGATGCATTTTTATAGAAACAAAACAACAGTTTTGAGATCACACTTTAATGGAAACAACAATTGTTTTATTTTGAAATATCTTTTTTAGAAATTGTAACATCACAAGGATGAAACAAAAGGTTTGAAATTTGAGTTGAAATTCAAATAGAAAACAAAGGAAAACAAAGGAAAACAGTTGGAAAACAAATGAAAAACAAACAAAACAATTGCAATCAACATGAAAACAATATGATGACATGATGCAAAACTTTAATAAACAAGAAAGCAAACATTCTAAAGGCTATTTTTCAGACTTGGGATGTTACAAAACGCCCCCCCTTGAAGGAATCGCGCCCCGAGATTCCTACTGAGAAAGAAAAGGTCCGGAAACTTCTTGGGTAGACGTCAGGGAATTGTAAACCACCGGAACATTTTCAAGTAAAGGGGAGAGATTTTGCACCAAGGGTGTGTAGCTGGATAGAATTTGATTCATTTGGAGAATAGATTATCTGGCTAGAATGGTGGAACAGAGTTATTGACATCAATGCAACACCAGAAATAATCATCAATGTCAGAAACAGCAACATGGGAGTAACGAGGAATATGTGGCCTCCCATTAGAATTGGATTGTTCTTACTTATGTTGGAAGTCAACATTTGAGATCCCGGGGAGTGAACAGAGTTTTGATTGCTTGGTGGAAACAGAATTGGGTTGTATGTTGTGGAAAAGATTGTTGACACAAAGGAATGTGACGCTCCGGTATCAAATAACACTTTAACTGGATAAGAGTTTACGAGGAAGTTTTGATTAGACGCCGGTAGAAGAATTGAATTGGAAAACAACAACAAGATTTCAACGGACGAAGAGGATGTTGAGAAGAACAGGATAACGAAGCAAAAACGAGAACAAGATTCCTGAGGTACTACGGAGAACCCATCCGGGCTTCTAAAGGATCAATATCTACTGCTTAAGGAATAGAGGATTTGCTTCCGGGGCTTACACGCCTCCGTTCTCAATCGTGAGTAGGCAACATGATAAATCATGTCACAACCACCTCCATTCCTATGGTCTAGTAGATATAACCATCCTAGAGAAACCAGAATTCGTGAAATCCTAACTTGAAAGTTTAGATGAGAAGGGAGAAATCAACGTTGCACTTCCTTACCAGAAAAAGGGAGGGAGGGTGGGGAAAGAAGAAAAAGAACAGAATTCCTACTCTCACGTTTCATTTTTCCTATATAGCTACAAAATAGTTTCTAGACTCAACTGCGACTAGTAAAAAGGGATCCTACAGGCAGACAGGCTCTGATACCATTTGTCGCACCCTGGTTTCTAGGGGATACTCACCGTACGAACTGGATAGCAGATGCTTGGATTATGGGGCATAACTGCTCCCACGTCCCAGCTTCCTGGTAGGCCTGCGCTTATGCGCGACAACACAAGCCCTGCTATTCCATCGTCGATGTAAACTATCCACTAGAGATCAAAGGCACTTCCGTCGACGTACTTCAAACCATACACACATGGTACGTCAACGGCGTTTAACAAGTGATATCACAACAGATCTCTACGACACAAAAGATTGAAATAAGTTGCAAATGGCTCTCATTAGAGCAGAGATAGCAAATACAATCATTCAGAGGGCACCTGCCCCAACAATACATCATTACAAAACAGCGGAAGCATTCAGTATGTCTGAGTACAGACAAATCCAAATAGGCTTAAGAAGCCGGCAATGAAAGGAAAACGGAGCCCATCCACGAAGTCTCGGATCCTGCCCGGGTCCGCTATCTACTCGTCAACAGCGTCGTCGTACTCCACGTAGTAGCCTCCATGGGGATCCTCGGAATCGTCGTCTGCGTAAACCACAGCCCCAAAGGGGTCAGTACACCAACGTACTGGCAAGCAAGACTCACAGTTCACCAAAGTGTAACCCGTCAACACCAAGCACAGATGCCTTGGGTTCAACGGAAGAAAGGGGTTATAAAAGATGCTGCAACTGGCTGCACTAACCAACTACAGAACATACTATGACTTCCGGCTAACAGAAAGGAGATAAGATCGAGTATCGTAACCAACTGAAAGTAAATCCAAACAAACCCATCCTGGATCTCGCCCCTTATCCAAAGAAGCAATCCGAGGATAACTCACACAGTTGGATTAATGATGGTTCAGGTTATTGTGGCAATAAACCTATTACTAGTCAAGTTATCATTAGTTAGGTGTAAGTTGTCTGAGTACTTGTTAGCCAGTACTTTCACCAAGTCGTCACATAACCGCGGACAACACGGCTTCTCGAGAAGATTCATCCCTGCAGGGTGTGCTCCAGTACCCGTACACACTCAAGCCACCAACTAAAACTCAGGTGGACTCGACACGACTCGAACCATCACTACAGCCTGTCCTAGGAGCCACGGAGCTATAAGGTCCCAGCCACGCAGCCGAATACTCAGCGCAGGTGTGCAAAACTCCCGCAGGACACAACACCCCGGCACTACAGGCCTCGCCCTATATGTGTGCGTCATCATCATCAGTAACCATGGGAGCGACCCATTTATGCGTATGAGCCAAATGGAACACCCGAACTAAGTGTGGCTCTTCGGACAAACTGCGGATCAGATCAAAGCCGAGGGGGGTTCCATACCACCACCCGGATGCGGTGAGCACGCTCATCATGGATCAGTAGACAAGACCCTTTTCCTAATTAGGGTCGACACCAGCAGGCCTCAAAACCACGACGGGCCTCCTGCCGGTGCCTTATCATCATATTATTATTACCCAAGCCTTAACAGGTGGTTGTTTAAACATCGAGTCCAATAGAACATAATAGAAATATGATAACGGAAAGTAACGGGTAACAGACTCGAGCAGAAACAACCCTAAGCATGCTAGTAAGACACGGGCTCAAACAACGGGGTTATAGGACTGGAGGGGAGGCAATATCAAGGTTAAGGGATGCATGTGATAGGTTCGTAACAGAAACAACTACCACTATGGCTAGCAGAAAAGAACAACGGAAAGTATCGGTAACCAATGTTGAAAGGAACACAGTGGTTCGTGTGAGTGATAACTTGCCTGCAAACCCAGTAGCCTGGTACTGAGCTAAAACCTCTGAAGGGGTGTCGTAAGGATCGTCGGTCTCAACGTCGTCGTCTAACCGAGAAAAAGCAAACAGACGAAGCAGAAAGGGTAGACAATCAATATCATGGCATAGTGCACAATCATGGGGATGATGCATGTCAGGTTAATAGTTGCATCAAAATAAACTAGTTGACATGGTAACACAAATTAAATGGACACATATGCAATTTTGAGTTGCATATGAAAAGCCCATGAATTTTGGGTTAGATTATTTGTTTTCCAACTAATCAACAGATGAAGGTGAATTAGTATGATGCATGGATGAGGAAAACAACAAAATAACAACAATAGAACCAATTTAAGATAGGGTTTACCGATTTAGAAATTTATTTATTAGTTTAGGGAATTTTTGGTTCCTTAAAGGGATTACACCAATAGTTGTTGTTTTCACCAATTTAAAATTGTGCAAAACAAATAACAAAATTCATATTTGAAAAGTTCAGACTTTGATGGTTTGAAAACATATTTTGCATGTTCAAAAATAATTTTATTTGAGCAAGTTATGATTTTATCAAATTTAAATGAATTAAACAAGTATTAAATTATTTAAGCAATTTTAATTATTCAATTCATGAAACAAAATTTATATTTGAATTGGTGGTTCAAAATGGTTTGGAAAACATATTTTATTTGTGTTATTTGGATTAATATTGAATTAGTTATGGAATTTAGCAAATGTGAAAGGAATAGTTTGAATTTGAAATTTGAAATTATTTGCAATGGTCAAAACAGAAAACAAATGACTTAATTAGATAGAGAATTAAATTTGGTTCAGAAATCATATTTTATTTGTATTATTTGGAGTTGGGATTTAAAAGTTATTGGGGTTTTGATTCTAGGGACTATTCTGTAAAAAGACTGGACTGAAATTAAAGAAAAATGGCCGAAAAAGAAATCTGCACCGCGCAGTGACCTACACAGGCCACTGCCAGTGGGGCCTGCGCCACTGTGGCGCTTAGGTGGCCGGCTAGGGGTCTACGTGGCCCTGCAGGCCACTGACGCGCGGGGCCCAGCGCGGGGCGTGGAAGGGAAAAAGGGGAGGCAAATATTGCCTCCCGCAGGAATCGAACCCGCGCCCTTGGGGGCGAGCGAGCGCGCGTCTGCCAGTTGGGCTGGTGCTGGTTCTTGTCAGGTATAGGGGTCGGTTTGAGTATAAGGTTCAGTTTTCGCGCGATCTCTGAATTTTTAACTGAACTTTCGTTCAGTTCGTGCAGGAACCGAAGGAGGACAGAGATCGGGCAGGGGGGCGGCCGGCGATCGCTGGCGCTCCGCGCGGTGAGCCGCCGCGGTGGCGCGCGGCGGCGCGGATGCGGCCGGTGCGCGGGCCCGGAGAGGAGGAGGCGATCGAGGAGGGAAAGGGGTGAGGGCTGGAGGTGACTTCTCACCTCGCTGTCGAGCAGAGGAAGCCGATCGGTGGCGACGGGCGGCGAACAACCGGACGGCGGCGGCGATTCCGATGACCTCGAGGGAGATGGAGGGCACAGCAAGGACGAGGGAGCCGGGACGGTTCCGTTCCCGGCCCTAGCGCGGCCGGGCGGGCGCCGTGTCGCCGGCGGCGAGCCGGAGAAGGAGGCGTCGGTGATGAGGAGCTCGGTGAGGAGTACAGAAACGAGAGAGAGAGCAGGGAGAGAAGGAGCTGCGGCGCTCGAGGGAAAAAGAGGGAGGAAGAAGACTAGGGCACGGGGGAGCCCTAGGGCTAGGGTTATAGGGGAGGTGGAGGCTCGGATCGACCGTTTCTTCTCTGAACCTGCGTACGTGGATGCCTCCGATGGGATTCGTACAGTACGGAGGAAGAAGAAGGTCGTGAGGGGGGGTACCAGGCCTTGGGCAACTGGGCTGGCCCAAGTGGGCTGGGGCCTTTCCCCCCTCTCTCTCTCTCTATTTTTTTTTTTCTGTTTATTACACTTTTTTTTTTTGCAGATTTGGATAAAGAGAGATAACCAATGGTTTTAGAGTTAGCAAAATTTGGAATAAAGTTGGTGTTGCTTCGTTTTGCAACAGCACTTGAAAACAAACTTTTGTTTTTCCAAATAAATTGAATTGATGTTATTGGTTTGGAAATTAAATGATTTTAAGCAATTTTTGGTATCAAAAGAAATAAATGAACCTAAGCCAAAATTAAAGTTTTGATTCCAATTTTTAGTGGAACAATTTGTTTGTTTATTTTGTAGTTTTTAGTTGACACATGTAACATAACAAGTATGACAATTACTTTTAATGTTTTGTTTGGAATTCAAAATAGAAAACAGATGGAAACAAAATTAGTTCAAATGCAAAACAAATGCAACAAAAGGCAATGGTTATGATGACATGATGCAAACAAGAAATAAAACAAGAAACAAACATCTAGGGGGAGATTTTCATACTTGGGATGTTACATGATGCAAACAATACTTCAAGGATGCATGATCCTAAACAAGCAAGGTATGAAGGTAAAAACCTACTAACAACACACAACACCTTACACATGCTAGTAAGAAAATACACTAAAATCATTCTATGAAACATCTACTAAGCAAGCATAAATCCAATCTAATAATACATGCTTTTCTAATTAGTTAAGAAGAAAGCAACCAAAGTACATGCTATACAACCAGTAGCTATGCACTCAATACAAGATCCACTAAAAACTTTCAAAAATCCAAACACTCAATGAAAATCATTCACAAATAATTAATCAATCACTAGGAAACATTCTATTTGCAAACAATATTCAATTTAAACCAAACAATAGTGAAACACTTCTTATCATGATACTCCTAAGGGAATATTATGTTAACAATTGAAACACACCTAAACATACTAGGATTCACAAAGGAATACTAAACACTTCACTCACATAAGTGAAACGAACAACGATTTTCCTAGGTGGAAAATATTAAACTCACATATAGAAATACATGCTATTTTCACACAAGTGCATGGTAGGGGATTTGCATCCCTAACCAAGATGCAATGGGACCAGTGGGTTATGGGCCCACTAATACCAAGGAATTAGAGGCAACAACTCCTCTGGTCACACATGACAAAATTAATCTAACCAAGCAATCCATACAAAGCTATTCATACTAGTGAAAATAATGCTAGTGAAAACAAACAACAAATGTTACACATGCTTTGCTATAAAATAAAGTGCAAGCTAACTGAAATAATAACATCAAAATAACAGTACCAAAATTCTACTGGACTCAACTCAAGCATAACACGAACTTAGGTAAAACAAACCTACAAAGATTGGTTCACACAATACATCAAATAATAAAACTAGGAAAATAACAATTGCTAGTTCTATTTCTATTTGACTTTCAAAACATGCACACACTTTCTAAAGTAGTTATATTGCAAGAAAACAATTTAATAAAAAGTGTCAACACATCAATACATGCTAGGAAACAAGTCTCACACAATCAAACAATTGTTCACAAACAAATGCACACATAACAAAGAAAACAGAAAAGGTGTTGTTTCTAGTTTTGCTCACCAAAAATAATCTAAGGCTCCAAAAATTAATCCAAGCTTGGGTTTGATAGATATAGTCGTAAGCAAACTCATCCAATTGGATTTACCTCAAAATTCATTTTTAAACTCGTCCTAAAAATCCTAGAAAATCCTACTGGTCTTTTACCAAAATGGATGGAATTTCCATTTGGTAACTCACCTTGATGTGAGGCCAAAACCTATTGATAGATATAGTCACTAGCTATCCAAAAAAATTATTTGACCAAAAAGGATACCGATTCCTAAAGGTATGCCAAAAATGGCTAAACAGACAGTCTGTGACAAAATAGTTATTGCGACAAAAATAAAAGTCAAAACTTAGATCTACCAAGTTTATATGGTTAGGAAAACATATAAGTAGTGCCACAGATTTTGGATGATTTTAATTTGCATGAAAAATATATTTCACAAGCTCAAAGTAAACAAGTATTATTCTGGACGGATTAAAAAGTAAAATAATTAACAGGGCGGGCTGGCTCTTCCAGGCGCGCAGCCCAGCTAAACGGCCGAAATGGCCCAACGCCACAGCGCGCGCGCGCGTGGCGCGGGAAAGCCATGATTCAATGGGAGCCGTTGATATTCAGATCGACGCCCCCGGCTCTCTCTCCTTCCTCCGCCTCTCTCTCTCTCAAAAACGGCCGGCGACGGGAAAACGCACGGTGGCTCACCATGGAGGCTCGGGGGCGGTGGAGCGGGCTCGGGAAGGTCGCAGGTGTGTATGGGCGTCGAGGGGCGTCGGGTTTGCGGCCGGCGGCGGCTGCAAACGGCGGCGCCGAGCAGTGCGGCCGCGGCGACGGTGATCCTGCGAGCAACCAGGCAAGGGGAGGGGCCAGGGAGCATCGTGGGAGCACGGGGAGTTCAACAAAGGCGACCGAGAGGGATGGGAGGGTGTGGGTGAGGTGCATCCCGTCAAACCCGAGCTCGGTGACCGGCGGCGAGCTACGTCTTGCACACGTCCACAGAGGCTAGGAGCACGGCTCCTTTGGTTGGGGGAGTGAGTGGGGGGGGGTGTGAGGCTAGTGGTGAAAGGGACATGGGTGGGATGGCTTATAGCCATGGGGTGAGTGAAATGGCAATGGTGCCCTCTGGTGAGTGTCAAAGGTTGGCATGGGGGTGCTCTAGGGCATGTCCAAGGTGGTCATTGTGCCAAGGGGAAAGTCTTAGCAAGGGGGCAAGTCAAACTTGTCTCTTGGAGTGGAGGGGAGGCAAGGGCAAGACCACAAGGGCCCAAGTATGTGTGCCCATACCTTGCCACCTCACCTTGTCCCCACTCTTTCCCACACTAGCAATCTTTCTCCACAAGACATATAGAAGCAAAGAAAATGGTCCTAGGTAGAGTGCACATTCTAGTCAACACCCTAGACAAGGTCTCACTCCAAAACTTGCAAGAAAAGGAAAAGAAAACATCTGTCCAAAATCATATCTGTCACTGTTCAAAAATTCAGTTAACACTTAGGAATATTTTAAGTGTTGGAAAACAGAAGAAATGAGTAAAAAGTTTGGATTGTTTTCAGAGACCAAGTGGATTCCAATTTTTGTTTTCCAAGTTGAAGTTTGTTACACATGTTGTAAACCTCCAGAAACATCTTTTTAAAACAAATTTGAAATATTATAAGGCCATGAAAACAATGTGGGAAAAGGTGTACTTTCTGTTTTTCTCTGTTTCCAAAACATGCAACTTTCTGCCTTATTTTTCTTCCACAAAAACAACAAGAAAAAGATCATTTTCATTAATCCAAAAATCAAAACAAGCTTATGGATTTGTAGTCCATATATCAAGGAACAAATAAATGTCAAGAAAACATAAAATAACATTTTATAGCCTAGTGAAAACAAAGGTGGAAAACATGTACTTGGCTATATTTTCAGGGAATAGTTTCTATAGAAAACTTAAAAGAAAACATCCATAAATCATTTTGAAATTTTGTTTGCTTGGATCCAAAAAAGCTAAAAGTTTATTTAAAGATGAAATCAAGAATGATCCAAGTCTTGGAATAACAACCACTCAAATAACATCAGAGAAAACATGAGGGAAATATTATAGAATTGTTTTCAGGAAAACTTGATATTAGTTTTATAAAGAAACAAAACTTCTAATGTATATATGATTAAGATCATATACACATGTTGGCTCAAACAATCATGTTGTTAAAAAACAATTGTTGGCCCTAATTTTTGCATTTTTTAATACAGTACAAGAATCCAAAAACTACGGTGTGACAGACACTCTTACTTATCGAAATGGCTACACACGATCCCCTATACTTGTGGGATATCACTTGCCGACTTGTTTGGAGATGATAAGCTGAGGCAATTCTATGATTAACATCATATTTAGCAAGAGTTTTTCTAAAACCACCATGAATAAAGTGAGAACCTCCATCAGTCATAAGATATCTAGGCACACCAAACCTAGGAAAAATTAACATCTTTAAGCATTTTTAATGAGGTTTCACCATCAACACTCTTTGTAGGTATAGCCTCTACCCACTTAGTAACATAATCAAGAACAGCAAGTATATTAGTATAACCTTTTGAAGGAAAAACGGACCCATAAAGTCAAATCCACAACAGTCAAATGGTTCGATAACAAGAGAATAATTCATAGGCATTTCATTGCGTCTAGAAATATTGCCAACTCTTTGACATTCATCACAAGATAAAATAAAATTTATTGCATCTTTAAATAGAGTAGGCCAATAGAAACCTGATTGTAAAACCTTTTGTGTTGTTCTATCTCCAGTGTGGTGTCCTCCATAAGCACTACTATGACATTTTCTCAATATATCTTGTTGTTCATGTTCTCGAACACATATTCGCATAATACCATCTACTCCTTCTTTATATAATTGTGGGTTATCCCAAAAATAATGCCTCAAGTCATAAAAGAATTTCCTTCTTTGCTGAGTTGTAAAGGTTGGAGGCAAGTACTTGGAAGAAATAAAGTTAGCATAAGCTGCATACCAAGGACTATCTCGCGAGCTTACTATTATTGCAGCCAACTGTTCATTTGGAAAACTGTCATTAACAGGAATAGGGTCATAAGAAATGTTTTTCAATCTAGACAAATTATCAGCAACATGATTTCCAGTACCCTTCCTATCTACAATATGCAAATCAAACTCTTGTAAAAGCAGCACCCATCTAATAAGCCTAGGCTTAGCATCTTTTTTTCCATAAGGTACTTAATATCAGCTTGATCAGTATGAATAGTAACTTTCGAATCAACTATATAAGGTCTAAACTTATCACAAGCAAAAACTACAACTAGGAATTCTTTTTAAGTGGTAGCATAATTCTTTTCAGCAGAATCAAGAGTCTTACTAGCATAATGAATAACATTCAACCGCTTATCTATTCGTTGTCCAAGAACAACACCTACAACAAAATGACTAGCATCACACATAATTTCAAATGGTAAATTCCAATCAGGTGGTTGAACAATAGGAGCAGAAATTAAAGCCTTCTTAGAATTTCGAAAGCTTCTTTACAATCATCATAAAAAAGGTACATCTTTTTGGAGAAAATTAGTAATAGGCTTTGATATTTTAGAGAAATATTTAATAAACCTCATATAGAAACCAGCATGACCAAGAATACTACGAATACCTTTGACAATCCTAGGACATGGCATTTTCTCAATTGCTTCAACTTTAGCCCTGTCAACTTCAATACCTCTTTCAGAAATTTTATGTCCAAAAACAATTCCTTCAGTAACCATAAAGTGGCATTTCTCCCAATTAAGAACAATATTAGTTTCCTCACATCTCTGCAAAACTTGATCAAGATTGTAAAAGAAGTTATCAAAAGAAGTTCCATAGATGGAGAAATCGTCCATGAATACTTCCACAATTTCCTCACAAAAACCATGAAAGATAGCAGACTTGCAACTTTGAAACGTAGCAGGAGCATTACACAAACCAAAAGGCATACGTTTATAAGCATAAGTTCCATAAGGACAAGTAAACGTTGTTTTCTCTTGATCTTGCTTTTTAACAACAATTTGAGAAAACCCAGAATAACCATCAAGAAAGCCACTACACCAAACGGATGCAACCACATCCACTACACCAAGATGTCTACGCACGCTTCTATTCTTGTAGACAGTGTTGGGCCTCCAAGTGCAGAGGTTTGTAGAACAACAACCAGTTTCCCTAAAGTGGATTACCCAAGGTTTATCGAACTCAGGGAGGAAGAGGTCAAAGATATCACTTTCAAGCAACCCTGCAATCACAATACAAGAAGTCTCTTATGTCCCCAACACACCTAATACAATTGTTAGTTGTATAGGTGCACTAGTTCGGCGAAGAGGGAGTAAAATACAAGTGATATGGATGATTATAGGTGACAATAGAAATCTGAAATAAAAATGGCAGCAAACAAACATGTAGCAGAACTGATTGTAAATGGTGTTTCAATGCTTAAAAACAAAGCCTAGGGATCCTACTTTCACTAGTGGACACTCTCAACAATGATAACATAATTGAATGCATAAATATATTCTCTTCACCATGCTACTCCGAACCACTCTCCGGTTGAATAACAAACACCAATTCATTGCGTAGGGCTACAAAAAGCACTCCTCAAAGTCGCATTCCCATGTCTAGTTAACCCCACACTGTCACTATGAGCACCCTAGAGGGTACTAGACAAACACCACAATTTCATAGGGTCATCCAACACAAGATATAAATATCATGCTAAACCACACGGTGCACACACTGTAACCTTTACACCGTGATCAAAGTGTTTACGGAGATCTCATAACAAAACCACTTGAGTAGCATAACGGATGAAGAGTAACATCTACTAATTCAACTAGATTACAAAGCTCAAGATCACATAAAGATCACACCATGGGAGAGAGAGATGAAATACATAGCTACCGATAGAGCCCTCAGCCCCGGGGAGAACTACTCCCTCCTCATCATAAGAGACAGCAACGGCGATGAAGATGACACCAGGGGCACTTCCCCGTCCGACAGGGTGGCGGAGCTACGGAACTTTTCGTGGAAAAAGACTAATTGATTTAGGGTTTATGCATCGGGGGGCATATATATGCGAAAGGGCGATGCCGGGGGGGGGGGTGTCAGGGGGGCCACACCACCCCTTGGCACGGCCAGAGGGGGAACCGCGCCCCCTATGGTATGGTGGCTCCCGGGCACCCCTCCGGGTCTCATTCGGGACTCCGTGGACCCTACGGGACTTCTAAGACTTCTATCTTTTGTATTTTCCAATTCCGAGAATATTTCCGGAACAAATTTTCTGAAACAAAAAACAACAGAAAATATGAACTGGCTCTGTGGCATCTTGTCAATAGTTTAGTCCCGGGAAATCGATAAAAATGACATAAAGTGTATAGCAAACATGTGGGAAACAACATGGAACATCAGAAATTAAGGATATGTTTCTGACGTATCATCATCCCCAAGCTTAGTTCCTACTCGTCCTCGAGTAAGTAAACGACAAAACAAATAATTTCTGAGGTGACATGGTACCAACATAAACTTGATCATCATAGTAATGTAAAAGCATAAGTAAGATTAGATCATAGAACTTCAACACAAGCATGATATATAGAATTTTAATAATAAAGCATAGAAATCACCCTGCATCATGAGAAGTAACACACATAAAAGATTATGAATAACAATGCGATGAAAGATATACGTTTGTTTCAAGTATAGAGAAAACATGACAAAGTGTTATTTCTCTAGTCCTTAAGAGTGGGGCAAAACATAAATGGCAGGACACCTTCAAAGTTCATGAGGAAGACTAGAACACATAATTAGAGAACAAGCAATAACACATCATGAATCAATTAATAATGTTTCTTGGACAAATGCACATAAAACTCAGAATGGCAACTATGCTCTCCCAACTATGCATAAAGTTAGAAGATGGAGACTCAACATAAAAGTAAAAGAAAGGCCCTTCACAGAGGGAATCATGGATCACTCATGTGCTAGAGCTTTTATTTTATTAAACAGAGGTATACAAAGCTTTTTAAGAAAGGTGTATGCTTATGCCAACGAATGGTAAACAGAAAATACAGTATGTCACAAGCCAACTAGACTTCACAAGAGCGGCTCCCATAGAAGGACGCATCTGGGTAGAAGGTCATCCCTCTTTCTCTTTTGTTTACACAATTATGCTTTGACTGATAAATCAGGGGCAAACATAGTGAAGATAATTTGTGTTATTAATTTGGGGCTGGGCACCCCGCTGCCAGCTCTTCTATCATTGGATAAGCGGATGAAGCCACTAGTCCAGGGTGTGAAAGTCCAATCAACAAGTGAGATAAAGATTCTCTGTTTACGTCCTCATGAGCTAAAAAAGGAGCACAAAACAGGAGTAATTTTCAAAGTTTTAAAGGTAACACATGAGCAATTTACTTTGGAGTGGCGGTTAAATACCACATGTAGGTAGGTATGGTGGACACAATGGGAAAAATTTGTTTTTTGGGAGTTGGATGCACGAGTAGAGCTCATACTCAGTACATGTGGAGGCTAGCAAAAGACTGGGAGCGACAAATCAAGAGAGCATAAGAGGCATAATCATGCATAGCAACATAAACATCATTAATCAAAGCATAATTGGTACCACAAGTTCAAAAACTAAATGATCATGGAGGCTATAAGTTATTGGTTCATAGTCATAAACATGGTGTGAGCATGCACCAAGTCAACCAAATAAAACATTCAAAGAAGAACACCACAAATTTATGCTTGAATATGACAAGAACAACTCATGATTCTTTCAATGGCACATTAAACACTCTCATCTATTTGAGGCTAATCATTCTACTAAATAACCACAAGGCTTTAAAACTAAAATAACATCTAGCATGATATGAAAATGTCTAGCCACAGTCCATACAAGCTTCTACTTGCAGCGTTATAGATTCTACCACAAGTAGCAGTTTCTTTTCCCAACAAGCACCATACAAAACATGCTTTAAAAAAAACTCTATAAATTCTATAGAAAGAAAACATGAGAGGACTCACAAAACACTACTAAAACTAACAACTCTGAATAAGAGATGCAATGAAAACAAGAGCTAAACAGGAATTTTTGCAGCAACTAGAAGAAAAACTAAGAATACTAGCATGGCAAGTATTCAAACGAAAAAGGCGGAGCATGTCTCTCTCTCCCAAATAAAGAATTCTAGGATCCAACTATATTAGTGCAGAAAGGAAAACAAAATAAAACAAAGGGAAACAAAAGAAAAAAACAGACTCTCCAAGTAAACTTCATATGATGTGACCGAATAAAAATATAGTTTCACGAGAAGTGACCTGATAGATAGTTGATGAAGAAGGGGATTCCTTGGGCATACCAAGCTTATATGCTTGAGTATTCTAAAAATATGCTTGGATGAACCACGGGGGAATCCCCAAGCTTTGACCTTGCACTCTTCTTGATCACATATATCACCCTCTTCTCTTGACCCTTGAAAACTTCCTTCACACCACACTCAAACAGTAATTCACATTAGAGGGTTAGTGCAACAATTAAAAATCCATTGCTTCTGTATGGAAAATTTATATTGATACTTTTAAACATTATCTACATCCATTGATGTTTCGTGAAGCAAATAAATCCACTTGACATCGCAAAAGAGCAAATGCAAGAAAAATGGCAGAATCAGTCAAAACCAGAATGGTCTGTAAAGACGATTTTTTTTAGGCACTTACGTTGCTCAGATCGAAAAACTTAAAGAACAAAAAAGTTGCGGAATTAGCGGAGGAATAAGCTCAAGAAATTTCAGGTCATTCTGATTTTTTTTATGATTTATACGATTTTTTATGGTGGACAGAAGAAATCTGTTTCCTGCGCAGAAATCCGAAAACCAACTCCAACTCTCGTCAGAAACTTTACTTGGCACTACTAAAACATGAAAATAAAGATACAAATAAGTTGCTACAGAATTATACAACCCCTTTACTCAAAGAAAACAGAGAAAACAAAGCAAAAATAAAACCATGGGTTATCTCACAAGAAATGCTTTTCTTTAAAGCCTTTTAGCTAGGCATGATAATTTCAGAAGATGCTCACATGAGAAATATTAATTGAAGCAAATAAGAGCATCAATAAGAAAATGGAAAACAAATTTAAGTCTAACCCACTTCCTATAAAAAATAATCTTGTAGGAAAACAAGGCAATAAAGTACAAAGTGGCTAGCATAGGAAGACAAAATAAGTGCAACTTAAAAAATTTCAACATGGAGAGGGGAAACTTGATATTGTTGAGATGCATAAAATTATGTTTCCCTCTCTCATAATAACTTTCAGTACCATCATGAATAAAATTAACAATATAACTATCTGATGTCTACGCACGCTTCTATTCTTGTAGACAGTGTTGGACCTCCAAGTGCAGAGGTTTGTAGAACATCAACAAGTTTCCCTTAAGTGGATTACCCAAGGTTTATCGAACTCAGGGAGGTAGAGCTCAAAGATATCCCTCTCAAGCAACCCTGCAATCAAGATATAAGAAGTCTCTTGTGTCCCCAACACACCCAATATACTTGTCAGGTATATAGGTGCACTAGTTCGGCGAAGAGAGAGTAAAATGCAAGTAATATGGATGATAATAAGTGATAATAGCAATCTGAAATAAAAATGGTAGCAAGCAAACATGTAGCAGAACAGACGGAAAACGTTGTTTCAATGCTTGGAAATAAGGCCTTGGGCTCCTATTTTCACTAGTGGACACTCTCAACAAAGAAAACATAATTGAATGCATAAATATCATTTCTTCACTATGTTACTCTGAACCACTCTCCGTTCGAATAACAAACACCAACCATTGCGTAGGGCTTTAACATCACTCCTCATAGTAAGCACTTTCCCAACCAAGTAACCCCCATGCTATCACCATGGGACCGAGATGATTCCACGCAAACACCACAATTTCATAGGGTTATCCAACACAAAATATAAATATAATGCTAAACCACACGGTGCACACACTGTCACCTTTACACCGTGATCAAAGCATTTGCGGAGATCTCATAACAAATAACGAACACTAGGAGACACATACGATGTGCACACTGTCACCTTCACTCCGTGATCAAAGTGACTCCATAGTTCATAATAATAAAGCACTTGAGTAGCAAAAGATGAAGATCACATCTACATATTCAACTAGATTACAAAGCTCATGATCACATAAAGTTCACGCCATGAGAGAGAGATGAACCACATAGCTACCGGTAGAGCCCTCGGCCCCGGGGGAGAACTACTCCCTCCTCATCATAGGAGACATCAACGGCGATGGAGATGGCGGTGGAGTCGATGGAGATGGCTTCCGGGGGCACTTAGCCGTCCCGACAGGGTGCGAAAACAGAGATATGTCCCCCGAAACTTGTCGGCGGCGGCGACGGAGCTACAGATGTATTTCGTGGAAAAGTTCAATTTTTTTAGGTTTTACACCTCGGGGAGTATATATGGGCGAATGGGCGATTCCGGGAGGTGGCCAGCGGGCCCATACCCCTAGGTGGCGCGGCCGGGGGGGGGGGGACCCGCGCCACCCCGTGGTGTGGCCACCCCGTGGCCCCCCTCTGGGGCTCTTCGGGAATTCTAAGACTTCTGGTTTTCGAATCGTCCAATTCCGAGAATATTTCCAGAATAACTTTTCTGAAACTAAAAACAGCAGAAAACAGGGAACTGGCACTTGGCATCTTGTTAATAGGTTAGTCCCAGAAAATCGATAAAAATGACATAAAGAAGGGAGAAAACATGTAGCAATTGGCATAATATCACCATGGAACATCAGAAATTATAGATACGTTGGAGACGTATCACTATCACAAGAAACATTCTTATCATGAGCCACATGCATAAAATAATTAATACTCTCCACATAAGCATAGTCATACTTATTAATATTAGTGGGAGCAAATTCAACAAAATAGTTATCATTATTATTCTCATCACCATAATCATCAAATATAGGAGGCATATTATGATCATTAATTTTCTCCTCAATAGTAGGTGGACTGAAAATAACATATTCATCATTGTAATCATCATATATTGGAGGCAAAGTATCATCAAAGAAAATTTCCTCCTCAAAACTTGGTGGACTAAAAATATCATATTCATCAAAACTAGCTTCGCCAAGCTTAGACTTTTCCATAGCATTAGCAATAATGGTGTTCAAAGAATTAATGCTAATAACATTGCTACAGGCATGCAAATAAAGTTCCATAGGTTTTTTAATTTTCTCTTCAAACACTTGATGTCCTAATTCAAGATAAAGATTATAAAATTCTCTCATATTTTTGTTGTTTTCCATTAGTCCTAACTAGTAAAAAAACAAGGAACAAGTAAAAATAAGCATAACTAGTGAAAAGTAAACAAAAAGGTATAATTGCAGAATCTATAGGAAATAACGTCGAGCAGTCACAACCGAGGACGTGAGAACCTTTTACCTTACCTCCGCGGCAACGACGCCAGAAAAGAGCTTGATGTCTACGCACGCTTCTATTCTTGTAGACAATGTTGGGCCTCCAAGTGTAGAGGTTTGTAGAACATCATCAAGTTTCCTTTAAGTGGATTACCCAAGGTTTATCAAACTCAGGGAGGAAGAGGTCAAAGATATCCCTTTCAAGCAACCCTGCAATCACGATACAAGAACTCTCTTGTGTCCCCAACACACCTAATACAATTTTCAGTTGTATAGGTGCACTAGTTCGGCAAAGAGAGAGTAAAATAAAAGTTATATGGATGATTATAGGTGACAATAGAAATCTGAAATAAAAATAGCAGCAAGAAAACATGTAGCAGAACTGATTGTAGATGCTGTTTTAATGCTTAGAAACAAGGCCTAGGTACGCTACTTTCACTAGTGGACACTCTCAACAATGATAACATAATTGAATACATAAATATATTCTCTTCACTATGCTACTCCGAACCACTCTCTGGTTGAATAACAAACACCAATTCATTGCGTAGGGCTGCAAAAAGCACTCCGCAAAGTCGCATTCCCATGTCTAGTTAACCCCACGCTGTCACTATGAGCGCCCTAGAAGGTACTAGACAAACACCACAATTTCATAGGGTCATCCAACACAAGATATTAATATCATGCTAAACCACACGGTGCACACACTGTCACCTTTACACCGTGATCAAAGTGTTTACGGAGGTCTCATAACAAAACCACTTGAGTAGCATAAGAGATGAAGAGTAACATATACTAATTCAACTAGATTACAAAGCTCACGAGCACATAAGGATCACACCATGGGGGAGAGAGATGAAACACAGAGCTACCTGTAGAGCCCTCAGCCCCGGGGGAGAACTATTCCCTCCTCATCATAGTAGACAACAACAGCGATGAAAATGGCGGTGGAGTCGATGAAGATGGCTCCGGGGGCACTTCCCCGTCCGGCAGGGTGCCGGAACAGAGATTTATGTCCCCCGAACTTGTCAGCGGCGGCGGAGCTATGAAACTTTTCATGGAAAAAGACTGATTGATTTAGGGTTTATGCATCAGGGGGCATATGTAGGCAAAAGGGCGATGCCGGGGGGTGGCCAGGGGGCCCACACCACCCCTTGGCGCGGCTAGAGGGGGAACCACACCCCCTATTGTGTGGTGGCTCCCGGGCACCCCTCTGGGTCTCTTCGAGACTCCGTGGACCCTCCAGGACTTCTAAGACTTCTGGCTTTTGAATTTTCCATTTCCGAGAATATTTCTAGAACAACTTTTCTGAAACTAAAAACAGCAGAAAACAGGAACTGGCTCTGTGGCATCTTGTCAATAGGTTAGTCCCGGGAAATCGATAAAAATGACATAAAGTGTATAGAAAAGATGTGGGAGACAACATCAAAACAACATGGAACATCAGAAATTAAGGATACCTTTATGACGTATCACACCACCACACATACAAGGACCTATGACTAGAGCTCGTGCCCGTCAACTTAATCATCAGGTACTTTCGTTTCTACGGGATGTTCCTAATATACATGAGAATATGATGCTGCCTAAATCAAATGTGTTTATGACTCTCAGGAATGATGGACCAAGCATGGATGAGAAGGACAAGCTTTGGACCATGTTCGTGGGGGGAGATGGCTGCAGGAGTGCTAGTGATGGAGAAGGTGATTCCACGGATGGAGATGACCGCGACATGAGTCCACCATAATGATGAATGAAGACTTGGACGAAATATTCATATTGAAATTTTCGAAATTCGTCCAAAGCCTTATATGGTGCTGCGACACCTCTATTTTTGGGCCAGACCCATGTAATTTCGTCATACCCCTTTATGGGTAGTTTTTAGAGTCTGTATTGGTAGGTAAAAGGGAGATAGACTAGAATTCGTGGCCCCACCCATGGGAGCACAAATTTACCCTCTTTTCCCCCATAAATACCGCCCCCTAGGGCTTCGTTTAGACTCGGATTTTGTTTAGTTAAAAAGAACTCAGCCATTGCTAGTTTTCGCCATAGGCACGAGTGTCGGCTAGACCTCTTGTACTTGCAGAATCCCGCCATTCAATAAAGCTCTTCTTTCATCCGCAATTTCCGATTGCATCATTGGTTCTTACTTGTTCCTCGATTGCAGGTAGAACTAGACCAATAGGTCAGGCTGATCGTGCTCCCAAAGGATCAGTAACTCACGGAGATTGGTTTAGCGATTGCATTGGTGCTGCGTACGTGTGTGTAGTAGTTGGATCGCCAAGGTCAAAATCCACCATAATCGACGTATCTTCATCTCATCGAAAGATCGGACTACCTTTGCCCTATCACCTTGGGTGGTGGTGTGGTACCCAAGTCTTCCACCGGTAAATTGTGTTTCAGTATCTCTGGTTGACGAAGAAGAATCTCGTAAATCTCATTTCTTTATTCCATAAAGACCTCACTTTTGTGGTCCTCCAGCTATTGCTGCAAAGCATTGTTAGAAGCAAGAGAAATAGATGCAAGATGTTCAACTTTAAAATCTTCATTAGGCAATTCAGTTTCATAAGTAGTTTTAACAAATTTGAAAAATTAAACTCGTAAGATTCTCCACCAAATTTCGTTAATATTTTCTCCTTCTTACAATCTATAACGGCACCACAAGTGTTCAATAAAGGTCTACCAAAAATGATAGGACAAGTTTTACTAGCAGCTGCACCAAGTACTAGAAAATCAGCAGGATATTTAGTTTTACCACATAAAACTTCCACATCTCTAACTATACCAATTGGAGAGATAGTTTCTCTATTAGCAAGCTGAATAACCACATCAATTTCTTCAAGTTCGCAAGAACCAATTTTATGCATGATTTCTCTATAAATCTCATAAGGAATATAACTTGAACTTGCACCAATATCACCTAAACCATAATAGCAATGATCACCTATCCTGACAGAAAGCACAAGAACACTAGTTTTCCTAGATCTACTAGGATGTGAAACAATATTAGAAGCATCTTCATAGAAGATAGTGTGTCCATCTTCTACACTTTCAGTGACAAGGTCCTTTACTATTTCTACTATAGGTTCAAGAGTTATTTGTTCATCAGGTTCTATAGATTTCTTTATACTTTTATTAACCACACTAGCTATAATAGTATGTTCCTTTACCTTAGCAGGGAAATGCATTTTCTCAATATAAGGTTCAGGCACACCCCGATTAACAGTATGAACTTCTATAATTCTAGCAGGAACACAATTAACAATATCTTTATAAGGTGCATGGTACTTGTTCCACTCCTTTTTGGGAATATCAAGATAAGAGGCAAAAGCCTTAAAACAGTCTGCAAAAATTTGAGAGTCAAGACCATAAACAACACTAACATTATGAAAATCATCTATTCCCATTAAAGATTTAATGCATTCATAATCATAATTTATACCTGACTTTCTACCTTTGTCATTCTCCAATCCTTCAATATTTTCCTGAATACGGTAAAGAAGATCCCATTTAGCTTCTCCTTCCATACGTGTAAATGACCGAGACCAAGAAGCATCCAGTAAATCCTTATCATGAAGAGAAAGCCTTGCATAGAAATTATTAATAACAATATTACTGGGGAGCTCATGAATGGGACATTTGAGCATTAGTAACTTCAGTCTCCCCCACGCTTGGGCAATACTCTCTCCATCACGAGGCTAGATATTATATATTTGATTCTGATCCTTATGAATCTCACTGGGAGGATTGAATTTAGAATAAAAGAGAGGTACAATTTCCTCCCATCCAATAGATCGGCTATTCTTCAACATCTTATACCATTCCGCAGCTCTGCCCTTCAGTAATAAAGAGAATAGCTTCCTCTTAACTTAGTCCATTTAAATACCTGCACACTTGAAAAACTCGCATAATTCATATATACAGAGTAAATGGTCACCATGATGGACAGTTCCATCTCCAAAATAGCAGTTATCCATAACACGTTCACAAATTTTCATATGTATTTTAAAAGGATCCAATTGAGCAGACAGCGGGTCATCTACTACCTTAGCAGTGGCAGCAGTACTCCCAAATAGGGAATCGAATGGAGATCTCTCCATAATGAAATAAAGCAGCAGAAAGAAATAAAACCAACACTCACAATGAAAGTTTCCTTTACAAATTACACTTACCAATATCACTTCACTCCCCGGCATCGGCGCCATAAAATAGTCTTGACGACCCACAAGTATAGGGGGTGTATCGTAGTACTTTCGATAAATAAGTGTCGATCCCAACGAGGAGCAGAAGGTGTTGACAAGAAGTTTAGATGAAGGATTCACTGTAAATACTAGCAGACAAGTTTTTAAGGATTTTTGATATAGCAGATAAATAAAGTACAACTAAATAAAAGACAGTAATAATAATTGCATCAAGTGGCCCAATCCTTTCTAGAGAAAAGGACAAGCTGGTTGGTTTACTTATGATGACCAAATGTTCTTGAGAACACACGGGAATTATGTCAAGTGCTTTCTCTTCATACAGCTGATTAATCTTTATAGTTTTGATAAGTGTTGTGTGTTTGAACCTATGCTAATGTACTGCCCTAACTTGGACTAATACAAACTTGTGATTATATCCCTTGCAAGCATCCACAACTACAAGAAAGTAATTAAGATAAATCTAACCACAACCTTAAACTCTGGGATCCTACACTCCCTCATGCATCGGTTTCCTAGCGGGGGTTTAGGTTTTTGTCACTCCGGCAACCCCACAATTAGTATCCAAATACACAATGTATTCCCCTAGGCCCATAAAGGTGAAGTATCATGTAGTCGATGTTCACATGACACCACTAGAAGAATAGCACCACAACTTAAATATCGTACCATTAAATATTACTCAACATAATTCCACTACTAACATCTTGACTTCTCCCATGTCCTCAAGAACTAAACAAACTACTCACAAAACATCATATGATCATGATAAGAGGTGATATAATAATGAATAACAATCTGGACATAAACCTTAATTCAACGGTTTCACTCAATATCATCAACCACAAAAAGTAATTAACACAAGGAAAGTTTCCCCTATGAAATAGAAAATATTCAACCCTAGACGTTACAGCGGAACCAAGTGGAGTGGTGGAGACGATGGTGATGGAGGTGGAGATGATGATGATGATCTCAATGAAGTCCAGCTTGATGACGATGATGATGGCGATGATTTCCCCCCTCCGGGAAGGAATTTCCCCGACAGATTTCTCCCTGCCGGAGAGATTTTCTCTCTCTGTTGTTTTTGGCCTCATGGAGGCGGCGGAATATTTCCTCGATGGCTCCCCGAGGCTTAGGGTTTCGGGGGATGAAGTACATGAAGGGGCACCGGCAGTGGTGGGCCAGGGTCACCACACCACATGGCGGCGCGGCCAGGGGGTAGCCCCCGCCATGGCATGGTGTGGGCCCCTAGTGGCCCACCTCTGCCTTCCCTTTTGGCTGGCTCTGGCATCTGGCAAAGTAGGAACTTCCCGGTGTTTTCCCTGAATCGTTGATCTTTAAAAATATGGTATCTTGACAATCCTTTTTCCAGCAAAATTCTGGTCCAGGCAGTTAATTCTCCAATAATCATCAAACATGCAAAATAGATGAAATAACATAAGTATCATCTCTAAATATGAAATATATCAATGAATAGCAGTAAATTATGATATAAAATAGTGATGCAAAATGGACGTATCAGTCGCGTTCTCGGAGCACATCTCCTGAGGTTCGCCCTTCCCCCTCCATCCGTTCTTCCGCGGGCTGCTAAACATATATGGCATCCAGCTCCACGACCTCCCCCAACATGGTGCAACACATCTCGTGTTTCATCGTGTTGTGCGAGTGCTTCCTCGACATTCGCCCGCTCTCGGGTTTGTGGAGGACGATTTTCTCGGTGAAAATCCATCGAAAGAAGGGGCCCGCAGGCGAAAAGAAGCCCGGGGAACCGTTGGCGACTAGAGGCTTCGGGATCCAGACGAACAACGACTTCCCATATTTTGAGATGAAATTTGTCGAGTCAGCCCAAGGATAACGTAGGAAGTGGTTCTACGTCCACGACACCAATGCGAGTGGCGTGCCCGATTTCAAGCCATTCACCATTTTCAAGAGGAAGTGAAGGTCGCGACACCCCTGCTGGAGCAAGTCGCTCAACTTCGCAGGAAGGACACAGGGCTCCTGCTAAATGGAATACATCTGGTGAGTGTCTTCATGCGTCGGAGGGTGCAACCGCTGCAAAGTAGGCCCAACACCCTGTGGGAGTATTCGGGTGTCTCCGACCCGAGTTGCACTTGTGATGACGAGCTCTCGAACAATGAATTCGAGGCGAAGCTCACCGCCATCACTAGTCTAAAGAAATGAGAGAGCTACTCGACCTCTCTTGTTGATCCTTTCGACCCAGAGCATCCCCCGACAAAATTAAGTTTCTTCTTTTCCTTTTGTGTTGTTTTATTGTTTTCGAGTTCCCCTCTAATCGAGTTTTCTCTTTCTTCTGTAGAACCAGAACGTAGCGACGTGCTACCCACCGCCTCCTAGAATTGTTGGTGGAGCCTCGGATTTTCTGGCGAGCACCTTCGACGCTCCTCCCGACACCAGCGTCGCAAATGCGGAGTTGAGAGAAGAGCGAGAGGAGGCTGAGGAAGAGGAGGAAGACGAGAGTCTTCAGCTTATTCCCCGTAAGCGCCACAGACGTGAGGAAGATGAGGTGACCTCCAAGGACACTTCTGTGAGCCAAGAGATAGTTGAGGAGGTTGTTCCCCCGTGGTCCACTTGGTAACTCCTCTGAACATGCTCCTGCCCGCGTTCCAGCAGCTGAAGGTTCCTACCGCATGGAACCTAGACAATTTCGACAAAGATGAAGATGACGAGTAAGATCCTCGCCTTAATAATGTTGGGTTATGATGAGGACATCCCTAGCTCTTCACCAACGAACACACATGATAATGTTGCTGCTCAAGATAACACTAATGGAGTGAGACTTGGACCTATGACAAGATCAACAACCAAGTTATTAGAACAACATGTGAACTCACTCTTAATAGAATTTGATGTTTGTGATCATGAGAATTTTATACTGCCTAAGTCTATGCATTTATGTATGATCAGGGTTGTTGATAACACAAACATGAATGTAGAGGAGCATCAAGAGGAGCTGGAAAACAACAAGAACAAGCTGGAAAACAAGAAGTACATGCTGGAAAACAAGAAGGAGCAGCTGGAAAACAGAAGCCACAAGCTGGAAAACAAGTTGGAGCTGCTGGAAAACAAGGGATAAATGGATGGGAAACATCAAGGGGGCACCCCACACCTTGTGGATGCACCATAGAAAGAGTCCTGGTAGTTTAGGAGAAGTGGACCTGCGAGTCCTTATTTTATAGGACTCTTCTTTTAAATTTCGGATTGTAATAAATTGGGGATAGAGTCCCACCCAAACACAACTGGGGGGGGGGGGGGGGTGTGTTCCACCTCTTTAGCCAGACCCCAACCCCTCATAAATAGCCGTCCCTTGCGCCCCAAATAGGTTAGACTATGTTTAGACAATTTCCCTTACACCTCAGATTGTATTGCTTGTTTAAGCTTTCATCTTGAAGTAAAGATCTGTTGCAAATTCTGCGTGTTATCATCTATTCCATTGGGAATTAGAAGGTACAGGATCATGTAACATCCCAAGTCTGAAAAATAGCCTTTAGAATGTTTTGCTCTCTGTTATTTTATGTTTTGCATCATGGCATCATGTTGATTGCATTTGTTTTGTTTGTTTTCCAACTGTTTTCAGTTGTTTTCCTTTGTTTTCTATTTGAATTTCAAACCAAAATTCAAACCTTTTGTTTCATCCTTGTGATGTTACAATTTCCAAAATGTTATTTCAAATAATAACAACCAATTTGTTCCATTTTATTCCATGTTTGATCAACTAATAAAATGGTGCTTTTATTTCCATTAATTAATTTTCCAACTTGGTTTCAAATTCAAGCAATCATCAACAGCACTTAATTTGAAAGTTATAAAAGTACCAAACAATTGACAATCACCTTGTTCTATGTTAATCAATAGGGGTCACCCTAAATAAAACATTGTTTTCATTAATAATTCATTAATTAACAAGTTATTCAAATTCCCATAAAAAAACCTTCAAACAACACCATTTTTCAAATTATGAAATTACCCAAAACAAAATACACTCTTTTGTTTCCAATTAAAGTTATTTGGTTCACCTTATTAAATTGTTGGTTTGAAGATTAATCAAATAATTATCAAATGCTTCCAAAACTAAACCAATTTACAAACAGCTCTGGAATTTTGAAATCTTGAAAATTAAAATGGCCCAATGGTGGCTAACACACTAAGTAGCCTACCCAAAATTTTCTGGAATTTTTGGCAAACCCCAAAGCATCTATTTCTTCCATTTTTGTTTTGCTACAAAAAAAAACAGAAAGCCAAAAATATAAAAAGAAAACGGTTCAAGGTGGGGGAAGAAAACGCAGCCCACCAGCCCACCACACCCCAGGGCCTGCTTACCGTTTCGTTCATCATCTTCCTGGAGTACGGCAGGAGATCGGTGCCTCCACGTCGATGACAGCGGCCATGGACGGCCCCCCGTCGCCCCTGCACCCTACAAAGCCCCCTAGGGTTTCCCCCTAGAGGTCCTACCCTTCTCCCTCCTCTCTCCATCGCCCACCGCCGCCAATTCATCCATCTCCCCCACCCGAGCCCTCTCTCTGTATCTCTGAAAACCGAAGGCGACCACCTCTTCTCTCCGGTGATCGCCGGCAACGAGGGCATCCTCCGCGCAAACCAACGCCGGGAATTGGTTCCCCTCGCAGCCGGCTACCTCCTCGACACCGCAGCTGCCGCCGGGAGCCACTACGTCGTCCGCGCCGTCGGGAGTTGGTCGCAGCTGCCCACTGCTGTTTCTCTGTCGGGTTCATCTGCGTCCGCGGTCGCCTGCTCCTCCTCGCCTCCCTCGCTCGGTGAGCGCTACCCCTCCTCCCTCATCTCCCTTCCCTCCTTCCCCACGGCACCACGCGCCAGCATCGCTCCTCCTCTCCGGCGAGCGCAGCCAAGGTCGCTGCCATCGCTGACGTTTGATCCATGTCGTACCTGTTCGATTCAGTTACTTTCAGAAACATGCAGCGAGCCACAACACATACCCCCTGCACTCCCCCCTCTGTCACCAACTCGAGCAGTAGCCCATCTGGTTCAGGTCCCCTTGCGCAGCCAGGAGGTGGGGGGATCGAATCCCACCTCCCACCAATAAACCACCTTTTATTTTTTTTGCAATGTTTTGGTACAGGAACTTCCAGCAAATCACACATAGGCCCCTGGTAATTAATCATAGCCCCTGCAAATTATTTTCTAAGTCCCCGTTTCACTAAAAAGGCAGATTTGCACTATATCTTGTAAATTGCATAAGAAAATCATTGTAACTCCAAATTTAACTTTTTAAATATGTTTTCTGTCCCAAATTAAATGTTCTTTCCAAATATAAAATTTGTTTACTGTTTTGAATATTTTAAATTGGTGCAAAATTTTGAAAACTTGTCAAATTCACTTAAACTTGCAAAATTCATAACTTGTTCATAAAAATTCCAAATTCCACAAACTAAATATGTTTTCCAATCAACTTTTCATGTCCTTTCCAAATATAAATTTTTTTTTCTGTTTTAAATAATTTAAATTCCTGAAAACAACTGTTTCTTAATTATTGCATTTAAAATTGCCAAAATAATAACTTGCTCATTTTAAATCCAATTTCCACAAATAAAATATGTTTTCCATGCTAAATTAAACCACCTTTTCAAATATAAACTTTGTTTTCTGTTTTGAATAATTACAATTGGTTAAAAAATTTAAACCTTGTTTAATTCATTTAAAATTGGTAATTTCATAACTTGATCAAAACAAATTCTTTTGGGACATATAAAATATGTTTTCCAACCCTAAAAGTATAAACTTTTCAAATATGAATTTGGTTTAATGCTTTGAACAAATAAAAATTCAAATAAGTTCATGTTTGAATTAAATTTATTTAATTCTTGCTTAAACTTGTTTAATTCATAAATAATTTATTTGAAATCCTTTTTCAACAAGTGAAACATGTATTCCAACTAAAATCTTGTTTTCTTTTCAAATATAACCTTTGATATCTATTTTGAACAATTAAAATTGGTGAAAACAACAAATGCTTGTGTGACACCCTTAAGTAACCAAAATTCCAAAACTTAATCAATGAATTTCTAAACTTGGTAACCCCTATTTCCAATTGCTTCTATTGTTGTTATTTTGTTGTTATCATCATCCATGCATCATGCTAATCCACTTTCATATGATGAGTAGTTGTAAAACAATTAATTCAACCATAATTCATGGGCTTTCCATATGCAATCCCAAATTGCATGTGGGTCCATTTAATCATGTTGTTATCTTGTCAACTAGTTTATTTCTATGCATCAATTAAATGGTCATGCATCATCCCATGTTTGTGCACTATGCCATGATATTGATTGTTTATCTCGCTGCATTGTTTGTTTGCTTCTTCTCGGATAAACGACGACGTTGAGACCGACGATCCTTACGACATCCCTTCTAAGGATTTAGCTCAGTACCAGGCTACTGGGTTTTGCAGGCAAGTTATCACTCACATGAACCATCGTGTTCCTTTCAACATTGGATACCGATACTTTCCGTTGTCTATTCTGCTAGCCCTATGAATAGTTGTTTCTGTTACGAACCTATCACATGTATCCTTTAGCCCTGATATTGCCTCACCTCCATACCTATAACCATTGCTTGTTGCCCGTGTCTTACTAGCATGCTTAGGTTGTTTTGCTCGAGTCTGTTACCCGTTACTTTCTGTTGCTATTTCTATTACGTTCTGGGGGCTCGTTGTTTAATCAATCAATCATGCTAATGTTATTGTTAAATAATAATTTGATGATAAGGCACCGGCAGGAGGCCCAGGGTGGTTTTGAGGCCTGCTAGTGTCGACCCTAATAGGAAAAGGGTCTTGTCTACTGATCCATGATGAGTGCACTAACCGCATGTGGGAAGCGAGTATGGGCGCCCCCCTCAATTTGATTCGATTCGCATCTCGTCCAAATCGCCACACGTAGTTCGGGCTTTCCATTTGCTGCATGCATGATCTTGCGAGCCCTTGGATCCCGGGTGGAACTTTTGTAGTCGGCATTTAGGGCGGCGTGGTCTTCCAGTGCTATGAGGGTCCCCTTTTCTTCGTGGGGCTCGATTAGCCGCACACGCACAGCACGTGGTGCTTTGGGCTTGATGCGAAGAAGAGTTGAGTTGTGTTGAATGCCCCGCTTGGTGGGAGGCATCCCATCTGGCGGGTTATTCATACGTGTACGGCCAAATTGGTGCAACCCTGCAGGGATAAATCTTCTCGAGAAGCCGTGTTTTCCGCGGTTATGGATTACTTGGTGAAAGTACTGGCTAACAAGTACTCAGGACAACTTAAACCTAATGATTAACAACCTTTCACCCAATGATTAATAACTTGACTAGTAATAGGTTGATGACACAATAACTTGATTCACCTTTATTACAACTGTGTGAGTTATCCTCGGATTGCTTCTTTGGATAAGGGGCGAGATCCAGGATGGGTTTGCTTGAAGTTATCTTTCAGTTGGTTACAATACTCGATCTTATCTCCTTTCTGTTAGCCGGAAGTGGTAGAATCTCTGTAGTTGGTTAGAGCAGCCAGTTGCAGCATCTTTATATCCCCTTTCCTTCCGTTGAACCCAAAGCATCTGTGCTTGGTGTTGACGGGTTACACTTTGGTGAATTGTGAGTCTTGCTTGCCAGTACGTTTATGTACTGACCCCTTTGGGGCTGTGGTTTCCGCAGACCGACGTTTCCGAGGATCTACATGGTGGCTACTACGTGGAGTATGACGAGACTGCTGACGAGTAGATAGCGGACCCGGGCAGGATCCGAGACTTCGTGGATGGGCTCCGTCTTTTCGTTTCCGGCCTCTTAGGCCTATTTGGATCTTGTCTGTACTGAGACATTTTGAATGCTTCCGCTATAATGTAATGATGTATTGTTGGGACATGTGTCCTCTGAATGATTGTATTTGCTATCTCTGCTCTAATGAGAGCCATTTGCAACTTATTTCGATCTTTTGTGTCGTAGAGATCTGTTGTGGTATCCATTGTTAAACGCCGTTGACGTACCATGTGTGTATGGTTTGAAGTACGTCAATGGAAGTATCCTGATTTCTATGGGATAGTTTACGTCGACGCTGAACAGATAGGGGTTGGTTGTCACACATACGTGTGTTGGCCTACTCGTAAGAGGACGCGGGTGCCGGTAAGCCCCGTAATCCAATCTACTACTGTTCAACGGAACGGCGAGTATCCTTTAGAAGTCCGGGTGCGACAAATGGTATCAGAGCCTGTCTGCCTGTAGGATCCCTTTTTACTGGTCGCAGTTGAGTCTAGAAACTATTTTGTAGCTATATAGGAAAAATGAAACGTGAGAGTAGGAATTCTGTTCTTTTTCTTCTTTTCCCCACCCTCCCTCCCTTTTTCTGGTAACGAAGTGTAACGTTGTTTTCCCTTCTCATCTAAACTTTCAAGTTAGGATTTCACGAATTCTGGTTTCTCTAGGATGGTTATGTCTACTAGTCCATAGGAATGGAGGTGGTTGTGACATGATTTATCATGTTGCCTACTCACGATTGAGAACAGAGGCGTGTAAGCCCCGGAAGCAGATCCTCTATTCCTTAAGCAGTAGATATTGATCCTTTAGAAGCCCGGATGGGTTTTCCGTAGTACATCAGGAGTGTTTTGTTCTCGTTTTTCCCGGTGTTGCTTCGTTATCCTGTTCTTCTCAACATCCTTTTCGTCCGTTGAAATCTTGTTGTTGTTTTCCATTTCAGTTCTTCTACCGGCGTCTAATCAAAACTTCCCAAATATCAAGTCTATCTGGCCAGAAAGGTTGTTGTTGTTGTTGTTGATTCCAGGCTATGAGAGCTGGCATTCCTATCACCTGGGGTTGTTTCGATGAAGCATTCCTGAATCACCACATTCCAGATAGTCTATCCTCCAAATGAATCAAATTCTATTCAGCTCTACACCCTCGATACAAAACCTCTCCCTTTACTTGAAAATGTTCCGGTGGTTTCCAAATTCCCTGACGTCTTTCCAAAAGAGTTTCCGGGAATGCCTATCGTTTTGAACTTCCAGAAAAGCTATCCAAGGTGCACGATGTGTTTCACGTGTCACAGCTCAAGAGGATCTTCGCAAGAAGTTTCCGGACCTTTTCTTTTCTCAGTAGGAATCTCGGGGCGTGATTCCTTCAAGGGGGGGCGTTTTGTAACATCCCAAGTCTGAAAAATAGCCTTTAGAATGTTTTGCTCTCTGTTATTTTATGTTTTGCATCATGGCATCATGTTGATTGCATTTGTTTTGTTTGTTTTCCAACTGTTTTCAGTTGTTTTCCTTTGTTTTCTATTTGAATTTCAAACCAAAATTCAAACCTTTTGTTTCATCCTTGTGATGTTACAATTTCCAAAATGTTATTTCAAATAATAACAACCAATTTGTTCCATTTTATTCCATGTTTGATCAACTAATAAAATGGTGCTTTTATTTCCATTAATTAATTTTCCAACTTGGTTTCAAATTCAAGCAATCATCAACAGCACTTAATTTGAAAGTTATAAAAGTACCAAACTATTGACAATCACCTTGTTCTATGTTAATCAATAGGGGTCACCCTAAATAAAACATTGTTTTCATTAATAATTCATTAATTAACAAGTTATTCAAATTCCCATCAAAAAACCTTCAAACAGCACCATTTTTCAAATTATGAAATTACCCAAAACAAAATACACTCTTTTGTTTCCAATTAAAGTTATTTGGTTCACCTTATTAAATTGTTGGTTTCAAGATTAATAAAATAATTATCAAATGCTTCCAAAACTAAACCAATTTACAAACAGCTCTGGAATTTTGAAATCTTGAAAATTAAAATGGCCCAATGGTGGCTAACACACTAAGTAGCCTACCCAAAATTTTCTGGAATTTTTGGCAAACCCCAAAGCATCTATTTCTTCCATTTTTGTTTTGCTACAAAAAAAAAACAGAAAGCCAAAAATATAAAAAGAAAACGGTTCAAGGTGGGGGAAGAAAACGCAGCCCACCAGCCCACCACACCCCAGGGCCTGCTTACCGTTTCGTTCATCATCTTCCTGGAGTACGGCAGGAGATCGGTGCCTCCACGTCGATGACAGCGGCCATGGACGGCCCCCCGTCGCACCTGCACCCTACAAAGCCCCCTAGGGTTTCCCCCTAGAGGCCCTACCCTTCTCCCTCCTCTCTCCATCGCCCACCGCCGCCAATTCATCCATCTCCCCCACCCGAGCCCTCTCTCTGTATCTCTGAAAACCGAAGGCGACCACCTCTTCTCTCCGGTGATCGCCGGCGACGAGGGCATCCTCCGCGCAAACCAACGCCGGGAATTGGTTCCCCTCGCAGCCGGCTACCTCCTCGACACCGCAGCTGCCGCCGGGAGCCACTACGTCGTCCGCGCCGTCGGGAGTTGGTCGCAGCTGCCCACTGCTGTTTCTCTGTCGGGTTCATCTGCGTCCGCGGTCGCCTGCTCCTCCTCGCCTCCCTCGCTCGGTGAGCGCTACCCCTCCTCCCTCATCTCCCTTCCCTCCTTCCCCACGGCACCACGCGCCAGCATCGCTCCTCCTCTCCGGCGAGCGCAGCCAAGGTCGCTGCCATCGCTGACGTTTGATCCATGTCGTACCTGTTCGATTCAGTTACTTTCAGAAACATGCAGCGAGCCACAACACATACCCCCTGCACTCCCCCCTCTGTCACCAACTCGAGCAGTAGCCCATCTGGTTCAGGTTCCCTTGCGCAGCCAGGAGGTGGGGGGATCGAATCCCACCTCCCACCAATAAACCACCTTTTATTTTTTTTGCAATGTTTTGGTACAGGAACTTCCAGCAAATCACACATAGGCCCCTGGTAATTAATCATAGCCCCTGCAAATTATTTTCTAAGTCCCTGTTTCACTAAAAATGGCAGATTTGCACTATATCTTGTAAATTGCATAAGAAAATCATTGTAACTCCAAATTTAACTTTTTAAATATGTTTTCTGTCCCAAATTAAATGTTCTTTCCAAATATAAAATTTGTTTACTGTTTTGAATATTTTAAATTGGTGCAAAATTTGAAAACTTGTCAAATTCACTTAAACTTGCAAAATTCATAACTTGTTCATAAAAATTCCAAATTCCACAAACTAAATATGTTTTCCAATCAACTTTTCATGTCCTTTCCAAATATAAATTTTGTTTGCTGTTTTGAATAATTTAAATTGCTGAAAACAACTGTTTCTTAATTATTGCATTTAAAATTGCCAAAATAATAACTTGCTCATTTTAAATCCAATTTCCACAAATAAAATATGTTTTCCATGCTAAATTAAACCACCTTTTCAAATATAAACTTTGTTTTCTGTTTTGAATAATTACAATTGGTTAAAAAATTTAAACCTTGTTTAATTCATTTAAAATTGGTAATTTCATAACTTGATCAAAACAAATTCTTTTGGGACATATAAAATATGTTTTCCAACCCTAAAAGTATAAACTTTTCAAATATGAATTTGGTTTAATGCTTTGAACAAATAAAAATTCAAATAAGTTCATGTTTGAATTAAATTTATTTAATTCTTGCTTAAACTTGTTTAATTCATAAATAATTTATTTGAAATCCTTTTTCAACAAGTGAAACATGTATTCAAACTAAAATCTTGTTTTCTTTTCAAATATAACCTTTGATATCTATTTTGAACAATTAAAATTGGTGAAAACAACAAATGCTTGTGTGACACCCTTAAGTAACCAAAATTCCAAAACTTAATCAATGAATTTCTAAACTTGGTAACCCCTATTTCCAATTGCTTCTATTGTTGTTATTTTGTTGTTATCATCATCCATGCATCATGCTAATCCACTTTCATATGATGAGTAGTTGTAAAACAATTAATTCAACCATAATTCATGGGCTTTCCATATGCAATCCCAAATTGCATGTGGGTCCATTTAATCATGTTGTTATCTTGTCAACTAGTTTATTTCTATGCATCAATTAAATGGTCATGAATCATCCCATGTTTGTGCACTATGCCATGATATTGATTGTTTATCTCGCTGCATTGTTTGTTTGCTTCTTCTCGGATAAACGACGACGTTGAGACCGACGATCCTTACGACATCCCTTCTAAGGATTTAGCTCAGTACCAGGCTACTGGGTTTTGCAGGCAAGTTATCACTCACATGAACCATCGTGTTCCTTTCAACATTGGATACCGATACTTTCCGTTGTCTATTCTGCTAGCCCTATGAATAGTTGTTTCTGTTACGAACCTATCACATGTATCCTTTAGCCCTAATATTGCCTCACCTCCATACCTATAACCATTGCTTGTTGCCCGTGTCTTACTAGCATGCTTAGGTTGTTTTGCTCGAGTCTGTTACCCGTTACTTTCTGTTGCTATTTCTATTACGTTCTGGGGGCTCGTTGTTTAATCAATCAATCATGCTAATGTTATTGTTAAATAATAATTTGATGATAAGGCACCGGCAGGAGGCCCAGGGTGGTTTTGAGGCCTGCTAGTGTCGACCCTAATAGGAAAAGGGTCTTGTCTACTGATCCATGATGAGCGCACTAACCGCATGTGGGAAGCGAGTATGGGCGCCCCCCTCAATTTGATTCGATTCGCATCTCGTCCAAATCCCTACACGTAGTTCGGGCTTTCCATTTGCTGCATGCATGATCTTGCGAGCCCTTGGATCCCGGGTGGAACTTTTGTAGTCGGCATTTAGGGCGGCGTGGTCTTCCAGTGCTATGAGGGTCCCCTTTTCTTCGTGGGACTCGATTAGCCGCGCACGCACAGCACGTGGTGCTTTGGGCTTGATGCGAAGAAGAGTTGAGTTGTGTTGAGTGCCCCGCTTGGTGGGAGGCATCCCATCTGGCGGGTTATTCATACGTGTACGGCCAAATTGGTGCAACCCTGCAGGGATAAATCTTCTCGAGAAGCCGTGTTTTCCGCGGTTATGGATTACTTGGTGAAAGTACTGGCTAACAAGTACTCAGGACAACTTAAACCTAATGATTAACAACCTTTCACCCAATGATTAATAACTTGACTAGTAATAGGTTGATGACACAATAACTTGATTCACCTTTATTACAACTGTGTGAGTTATCCTCGGATTGCTTCTTTGGATAAGGGGCGAGATCCAGGATGGGTTTGCTTGAAGTTATCTTTCAATTGGTTACAATACTCGATCTTATCTCCTTTCTGTTAGCCGGAAGTGGTAGAATCTCTGTAGTTGGTTAGAGCAGCCAGTTGCAGCATCTTTATATCCCCTTTCCTTCCGTTGAACCCAAAGCATCTGTGCTTGGTGTTGACGGGTTACACTTTGGTGAATTGTGAGTCTTGCTTGCCAGTACGTTTATGTACTGACCCCTTTGGGGCTGTGGTTTCCGCAGACCGACGTTTCCGAGGATCTACATGGTGGCTACTACGTGGAGTATGACGAGACTGCTGACGAGTAGATAGCGGACCCGGGCAGGATCCGAGACTTCGTGGATGGGCTCCGTCTTTTCGTTTCCGGCCTCTTAGGCCTATTTGGATCTTGTCTGTACTCAGACATTTTGAATGCTTCCGCTGTAATGTAATGATGTATTGTTGGGACATGTGTCCTCTGAATGATTGTATTTGCTATCTCTGCTCTAATGAGAGCCATTTGCAACTTATTTCGATCTTTTGTGTCGTAGAGATCTGTTGTGATATCCATTGTTAAACGCCGTTGACGTACCATGTGTGTATGGTTTGAAGTACGTCAATGGAAGTATCCTGATTTCTATGGGATAGTTTACGTCGACGCTGAACAGATAGGGGTTGGCTGTCACACATACGTGTGTTGGCCTACTCGTAAGAGGACACGGGTGCCGGTAAGCCCCGTAATCCAATCTACTACTGTTCAACGGAACGGCGAGTATCCTTTAGAAGTCCGGGTGCGACAGATCACTTGTAGTAGGTTGATTACATTGTGCAAGAGTGTGTAGTTGAGAATATCCACAGGGATTGAAAGCTGTTGCATTGGCAATCAGGTATCATCCAGGAGAGATCTTAGTGAACCACTAGTTATCATATCAATTTGTATTGGTCTTTTAGAAGATCGGGCCACCCCATATCATCTTGGTATCAGAGCTTTCCAGGTTGCCTCTTTGAGCAATTTCGTTTTCATTCGTTTTTAGATTGTTTTCTTCCTATCCGGAAAAAGCCACACAAAAAGAGAGATTGGAGATTTTTCCATAAACTAGATCAACACCAATTTGCTTCTTCTTTTACTGTTTTCTGTTGATTTTGTGTCCCTGTTTTTCTTTTTGTGTCTTTGAGTTTCTAGGTTTAGGTTTCTAGTTCATCTTTTTTGAGTTCTATCTTATTTCTATTCAGATCTATACCGGAAAAAGGCACACCAAAAATATCTTGCAGTTGCAAGAACATTGGAGATTGGATCTATTGCTCTTAGGAAAACAACCATAGCCCTTGCAAAATTTGCTTGATGGCATTGTTCCTAAGCAATATCTATTTCTATTCCGAGATTGGAGATTGTTCCTAGTTGGTTCGGTTTTCATATACCCTGCCAAGAAAAAAAACTTCTTCAAATTCCATACGGAATATTACTCCTAATCAGATCCGAGTTGGACTCCTGCCCGACACAAAAACAGGAGAATTCCTGCCGTGAGAACAAGTGCTGATGTAGGCAAATATTTGGGTTGTTTTTCTTAGTTTTCTCCCCGTGTTCTTTAGGATTTCGTTGCTGATATTTGTGAACCATAGCCATGGCCATTCTACATCACAAATACTAGGAACTTTCCTATAAGACTGGCATATTTTGTGCTCATCAGGCTGCTCAATCGATTTTTACATCGTGCTGTTTTTCGGGAAAAAAATTCTCCGCGGTGCGACATATTGTGGCCAAAAAGATAAAAAGGAAAAAAAATCAAAGAGAAAAAGAGGCCTCAAAAGTACTGATCATTGCCACAAGTTTGGAGCTATTTTACGGCTGTCTGCACAACTATTTTGAGCAATCTTGTGCCTTATTTCCATTGAGCTTTTGCTAGTGTCTTTCGAGTGCTTGCAACAAATTCTACCATATAGTTGCTCGCCACATTTGTCTCCGAAAGAGTGTGTGTTTCCTGATCAATTTTTATATTACATTGGAAAGTTCTTGGAGTTGCTTTTTGGTGTTGTTAGGTATCCCAACCAAGCCCCACCATATATCCTGATTATTGTCTTGTGATAACTGAGATCCCTGATATTCTCTTCTCACACTTGGTACATATAGCTGCCACTATTTGTTGGTGAAGTATTTTTCTATTCACTCTGGAGAAGTGAGATACACCATTATCTTGCTGGATTGAGTGACTTGAGAGAAACAAACACGCACCTATACTTGTTTTGTTTTCACTAACATAATGGATTCTACTAGTACCGCTGATGTGCAGGAAAAGAAGAAACCAGAGGATTTGGTGTAATGGAATAAGTATGAGGCACTAAGAGATACCATGTACAAGAGAATAGCTACAGAAATAGACAAAAATGATGATTCATTGAGGCAAGAACTAAACACTCTAGATCTGAAGATAGAAGCTGCTTCTACTCAAGAATCTGTTGATGTGCTCCAAGAATCTGTGACAAATTTAACAAGACAGATTGCTAATTTAGCCACTCTAGTAGAACAAAGAGCTCCTAATGCTGGTGCACACCTGCATGAGGAGAATAATCTTGATAATGGCCAAGGCAATGCTGGTCATGGCCGTGGAGGAAATGCTTTTGCTCGAAGAGTTCAAGCCCCAGAAAACAATAGGGAAGATGATGGTTTGGGAAAACCTAAATTTTCTATCCCTCCTTTCACATTTGATCATGATGATGTGGAAGAATATTTGTTATGGGAGCTGAAAATAGAGAAGCTATGGAGATTGCATGATTATACTGAGGATAGAAAAATAAAACTTGCATCTTCTGTGTTTGATGGCTATGCTCTTTTGTGGTGGCATAATATCACCCAATTGAGAGCAGAAGTAGGTGATCCAGAAATTGTTACTTGGAGAACTATGAAGAAAGTAATGAGGGACAGATTTGTACCCAAGAATTATATTAGAACACTATATGATAAACTCCAACAGTTAAAGCAAGGCTCATTGTCAGTTGATGCTTACTATAGGGAGATGGAGCTGATTCTCTAAAGAGCTCGAGTTAGAGAGGAGCCAGAACACACTATGCAACGTTTTCTCTCAGGGTTGCAATTTAAAATAAAGAGCATTGTGAGGCATCTCCAATATAATGACATGAATGAGTTGTTACATCATGCTAGGGAAGCTGAAGCACAATTGGTCGAGGAGGCTAAGATGAGTGCTAGAAGGAGTTTTGCTCCTAGAAATTCTTCTTTTTCATCACCATCAGCACAAGGGTCTCAATTTCGTGGTGCACCACCCTCCAAACCTAAGACTAGCACTTCTAATAGCAAGAAAACATCCCAACCAGCTGCAAGTGCAAGTAGTTCTACCATGTCCACAACAAGAAATAGAGATATGAGCTGTCACACATGTGGAGGAAAAGGCCATTTCAAGAGAGATTGTCCTAATAAAAAGATCATGCTTGTTAATGAGGATAATGAATATGAAACTGTTGATGATGCTGATCCAGATGAGGAGGATAATTATGATCTAGGTGGTCCAGTTGATGCATATGCTACGCATTATCCCACTATTGTTTGCACACAAAAATCTATGGCTTTGAGTGTTACACCAAGTCCAGAAAGCAGAGATGTAATTTGTTCCAAACTAAAGCTACTGTAGGCCCTCAAATGGCTTGCAAAGTTATTATTGATGGAGGAAGTTGCAGAAACTTAGCATACAAAGATTTATGTGCAAAGCTAAAGTTGAAATATATCCCACACCCTCATCCTTATTACATTCAATGGTTAAGTGATAAAGGAGAAATGAAGGTGAGCTACATGGTGAGAGTTGAATTTCAAATTGGACCATACACAAACACTATTGAGTGTGATGTGGTACCAATGTCTGTTTGTCACATGTTGCTGGGAAGACCATGGCAGTTTGACAGGAATGCTATTCACAATGGAAGAGCAAATACATACCAGTTTAATTGGCATGGGAAGGACATCATTATGAGGCCTATGACACCACAACAAATTGTAAATGAATCTCGTCAAAAAACAGAAGTGAATTTAGAAACTGAGAGTGAGAGAGATGAGATGAGAGGAAACAAAAATACTGTGAGTGATAATAGCAAAGCCAAGCTGAGTGGTAAAAATAAAAGTGAGGGAGTGAGCCTATTATGCATGTTAGCCACCAAAGATGACTTGAGAGAGTTTAGTGAGGATCCTAGTTTAGTACCTATAGTGCTCATGCACAAGGGAGAAATTTTGGTTTCTAACGACATGACCCCTCTCTCTATTGGTGTTTCTAATGTGTTGCAGGAATTTGATGACGTGTTTCCAGAGGAGGTACCAGCAGGGTTGCCACCATTGCGTGGCATAGAATACCAAATTGACTTAATACCTGGAGCCACATTACCAAACCGAGCCCCTTACAGGACTAATCCCCAGGAGACGAAGGAAATTCAGAAACAAGTGCAAGAGCTCCTTGATAAAGGGTATATTCGCATCAGTCTTAGTCCTTGTGTTGTTCCTGTGATTTTGGTTCCTAAGAAAGATGGTACATGGCGGATGTGCGTAGATTGTAGAGCAATAAACAACATCACTATTCGTTATCGTCATCCTATTCCAAGATTGGAAGATATGCTAGATGAATTAAGTGGTGCTGCTGTTTTCTCTAAGATTGATTTGCGTAGTGGTTATCATCAAATTAGGATGAAAGAGGGGGATGAGTGGAAAACAACCTTTAAGACAAAATTTGGTTTATATGAATGGTTAGTGATGCCTTTTGGTTTAACCAATGCACCTAGTACTTTCATGAGACTTATGAACCATGTTTTGAGAAACTTTATTGGCAAATTTGTGGTAGTCTATTTTGATGATATTCTCATATATAGCCACAATGAAACTGAACATATTGATCATATTAGACAAGTCTTGCATGTGCTAAGAGAAAAAAAAATATTTGGTAATCTTGAGAAGTGCACTTTTTGCAAAGATAAGGTCATATTTCTGGGATATGTTGTTTCTAAACATGGGATTGAGGTAGATGATTCGAAAATAGAAGCTATAAGAAATTGGCCTACCCCCATGAATGTGAGTCAAGTGCGTATTTTTAATGGTCTTGCTGGTTTTTATAGAAGATTTGTTAGAGCTTTTAGTACCATTGCTACACCTTTGAATGATTTGACTAAGAAAGGAGTTGATTTCGAATGGGGTGTTGCTCAAGATATGGCATTTGATGAGCTAAAAAATTAATTGATTTCTGCACCATTGTTGATGCTTCCAAATTTCAATGAACAATTTGAGATTGAATGTGATGCCAGTGGCATTGGAATTGGAGTACTTATGCAAGAAAAGAAACCTATTGCTTATTTTTCTGAGAAATTGCATGGTGCAGAATTGAATTATTCTGTCTAGGATAAAGAGTTGTATGCGCTTGTTAGAGTTCTTGAGGTTTGGAAACATTATTTGTGGCCAAAAGAATTTATCATACATTCTGATCATGAGGCATTAAAGTTTCTGAAGAGCCAATCTAATCTTAATAAGATACATGCTAAATGGGTAGATTTGATTGAGTCTTTCCCATATATTATCAAGTATAAGAAAGGATTGGACAATGTGGTTGCTGATGCACTATCTAGAAAGAACATGCTTCTTACCAAACTAGATGTGCAAATTCCTGGTTTAGAGAGTCTATGTGAATTATATGCAAATGATACTGAGTTTTCTATGCCTTTTGCTAAATGTACTAGTGTAAAAGCATGGGATAAATATCATTTTCATGATGGCTTTCTGTTTAGAGCTAACAAATTATGTGTTCCCGAGTGTTCTTTGTGTTTGCTGTTGTTGCAGGAATCTTATAGTGGAGGATTGATGGGACACTTTGGACGGGAGAAAACATTACTCATGTTAGCTGATAACTTCTATTACGCACATATTAGGCAAGATGTCTATAGATTTGTGCAGCGTTGCATCACTTGCAACAAAGCAAAGTCAAAATTAAAACATCATGGGTTGTATACCCCTCTTCCTGCACCTACTACACCATGGGAGGATATTAGTATGGATTTTGTGCTAGGATTACCAAGAACCAAGAGGGGACACGATTCAATATTTGTGGTAGTGGATAGATTTTCCAAGATGTCACACTTTATTGCATGCCACAAAAGCGACGATGCGTCGCATATTGCTAATCTGTTTTTTCTGGGACATAATGAGATTACATGGAGTACCCAAGACTATTGATTCTGATCGAGACGTGAAGTTCATGAGCTATTTCTGGAAGACACTTTGGGGGAAGCTGGGGACAAAGTTGTTGTTTTCAACTACATGTCACCCCCAAACTGATGGACAAACGGAGATGGTGGATCGCACATTATCACAATTGTTGTGCACCATGATCAAGAAGAACATGCGAGAGTGGGATGAGTGTTTGCCTCATGTTGAGTTCGCTTATAACAGGGTTGTACACTCCACTACTCAGCTATGCCCGTTTGAGGTGGTGTATGGTTTCAAACCCATTACTCCACTAGATATGATGTCGCTTCCCATATATGAGAGAGTTAACATGGAGGCTTCAAAGCGTGATGATTTTGTAGAGAAGATACATGAGAAGACCAAGATGGCTATAGAGAAGAAGGGACAACATGTGGCTGAACGCATGAACAAGAAAAGGAAGGAGATGATATTTCGGGCTGGTGATTTGGTTTGGGTGCATTTCCCCAAGGATAGATTCCCAAAATTACGCAAGTCCAAGTTGATGCCACGAGCAGCTGGTCCATACAAAGTTCTTGGTCGAATCAATGATAATGCATACATGATCGATCTTCCAGCTGAGGAGTTTGGTGTTAGCAATTCCTTCAATGTTGCTGATTTGACACCATATTACGGAGATGACCTTGTGCGTCGAGGTCGACGCCTTTTCAAGAGGGGGAGGATGATGAGGACATCCCTAGCTCTTCACCAACGAACACACATGATAATGTTCATGCTCAAGATAACACTAATGGAGTGAGACTTGGACCTATGACAAGATCAAGAACCAAGTTATTAGAACAACAGGTGAACTCACTCTTAATAGAATTTGATGTTTGTGATCATGTGAATTTTATACTGCCTAAGTCTGTGCATTTATGTATGATCAGGGTTGTTGATAACACAAACATGAATGTAGAGGAGCATCAAGAGGAGCTGGAAAACAACAAGAACAAGCTGGAAAACAAGAAGTACATGCTGGAAAACAAGAATGAGCAGGTGGAAAACAGAAGCCACAAGCTGGAAAACAAGTTAGAGCCGCTGGAAAACAAGGGATAAATGGATGGGAAACATCAAGGGGGCGCCCCACACCTTGTGGATGCGCCATAGAAAGAGTCCTGGTAGTTTAGGAGAAGTGGACCTGCGAGTCCTTATTTTATAGGAGTCTTCTTTTAAATTTCGGATTGTAATAAAAGGGGGGATAGAGTCCCATCCAAACACAACTAGGGGGTGCGTCACACCTCTTTGGCCGCACCCCAACCCCTCATAAATAGCCGGCCCTTGCACCCAAAATAGGTTAGACTATGTTTTAGACAATTTCCCTTACACCTCTGATTGTATTGCTTCTTTAAGCTTTCATCTTGAAGTAAAGATCCGTTGCAAATTCTGCGTGTTATCATCTATTCCATTGGGAATTAGAAGGTACAAGACCACTTGTAGTCGGTTGATTACATTGTGCAAGAGTGTGTAGTTGAGAATATCCACATGGATTGAAAGCTGTTGCATTGGCAATCAGGTATCATCGAGGAGAGATCTCTGTGAACCACTAGTTATCATATCAATTTGTGTTGCTCTTTGAGAAGATCGGGCCACCCCATATCAGGTTACTTCTTTGTTATTTCTTAACATCTGTCTAGGTGTATGGCGCTCAGCAAGAATGAGTTTGCGTCTTCGGCTCAGTCCGCCAAGCAGAAAGGAGTCGACAAGGAACCTGCCAAGGCTTCGAGTCCGTCCCTGAGGGCTCGGAGTCCTTCTAAAGCACTGGGAGACTCCGAATACGTGCTTCCCAGCTTGGCGGGCGACCAGTCGAAAGATGCCGATGCGTCCACGAGAAACGAGGCTTTGGGCAGCTCACCTGATCCTTTGTCGACCCCGAATGGCAAGGTAACAAATTTTCCTTCGAGTAATTCTCTTTCCTTCGTCGGGTGCATGGTAGTGCTCCCGATGGGAGTAGCCCCCGAGTCTATTGGCGACTACTTATAGTCAGTTACAAACTCAAGTACTTGATGGTGCAGGAGCTTGCACTCGTTGGGAGACCCCAAGAGGAAGGTATTAAGAGCACAATAACAAGTTTCCCTTAGAAAGAAACCAAGGTTGAATCGACCAATAGGAGAAAGAAATAACTTCCGAAGGTTGATGCAGCTGATGTGGCAGGGCGCACTACCGGTTCAGTAGCAACGTGGAATCTACACAACACAATCAAATTACTTTGCCCCAACAAAGCAGTGAGGTTGTCAATCTCACCGGTTTTTCTTAAACAAAGGATTAGACGTATAGTGTGGAAAGTAGTATTTGTTTGTAGTAAATGAAAGAGAACAATGATTGGAGTAGTAAAACAGCGGTTGCAGTGGTTGTATATCAGTGTAAAGAAATGGACCGAGGTCCACAGTTCACTAGAGGTAGCTCCCCAAAAAATATAGATAACATGCTGGGTAAACAAATTATAGCTGGGCAATTGACAGATATAAAGGCTGCACTATAGTGCATATGCATGACATGATGTTTACTATGTGATTCATACGGGTATTACACCAAGATGCATAGACCAGTATCCAGCTGCATCTATGAATAATAATCCACCCTGAGAGTGTCATTCAAGTAAACTTTGGGTATTAATTTGCAGGCAACGGATAATTTCATTAAGCAAAGTGTGTAATGTAAACAATAAAATCATCCTTAGACAAAGCATTGTTGTTTTCTCCCTAATGGCAACAGCACATCCCCCACACGTTACGTTACTATCTCTCGAGCGTGAGTGAAAGGGAGGCATGAACCCACTATCGAGCATAAATACTCCCTCTTGGAGTTACAAGCATCAACTTAGCTAGAGCATCTACTAGTAACAGAGAGCATGCAAGATCATATATAACATACACTTGAAAGAACATGAAAGATTGATAATCACTGGACATATCATTCAATATTCATCAGATCCTAGCAAACACAACATGTAGCATTACAATAAGATGATCTTGATCATGTTAGGTAACTCACAAGATCTAAACATGAGGCATAAAGAGGAGAGAACAACCATCTAACTACTGCTATGGACCCGTAGTCCAGGGATGAACTACTCACACATCACTCTGGAGGCAGGCATGGCGATGAAGAGCCCTCTGGTGATGATTCCCCTCCTGGCAGGGTGCCAGGGAGAGCTCCAGAACCCTCACGAACTAGGGTTGACGATGACAGCGGCTACAGATCTTTTTGGTGGAAAAGGCTCGGGTATTTAGGGTTAACCCGAGGAGAGGTATAAATAGGCGAGAGGGAAACATTGTTGGGCGGCCAGGGGGCCAACACCACCCCGACGCGCGGCCAGAGGGAGGGCGCACCGCCCTATGGTGTGGGCCCCCTGAGGCCCCCTCAGGGTTTCCTCCGGACTCCGTGTACGTGACGACTTTCTAAGACTCTGGCTCTGTTTCGTCCAATTCCGAGAATATTTCTAGAACAACTTTTCTAAAACCAAAAACAGCAGAAAACAGGAACTGGCTCTGTGGCATCTTGTCAATAGCATAAAACTGACATAAAGTGTATAAGAAACATGTAGCATAGGGCATGAAAACAACATGGAACATCAGAAATTATGGATACGTTTGAGACGTATCAAGTATCCCCAAGCTTAGTTCCTACTCGTCCTCAAGTAGGTAAATGATAAAAAAAATACTAAGGTGACATGCTACTAACATAAACTTGATCATCATAAAGTAAAAGCATATGTACGCTGAGATCATAGTACTTTAAACACATGCATGATAGATACAATTTGAACAATAAAACTTAGCAATCACTTTGCATCATGAATAGTAACACAAATAAAGATCATCAATAATAATGCACTTGAAAGTTATGCGTTTGTTTCGAGCATAAAGAAAACATATCAAAGTGATATTTCGCTTGTCCTTAAGAGTGGGGAAAAACATAAATGCCAGGGAACCTTCAAAGTTAAAGTGGATGACTAGAACAAATAATTTGAGAGCAAGTAATAACACACCATGAATAAATGAATAATAATCTTTGGGACCGATGCACATTAAACTCAGAATGGCAACTACGCTCTCTCAACTGTGCATAAAGTTAGAAGGTGGAGACTCAACATAAAAGTAAAAGAAAGGCCCTTCGTAGAGGGAATCAGGGATTAACTCATGTGCTAGAGGTTTTTACTTTATTAAAAAGAGGTATTGCTTTTTTTTTGAGAGGTGTATGCTTATGTCAACGAATGGTAAACATAAAATACAGTACGTCACAAGCCAACTAGAATTCACAAGAGAGGATCCCATTGAAGGAGGCAACTGGTATAAAAGGTCATCCCTCTTTCTCTTTTGTTTACACAATTATGCTTTGACTGATAAATCAGGGGCAAAATTAGTGAAGAGAATTTAATAATAACCAATTTTGGGGATGGGCACCCTGCTGCCAGCTCTTGTATCAATTTTGATAAGCGGATGTGCCACTAGTCCAGTTGTGTAAAGTCCAATCAACAAGTGAGATACAGATTCTCTATTCACATCCTCGTGAGCTAAAACAGGGGCACAAAACAGGAATAATTTTGAAAGTTCTAAAGGTAGCACATGAGAAATTTACTTGGAGTGGCGGTTAAATACCACATGTAGGTAGGTATTGTGGACACATTTGGCAAAGTTTGTTTTTTGGGAGATGGATGCACGAGTAGAGCTCATACTCAGTACAGGTGAGGCTAGCAAAAGACTGGGAGCGACAAATCAAGAGAGCAATAATGGCCATAATCATGCATAGCGACAAAAACATTATTAATCAAAGCATAAATGGTATTACAAGTCAAAAACTAAATGATCATAGAGGATATAAGTGACTGGTTTGTAGTCATAAACATGGTGTAAGCATGCGCCCAGTCAACCAAATAAAGCATTCGAAGGAGAACAACACAAATTTATGCTTCCATGTGATAAAAACAACTCATGATTCTTTCAATGACACATTAAGCAATCTCAACTATTTGAGACAAGTCATGCTACAATAAAAACGACTAAGCATATAGTTAAAATAACATCTATCATCACATGAAAAAGTCTTGCCACAGTCTATACAAGCTTCTTTTTGCACCGTTATAAGCACAAAAATTGTATTACTGCTTTCGAACACAATCATTTTATATTAAACAAAAACTCTCCAAGAGAATTAGAAATGAAACAAGAGAGCACTAACATAACTCTAATAGAACTAATAGCTCTGAATAAGAGATGTATGAAAAACAGGAGCTAAAAGGATTTGCAGCAGCTAGAAGAAAAACTAAGAATACGACCATGGAGAAAACGAGTATTCATATGAAAAAGCGGAGCGTGTCTCTCTCCCACACAAAGAATGCTGGGTTCCAAACATATTTATTGCAGCAAAGAAAAAAAAAGAAAATGAAACGAAAAAAAACAAACATACGCTCCAAGTAAAGTGCATACGATGTGACCGAATAAAAATATAGTTTCACTAGAGTGACCTGATAAGTTGCTAATGAAGAAGGGGATGCCTTGGGCATCCCCAAGATTAGACGCTTGAGTCTTCTTAGAATTTGCTGGGATGAACCACGGGGGCATCCCCAAGTTTTGTCTTTTCACTCTTCTTGATCACATTATATCATCCTCTTCTCTTGACCCTTGAAAACTTCCTTCACACCAAACTCAATGTAATTCTCATTAGAGGGTTAGTGCACAATAAAAAATTCACATGTTCTCCTTGGACACAAGCATTATTAATACTTTTTAAACATTAGCTACAGCCACTGATGTTTTATGGAGAAGAAAAATCCACTCAACATAGTAAAAGACAGAATGCAAGTAAAAAGGTAGAATCCGTCAAAACCAGAACAGTCTGTAAAGGATAATTTTTTCGGGGCACTTACGTTGCTCCAATAGAAAACACAAAGTTAGAAAAAGTTTCGGAATTAGCTGAGTAATAAGCACAAACATTTTTAGGTCATTTTGATCTTTCTGTGAATTTACACAAATTTAACGGTGGACAACAGAAATCTGTTTCCTGCGCAGAAATCCAAATCTAGCCTGAACTTTCACTAGATACTTTACTTGGCACAACGAATGCGAAAAAATAAAGATACAAAGGAGTTTCTACATAAGTAAAAAATACCTTGACACAAAGAAAACAGAAGAAAATAAAGCAAAAATAAAACCATGGTTTATCTCCCGAGAAGTGATTTTCTTTAACGCCTTTTAGCTAGGCCCAAAAAACTAGAATCAAGTATTTTCAAGTGAAGAAGCATCCAAATTGTAAATTGTTCTTATAATAGAATTAAAAGGCAACTTCATTATCTTCCTAAGAAAGTGTTCCATACCTTTCTTGAGTGGTAATTGATATTTAATATTCCCCTCTTTCATATCAATAACAGCACCAACAGTTCTAAGATAAGGTCTTCCCAAAACAATAGGACAAGAAGCGTTGCATTCAATATTCATCACAATGAAATCAACGAGAACAAGGTTACTGTTAACAATAATAAGGACATCATCAACTCTCCCCAAAGGTATCTTTCTAAAATCATCAGCAAGACGAACATCCAAATAACAGTATTCCGAAGGAGGCAAATCAAGCATATCATAAAGTTTCTTAGGAATAACAGAGATACTTACACCAAGATCAAATAAAGCATTCAATCAAAATCATTCACCTTTATTTTAATGATGGGTTCCCAACCATCATCTAACTTCCTAGTGATTGAGGCTTCACATCTTAATTCTTCTCCTCTAATTTGCTTGAGAGCATTTGTAATATGTCTTGTGAAAGTCATATTCATAGCACTAGCATTAGGACAACAAGCACGCTTTTGTAGGAACACAATTACTTTAGATATATTGCAATAATTAAAGTCAAGATCATTTTTATCAAAGGTAATGGGACCATTGTCTCCCATATTTCAAAAAAAATCAGCACTTTTACCAGGAACTGTTTCAGTCGTTTCAGGCAATTTTAAACGTTTAACAACTAAAGTGGAAGTATTGCCAACATCAATTACTTTACCATTAATAGTAGAAGGTTTGCTAGCATGAGAAGCTTCAGTTTTACTACTGGTGGTAATGGTGCAAACATTAGCTATATTATTCTTTCTAGCTGCTTCATCTTCTCTCTCCCAGCTAGCATGCAATTCAGCTAACATCCTAACATTTATTATATATTAAAAGTACATGATGGGGTCACCAGAAAAAAGTTAAACCTTTAGAAAATCCCACAATAATCAGGAACATCCGGTCATTTATTTTATACAATGAAAATCTATAGCCATTAGATTAGATTTGACTGGAAATTGCTCACCATTGCCATTACAATAGGTTAATGTGTCTCCTAACAAAAAAACATAACTGTTAGCGTGTCTCTCTCATTATTACTTTTCCCTTTTCTCCACGTGGTCGCCACTGCCACACCATGGAGTCGTCGATGCATCGATCTTTGGTGCTTGGAATTAGCATATATTATGCACATATGCATACAGAATTAGCATATATGCATCCGTGCATGGGCCACCTCATATCCTGTCGTTTTCTAGAGTACTCCTTTTATGATTTGGAGAGCAACACCTTACACCTATTCACCGCTGTCATGGGGAACAATACATAAGACATTGCTGGAGGCAAGAACTACATCGGAGGTCACAGGGACAAATACGATCCTCGTCAGGAGTTTCTTCTGTGAGCGCAACTTCCACCGCTTAGCCTATCTACCGTCGGTTCCCATCAGTGCAATGCAACTTGGCTCCAGCCAAACCCTAGATGTTCGTGTCGTCTTTGTTCGAACAATTCTGCTAGCAGCCTACTACTTCATGGTTCCGACGCTCCTCCGTCTGTAGAGGACATCCACTGTCGTACTTTGCTTCTGCCGACGCTGTCCATCATCGAGCTTTGAATGTGGAACACAAATCCAGGTTGATCTTTAAGCAAAGATTCGTTCATACTTCCATCAATATTTTCGTCGGTAACAAATCTTAGTCCCTTCTTCTTAAAAGATCTACAAGATTTGTAATGGTAGTCTTTTGCGATTAGCACATTAATCTAAATTTATTGTCTCGGTCCCTTTAATACATACTCCATCGTGCCCAGTTTTGTTGATATGTTTTCTGCAGATGGACAAGGAGTTCCCAGTTTGGAGGAATGTTCACAAATATCACAGATTGTGTCAGCAAAAATCCAATTGTTTCTTCCAGTCTCACGATCACTGTATTACTTATGTTTACCTAACATCAAGGACATTCATATTCATGCACTTGCCCGTCAGTAGACATATTGATCATGTCATGGTACTAAGGCAGTCACATGTGGCTGCAGATAGTTCACGTTTGAGTCCATACATGCATCATTACATAGGAATTTTAGATAAATGTTTGAATCAATTTTGATCACGTGTTACTTGGATAGTGCTACAATCTACATGGAGTAGAGTTATCATTTTCATCAACTGTTGTTCCCTAGATTAATTATACTACTGTATTATGTAAAAAAGTAGTCTTGCAAATTATATTTGCTAGCTTGATAGGAAATCAGGGGCTTCTTGAGCAAGCAAAAACACTGACATAAGCAAATATGCCTAAATTGTCCTTGGAGTTGTGAGTCTTTTGCATGCCAGATGATTGACAAAGTAAATTGAGAAAGCAAAGACAACTTCCTTTCTTCCCTTCTCCTCTGTATATGCTAAGAGGTGAACAGTTATATATTCTGGTGTAAATTTCTTCTAGTTATCTGTTGTATATTGGTTTATGTTTATCGATGTGTGAACCCCTTCCTACCAAGTACTTGAGTGTTCATGAGTTTGACGTATTTGTATTAGTTCCGCAAAATAATATATTACGTCTTTGAATGATATACAAATTTCCTTTTTGCTATGTTCAGGTTTCCAACTCAGATTTTGTATTGTTTTTTATAACAAGGATGATCAATCAGACTAGGACTTCTAACCACTGATTTGATCTTACAGGGATGTAAGTATTTGCAGAGCTGCTATGTACAAATCTTTATTAGGCCTCGCAAGGTGTTTTTTGGGTCTTTAAACAATGATTTGACGAATAATTGTGCATATAAACAAAGTTCAAGCTTTTGTTTCTCAGTTTTTTCTAGCTTCTGGTGAGTTTAGTTTTTCTCTCCTTTATTTATATATCATATGAACTAGGTATTTTTGCTGGGTTTGTACTAAATATGTGATTAATGACATCAGCATAGAGCTTGATCATAGGAATGGTATACACTTGTTATAAGGAACATATGCACTTCTTTTATCTCATACGAAAATTCAGCAATTTTCTAATACTATTGCCATGCAAATAACTTGTGTGTAGCACTTGATTTTTACCTTTTCTCCTGCTATCTAAGATTAATTTTCATCTAACGATTAAGTCCCGTTAAGTTCTCAATGAAATTATTAGATCTATTGGCATACGTACAGCATATCTTTTGGTCACCATTTTTCATTCGTACATATTTTGTGATGCTAAAGTTTGCTTGCCATATGTGAGCTGCCCGATCTTTGTCAACTGAAGAAGTCTTAGTTGTTCAACTTTAGTTCACCATGAATATTGCATGTATGAGTACTACATACCTTTGCTTCAGAAAATGTTACGTCCTTACATTGTAGTTATATAAGATTGCTTAGATTGTAAAGCAAATCTCGATCATACTAAATTACTACACTTGATATGTATTGATAATATGAGTATACCTATCATGGCATGAATGTCCTCTTGATATAGTGTATACTAAACTATGAGATAAATATCCCAAATATTGGGGTTTAAAAAAATCAACTATAAAATTGCAGTAAGGGTGCTGCCAGCAATTTTGATAATTGACTAGAAGGAATTATGTGGAACTAAAAATGGAGGGAAGGTATTTATGGTTCAAATATATCTATTAAGATTAACTTTTGCATTTTGTATTTGTACAACGTCTAATTCTGCCTGCCCTATTTTACAATAGATATAGCAAAGCCATTTACAAATGCTCTTTGAAAATGACCAAACTTCAATTCATATTTCTGTCAAAAATTCTTTGTTTACTACTATCTAGACATGTGTGGTACATATATAAGCGTTCTGAGTTCATCTCGATCCCACTGAGTCATCAGGACACCATCTAATATTACACGTGCCCATCCTTTATATTGTCATCCTATATTCCGTTGGTCTGAAAGTGTGCATGATAGTGTTTGGGTGTGTCTAATAGTGATTTGTGCTTGGTGTCACACTTTCATTTCTTGCAGCCATAAGAAAACAAGCTAATGGGGCTCTTCCTGGAAACACATAGTGTTTCCCTACTTTCCAGCTGCTACTTACAACACATTATATTGCTCGAGCTTCGGAAAATGGAATCCTCTATTTGTCAGCTGAATATATCGGTAAATGATAAATGACGATGCTCGGGAAATATCTATGACAGAGGTTGATAGGAGGTAATTTTTATCAAGGATAAGTTGCGTCATACACAATTGCCTTTAAAAATTAAGTCAAATCCTCGAGTTACTTAATTTTCTAATGGTGGTTCGTTCCATCAATTGTAAATATTTCTTATAGATAATTTATACAAGCTATGAATCGTGGTATAGAGATAAGATAAAACCGTGGTTGTGTTGTTCACCAATAGGAGTTGGAGCTGCAAGTTTTTGCTTATACAACAACCCTCCTATGCTAGAAGTACAACTTTAATACTTATGGTACTGTCCCCTAAAGAAGGATGGAAATGCTTTGTCATTTAGGTTCTCTATTGCTAAACTTTATAAATAAAAGGCTAAAAAAGAATGACTTGCAGTTAAGCAAAAGAAAAGAGGCACATAAGTCACAAAATTTTAGGCATTTCAAAAACAAAACAAAAACACTGTGATGTGATCGAAAGTAACAAATTGTGCAGGTTCTACATCAAAACTATCCTTCTAATAAAGTAATAACATGCAAGTGTTCTGATAATCTAAATTTTTCCTTGGTGCTCTAGATTAGAAAATGCCTGCATATCGTAAGTATGAAGTGTAAGACCTAATCAATTGCCAAAGGGTTTAGATTGATCTCCTTCGGTTTCACTGGAACACATCCGAGAGATTGACACCATGTGGATACGTCTTCCACGGTCACTTGGTCATTTCACTAGTCACTTGTTCATTTCACTACATTATAATTAATGGTTACAATAATAACATAATATATGAGCACAATAACATATCAAATGCAGCCCGCGCATGTGCGCGGGCCACTTTGCTAGTTATCATCAATTCTAACTTGAATGGCATTAGTAGCAGCAAAAGGATTTTCATCTCTAATTTTACTTTTTGCAGCCATTCTATTGATTAAAGAAGATAGTGCTTCAGACATGGGTGAAATACAAGTTTCATCACGAGCAATTTTAACTTGCAAACCAAAAATTTCCCTATTTAAATTCTCAAGTTGATGACTAATATTTTTCAACATAACATATTGTTCCTCCACGGTCTTAGTAAATAATTTATTTTGCTCATATTCCTTTTGCATAAAGTCTTTAGTGACCTTTCAACTTCTGAAATTCTTTCATTAGACATTCCAGATCTATCATAAGAATAATTATTACCACTATTAGCAGGATATGGCCTATAATTGTTGCTACCAAAATTATTCCTATGAGCATTGTTGTTGAAATTATTATTTTTAATGAAGTTCACATCAACATGCTCTTCTTGAGCAACCAAAGAGGCTAAAGGAACATTTTTTGGATCAATAGGAGCACGGCCATTAACAAGTATATACATAATAGCATCAAGCCTATCACTCAAGGAAGTGGTTTCTTCAACAGAATTTACCTTCCTACCTGGTGGAGCTCTCTCAGTGTGGCATTCTGAATAATTTATCATCATATCATCAAGAAGCTTTGTTGAAGAGCCGAGAGTGATGGACATAAAGGTTGCTCCAGCAGCTGAATCCTCTTGAAGAAAAATTCAGACCTGCATAAGAGGTTTGGATGATCATCTAAGTAGTCAGTCCATGAGTGGGAAAATTCTTTACCAAAGATTTCATTCTTTCCCAAGCTTTAGCAACATGCTCATTATCAAGTTGCTTAATTTTCATAATGCTACTTCTTGAGGATATAATCTTAGTAGGAGGATAATATTTTCCAATGAAAGCATCTTTACATTTAGTCCATGAATCAATACTATTTCTAGGAAAAGATAGCAACCATTATTTAGCTCTTCCTCTCAAACAGAAAGGAAACAATTTCAGTTTAATAATATCTCCATCTACATCCTTATATTTTTGCATCTCACAAAGTTCAACAAATTATTAAGATGGGCAGCACCATCATCAGCACTAACACCAGAAAATTGCTCTCTCATAACAAGATTTAATAGTGTAGGCTTAATCTCATAAAAATCAGCAGTAGGAGCAGGTGGAGCAATAGGTGTGCTAATAAAATCATTGTTGTTTGTGCTAGTGAAGCCACACAACTTAGTGTTCTCAGGAGTACTCATTTTAGCAAGATTAAAAACATGATAAAAATAACAACTAGAATAAGAACAATTTTTTGTGTTTTTGATGTAGAGAAGCAAACAAGACAAAATAAAATAAACTAAGTAAAACAAAAAAAAAGTAAAGAGATTGGAGGTAAGAGACTCCCCTTGCAGAAATCCTCTTCCTCCCCAGCAACGGCACCAGAAAAATGTTTGATGGTGCAGGAGCTCGCACTCGTTGGGAGACCCCAAGAGGAAGGTATGAAGAACACAACAACAAGTTTCCCTAAAAAGAAACCAATGTTGAACCGACCGGTAGGAGAAAGAAGTCAGTTCTGAAGGTTTATGCAGCTGATGTGGCAGGGCGCACTACCAGTTCAGCAGCAACACGGAATCTACACAACACAATCAAATTACTTTGCCCCAGCGAAGCAGTGAGGTTGTCAATCTCACCGGTTTTGCTGAAACAAATGATTAGACGTATAGGGTGGAAACTAGTATTTGTTTGCAGTAAATGAAATAGAACAATGATTGGAGTAGTAAAACAACGATTGAAGTGGTTGTATATTAGTGTAAAAAAATGGACCGGGATCCACAGTTCACTAGAGGTGTCTCTCCAAAACAGATAGATAACATGCTGGGTAAACACACTACAACTAGGAAATTGACAGATATAAAGGCTGCACCGTAGTGCATATGCATGACATGATGATTACCATGTGATTCTTGCAGGCATTACGACAAGATACATAGACTGTTATCCAACTGCATCTATGACTAATAATCCACCCTAAGATTTTCATCCGAGCAAATTTTGGGTATTAAGTTGCAAGCAACAGCTAATTGCATTAAGCAAAGTGTGTAATGTAAACAATAAAATCATCCTTAGACATAGCATTGTTGTTTTCTCCCTAATGGCAACAACACATCCCCCGCATGTTACGTTTCTGTCACTCGAGCGTGAGTGAAAGGGAGGCACAAACCCACTATCGAGCATAAATACTCCTTCTTGGAGTTACAAGCATCAACTTGGCCAGAGCATCTACTAGTAATGGAGAGCATGCAAGATCATAAATAATATACACATGAAAGAACATGATAGATTGATAATCACTAGACATAACATTCAATATTCATCAGATCCCAGCAAACACAACATGTAGCATTAAAATAAGATGCTCTTGACCATGTTAGCCAGCTCACAAGATCTAATCATGAGGCATAAAGAGGAGACAACAACCATCTAGCTACCGCTATGGACTTGTGGTCCAGGGATGAACTACTCACACATCACTCCGGAGGCAGGAATGGTGATGAAGAGCCCTTCGGTGATGATTCCCCCTCCCGGCAGGGTGCAGGGGAGAGATCCAAGAACCCTCCCAAACTAGGATTGAGGATGACGACGGCTATGAATCTTTTTGGTGGAAAAGGCTCGGATATTTAGGGTTATTCCGAGGAAAGGTATAAATAGGCGAGAGGGCAACATCGGTGGGCGGCCAGGGGGGCCACACCACCCCCAGGCGCGGCCAGAGGGGGGCGCGCCGCCCTATGGTGTGGGGGCCCTGAGCCCCCCTTAGGGTCTCCTCCGGACTCCATGTACGTGATGACTTTCTAAGACTCTCTGATTTTGTTTCGTCCAATTCTGAGAATATTTCCAGAACAACTTTTCTGAAACCAAAAACAGCAGAAAATAGGCTATGGCATCTTGTCAATAGGTTAGTCCCAGAGAATCCATAAAAATAACATAAAGTGTATAAAAAGCATGTAGCATATGGCATCAAAACAACATGGAACATCAGAAAGTATGGATACATTTGAGACGCATCAGTAGTCTTCAAGCTTTTTGGTTAATTCTGTTATTATCGGGTGCACGGTAGTGCTACGAATGGGAGTAGCCCTTGAGTCTATAGTTGATTGTTTATAGTCGGGTATAGACTCAAGCAGTATCTATTCTTATTTGCGTTGATTCCCTTTGCAGGCTATCCTTCAATCTTTGGTTGTTTTCGTGCGCCGTCTCGCGGTTGCTGAAGCGGAATGTGTTGCCCTTCGCCAGAAGCGCGATCGACTCTGTAGGAAATCTCAATCTTCGAAAGGTGAATTTCCTGAAATTTGTGAGTGGTGCTGCTTTACTTATTCTTTGTCCTTAGCATGTTTATTTTGATTTTCAGAGGAGGCCACCCGCGCCAGCACTGAGAGGGCTGAAGCTCATGATCTAATTAAAGGCCTCGAGAAAGAGCCGGAGTCCACTCGGAAGGATGCCACCGATCAGCTCGCGAAGTCTTAGGAGGCCCTAAAGAAGCTGGAGGAAGAAGGACAGTCTCATGATAATGAGTTGTCTGACAACATCCTTCGCCCTGTAGTTAGGACTCTATCTGGTAGGCCACTCGCCAACTTTTGATGTTGTGCATTCTCAAGTTTTTTTCTTCACATAATAATTTTTTTTCCTTTGTAGATGCCCTTGGAGTTGTGCTGGCAATCCCTGGACAAGTGAGGGTCAACGCTCTAACGAACGTCTGCCATCAGTTGCAAGGGCACGGGGCGAAGGCCGCTTCTGCCATCCATGGCTCCTCGCAAGTTCTGTCTTTGCTGCATAAGCGGTTGTTCGTGGGGAAGCCAACTCCTTCAACTGTTGAAGGTCTTCTTCAGGCTTCCTTGGCGAGGAAGATCCTCTTCGTGAGTACACTCTTGCTCAGACCGAGTGTGGCGCAAACACGGCTATCCAGTTTTCTTTGGCGAATAATGTTCAGGGCGATCCGGATAAGGTGTACTCGGAGCCTCCCAAGGATGACACAGCCAAAAAGGTAGAGATTAAACCTTTTGCCGACCGCGTTGAGAAGCTAGCCAAGATGCTGTCAGAGCTAGTGTCTTGTGGTCGTAGCGTGAAATCTTCTGCGAGCGAGTCTGTTTCTAGAAAATCCGTGGTTCCGTAGGGTAGATAGCATTCCTGCTTTTGCTTGCTAGTCTTGTAATGAAATTTATGTGTGTGCTTGAAATACTCTGTGCTTGCTTTCTAAATGTTGGAGTTTGAAGTGTTTGGTTACTCTTTGCTTTTGCTCCGTGTTCTCCCGATGGGAGTACCCCCGGGCACTCGAAAATGTCTTTCGATGCAGTTATCAAGTGATTTCTAGCCGTGCAACTCAACAATTTGCATATCTTCCTTGTCTCTAAGGTTTTCGAGTCCGGCTCTGGATCCTTGAGTGTTCTTAAGGCTCCCGCCATGTCTTCCTTAACAGATGCGAGTACGGTCGCTTCTCTCCGTGGTCGTGTTGCAGATTGTGAACGAAAACTGAAGTCCTTATAGGGTGTCGCGGATGTTGCCAATTCTAAGCAGAAACTTGCAACTGAACGTGAGCAATTCGTCATGGAAGAACTGACCAACATCGCAAGCGATTTGCTCTGTAGGTTTCTTAAGCCACCGAGTCAATTCAAAGTTTTGTACTATTTTCTTATGTTTTTCTTCGTGCCTGCAGCTATTGAACCTGAGACAAGAATTGAAGGGCAATGGGTGAACAATCGGATTGCATGCGAGTCCAGTTGTTCAAATATCCACACTTTTAACTTCTGGTCTGATTGAAGCTAGCGGTTTCATTATGGCTACCCTTCAGTATCGGGTGCGCAAGGTTCAATGTTTCGTCGAGTCGTGCCAAAAGGAGCTTTCGTAGGTATATCATACTTTATATCCGCTGGATGTTTCCCTTGATCGACTGAGTGTGCCGCTGAATAAGTTTCGTCGATTTGAAGATGTTCGCGAGTGTGTGCGCCATCAACTAGTCTAGCAGAGCTCAGGTGGCTTTGGCCTTTGTGCGGCTCTGGCATCCTGACGTGAACATCAATTATGTCGCACAGCTGCCCGCTACTCAAGGGATTCCAGTAGATTTTGGCCCCCACTATGAAGTAGTGTGGCCTGCTGCCGAGCGAATCATTATGTTGACCGTTGCTGAGACGGGGCGATTACTCCATGAAGCCGCGAGTCCTCGATAGCATTGTCTTAGTTGCATGTTTGTAAGGTGTATGTACCTTGTATTTTATGAAGCTAGTAAGGTGTGTGTACCTTGTATCATTACCAAATTCCGCGCGGCCTGGAACGTTTCAATAACATTGCGGATGGGCTCTAAACCGTCGCTAAGGGAAATCCGGTACGTTTTGCGCGACGGAATGAAAACGTATCAGATCGACTGTCAGGGACGAGTCTGCGATGTTTATATGAACGTAAAACCGTTACGGCTATCCGCAACGTTCATCAAATCGTCGCCACCAGTTGGGCCATCCGGACTAGGCCCAATAAGCATTAGGCCTAGTTTGGTAACAAAGTTTTTCTAAAATCGAAGTATTCAAAGAATAAAGTATTTACCTGCCTGGCAAACAAATACTTCAGTTTTGGAAAAAGAGGTCGGCCCTCTTTTTTACATACTTCAAAATTAGTACAATTTCTTGCAATACTGAAGTATATAAAAACGCATTATTTGTTGGTGCCAAACAGCTTGAAGTATTTAATACTTTAATATTTTTGGAAACTGAAGTATTCTCCAAATACTTCAAAAAAACTGAACTCGCAAACGGAGCCTTAACGTTTTTATTTCGTCGCTATGAGGTGACATGTGGCAAACGATGTTCTAAGGACCGTTATCGTAATCAGCTGACATGGCAAACGTGGGAACGTTTTTTACGTCACGAGTCTTGAGTAATGAGGCGAAACCATGTGGACCAATCGAAATACGCCACATGGAAACAAAATGGTGCCACGTTGCCTTCTTCTGGGACGAAATCTGTTCGTCCCGGGCTACCCAGCGACGTTTTGTTCCGTCGCGAGTCTCGATCAATCAGGCAAAACCTTGTGGACAAATCAAAATACTCCACATGGAAACAAAATAGCGCCACGTCGCCTTCTTTTGGGACGAAATCAGCTCGTCGCGGGCTACCCAGCGACATTTTTTCCGTCGCTAAACTCGTGGCACGTGCACCAACCATATGGTGCCACGCAACGTCTTTTCCGTGAGGTTTTTTCCGTCTCAGATTTGGGTGATGTCATTACCATGCCGGGGACATTATTTTTACGTCGTGTAATTTCCCACTCACAGTAGGACAAGTGGGCTGGGCATACATCGCCACGTGTTGGTATTTGTCTTGACGGACTTTTACATTACGTTAATACGATGTCGGTTTTGGTGCTATTTGGGTGGTTACATCATCGTTATAATGGCCAATTGCACATAGGCAGAAAAGAAAACCACATAACAGACATCAAATACTTAGTTTTTCTCACAGAATATCAAACCAACCTACAGAACCACAGTTTCAAGGACCACACATCTGCTCAGCCAACATCTCAAGTAGGGCAACTCCTTCTAGTTGAGATTTCTTTAGCGCAACTTGTTGCTTCCGAATGTCTTCCATATCAACTACCAAATTCAGCCTCAGTTGCTCGGATTCTGCTTTCGCCATCCTCATATTAGTAATTGTTCTGCGCACATTCACATCAAGCTGCGGTTCAGGCTCAGACTTTGAAAGACTTGATTCCAGATGGGCTTTCTTTGAGAAAGTATGCTTTCCACTCTTCAGCATGACAACTTCACTATCATCCTCGTCCTCAACCTCTGAAGCAGATCGAGACGTCACCCTTTTCTTGCTTGCCTATCAAGCATGCAAAGAAAATAGATGAAAATAACAGATGGCAAGAATGTACAGAACATAGATGAAACTAGCAGATGACAAGCATGTACAAAAAATTGATGAAAAATAGAAAATTATAGTCAAACAACGGTGTGTGTAATGAACTAGCAGATGAGAAGCATAGATGAAACAACAGGTGTCGAGCATGTGAGGAAGATAGATGAAAGTAGCAGATGACACGCATGTACAAAAAATAGATGAAAACTAGCAGATTATAATCAACCAACTGTGTGTGTAATGAACTAGCAGATGAGAAGCATAGATGGAATAGCAGGTGTCAAGCATGGGAGGAAGATAGATGGAAACCATGTTGAAATGACAACGACAACCTTAATTACTATAAGAGGACTTCACGGCCTTAATTAGCTTCCCAAAACGTCTTATAGTATGGAATAGAGGAAGTAGCACAAAATATATGGCGCCACATTGATCAAACAGTTCAACACAAGATAAGAAACCTGCACCCTAGTTGTTGCGATATCATGAAAGAATGTTGAGCTACCGGGTTGAGGATAACCTGCAGCTCATTGTCCACGCTGGATTGTGATTAATATGACACGACTCCTTTAGTGGCATCTGATTCCTCTTCAACATCATACACAGGCATGTACTGAGATCCATAGTCTTGCTTCTTGGTCTTTTTCGCGGGGGGGGGGGGGGGGGGTTACAGTAGGACATGAAAGAAAACTTGCTGGCTTTACGCCCAGTTCATGCATCTTTGCATTGTTTGCCATTATAGTTCTCGCACGCTCTTCTTCAATGGAGTGTAGTGGTGATCCTAACATGAATAAAGAACTAAAAGTAAAGTACAAATATAACACTTGATAAGAACCTAATACAACATCAAAAATTAAGGAACTCATCTTATAAGAACAGTCCAGTGCAAGTAATATAAATTCTGATCCTAACTAAGGCTGATAGGATCACAAGCAAAGTGACCTTAAACCTAATACGTAGTATACAAGCTAGATTGCTGCAAATAAACAAAGTTTTACCAAGCAAGAAGGTCCCCCTTCCTATTTCTGTTACAAGAAACCGTTTAGACAGATTTATTGCATCAAACATTAGCAATATAAATAGGATAATAATGAAGCATCAAACATACGATTAAACAGACAACCAATTTAGAAAGATTAACTACATCGAACATAAGCAGGATAATAAGGAAGAATCAAGCATACAATTCAATAGACAAGCAATTTAGAGAGAATAGTTGCCTGCGGCTTTAGGGTCTTCTGTCTTGCTGTGTTTCTCGCTTTCAATCTTCACTCGTTTCAGCGTGCTTGCAGACATTGACGGTGATGTTGCGGCGAGGTTGGAGACGAGGTGGCAGATCTGGATGTACGGCGAGGGCGGTGGCGAGGTGGCGGACCGGCGAAATGGGCGTCGAGGTGGCTGACCGGAAAGCACGGCGCGAGGTGGAAGATAACGTACGGCGAGGTTGGAGACGACGTGGCAAACAGGCGAGCACAACGGCGAGGTGGCGGATCTGGACGACGAAAAGGACGGTGATGTGGCAGATCTGGAGGGTGATCTTGACGGTGACGAGGGAGATCTGGCAAGCGAGCTATACGGCGAGGTGTGAGACCGGGGGAATAGAGGATCTGTTTTGGGAGGACAAGGGGGGTGAATATTTCGAAGTAGTGGCTTTCTCTTTCGGCGAGAGGGCCGATCGAGGGGATAAAGCAGGGTTTCGGAACGATTACAGACATTCCCTTCAAGATCAAGGTTTCCAGTTGTGTGCGGGAGGGCTGAGAAGTAAAATCTCCTTGCATGAAAAAATTTGGGCGGGCTGTCCTGGCGCGAATTTTTCGGAGCGATGCGAAATTTTGGCGGAACTGCGGGAAACTTTGCTAGTCGTCCGATGTTGATGGGTGGCTTAGAAAAATTGAGCATTTATGCAATTATTTAGTACTAAAGATTGTTAATAAATCCCGAAAGTATTTTACCTAAAATCCTAGAAAGGTTCAATTATGTGGAATACTAATACATGTTGATTGGTGGCTTGAACTTTTCTAGCCGTTGGATGCTAGTCAACTTTTTTGTCTACACCTATCACCGGTGTCGGAAGGGGGTAGACCACTGTTCTTTTTTGCTTGGTTCTGTTAAGTTAGGCCATAGTTACATGGATAACCCAAATCTAGATCTACTTGTAACAAGATTCCCTCCAGTTCGCCTGAAGAAACCATAGCCCTGATAGGGGGAAAGACGGAACTGCCGTTTTGGCCCCTCTACGTTAGTCGGAAGGGGGTAGAAAATTGGAACCAATTTCTTGGTTTTGTTAGGTTAGGCACAAGGAACACCCAAGACAATGGTAACGCCCACCTCTTGGCAAGATTTCCCCAATTCTGTCAGATCCGGGACTTTTGGGCTCTAAGTAGTCCTCGAACATGCGGAGAGAATCCGACGCCAGTGAAGCGCGCCCTAACATAGAGAGTGAGGGAATCTTGGGCATCCAAGACCCATGAGACACTCTAACACACATGGTATGGCATACTCTGGGATTTGGTGGCATTCAGACGATCCGGAGCCTCCTCTCCGGACTAACAATAGCCCCGATGGGGAAAAAGACGGAACTGTCGTTCTAGCCCCTCTACGTGAGCCGGAAGGTGGTAGCAAAGTGGAACCAATTGCTTGGTTGTTATAGGTTAGGCCCAAGGAACACCCAAAAAAATGGTTGGGCCCACCATTTGGAAAGATTCCCCTAGTTCCGTAAGTTCCGAGAGTTTCGGGCTATAAGTAATCCTAGAACCCATAGAGAGAATTCGACGCCAGTGAAGCCCTAACACAGAGAGCGAGAGAAAGTTGGCCATCCAAGACCTATGAAACACTCTAACACACATGGTATGGCATAACATGGGATTTGGTGGCATCCAGACGATCCGAGCCCCCTCTCCGGAGAAACCATAGCCCCGATGTGGAAAAAGACGGAACTGTCGTTCTGGCCACTCTACGTGAGCCGGAAAGGGTAGAAAAGTGGAACCAATTGCTTGTTTGTGTTAGGTTAGGCCCGAGGAACACCCAAGACAATGGTTGGGCCCACCTGTTGGAAAGATTCCTCGAGTTCCGTCAGTTTCGGAAGTTTCGGGCTCTAAGTAGTCCTCGAACCCGCCAGAGAGAATCCGACGCCGGTGAAGCCCTAACAAAGAGAGAGAGAGAGAGAGGGAATCTTGGGCATCCAAGACCCATGACACACTATAACACACATGGTATGGAATACCATGGGATTTGGTGTCATTTAGACGATCTGGAGGCCCCTCTCCGGAGAAACCATAGCGCCGCTGGGGAAAAAGACGGAACTGCCGTTCTGGCCCCTCTACGTTAGGCGGAAGGGGGAAGCAAAGTGGAAACAACTGCTTGGTTGTATTAGTTTAGGCCCAAGGAACACCGAAGACAATGGTAGGGCCCACCTCTTGGCAAGATTCCCCGAGTTCCGTCATTTCTGAGAGTTTCGGGCTCTAAGTAGTCCCGGAACACGCCAGAGAGAATCCGACGCCGGTGAAGCCCTAACACAGGGAGAGAGGGAATTTATGACCCACAAGTATAGGGGATCGCAACAGCCTTCGAGGGGAGTAAAACCCAAATTTATTGATTCGACACAAGGGGAGCCAAAGAATATTTGTGAGCCTTAACAAGTGAGTTGTCAATTCACCTGCACCTAAAAGTACTTTTGTTCGCAGTGGCTTATCAGTAGTAACAGTTTTATTGTAGCAGCAGTAGTGAAATAATAATAGCAGTAGTATGAAAACATCAGCAACAGTATCTTTTGAAGTAAACAGCGGATTAAATACTGTAGGCATAGGGGTGGATGAATGGGCGTTGCATGGATAGGAAAGTTCTAATAATGATCTTGTTAGGGGCATTGCAGATAAATAAGATAAAGCATCCAAGCACTAAGTAACCATAGGCATGTGTTCCGTAAATAGTCGTACGTGCTCGCAATGAGAACTTGCACAACATCTTTTGTCCTACCAGCCCGTGGCAGCAGGGCCTCAGGGAACTATTGGTAATTAAGGTGTTCCTTTTAATAGAACACCGGAGCAAAGCATTAACACTCCATGAACACATATGATCCTCACATCGCAGCCATCTCCTCTGGTTGTCCCAATTTTTGTCACTTCGGGGCCTCGGGTTCCGGACAACTCTGTAAACAACTTGCAGGTATGATCAAGAAACAATAATTATCATCGTGATTCAATAACATGTTCAGATCTGATATCATGGCACTCAGGCCCAAAGTGGCAAGAATTAAGCATAACAAGTTGCAACAATGTCAATAGCACTAATAGAGGACACTAGGCACTATGCCCTAACAATCACGACATTATTACATGAACGATCTCATCCAATCCCTACCATCCCCTTCAGCCTACAACGGGGAATTACTCACACATGGATGGGGGAACATGGATGGTCGATGGAGAGGCGTTGGTGATGACGATGGCGATGATCTCCTCCACTTCCCCGTCCCGGCAGGGCGCCAGAACAGGAACTTCTGATCCCTGAATCGAGGTTCGGGATGGCGGCTCTATGTTCTTTTTATGTAGAATATGACGAAACCCCTCGGGTTTCAGGGCTGGAGGCTACTTGTAGTCGAAAGGGGAGTCCGAGGGGAGCTCTGGGGGGCGACACCCTATTGTGGCGCGGACAGGGGGGACCCGCGCCATGGGGGGTGGCCACCCTGTGGCTCCTCTCCTGGCCCCCTTCTGGCTCCCGGGGTCTTCCGGGGTGAAAACATCAATGGGCTCTTTTCTGGGCATTTTCCCGGAAGTTGATTTTTCTGCACAAAAACAATACACCAAAGTAATTCTGCTGAAAACAACGTTAGTCCATGTTAGTTGTATCCAAAACACACAAGTTTAGGGGAAAACAATAAGAAAAGTGTTTGGAAAAGGAGATACGTTTTCGACGTATCAACTCCCCCCAAGCTTAGATTATTGCTTGTCCTCAAGCAATTCAGTGACAACTGAGTGCGATAAAAGACTTTTACGAACACATTTCTTCCATATGATGTAAATATACTAACTATGTGTTCAAATACTTAATTAAGCTCATGATAAGACACATGCAAGATACTGTCACTTAATAACTATGCAAACCATGAAGAGATAACAATATATTAATAATAAACAACATGAAGCATAACTATTTGCAAGATTGAAATAGTCATAATAGGATCTAATAAAGTGGTATCTCGCTTGCCCTTAAATGTGGGGCAAAACATAAATGCCAGGGCACCTCTGAAATTCAAGGGAAGACTAGAAGTAAAGATATCAAAGATACAAGTATCAAAGTTATATCACAATCAACCGTACTTTGGGACAAACACATCACACTAAGAATGGCCATTGTGCTCTCAAGAAAGTGCTCAAAGAATAAGGCGTAGACTCAACATAAAAGTAAAAGAAAGGCCCTCCGTAGAGGGAAGGATGGATCACTCATGTGCTACAGGTTTTTATTTTATTAAACAGAGGTATTAAAAACATTTTGAGAGAGGTGTATGCTTATGTCAACGAATGGTAAACAGACAATATAGTACGTCACAAGCCAACAGGGTTCACAAGAGCGGCTGCCATGTGAAGGACACATCTGGGTAGAAGGTCATCCCTCTTTCTCTTTTGTTTACACAATTATGTTTTGACTGATAAATCAGGGTAAAAAAGAGTGAAGAGAATTTGTGTGTATTGATTTGGGGCTAGGCACCCCGCTGCCAGCTCTTCTATCATTTGGATAAGCGGATGAAGCCACTAGTCCAGGGTGTTAAATCCAATCAACAAGTGATATCAGATTCTCTATTTACGTCCTCATGAGCTAAAACAGGGGCACAAAACGGGAATAATTTTTAGCAGGTTTTAAAGGTAACACATGAACAATTTACTTGGAGTGGCGGTTATATACCACATATAGGTAGGTATCTTGGACACATTTGGAAAACTTTGGTTTTCAGGGATTTGGATGCACAAGTAGAGCTCATACTCAGTACAGGTGAAGGCTAGCAATAGACAGGGAGCGACAATCAAGAGAGCAACAACTATCATAATCATGTTTGCGACAAAGTAAAATCAACTGAGGCATAAAATTGATACTAGAACTCTGAAGCAAAATAAATCATCGAGGCTTATTGACTTTTTGTTTTCAGTCTTAGCATGTGTGAGCATGTGCCAAGTCGATTCAAATGAAATAGTCATAGGAGGCTACCACAATGTCATACCCTTCTATGAATAAAACAATGCGAACAAATATTTATATGAAAGGTCATTTACCATTAATAAATTGGAACAAAACATGAGAGAGCATGAGATATTAAGACGCCATTAAGTCACATATATCTTATACGAACAAACTAAGCATGCTCACATAGATGGATATATGTACAAAAATGAAAGAAAATAGAATTCATACCAGCCCCTCACCAAAACTTGAATTGTCGTATATCGTCATTATTTCTCTTCACTTGTGGCTCGAATAATATATAATGAAAACCAAGCTCGAATGGAATCACGGACGACTGTTGAACTCTGCAACAAACTTTACAAAACCAAAGAAGAACAACAAATATTTTTGGGTTTTTCAATTAAAGCACGAACAAAAAAAGAGCAAGCAAACAAAGCAAAAATCTTTTTGGGTTTTCAAAGCGAAACAAGAACAAAAGAAAGCAAACAAACAAACCAAACAAAATATTTTTGGGTTTTTTAATATTAAACTGCAACTAAAAGATAAAGCAAACCAAATAAAGAAACTAAAGAGGCAAACAAAAGAGAAATAATAGAAATCTTTTTGGTCCTTTTGTGTTTTGGAAAGCGAAAACAAAAACAATAAAAACAAAAGAAGCGAAAGAAACGAAAACAAGCGAAAGAAACAAAGAGAAACGAAAAACAAACGAAAGAAATGATAAACATGGATATACAAAGAACCGACCGAACATGATATATAAATGAGTGTGATGTCGGTATACCCCCCCCTCCCCAAGCTTAGGCTTTTGGCCTAAGTGGAGCTCAATCAAAGTGCGGGAAATATCCCCACTTCGGTGGGTCATCCCTCGCGTGGTCCTACTCGGGCGCATAAGAAGAATATGAAGCAGCCGACGCATAGTCATAACCGAGGTGCTGATATGGAAACCCCGTGGCGTCATAGGGCTGGACGAAACCACCATCGTCCCCCTCTCCAGCGTCCTCCCCTTGCTGGGGGAGATGCTCAATGTATGTATCTAGCTCACTCTCAGGAAGCTCCCATCCTTGCCTGTTATTAAGATAAAACAAAAGAGGTGCATACAAAAGTACTTCTCTAACATTTTAACAACTCTCCACCCGGATCATTTGGAGAAAGTTAATTCAAAAGATAAATTATGTAAGTGATCATGAGTAGAAAGAAACTTATGTTGAACCATGGAAACAAGATTAAGCCCCTATATAGGAAACTGAAAGTCTAGAGGGTGTGGCTCCAAACTATGCAAAGCTAGCCAGCGCGAGGCAATAAGACCTCCACAAACTCCGCCCTTCTCACGGTTATGTGAGATACGGTAATCAATCAAAGCACCAAAATTATAAGACCTATCGGGTCTCAAAACAGCAGCAATAAACGCCAAATCATAAACAGATAACTTGTTGGAAGTTTTCCCCAGCTAATACACATTTAGAAACGATGTAGGCAAAGTATTGAATACTAGGGAGTTGAATTTCACGAATTTTACCGCTCTCCCCCGTGAAGCTTCTGCCTTGGAAAATCTCTCCATATAAATCCAGTAGTGGTTTGGGCTGCCCACTTATTTTCTCACAAGACCCCCACTCAGGTACCTTAATAGCTGCACAGAAAACACTAAAAGGCAGGCTCACAGCTTTATTATAAATCTTATAGTGGACCATTGGGTTAGTTGGAGACCATTTAAAACGAAAATCCTGCACCATAGACATAGTTAGTTTCACATATTGGATGGGCTCATCCTCAATGAAACGCTCTAAACCTGCATTATGCACTAGAGTGTTAAAATCCTGCAGAATTCCTGTAACTTGCATAAATTCCCTGAGACGGAAAAATTGATGGGAAGAACCTCTCTTAACGGTGCATGAGCATGACCTCATGCACCTCCAACTCATGCTGGTTTAGTTGATAAGCATTGTGCTCCATCTCTAAAAAATGTCAACAATCATCACAAAAGTTAATTTCAAGCAACTATAAGGTGGAGACTACCATAGGGACTTATATGAGAGCTAAACATACATCAAAACTGTATTATTTCTACTCAAATCAAGCATGTAAACTCACATAAGCTGTCACCTGCAGTACCAAAATACTCAAGAAATACTTCACTAAACAAAATTCTACTTGGATCATCGGAGGAGTCACATACCAGAGATCAAACACACCAAAAATCAGCACAAATGATGGGCTGAAGAGGGAGATCGAAAATCCAGAGGAAGAACAGCAAGAACACGGGTTCTAGGAAATGTTTTCAGCTTTGGGGGTGAGAGAGAAGATTTTGGCAGTGGAGAGAGTAAGTGGAGGGCCAGGGGGCCCACACCATGTGTTGGCGCCACCAGGGGCTGGCCGCGCCACCCTGGGGTGTGCCTTCCTGGTGGGTCCCCCTGGGGTCTCCCGGGTAGCTTTCTGCTCGTTTTTGACGTAAAAATTTATTATAATTTTTATGGAATTTTTCGAGAAACTTTATTTTTGAGGTATTTCTAGAGTTTTAGTAATTAATAAAAACCGGGAAAACGAAAGTGAAAACGTGGAAAACAAAACCAAAACCAGGACTACAGAGGTTCTATGACACTCTAGTGAAAGAATATCCAAAGAAAACAAAGGTGGCAGTGGTGAAAACAAAAGTATGGGTGGTGAAAACATGCATAACTTCAGTAATCAGGATGAAAACATCAGGAAAACATGCATAAGTATGGTAGAAAACATGATTGCACTCAAGTAATAATGTAATAACAAAATTAAACATGGTGAAAACATAATGGGGAAGGTAAAAAACATAGTGAAAACATTGCCCATTCCATTTAAAATCATTTTGTTAACAAGGGTGATCAAGTCTTGCTACCAAAATAATTTTATATGAAATAAAACTTTGTTTCACACTAAATAATTATGTTACCTCAACCTTGATAGGTATAGTCCCAATCATAATAATTTTGTATTCTTTTGGTGGCTTTGGAATAGGACAATAAAATTCTTCAATCTTGATTGTCTCAACATTTTCAATGGAATTTAGACCATATTTTCTATCAATCTTCTTGGGAAAATAAACAATGTGCTCTTTATCATTAACATTAAAAGTAACTTTTCCTTGATTGCAATCAATAACATCCCCTGCAGTATTAAGAAAAGGTCTTCCAAGAATAATAGACATATTATCATCTTCAGGCATTTCCAACACAACAAAGTTAGTTAATATCAGACAATTATTAGCAACTTGAACAGGAACATTCTCACATATACCCACAGGAATAGTAGTAGACTTATCAGCCATTTGCAAAGATATATCAGTTGGTATCAATTTTTCTAGGAGGAGTCTTTTATAGAGAGTAAAAGGCATGACACTAACTCCAGCTCCCAAATCACACAAAGCAGTTCTAACATGATTATTTTTAATGGAACAGGGAATAGTTGGTATACCAGGGTCTCCAAGCCTCTCAGGAACCTTGCCATTAAAAGAGTAATTATCAAGCATAGTGGAGATTTCCTCATTAGGATTCTTCCTTTTGTTAGAGACAATATCTTTCATAAATTTTGCATAAGGAGGAAATTTAATAGCATCAGTTAAAGGAATTTGCAAGAACAAATGTTTCATCCATTCAAAAAAATTGTTATAGTGTTCTTCTTCCTTAGATTTGTGTTTCTTATTAGGAAAATGCATTGGTTTTTGTACCCAAGGTTCTCTGTCATTACCATGTTTATTAGCAATGCAATCTTCCTTAGTGTACTTTGCAGTTTTAGTTTCCTTTTTAGGTTCAGCTTCTTCTTTATCAGAAGCATCATTCTTTTCATTACCACTTTCAGTTTCAGCATCAGAGATAGATATACTATTAGGATCTTTAGCAGGTTCAGAGGATTCTACAACAGTTTTATGTTTCTTCTTCTTTTTCTTCTTAGTATGAATAACATCATTATTAGTTTGCTGAGAATCTTGTTCAATTCTTTCAGGATGTCCCTCAGGATATAAAGAATCTTGTGTAGCAATACCACTTCTAGTTCTTATTTCATCAACATGTTTTTCTTTAGAAGCATTAACTAGCAAATCTTTTTGCACTTTAGCAAGTTGATCAATTTGAGTTTGAACCATTTGAAAATGTTTAACAAGCATTTTAACATCATTAGAGGTTCTTTCTATAATACCATGCAAATCATTAATAGCTTTAGAGTTTTCCATAAGGTGATTTTCACTCTCATATTAAAATTATCTTGCTTAATGTCATAATTATCAAATTCACCTAAGCATTGACTAGGAGGTTTTCTATAGGGAATATCTCTAATATCAAAATATTGGAGAGAGTGTACCTCAATGGATGCTGAGTGAGGGATTGGCTTACATAATTTTTCTATAGGTGGAAGATTCTTCACATCTTCAGATTTAATACCCCTCTCTTTAAGAGATTTCTTGGCTTCTCTCGTCACTTCATCATTTAATTCAATCATTCCCCTCTTCTTGGGTATTGGTGTTGGTGTAGGTACTGGAGTAGGAGTCGGCTCAAGCTCAATCGTAGTCCAATCATCATGATTTTGGCTTATTTTGGCCATTAATACCTCAGATTTTTCTGGAGTTCTTTGCCTGAAAACACAACCAGCACAACTATCCAGATATGTCCTAGATTTAACATTTATTCCATTATAAAATATATCAAGAAGTTTATTATCTTCTAGCTTATGCCCAGGTGTAGCTCTAACTAAAGAACCAAACCTTGCCCAAGATACACGCAATTTCTCTTCTTCCTATTGCTTGTAATTAAATATACTTTGTAAAGCAGCATGTTGAGCACTAGCAGGAAAATATTTCTGAAAGAAAGCTTTAACCAAACCAATAGAACTATCAATAGATCCAGGAGACAAATTGTTAAACCAAGTTTTAGCTTCATCCTTTAATGAGAAAGGGAATATTTTAGCAACAAAGTAGCTACGTTTCTTAAGATCATCAGAGAATAAACTACTCAAAAAGGAGAGCCCATTCATATGTTTCATAGCACTTTCATTTTCAGTTCCACAAAAAGTTTCTTTCACAACAATAGATATATAAGATAAAACAAGAGAGAAATCATAATCCTTATCCCTAATATTAATAGGAGAAGTGGCAAACTTAGCATCGGGAGATAATTTATACTTAAGAATAAGACTTTCCATAAGACGTATAGCACCATCTTTATCCTTCATAGCATGTATTTCATCAATAAGATCATCACTTAGTTCAATATAGGCATCATAAAAATCATCACTAGGGTTTTCTCTAAATTCAGGTGAAAAAGCAGGAGTAACAGGATTTTTATTAGGAGTTTCAGTGTTTGCAATATTTTTAGCTTTAGCAATAGTAGCATCTAAGAAAGGACCGAGAGAACCACTCTCATCAAGCAAAGTAGAAGCATCATCAAAAGTATCAGAAGCATTTTCAGATTCGGCAGAAGTAGCATGTGTAGCATGTGGTGGTGTAAGCGGGTTACTCATAACAGACGGTGAATCAAGAGCAACAGAGGTGTTTAGAGTTGTACCTCTTCTTGTAGTGGATGGTAATATAGGAAACTTTCCATCACGAGTTTTACCCATGATGAATGATGGCAGTAGATATAATACTCTCTGGTGAGCTCGCAAATATAGCTATGCTCCCCGGCAACGACGCCAGAAAATAGTCTTGATGACCCACAAGTATAGGGGATCGCAACAGTCTTCGAGGGAAGTAAAACTGATATGGGGTGGCCCGATCTTCTCGTTGAGCTTCTCTCTCTTTTTGTATTTTTCTGATATGTGGATAACTAGTGCTACACTGAGACCTCTCACTTAGCAGACCCCTGTTGCCAGATGCAACAACAATCAAGCTCTTTGGATATTCTCAACTACACACTCTTGCACAAGTAATCAAAGATCACAAGTGGTCCTGTATCCCCCTATTCCCAGATGGAATAACAAGATATCACGCAACTTTGACTTGGTAACACTTCAAGATGAATGCTTAGCAGCAATACAATCTCAAGGCTAGGGTTTCATTGGTTTTGGTTTAAACTTGTTCTCCCTCTTCCACACGTAGGTGGGGAGTATATATAGGTGGAGGGCTCCTTGCACAAGCACCTCTCCTACTAGGACTAGGACTCAACTAGGACTCCTACTTGGACTAGGAGGACTCTACTAGGACTCCTACTTGGACTAGGAAGGGATACAAACCGACCCAACTTTAGGGGGTTCGGCCATTATGGCATACAGGCCATGCCTAATTGAATTAGGACTTTCTATATGGCGCATTGATCTTCAACGGGGCGCCCTCCTCTTGTTTTCACCATTCCTTAGTGTGGAAGAACATTCCTGGAGTTGTTTTCCACACTTGCACATTTGCTTTCAACACTTGTAAGTTTGTTTTCCATCATCTCCATGTTGTTTTCCAGCAAGTCTTGAGGTCTTCCTCCATCCATGTTTGTGTTAACAATAACCCTGCTAATACATAATGCAATAGCTTAGGTAGTATAACATTCTTATAATCACAAACAATATTTATTAATAGGAAAGAATTCACCTTATAATAATCATCAGCGAGGCTCAATATTTCCTTCCAACTCAAGCATGTACATTCACCATGGACCCCTATTATATCCTGATCATCCTCCCTTTCTTCAAGACAAGACGTCCTCGGCTTGTTGTATGCTGAAAGTGGAATAAACAAAAAGAACAACGTGTATGCACAATACATATATCTATAATGAGGTGCATTAGTTGTTATCATATCATAAAATTGTGCACATGACATGTGACCACAAATTTTGCATGAAAACATCACATAATTGTCATAGCACTCCATAAAATAGCAATCACAATTGCAAATATAAGTGAAGCTCAATAAATCATGATCAAAAGGAGAATCATATGTGTAAACATTTTTATTGTTTAGTATCAACTCAAGTGTTCTCACAGAAGATCTATTATCAAATTTATGTTTATTAGTTCCCTCAAAGGTGGGAACATGCTTATTATTGTCATCATGAAAATTGCAACTTAATTTGCAAATATAAGTGAAGAGCAATTTATTAGCACATGTATGTGACAAGTATTGTGGCAAACCAAACATATGTGTAGAATCATGCTCATATGTAGGCAATTGTAACCTATCTATCCAAGGTAATACATTGTTTAATTCGGCCACTTTATCACAAGTTATGCATATGTGATCCACCATAAAAATTTCACTCATGTTATAATCACCAATCAAGTTAAAAGTGAAAGGAGAAACACAATTGCTAGAATTTACATATGAAATTTCAGCAAGCTTTTTCATAGCACTTTGCACACTAATTGATTCATTTAACATGATGTAATCCACAATATCATTAGGTGGTATCTTAGCAAGCACTTCTTTATGTGAAATCAACACCACATGATTAAATTTCGAAATTATCACATCATTACATGTAGGTGGACTATCTATGATTGTTAACTCACAAGAATCAACTAGCAATTTAATAGGTTCACATAAATCAATACTTGATAGGGGTAACACGAAATTAGTACCTTTATCAATGACATCCTCCTCAGAATTAATAGGCACCAATTCATCTACCTCAAATTGTGATGCAGGTTCTACTTGTTGTGGCTCCCTTTCTTCAAAAGTAACCTGCAAATCACAAGAAGCCATACTAGGAACAATGCCATGCTCCTCCAATAGTGGCGGTGATGATGTTACTATGGGCTCCCTTTCTTCAAAATTCTGCACATGAGAAGAAACAACACTAGGAATAGATATTATTTCATTAATGCATGGCTTTTGGATTGGAAAAATTCTTCTTGGAGCCATAGGAACCATCTCGGCCAATTTCTTTTCTGCCTCTCTTGCTTGGTGCAATAATTCATTCATGGTGTTATATTGCACACGCCATAAAAGGATTTTAATCTTGAATTGCAACCCTGCAAGAAATCGTTTCATTGTTTGTTCTGGTGCTTCTACAACCCGAGCTTCTTGTAGTGACAACACCATCTCTATGTAATATTGATCAACAGAATTTGGTCCTTGTTTCAAGTGTTTTAGGTAATCCTGCACAAACTCATCAACACTAGAAACACCCATTATGTTAGTGAAAACAAAATCAATGGGTTGTGGTGTTCTCTCACAACTCACTCAAAACCAAGCAAAGATGGCTTCACTTAATGTTCCAAGAGAGAAAAGGATCAACTTACCAACAAGGAGCAATGAATAATGTGCTTTAGTGTGAGAAGAGAATAATCCGGCTATCAAGTATCACAATGCAAACAGGGTTTTTGGTGGGGCTTGGTTGGGATTCCTAACAACACCAAAATAACAACTCCAATGCACTGTCTAATGTGATGAAAACACTAAAGGAACACACTCACTCTGGGAGACAAATGTGGCTTAGCAATTATATGGAAGAGTTATTGCAAGCACTGGAAAGACACTAGCAAATACTCTATGAAAACAGGCACAAGATTGCTCAAATGTCCACAAAAATATCCAAGATGATAAGCTTCCACTAGTGATAGTATGTCTCGGCCTCTTTTTGCTTTTTCTCTCTTTCTATTTTTTTTTGTACTTTTTCAATGGCCTTTGAATCAACTAGGAGCAGAAAATATGGACAAGAATTGATCAAATTGAGCAGCCTGTAGAGCAATAAAACAGCTAGTCTTTGGGTTTTGGGGACCTACAATTTGCTGTAGAATGGCTGTAGCTAGGGCTTTATCAAAGATCAGACTGGAAACCGTGTTGTATGGCAGTGAAAACGGGGCAAAAAGTCTGCACGGCAGCGTGTGTTGCGAATAGACTATGGCAGAAACAGGAACTTTTGTGTGAGCGTAGCACCTAGTGGTTGCTCGGAGCCTGCGTGGTGTCTGGCGCGTAGTTCGCCCTCGAACTCCGACGCAGCGTGATTCACGTTGAGTGCGAGTAGACAACGGCGCGCGCGCGGCTCAGCTGGATCAGACCACGGAAAGAAAAAGAAAGGCGCAAGGTTCGGTGCTTGTTTATGGTAGGTTTACGGTGGACCGAGTCCAGGCGGTATTTGGAGAAAGCGTGCACTTTTATTTTTGGCCGGTACCTCGTGGATGTGCGTAGTTTGGCCGGTAGCACCTGGTGATTCCGAATGACGAATTGGACGGCAACGCGCTGCGCGTGGACAGCGACGTGCGCGCGGATTTTTTTTTTCTCTTGGCTGGTAGCACACAGCGATTGTCGGTTGGCGCGTGAGGAGCAGGTGTGCGCGTGGGCTACGCGGTTCGGCGGATGGACAAGGAAGTGCGCGCGCGTAGTGGTGGTCGGATTCCGACAGCAACAGAAAACACGTTGACCGCACGGCAGCGTCTGCGCGTGGCCGATAGCGAGTAGGACTGTAGGACTCCGACAGCGATCGGGAGGCGCGCGGTTACCGATTGACAATCAGCGACGCGTGGTGTCGCGTGATGCGTATGGTGTGCGCGCAGGTGGAAACTGATGATGGTGGGGCGGTGTGCGCGTAGCGGATGGATCGGTTGGGTCGGTGGGATGCGAGCGGACTGGCGGTCTTGGTGCGTGCGTACGCGTGCGTTTGGATTTTTGTGCCAGCGACAAAACGGGACGCGGAATGGAAGGAGTCCGACAGCGACAAGAGTGGTGCGCGGGATAGGGCAACGGGGTGTGGGTAGGATTTGATTCCGAGTGTAACAAGAACAACCCCACCGTAGCAAATATCAACTCGAGGAACCAAATCAACTTGCAACAAGCTGTAGGTCTAGTTTTCTCGAGATAATAAGATGCAAGCACAATATTTTTTTTTTGAGGAATTTTCGGATTATGATGGAAACAAAGATGAACCCTAAAAAGATGAAAAAAAAACAGAAACGCAAATCAACAATAAACAGCAACTAGAGTAGCAATTTGGTGTTGATCTAGGCTCTGGCACAAACTAAACCTATTATTTTTGTGGGGCTTTTTCTGGATAGGAAATAAAAACAACTAGACTACTGATAAATTTTGCTCACCGAGGCAACCTGAGAATCTGATACCAAGATGATATGGGGTGGCCCGATCTTCTCGTTGAGCTTCTCTCTCTTTTTGTATTTTTCTGATATGTGGATAACTAGTGCTACACTGAGACCTCTCACTTAGCAGACCCCTGTTGCCAGATGCAACAACAATCAAGCTCTTTGGATATTCTCAACTACACACTCTTGCACAAGTAATCAAAGATCACAAGTGGTCCTGTATCCCCCTATTCCCAGATGGAATAACAAGATATCACGCAACTTTGACTTGGTAACACTTCAAGATGAATGCTTAGCAGCAATACAATCTCAAGGCTAGGGTTTCATTGGTTTTGGTTTAAACTTGTTCTCCCTCTTCCACACGCAGGTGGGGAGTATATATAGGTGGAGGGCTCCTTGCACAAGCACCTCTCCTACTAGGACTAGGACTCAACTAGGACTCCTACTTGGACTAGGAGGACTCTACTAGGACTCCTACTTGGACTAGGAAGGGATACAAACCGACCCAACTTTAGGGGGTTCGGCCATTATGGCATACAGGCCATGCCTAATTGAATTAGGACTTTCTATATGGCGCATTGATCTTCAACGGGGCGCCCTCCTCTTGTTTTCACCATTCCTTAGTGTGGAAGAACATTCCTGGAGTTGTTTTCCACACTTGCACATTTGCTTTCAACACTTGTAAGTTTGTTTTCCATCATCTCCATGTTGTTTTCCAGCAAGTCTTGAGGTCTTCCTCCATCCATGTTTGTGTTAACAATAACCCTGCTAATACATAATGCAATAGCTTAGGTAGTATAACATTCTTATAATCACAAACAATATTTATTAATAGGAAAGAATTCACCTTATAATAATCATCAACGAGGCTCAATATTTCCTTCCAACTCAAGCATGTACATTCACCATGGACCCCTATTATATCCTGATCAAAAACCCAAATTTATTGATTCGACACAAGGGGAGCCAAAGAATATTTGTGAGCCTTAAGAAGAGTGTTGTCAATTCACCTGCACCTGAAAGTACTTTTGTTCGCAGTGCTTTATCAAGTAACAGTTTTATAGTAGCGGTAGTAGTGAAATAATAACAACAGTAGTATGAAAACAGCAACAACAGTAGTGTTTGAAGTAAACAAAAGATTAAATACTGTAGGCATAGGGATGGATGAACGGGCGTTGCATGGATAGGAAAGTTCTAATAATGATCATGTCATGGGCATTGCAGATAAATAAGATAAAGCATCCAAGCACTAAGTAACCATAGGCATGTGTTCCGTAAATAGTCGTACGTGCTCGCATGAGAACTTGCACAACATCTTTTTTCCTACCAGCCCGTGGCAGCGGGGCCTCAAGGGAATTACTGGTAATTAAGGTGTTCCTTTTAATAGAACACCGGAGCGAAGAATTAACACTCCATGAACACGTGTGATCCTCACATCGCAGCCATCCCCTCCGGTTGTCCCAATTTCTGTCACTTCGGGGCCTCGGGTTCCGGACAACGATATGTGTAAACAACTTGCAGGTATGATCAAGAAACAATAATTATCATCGTGATTCAATAACATGTTCATATTTGAGATCGTGGCACTCGGGCCCAAAGTGGCAAGCATTAAGCATAACAAGTTGCAACAATGTCAATAGCACTAATAGAGGACACTAGGCACTATGCCCTAGCAATCACGACATTATTACATGAACGATCTCATCCAATCCCTACCATCCCCTTCAGCCTACAGCGGGGAATTACTCACACATGTATGGGAGAAACATGGATGGTCGATCGAGAGGAGTTGGTGATGACGATGGCGATGATCTCCTCCACTGCCCCGTACCGGTAGGGCGTCAGAACAGGAACTTCTGATCCCCGAATCGAGGTTCGGGACGGCGGCGGCGCTTTGTTCTGTTTTTGTGGAATATGATGACCCCCCTCGGATTTTAGGGTTCGAGGCTACTTGTAGTCGAAAGGGGAGTCCGAGGGGGGCTCTGGGAGACCCACATCCTATGTTGGCGCGGCAAGGAGGGGTGTGGCCACCCTGTGGCTCCTCTCTTGCCCCCCTTCTGGCTCCCGGGGTCTTCCGGGGTGAAAACATCAATGGGCTCTTTTCTGGGCATTTTCCCGAAAGTTGATTTTTCTACACAAAAACAAGACACAAAATTAATTTTACTGAAAACAGCGTTAGTCCGTGTTAGTTGTATCCAAAACACACAAGTTTAGGGGAAAACAATAAGAAAAGTGTTCGAAAAAGGAGATACGTTTTCGACGTATCAGGAACCTTGGGCATCGAAGACCCACGACACACTATAACACACATGGTATGGAATACCATGGGATTTGGTAGCATTCAGACGATCTGGAGGCCCCTCTCCGGAGAAACCATAGCCCCGTTGAGGAAAAAGGCGGAACTGTCGTTCTGGCCCCTCTACGTTGGGCGGAAGGGGGTGGAAAAGTGGAACCAACTGCTTGGTTGTATTATGTTAGGCCCAAGGAACACCCAAGAAAATGGTAGGTCCCACCTCTTGGCAAGATTCCCCAGTTCCGCCAGATCCGGGAGTTTGGAGCTCTAAGTAGTCCTGGAACCCGCTAGAGAATCTGACGCCGGTGAAGCCCTAACACAGAGAGAGCGAGTGAATCTTGGGAATACAGGACCCATGCCACACTCTAACACACATGTTATGGCATAACATGGGATTTGGTGGCATTGAGACGATCCGGAGCCCCCTCTCGAGAGAAACCATAGCCCCGCTGGGAAAAAGACGGAACTGCGATTTTGGCCCCTCTACGTGAGCCGGAAAGGGGTAGCAAAGCATAACAAATTGCTTGGTTGTGTTATGTTAGGCCCAGGGAACACCCAGGAAAATGGTTGGGCCCACCTGTTGGCAAGATTCCCCGAGGTCCATCAGTTTCGGGAGTTTCGGGCTCTAAGTAGTCCTAGAACCCGCTAGAGAGACTCTGACACGTCGGTGAAGCGCTAACAGAGAGAGAGGGAATCTTTGGCATACAATATCCATGCCACACTCTAACACACATGATATGGCATACAATGGGATTTGTTGGCGTTCAGACGATCCGGAGCCCCCTCTCCGGAGAAACCATAGCCCCGATGGGGAAAAAGACGAAAATGTCGTTCTGGCCCCTCTACGTGAGCCGGAAGGGGGTAGAAAAGTATATATAATTTATTGGTTGTGTTATGTTAGGCCCAAGGAACACCCAAGACAATGGTTGGGACCACCATTTGGCAAGATTCCGCCAGTTCCGTAAGTTCTTAGAGTTTCGGGCTCTAAGTAATCTTGGAACCCACAGAGAGAATCCGACGCCGGTGAAGTCCCAACACACAGAGAGAGGGAATGTTGGCCATCCACGACCTATGACACACTCTAACACACATGGTATGGCATAACATGGTAATTGGTGGCATTCAGACGATCTGGAGCCCCCTCTTCGGAGAAACCATAGCCCCGATGTGGAAAAAGACGGAACTGCAGTTCTGGCCACTCTACGTGACCAATTGCTTGTTTGTGTTATGTTAGGCCCAAGGAACACCCAAGACAATGGTAGGGCTCACCTCTTGGCAATATTACCCAAGTTCCGTCAGTTCCGGGAGTTTCGGGCTCTAAGTAGTCCTGGAACCCGCTAAAGAGAATCCGACGCCGGTGAAGCCCTAACATAGAGAGAGAAGGAATATTGGGCATCCAAGACACATGACACACTATAACACACATGGTATGGAATACCATGGGATTTGGTGGCATTCAGACGATCTGGAGGCCCCTCTCCGGAGAAACCATAGCCCCGCTGGGGAAAAAGACGGAACTGCCGTTCTGGCCCGTCTACGTTGGGCGGAAGGGGGTAGAAAAGTGGAACCAACTGCTTGGTTGTATTAGGTTAGGCCCAAGGAACAACCAAGAAAATGGTAGGGCCCACCTCCGGGCAAGATTCCGCCAGTTCCATCAGATCCGGGAGTTTCCGGCTCTAAGTAGTCCTGGATCCCACCAGAGAGAATCTGACGCCGGTGAAGCCCTAACACACAGAGAGAGAGTGAATCTTTGGAATACAGGACCCATGCCACACTATAACACACATGGTATGACATACCATGGGATTTGGTGGCATTCAGACGATCCGGAGCCCCCTCTCCAGAGAAACCATAGCCCCGCTGGGAAAAAGACGAAACTGCCGTTTTGGCCTCTCTACGTTAGCCGGAAAGGGGTAGCAAAGAGGTACAAATTTCTTGGTTGTGTTATGTTAGGACCAAGGAACACCCAATAAAATGGTTGGGCCCACCTGTGCGCAAGATTCCCCGAGTTCCATCAGTTTCGGGAGTTTCGGGCTCTAAGTAGTCCTAGAACCCGCCAGAGAGAATCTGACGCGCCGGTGAAGCCCTAACAGAGAGATAGAGAGGTAATCTTGGGCATCCAATACCCATGCCACACTCTAACACACATGGTATGGCATACCATGAGATTTGGTGCCGTTCAGACGATCCAGAGCTCCCTCTCCGGAGAAACCATAGCGCCGATGGGGAGAAAGAAAAAAATGTCGTTATGGCCCCTCTATGTGAGCCGGGAGGGGGTAGAAAAGTGGAACCAATTTCTTGGTTGTGTTAGGTTAGGCCCAACGAACACCCAAGACAATGTTTGGGACCACTGTTTGGCAAGATTCCCAAAGTTCCGTAAGTTCCAGGAGCTTCGGGCTCTAAGTAATCCTGGAACCCGCAGAGAGAATCCGACGCCGGTGAAGCCCTAACATGTAGAGCGAGGGAATGTTGGCCATCCACGACCTATAACACACTCTAACACACATGTTATGTCATAACATGGGATTTGGTGACATTCAGACGATCCGGGGCCCCCTCTTCGGAGAAACCATAGCCCCAATGTGGAAAAAGACGGAACTACCGTTCTGGCCACTCTACGTGAGCCTGAAAGGGGTAGAAAAGTGTTACCAATTGCTTTTTTGTTTTAGGTTAGGCCCAAGGAACATCCAAGAAAATGGTTGGTCCCACCTGTTGGCAAGATTCCCCGAGTTCCGTCAGTTTCGGGAGTTTCGGGCTCTAAAATAGTCCTCAAACGCCGGTGAAGGCCTAACAGAGAGATAGAGGGAATCTTGGGAATACAAGACCCATGACACACTATAACACACATGGTATGGCATACCATGGGATTTGGTGGCATTCAGACGATCTGGAGGCCCCTTTCCGGAGAAACCATAGCCCCGCTGGGGAAAAAGACGGAATTGCCGTTCTGGCCCCTCTACGTTAGGCCGTAGGGGTAGCAAAGTGGAACCAACTTCTTTTTTGTAATAGGTAAGGACCAAGGAACACCCAAGAAAATGTTAGGGCCCAACTGTTGGCAAGATTCCCGAAGTTCCGTCAGTTCCGGGAGTTTCGGGCTCTAAGTAGTCCTCGAACCCGCCATCGAGAATCTGACGCCGGTGAAGCCCTAACATAGAGAGAGAGGGAATATTGGGCATCTAAGACCCATGACACACTATAACACACATGTTATGGAATACCATGGGATTTGGTGGCATTCAGATGATCTGGAGACACCTCTCCGGAGAAACCATAGCCCCGCTGGGGAAAAAGACGGAACTGTCGTTCTGGCCCCTCTACGTTAGGCGGAAGGGGGCAGAAAATTGGAACCAACTGCTTGGTTGTACTAGGTAAGGCCCAAGCAACACCCAAGAAAATGGTAGGGCCCACCTCTTAGCAAGAGTCCCCCAGTTCCGTCAGATCCGTGAGTTTCGGGCTCTAAGTAGTCCTGGATCCCGCCAGAGAGAATCTAACGCCGGTGAAGCCCTAACACAGAGTGAGCGAGTGAATCTTCAGAATACATGACCCATGCCACACTCTAACACACATGGTATGGCATACCATGGTATTTTGTGGCATTCATACGATCCGTAGCCCCCTCGCTAGAGAAACCATAGCCCCGTTGGGAAAAAGACGGAACTGCGATTTTGGCCCCTCTACGTGAGACGGAAAGGGGTAGCAAAGCGGAACCAATTGCCTAGTTGTGTTATGTTAGCCCTGAGGAACACCCAAGAAAATGGTTGGGCCCACATGTTGGCAAGATTCCCCTAATTCCAATAGTTTCGGGAGTTTCGGTCTCTAAGTAGTCCTGGAACCCGCCAGAGAGAATCTGACGCGGCGGTGAAGCCCTAACAGAAAGAGAGAGGGAATCTTGGGCATCCAATACCCATTCCACACTCTAACACACATGTTATGGAATAACATGGTGGCGTTCAGACGATCCGGAGCCCCCTCTCCGGAGAAACCATAGCCCTGAGGGGGAAAAAGACGGAAATGTCGTTCTGGCCCCTCTACGTGAGCCGGAAGGGGGTAGAAAAGTGGAACCAATTTCTTTTTTTGTGTTAGGTTAGGCCAATGAACACCCAAGACAATGGTTGGAACCACCGTTTGGCAAGATTCCCCTAGTTCTATAAGTTCCGGGAGTTTCGGGCTCTAAGTAATCCTGGAACCCGCAGAGAGAATCCGACGCCGGTGAAGCCCTAACACAGAGAGCGAGGGAATGTTGGCCATCCACAACCTATGACATACTCTAACACACATGGTATGGCATAACATGGGATTTGGTGGCATTCAGACAACCGGAGCCCCCTCTCCGGAAAAACCATAGCTCCGATTTGGAAAAATACGGAAATGCCGTTCTGGCCACTCTACGTGAGCCGAAAAGGGGTAGCTAAGTGGAACCAATTGCTTGTTTATGATAGTTTGGGCCCTAGGAACTCCTAAGACAATGTTTGGTCCCAACTGTTGGCAAGATTCCCCAAGTTCCGTCAGTGTCGGGAGTTTCGGGCGCTAGATAGTCCTCGAACCCACCAGAGAGAATCTGACACCGGTGAAGCCCTAACAGATAGAGAGAGAGAGAGAGAGAGAGAGAGAGAGAGAGAGAGGGAATCTTGGCCATACAAGACCCATGACAAAATATAACACACATGGTATTGCATACCATGGGATTTGGTGGCATTCAGACGATTTGGAGGCCCCTCTCTGGAGAAACCATAGTCCCATTGGGGAAAAAGGCGGAACTGCTGTTCTGGAACCTCTACGTTAGGCGGAAGGGGGTAGCAAAGTGGAACCAACTGCTTGGTTGTATTACGTTAGGCCCAAGGAATAACCAAGACAATGGTAGGGCGCACCTCTTGGCAAGATTCTCCGAGTTCCGTTAGTTCCGCGAGTTTCCGGCTCTAAGTAGTCCTAGAACCCGCCAGGTAGAATCCGACGCCGGTGAAGCCCTAACACAGAGAGAGAGGGAATCTTGGGCATACAAGAAACATGACACACTATAACACACATGGTATAGAATACCATGGGATTTGGTGGCATTCAGACGATCTGGAGGCACGTCTCCGGAGAAACCATAGCCCCGCTTGGGAAAAAGAGAGAACTGCCGTTCTGGCCCCTCTACGTTAGGCGGAAGGGGGTAGCAAAGTGGAACCAACTTCTTGGTTGTATTAGGTTAGGCCCAAAAAACTTCCAAGAAAATGGTAGGGCCCACCTCTTGGCAAGATTCCCCCAGTTCCGTCAGATCCGGGAGTTTCGGGCTCTAAGTAGTCCTGAAACCCGCCAGAGAGAATCTGACGCCGATGAAGTCCTAACACAGAGAGAGTGACTGAATATTGGGGATACAGGACCCATTCCACACTATAACACACATGGTATGGCATACCATGGGATTTGGTGGCATTCATACGATCCGGAGCCCCCTCTCCAGAGAAACCATAGCCCCGTTGGGAAAAAGATGGAACTGCCGTTTTGGCCCCTCTACGTAAGACAGAAAGGGTAGCAAAGTGGAACCAATTGCGTTGTTGTGTTATATTAGGCCCAAGTAACACCCAAGAAAATGTTTGGGCCCACCTCTTGGCAAGATTCTCCGAGTTCCATCAGTTTCGGGAGTTTCGGGCTCTATGTAGTCCTGGAACCCGCCAGAGAGAATCTGACGCGCCGGTGAAGCCCTAACACACACAGAGAGAGAGATAGAGGGTATCTTGGGCATCCAATACCCATGCCACAGATTAACACACATTGTATGGCATGCCATGGGATTTGGTGGCGTTCATACGATCTGGAGCCCCCTCACCGGAGAATCCATAGCCCCGATGGATAAAAAGAGGGAAATGTCGTTCTGGCCCCTCTACGTGAGCCGAAAGGGGGTAGCAAATTGGAACCAATTTCTTGGTTGTGTTAGGTTAGGCCCAAGAAACACCCAAGAGAATGGTTGGAACCACCATTTGGCAAGATACCCCAGTTCCGTAAGTTCCGGGAGTTTCGAGCTCTAAGTAATTCTGGAACCCGTAGAGAGAAATCGACGCCGGTGAAGCCCTAACACACGGCGCGAGGGAATGTCGGTCATCCACGACCTATGACACACTCTAACACACATGGTATGGCACAGATGATCCAGAGCCCCCTCTCGGGAGAAACCATAGCCGCGCAATGTGGAAAAGACGGAATTGCCGTTCTGGCCACTCTACGTGAGCCGGAAAGGGGTAGCAAAGTGGAACCAATTGCTTTTTTGTGTTAGGTTCGTCCCAAGGAACACCCAAGAAAATGGTTGGGCCCACCTGTTGGCAAGATTCCCCGAGTTCCATCAGTTTCGGGGTTTTGGGGGCTCTAAGTAGTCCTGGAACCCGCTAGAGAAAATCTGAAGCGTCGGTGAAGCCCTAACAGAGAGATAGGGAATTAATCTTGGGAATCCAATACCCATGACACACTATAACACACATGGTATGTCATACCATCGTGTATTTGGTGGCATTCAGACGATCTGGAGGCCCCTCTCAAGAGAAACTATTGCCCCGCTGGGAAAAAAACGGAACAGCCGTTTTGGCCCCTCTACGTGAGCCGAAAAGGGGTAGCAAAGTGGAACCAATTTCTTAGTTGTGTTAGGTTAGGACCAATTAACACCCAATAAAATTGTAGGCCCCACCTCTTGGCAAGATTCCCCCCGTTCCTTGAGATCCGGGAGTTTCGGGCTCTAAGTAGTCATGGAACCCACGAAAGAGAATCTGACGCCGGTGAAGCCATAACACAGAGAGTAAGGGAATCTTGGGCCTCCAATACCCATTCCACACTCTAACGCACAACTTATGGCATACCGTGGGATTTGGTGGCATTCAGACGATCCAAAGGCCCCTCTCAAGAGAAACCATAGCCCCGCTGGGAAAAAGACGGAACTGCTGTTCTGGCCCCTCTACGTGAGCCGGAATGGGGTAGCAAAGCGGAACCAATTGCTTGGTTGTGTTAGCTTAGGCCCAAGTAACACCCAATACAATGGTAGGTCCCACCTCTTTGCAATTGTCGGATATGTACTTAGTAGGGGTATATCCGGCATGGTCCTAAAGAGCCAGATTACCAGGGTGGCCTGATTGGTAACGGATCACGGTCCATTAGGCGGCCCAGTAAGCTGACGCGCAGAAGCCGGATTCTAGAAGAACCCGGTCCATGGCCCAAGGTGGTGCGGCTTGGAGTAGAAGAAGGATTCTTGCCTTCCAAGTTAGGATGCTTTCCGTAGTCTTCTAGGTTTCCTTTCTGTAAGCCCTAACCCGGCTATTATATAAAGCCGGAAGGGAGAGAAGAACAGAGAGAACAAATAGCTAGAAGCCAAGTCGCCGGGAAGTTGATCCTCGCCGAGTTAGCGAAACCCTACTCACATTGTACTTTGTATACTTCAGGCTTCAGCCCTGATTTAGTGAGATTGCAGGAGTAGGAACGCCGCCCAGTTGCGATGTAGTGAACCTGGTTAAATTTGGTGTTCCTGGTTGTTGTGCTACGACGTCCCCCCACGTTTCTACCCGTAGGCTCATGGTACCCCAGTCTATGTAATCTACTACGATGTCTCGACAGTTGGCGCCAACCGTGGGGCCAGCAACGTCAGGCGTTATGTTTCGATCGGGGATACTCGGCGGAATCGGCAGTACCATAACTGTCGGAAGCTTGGAATTTAACAACGACATCATGCGCTTCCTCGACAACGGATCGTACATGCCATCACCGAATCATCTGGTAAGTGCCTGCATTTTACCGATTGGATCTGCAAACATATTTATCGGATTAACCGCAGAGGTAATGGGATTCTGTGGTGGAAGTAGATTTAGCCCACCCGCCCTATACCCATTTGAAGAAAACTATGATACCGGATTTTGCTCAGGTCGCCAATATCCTACTGAATTTGCTGCCTCTTCGGAGATGCCCGCAATCATATCTCACTTTATTGGTATGATGCAATCCGAGATCACCGAAAACACGGATGAAAGCAATCCCGTGGAAGAGGCAGAAGAAAACAACAATCCCACAGGTCAAGTGGAAGATCCGACACCTGCCAATGAAACGGCAAACTCGGAAGCCGATTCTGTATTAGCTGCCATAGAGGCTAGATTGGAGTCGGAACCTGGATCTAAAGACATAGATTCAGAAGACGAAGACACTTTCGAAAGAAAAGTTAAATCAATGACGGGGGGCTTCCATGAAGTACTCATGGCAAAACCGACTGATAACTTGTATGTTGAAAGCCAGGAAGACCCCAAAACACCTTCGCCAGATGAGGAAAGAGAGGATGGTGAAACCAGTCCAATTTACCCTGATGTCATGGAATTGGCAGAAGAAGAACCTGGCAAAAAACCTCCATCTTCCAAGAAGAGAAACAAGACTGCCAAGAAACTCCAGTACAAACTCCGGAAAAATTGGCAGACGCTGCTAATGAAAACCCAGAAATAGGAGGAGGAAGCGGAGTCAAGCCGCGGAGAAGAAAACGAAGGAAATCCCTGTTCCACCAATGTCAGAATAGGACGAACACGATTTACTTCAAACACAAGTGGGACTCCATGAGCCCCCTGAAGTGCTGGAAGCCAGGAGGCATGCTCTCCGAAGGAAGTAGCAACATCTATTCATATTTTGGGAAAACCTCATAAAAACCCAAGCTGACATTAAGTTGCAACAGGAAGAAATTGAGGAGTACAAGAGAAGGAATATAGCTAGCATAAAACCTACACGGTTACCCGGAATCGCAAGACCGGAAGTATTGCCGCCAAAGGAACGGTTCCAAAACCCTCCCTGGCAAAAGCAAGTAAATGACATTGATGCCAAGGGCAAACGTGTATACAAAACCGCAACAGAATACACGGAAGCCGCATTCGCCATCCTCAATGATGATCTGTACTCCAACAACGAAAAGCTGCAGGGGGTGTATGCTTTCTTAGGAAAGGCATTGCAATAGCAACAGCGAGGGAAGGCAAGATCAGGGAAGTTGCATGACGACTCGGCCCTATGCAAAACCGCCACATGCGCCGCTGGAGCACCTGGACCTGGGGAACCTGGAGATTCAGGCAATTCCAAAGAGAAGAAAGGAGATCCCAAGAAGGACAAGAAAATCCTGGACAATAGGGATGAAGCGTCCAGAACGGGATCCCATATGCCGAAAGGCGGAAATATACCCTGCGATCATAAAGACTGGGAGGAACAAAACCGGAAAGACGGAAAAACGATGCCGCCTCCGAGATGCCCAACTGAAAAAGCCGGAAGACATGAAAATCCTCACAGACGTGAGAGGTCCCGTACCCCTCCTAGGAATAAAGAAAGGCCAAGGAGTAGAACTCCGCCTCATTCCGAAGGACACGATAACAGACGAAACAGGGATAATCCCGGAAGAGCGCATTTGCGCAACAATGGGCCAGAAAGGAGCAGATCCCCCTCTTTCCATTCAGCCGGTAGATATTCCGCACACGCCGATAATGCGGAAAGAGATGATCTATACTTTGTACCTAAGTGTTTCACTGACAGGATCCGAAGAATAACTCTACATTCTGGCTTTGCCAAAGTTGGTCCAACTTATCAAAAGTATACCGAAAGTACAAACCCGGACACATGGCTTTCATACTACTATACTGCCGTCCAGATCAACAAGGGAACAGACTTGGAAGGAGTAAAATTCCTCCTCCTAATGTTGATGAATGGAGCCAGAGATTGGATTAATGGGCTTCCGTAAAGAACAGTGGATAGCTCGGATGATATGGCTAAAGTGTTCGCTCAACGCTTCCGGGGTATGTACAAACGCCCTAAAAGCATCAACCAGCTAAATTGATGCATCCCATTTGAAGACGAGTCGTATGTCGACTTTATATCAAGATGGTCAGCAATGAAAAATAGCTGTTCTGGACTAAGTGATGTACAAGCAATGCATGCTTTCATCAATGGATTAAAACCCAGCCTCGTACCGTTCATGGTTGGTTCAAAGGAGCACAAAGATCTTGGATCTATGCTTACTACAGCGAATGAGCACGCAACGGCCGAAGATGACATCAGAGCGAGAGGTGGAACTATTGATGCTTTGGTTCAGGCCAAAAAGACGCCCCCCTCTGAAAAGAAGACTACTCCAGAAGCAGACAAAACCCAAAGAAGTAAATTTAACCTTTCGAAAGGATACTGGTGGCAAATGGAAAGGAAGAAGCACAGAACCTATCTCCTATTCCAAGGAAGAGTGGAAAAATTAAGTCGGAAAACTATGTCCACCATTCGCAATTTGGGAAGCCTGCCCACACCAATGCGCAGTGTCGCCTCAATAAGCACATGAAGGGAGCTGTAGGATCCGGGAACAAAGGAAAGAACTCCAAGAGGAAATTCTCCAAGCAAAAGCCAGAAGCTGAAAAGGAAGATAGTGAATCGGACACCGATGAAAAAATCTAGGAACAACAGCGAAAAGGCGAACCAAAATTTCCGAGAGTTGATGGAGAGTGCAATTTAACTTTCCTGACAACTCCTTCAGCAAAACAGGTAAAAAGAACGCTTCGATAAATAAACACGGTGGTGCCACCAACGCCCAAATTCTTGAAGTATTCCAATACGCCAATTACCAAGGATCAGTCAGATCATCTCGGAAATATCCCAGAACCCGACACACAAGCTCTAATTGTAAGCCCTATTGTTCAAAACACTAGGCTAAAAAGAGTGCTGATGGATGGAGGATCCAATATCAATATTATGTACTTGGATACACTGAAGCATCTGCGAATCTCCGAGACACATCTGAAACATAGTAACATACGTTTCTACGGCAACGTTCCTGGCAGGCAAGCACATTCCCGTAGGAAAATTTCCCTAGATGTAACCTTCGGAGAAAGAGAACATTTCGACAGGAAAAAATCTCATTCGAAGTCGTGCGGTTCGAAAGTGTATACCATGCGATACTCGGACGTCCAGCTTTCGCCAAATTCATGGCAAGATCATGTTATATTTATAACAAGCTGAAGATGCCAGGGCCAAAAGGAGGAGTAATCACCATATCAGGAGACTTCAAACTGGCTAACGAGCTGCAAAAAGGAAACGCCCTTTGTGCTGAAAAAGTAATAGCAAAGGAAGAACTAAAAGAGCTGGCAAAGGAAGTATCACTGATGGAAATTCCGGCAGGAAAAGAAAGCCGGAAGCCGGCAGATAGCTTCAAAGCTTCCGATAATACAAGGCAGGTTATCCTCGATCCCAAAGATCCGAAAAAATTGTCGTAGTGTGGACAGGGATGACCGACAAATAGGAAAGCGCGCTCATCAAGTTCCTCTTGAGAACTGGGATATTTTTGCATGGTGTCCTGCGGATATGCCGGGAGTACCTAGGGAACTTGCTGAGCACCAATTGAAGGTAATTCCAGGTTCAGAACCCGTCAAACAAGGTCTCCGTCGTTTTGATGGAAGAAGCCGGAAGGCTATAGGCAAGGAAATTATACGGCTTTTAGCAGCTGATTTTATCCGGGAGGTTATACATACTGACTGGTCTGCGAACTCAGTATTAGTCCCGAAGAAAGATAGTACTATTCTTAGGATGTGTATAGATTACACTGGTTTGAACAAGTTGTGTCCAAAAGATAGGTTCGCATTACCGCTAATCGATCAAACAATAGATGCCACTACTGGCTCTGAGATTTTATGCTTTTTGGATACTTATTCTGGGTACCATCAAATACGTATGAGCGAAGAAGGTCAAATCAAAACTTCCTTCATAACCCCGTATGGGACATACTATTATATAACCATGCCTTTTGGCCTAAAGAACGCAGGTGCAACCTACCAGCGTTGCATGCAATGTTGTTTGCATAGTCAGATTGGCAAAAATGTCCATGTTTACATGGACGACACTGCCGTCGTTTCCAAGGAAAAAGATACACTCCTTGAAGATCTACGAGAAACCTTCGAAAATTTGCGCACTTACAAAATGAAGTTGAATCCATTAAAGTGCGTATTCGGGGTTCCTTCGGGAAAACTTCTGGGTTTTATCGTTTCTCACAGAGGAATAGAAGTAAACCCGGAAAAGATCAAGGCAATCTTGAACATAGCAAAGCCTACGTGCTTAAAAGATGTACAAAGATTAACGGGTTCTGCAGCTGCAGTCAGCAGGTTTGTAAGCCGACTAGGAGACAAAGCTCTTCCATTATACAAATTGTTGAAGAAATCCGACAAATTTCAGTGGACAGAAGAGGCGGACAAAGCATTAACCCAGCTAAAAGAGACCTTGATGAAAGCACCGATTTTGGCATCGCCAAAAGACGAAGAACCTATGTTGCTGTATCTTACAGCAACAAACAGGATTATTAGCGATGTGAAAATTGTGGAAAGGCGGAAAGAAGAACAAAGTATACCGGATCAGCATCCTGTATACTATGTTAGTGAAGTTTTCTCCGAGTCAAAGCAAAGGTATCCACATTATCAAAAACTGGCATATGGCGTGTTTTTTTGCATCTAGAAAACTCTGCCACTATTTCCAAGGACATTCCATAACAAGCGGTAAGCAAAGCACCACTAGGGGATATCATTAACAATGCGGACGCAACAGGCAGAGTAGCCAAATGGGGCATCGAGCTAGCCACGTTCGACATTAAGTACCAACCCCGGGCGGCTATTAAATCCTAGGTGTTAGCAGATTTTTTTGCTGATTGGACAGAAGCAACGGAGAACACACCAATGCCGGAGTCGGAATACTGGATCATGCACTTTGATGGATCCAAGATGAAAGAAGGCGCTGGAGCTGGTGTAGTGCTAAAATCCCCAAAAGGTGACATTATGGAGTATGTATTGCAGATACACTTCAACGCCAGTAATAATGTGGCAGAATACGAAGCTTTGCTTCATGGCTTGCATATTGCAAAAGAAACAGGCGTCAAACGCGTACTATGCTATGGTGACTCAGATCAGCTAAACCAAACTTGGGACGCCAAAAGCCCCATCATGGCCGAATATCGGAGAACGGTGGATGAGTTTGCAATTTGTTTCCTTGGATTTGAAGTACTTCACATCAAAAGGGAAGAAAATTGGACGCGGATGCATTAGCCCACATGGGATCGGAAAGAGTGAGAACCTTACCACCTGGTGTGTTTGTTCAGCATTTGCACAAACCATCAATTAAAGGTGGAGATGTGGATTATCCTCTTGTTTCCGATTCAATTGAAATTCTGCTCGTTAACCCGAATTGGACAATTCCATACTTAAACTTCTTAGTTGATTAGAAGTTCCCAGATGGAGCAGACGAGGTCTTGCAAAGATAGATACAACGTCGATGCATAGGATACACGGTAATTATTGGTTGCCTGTATAAGCGCAGCACTATCAGAATTTTTCAGCGATGTATTTCGCCAGAAGAAGGACGAGAAATCTTGCAAGAAACCCATGCAGGAGATTGCGGACATCATGCTCAATCAAAAAGCATAGTCAAAAAAGCATTCAGTGCAGGGTTTTTCTGGCTCACAGCCAAGACAGATGCCGAACACATAGTAAACACATGTGCCGTATGCGAGTATTACGCCAAGCAGACGAATATGCCAACTCAAGCACTCAAAACTATCCCTATAACATGGCCGTTCGCTGTCTAGGGGCTAGATATGATGGGACCATTCAAAACTGCAAGAGGCGGATTGACACATCTACTCGTTGCACTGGATAAGTACACCAAGTGGGTGGAGGCAAAACCCATCAAAAACCTTGACGGTGTGACCGCCAGAAACTTCATTATTGACGTAGTCATGAGATATGGCTGTACCACACAGTATAATCAACGACAACAGGACAAATTTCTCTATTGGAGAGTTGGCTAAATATTGCCGACAAACGGGAATACGCCTACACCTTGCATCTGTGGCTCACCCACAATCCAATGTGCAGGTTGAAAGAATCAATATCTCAATCCTGCAAGGAATACGCCCAAGACTCAAATTTCCTCTTCATAGAGCAGCTGGAGCATGGGTAGAAGAATTACCTTGCGTGCTTTGGAGTATTCGAACGACGCCAAATAGATCAACATGGCAAACCCCGTTTTTCTTTGTTTATGGTGCAGAAGCAATGCTTCCAACGACATGCTCCATGATAGCCCAAGAGTTCAGGCTTACGATGACTCGGATACTGAATGTGCTCGACAGGATGCCGTCGATCTTTTGGAAGAAGACGAGACCTTGAGCTTCAAAGAGCCGCCATTTATCAGCAAGGATTGAGACGCTACCATAGTCGGAAAATCAGGCATGAATCTTTCAAAGAAGGTGACCTAGTGCTAAGATTGGTGCAAGAAAAGAAGCACAAGTTAGCCCTAGTCTAGGAGGGACCATTTGTCATTAGCAAGGCTATGAAAAATGGGTCTTATTATCTTGTAGATATTCGAGACACGGAAGATGATCCCAAGCGTCCGAATCGCAAAAGAAAGAGAAAGATAGATGTCGAGCTAGGAGAGACGAAAAAGGCCCTGGAGCATCCAGCAGTTACGTCCCTTTTACACTTAGTTCAATTTCTATGTAAACATCTTTGAGATCATGAAATAAAGTTGTCGGAATTCATGCATTACTGTTTTATCTGTTTTCATACAAAGCATAAGTCCGTTTTATCTATTTCCCAATGATCTTTCAAAATGCTCAATGTTAACCCGAATTGTGCCTGCGTGCTCGGAGTTATAAAAACTGAATGCTACTCAACCTAAGGAGGCTTAAGGAAACCCAGATTGTGCCTGTGTGCCCGAGTTTCATACTTTTTTATAATTCCTTACTTTTTCTCTAAGTATTATCTGATTGTTTTTATGTTGGGTCACTGGAACTAGTCAGTAAAAATGCCTTTAGTAAGATCTATGTTTCCGAGTTTCGACTGATTGGTTGTAACCAGTCACTTGGCATGAAGATTGCGTACTATCGAGCCATTTCAAACACTAAGGACAGTTAAGACATACAAACCATAGAACTTAGAAGACAAAGGAATTAAAACCCGGAAAACTTTCAAAGACTTAATAAATTAACTGCAAAAGCGGAGTACTTGTTTACACAAAAGAATAGATAACATGACAATAAGTGTTACATTGTAAGTGCAGTAATGCTTCTATTTTCCTATCTCCTACCCAGGACCAAGCAGCGTCTTCAGGTATCCGACTCTTCCTATTCGCTGCCGGATTCCTCAGGAGTTGGCGGGATTGCCTCCTCGGGGTAGAAGGTGGAGATGTTCACCATATTGGAGATCTTGGTGGCGTGACCTTTGATTTCATCAAAGATGCTGGTACGTTGGGCATCCGTGTATCCTTGCCGGATGCCGGACGCCACGCGCCAAGATTTGGTGGTGGGGTAGTGCATACGCATGAGCCCAAGGGCCATGCGTGCACCACCATGAGCCGCGGAGCGGAGCCACGAATCCTTGCGGTTCGCCACCTCCACTGTAGCCTCAGGAAGTTTGCTGACTTCCGAGAGCTCTCCAGATTTCTCGGGAATGTACTTGTTAATAAGTAGCATTCACGCAGCCTTGAGCGCGGTGAAGACTTTCCCAAAGGCCTAGATTCTCACAATCCAGGTAAGCTGGGGGCTACCTTCTGTTTCAATCAACACGACAAATGTTAGGAAAAACAGAAGAAGGGAAACATGGAAAATCGGTAAAAGATAAATTACATACCGAGAATCCGATCCATCTCGGTGCCTTCTTCCAGGCACTGGTTCAGGGCGTTCTCTAGGTCCCTGATTGTAGACTTGACTTTTTTGTCCTGGCTGGAGGCCTTAGATTCGGCAATGACAATAGCTAGTTGGCTGGCCTCCAGGTCCTTCTGGAGCTTCACAGTCAGCTTGTGAAGATCCAGGTTCTCGCGGCGGATGTTCTCGGCGTTGCCGACATCTTCAGCAATTTGTTTGGCTTTCGCCAAAGAAGCTGAAAAGCAAGTAAAGGAAGAGGTAAAAACTCAGAAAACTACTTAGAAAAACTCACAACTGAAAGAAGAGAAATATTTTACGTGCTGATTCGCTCAGCTGTTGCTGAATGGATGCCAGTTTTGCCTCCTTATCTTCAAGAATGGAAAGAAGGGTTTTCACCTCCTTGTTCTTGATGGTAAGTTTACTGAAAACTTCCATGTTGATGTTTTCAGCAGTTTGCTGAAACACGGAAAAGAGACAAAAAATGCTTAAGTTAAAAACAAGCATAACAATGAAAAAGCATTAAGACAAAAGTATGCATTTGACTTATTGCTTGGGGGCTAGAGATATTACCTGGCTCATCCGCTGCAGACCTGACAAGTTTTCATTGAATTCTTTTGCATAATCTGCAAAAATAATCCCGACGTTGCAGAGGCCGTCCTGGATGACCTGCCGAGGTGAAAATACGAAGTTATTTCTGACAATAATCCCGACTTTTGGCCAAGGACGGATTAAAGGAGCAGGCGTGAAGTGTTTTGTCGCCCACGGTTTTATATATCCGTGTTTGTCAAAAGGTTCTTCTTTTACCTTGAATTCCTTATCGAAAGTCGGAATGGGATCCTCCTCAGCTGTGTGAGAAGGACCACCCATTTCCGGCACCGCCTTTTCCCTTGTGTCCATTTCCGGCACAATAGGATGGCTGGTCTGCTGGGTTTCTTCTTCCCTGGCAGCAGTATTTCCTTATGCAGCTGTGACCGGTGTGTCTGGAGCAGTAGCAGGAGAAGGCTGTGGTCCTCTTCGAGCCACATATTTGATTTTCTTCCGGCCTTTTGGCTTCAATGTTGTCGGAGCCAGGCCAGAAATATAAAATCCGAGATGTTAGAATTCCGAGAAAATAATAAGAACTCATGCGATAAAAAGTAGGGAAAGAAGTAACCCGGATGGTTTTCCTGGAAGTAACGACGGGAACTACGTCAAGATTGATTACCTCCTGGGTAGCGGAAGGCTTCTTGCGTTTCCGTCCGCCTGCAAAGTTGGCACGCATTGCGTCCAACTCGGCATCGAAAGCAAGATCTGCCTCAGGAAGATCGACAATCTGTCAAAAAAGACAAAAGTACGAATTAAAACAATTATCCGAGAAAGAAGAAACGCAAAACCAAAGTCCAAAATGTAAAAGATGTACCTTTGGAGCCGGGTTTGTCGCCGTGTACATCGGCCAGCTTTCCTCATATTGGTCACGAGCTGCGACCAACTAGTTAACGCGCTTCCTCAAATATTTCGCCGTCAAAGACTTGTTGGTTGTCCGCATGGCGTCTTCGGTCCCGAGTATTCGCATAAGAGCCGGGGACCGTGGTGAGCCAGAGGCTGAATTCGCCTCTCCAACCACCATAGGACTGTATCCATGCCGTGAGAGGAGGAGGCGCGGAAACGAGCTTTGCAATGCGCCGTTTGATCCTTAGAACTGCCTCCACAGCCCAGTTGTCCTGGGGAGAGGTAGCGCAGTTGGAGAAAGGTGGAATCCCCGTTTCCTTTCCAGGAAACGGGATGTCTTGGTGGTAGAATAAAGAACTCGTCCAAAATTTGACGGATTATGAGGTTTTGATCTTGGGGAACCAATCCTCCCTAAATCTACGTAGGGTGAAGGATATGGTCCCGCAAGTCGGGAGTGCGCCCTCAGAGGGGTTTCGCTTAACCCCGAAGCAATATTGCCAAAAGTCTAACCTAGGCTCTAATCCTAGATACCCTTCAAAGAGGGCATGGAACCCGTCTAGATATAGAATGGAGTTTGGAGGCAGGTTGTGGGGTTGGTTGTTGTAGTGGTTAAGAACCTAGAGAAAGAAGGCGGAAGGTGGAATTCCCATACCTCGAGAAAGATGCGTGGATAGGAGAACCCTTTCCCCGCCTTTGGGCAGGGGCTCGGAGTCGTCCTCCTCGTGCCGCCACTTCCCCTTCACAATCAGCCCCTCCTTCTCCATTTTCGGAAGAAGGGAAGGGGCTAAGTTACACCGGCTCCAATTGCCGAATATCTCGCCTTCGTCTTCAGCTCCGGCGGCAGCGGCCGCAGCGGAGAGCTCCTCTCCGACGAGGGCGATTTTTTCTTCCGCCGTTTCGGGCACGAATGGAGGAGGCGGCGCGGAAGAGGAGGCCGCCAGGTTCTCAGCCGCGAGGGGAGGATCCTCGCGGGCCTGGTCGCTGGAAGGATTCTCCGGCGTGTTCGCGGCGGCGCGTCTCGGGGAATCGACCAAACGGTCGATGTCGTTGATGATATCATCGATGTTGTGGGCGACGACGTTTTCCTCTGCGGCGCGCGGTGAGCTGCTGGAGGCCATTTGCGGGTGGCGCAGTGAGGATTGCGAGCCTCCGATGGTAAATTCTGGGGACGGCGCGGTGTGCACGGGCTCTGTTCGCTCTAAGTCCTTGGCTCAGGATCAATGGGCGCTTGAGGGCTTTGGAAGCTGGAAGAGAGAGCGGAAGGGCAACCGGAGTGCCCGTGGATGGCTATTTATAGCCAGAAATGCGTTACGATACGTGCTAACGGCTCTTTTGACCGTTAGATCTGCGACGCGTGTCACGCCAGAAAATCCGTGAAATGAGGAGACGGAATGATAATCGCTATCTCCTCGTTTCACGCGAGAATCTGTCAAAGTACGTTTCAGATTTGACTGAACCCAAACGTCCGTGATGCACGCTTTTATCGCTGACGTCACGAGGTTCCTTCTGCAGAAGGCTCGTGGAAGAAAAGCCGGATTCTGGAAAAATCCGAGTTTTGGGTTACATATCAAGAAGCTCCTTCTCCATGTTCGTGAAAGGGAAAGCCGAATTTTTATGAAATTCGAGTTATGCATTATGGTGTTTTGGGAAAAAGAAGAATCGAGACAAAGGCCCAACATTCTCGGAGCAGAATGCAAGTTGACGAAAGGTGTTAGGATCAGGTCTCAAACCTTCTTGGGGGCTACTGTCAGATATATACTGAGTAGGCGTATATCCGGCATGGTCCTAAAGAGCCAGATTACCAGGGTGGCCTGATTGGTAATTAATCACAGTCCATTAGGCGGCCCAGTAAGCTGACGCATAGAAGCCGGATTCTAGAAGAACCTGGACCACGGCCCAAGGTGGTGCGGCTTGGAGTAGAAGACGGATTCTTGCCTTCCAAGTTAGGATTATTTCCGTAGTCTTCTAGGTTTCCTTTCTGTAAGCCCTAACCCGGCTATTATATAAAGCCGGACGGGAGAGAAGAACAGAGAGAACAATTAGCTATAAGAAAACTCGCTGGGAAGTTGATCCTCGCCGAGTTAGCGAAACCCTACTCAAATTGTACTTTGTATACTTCAGGCTTCAGCCCTGATTTAGTGAGATTGCAGGAGTAGGAACGCCGCCCAGTTGCGACGTACCGAACCTGGTTAAATTTGGTGTTCCTGGTTGTTGTGCTACCACGTCGCCCCATGTTTCTACCCGTAGTCTCATGGTACCCCAGTCTATGAACTCTACTATGATGTCTCGACAGCAATATTCCCCCCATTCCGTGAGATCTGGGAGTTTCGGGCTCTAAGTAGTCCTGGAACCCGCGAAAGAGAATGCGGCGCCGGTGAAGCCATAACACAGAGAGTGAGGGAATCTTGGGCATCCAAGACCCATGGCACAATATAACACACATGGTTTGGCATACCCTAGGATTGGGTGGGAATTCAGATGCTCCGGAGCCCCTCCCCGGAGAAACCCTAGGTCTGCTGGAGAAAAAGAAGAAACTGCCAGTCTAGCCCCTCTACGTGAGCCAGAAAGGGGTAGCAAAGTGGAACTAATTGCTTGGTTGTGTTATTTTAGGCCCAAGTAACACCAAATAAAATCGAAGGACCCACCTCTTGGCAAGATTCCCCCTGTTCCGTCAGATCCGGAGTTTTGGGCTCTAAGTAGTCCTGGAACCCGCCAGTTAGAATCCGACGCCGGTGAAGCCCTAGCACAGAGAGAGAGGGAATCTTGGGCATACAAGACCCATGACACACTATAACACACATGGTATGGAATACCATGGGATTTGGTGGTATTCAGACAATGCAGAGCCTCTTTCCGGAGAAACCCTAGCCCCGCTGGGAAAAAAGACGGAACTGCTGTTATGGCCCATCTACGTAGCCGGAAGGGGGTAGTAAAGTGAAATTAATTGCTTGGTTGTGTTCGGTTAGGCCCAAGTAAAAGCCAAGAAAATGGTGGGGCCCAATTATTGGCAGGATTCCCCCTGTTTCGTCAGATCCGGAAGTTTCGGGCTCTGAGTAGTCCTTGAACCCGCCATAGAGAATCTGACGCCGGTGAAGCCATAACACACCGAGTGAGGGAATGTTGGGCATCCAAGACCCATGAAACACTCTAACACACATGGTATGTCATACCATGGGATTTGGTGGCACTCAGACGATCCGAAGCCCCCTCTCCGGAGAAACCATAGCCCCTCTAGGGAAAAAGACGGAACTGCCGTTCTGGCCCCTCTACGTGAACCGGAAGGGGGTAGAAAAGTGGAACCAATTTCTTGCTTGTGTTAGGCCCAATGAACACCCAAGACAATGGTAGGGCCCACCTCTTGGAAAGATCCCCCCCGCTTCGCTGGAACATTTATCTGTTGACCAGAAGTCAACCTTTTGGTCTACCCCTATGACCTGCGTCGGAAGGGGGTAGACCATAATACTATTTTGCTTGGTTTTATTAGGTTAGACAAAAGCTACATTAATAACCAAAATCTAGCTATACTTCTAACAATATTCCCTCCAGTTTCCCCAAGGGGGAGCATCGACGGTTCGAGACCTCTAAGTGTAGTGCATAACCTTCCTATGTGATGCCGGTTAAACCAGTCACACCTATGGGTAGTATATTGGCCCCTCCCCACCTCGATCCCACCACACGTTTATGAGTATTCTTAGTGCTCCCCCATGGCTTACGTAGGATTCCGACACTTTAGCGCCCAAAGCTTCACTAGAACATTGATCTGTTGACCAGAAGTCAACCTTTTGGTCTACCCCTATGACCGCGTCGGAAGGGGGTAGAAAACAATACTATTTTGCTTGGTTGTGTTAGGTTAGGCCATAACTACATTAATAACCAAAATCTAGCTATATTGTTAACAATATTCCCTCCGTTTCCCATCTCTTCGTGCCCGTGCGGCGTTGAACTCCTCGTGCGCCGCACTCTGGGCGGCCATGAAAAAGGCGAACTCATCCTCCCTCTACGCGATGAGGGCCTGCTCGTAAGCCTGCCGCTCGGCATCCATGAGGGCGCGGGCATGCTCCTCCTTCCGGGCGGTCTTGATGGAAGCCTGAATGGCGGCTGCCCGCGCCTCCTCGAACCCCGATCGGACTCGGCGAAACGCCTCCTCGTTGCGCCATGTGGCAAATGAGTTGTACGCCACCACCTGGTCAGGCCACAACGGAGGGCGCTGCTCCGGTTCCTGTGCTGCCTCCTGCTGCGGCAGCTCTGGCTCCTCCTCCCCATCCGTCTCCTTGTTGTACCCCCAATCGAAGGGGTCGTCGCCACTCCCGTCGTTGTCTGACGGCAGGTCTAGCCCACGGCGCGGCGCTTGCTGGGTGAACGTCACCCACGAAGTATGGAGGCGGCGCGGCATGATATCGTCGATAGAGGGGCAGCCATGTGGCGATGGAGGAGATTATGGCGAGGACGCGCCGGCAGTGGCGGAGTCAGGACTCAAACTCTGTGTAGTCGATGCGAAATTGTGTAGTCAAATACACCTATTTAAACATTTTGTTGCATGATCTATGCTTGGTACCATTGAGAAAAACTGTGTAGTCGGTGCACGCGTCGGAGCACGCGTCCCGTCGGAGTAAATGGCGGCGACATGCAAACCGCAATGGCCCTGGCGCCGCTTGGGGAGCCGTGAAGGCTGCATACCGCGTTAATGCTAAGCGTGCGGCAGAGGCGAAGTACCATCCCGCCGCCTGGTGCAGGTCGTGTCCCATCGTCGCCATGACAAACGGCAGGCTAACCACCACCTGCACGACGCCGTGTGCATATCCAAGGCGTGTCAATGCAGAGGCGTGTTGGCACGTAACCACATGTTCGTCACCTTGGCTGCATACACATGGTAGTTGTGTTGGCACGTACCATTATTTGTAGTGAACTTGGCAAATATTGGTACCACGTTTCGCAAGCAAACACGTGCCATATCGTTTTGTACGCGTACACGTATAAAACGGTATCCTCTTTTCTACACGTACGATAGAGGCTTTGATATTCGTTGACTTGGTGGGGTGAGCTTTGTGGTGACTTTGAGTCTCTGATTGGAGGCCCCGCGGCGTCCCAGGCCCCACTTACCAGTGACTAAATGTCATATCATTCTATGTTGACTAAGTCAGCCGGCGCGTCCCACCATGCATGCGCACACGTCATCACGACCAGTCGAAACGGCACTCAGTATATAAAGCTCTGGTCGCATCGCCTCTCTCCCCATCCATTCTCCCCCCACTTCTAGCAAAAAACCCAACTCCGCCCCGGCCGCATCGTCTCCCAGCCCTCATTATCTCCCTACTGTCGAGCGCACATTCGCAAGGCGGTTCCGCAGAATGAAAGGTTCAAAGCAGGAGGACGGCGTCGTACCTTCTGTTGTCATCGCCGCAGGAGCCGCCCATGGTGGTTCAAGTTCGTCGCAGTCGCAGGATGTTGTCGCGGCCACTAAAGTCGCCGCCACAGGTTCGTCGGCCGCTCATGGCGCTTCGAGTGCACCGCCTATTCCAACCGCGGTGGAGGCGCCTGCTGCTTTCCCTCTCCTGGCAGATCTGGGTGATCCCTACGGGGATCGCCAGGCGTCCGACGAGGACGTCGACGACCAGGACCCTAAGGTATCTATGTCCAGGTCGGCTTAGTTTACTGTCAAAGATCTAGGGTTTGTGCATGAGTACATGCAAGTTTGGGCTTCTAGTGTTTGTAGTTGCATGTATACTTTGTTTTTTTTGTATATACAAGTTTGGGCTTCTGGTGTTTGCGGTTGCATTTGTACTTAGGGGTTCGAGATTTTTTGTATTCGGGATGGTTTGTCCTTGGATCTGTACCTAGGGATTCGAGGATTTTTTGTACACGCAAGTTCAAGATTCACAGGTCTGTTTGCATCTGTACTTAGGGGTTCGCAGGTTTTTGTATTCAGAACTTAGAGGATTGTAGTTGCATCGGTAGGGGTTCGCAGGTTTTTTGTATTTTAGGGATTCAGAGGTTTGTAGTTGCATCTGTACTTAGGGGTTCACATGTTTTTTGTATTTTAGAGCATCTCCAGCAGCTCATCTATATGGATATCTAAACCAAATATGGATGACGCAGGGGTAAAAAATGTTGCCAGCAGATCATCTATAGCATCATCTATTTATACATGTCCCCAAATTCTTCTACCCATCATCTACATTTGGGGGATGGCTAGATGATCATCCAAACCAAATAAGGGAATATTTTATCGATTCCAACATGCACTACTCATGTTATTTTATTTTATAGAGACCAAAGGGAAAAACATTGTAGAAAAATATACATGTATTAGACACTAAATTTTGACATGTACTAGAACCATTTGCTTCTACTAAAACTATTGAATTCATGGACTTGTTGAACGAAGGTTTTGTTGATAGGAATTCTGTGGTATCACACAAAATAGAGTCGTTCACAAAGTCGTTGTTCAAAATAGAGTCATTGGAAAAAATTGATGAATGATAGTTATAGCATTATATTAAAATATAGGAGAGTCGATATAGATGTCCTGAATATAGATGTTCTGTTGTGAAACTAATAACATCTATGCATGAATCTTTTTAGACGATCTTCTATAGAGAGTTTTGGATGATCAAATATATATGAGCTGCTGGAGATGATTAAGAGGTTGTAGTTGCATCTGTACTTAGGGGTTCGCAGGTTTTTTGTATTCTAGGGATTCAGAGGTTGTAGTTGCATCTGTTCTTATGGCTTCTAGTTTTTTGTGTGCATGTTAGCATATATGTGAGTTAGAGATTCTACGTTTTTTGGAAGCATTTTCAATTTGTGCAGTTATTTTGCCTCACAGACACTCTTGACACATTATGAATTTGTTGCAAAATCACATATTGTACCCCCGTGCATGATAATTACTTGATCCATTTTATGCATATAATTAAATAACGATTTTTGTATGATATTTTGGCCTGGTAAGGTATAATAACATGTCCTGAGTAGAATATTAATCTGTTGAATGTTATCTTAGATCATCAATGAATTCCTGATGTGTTATTATCTGTTTTTGTGCATTAGTTCACCAAATATATATACTGGAAACTGTGATGTTGTATAAAATTCGACACATTTTTCTCAATATTGATGTCCTCTTTAGGGCGCATTTGCTAAATAAGTTACTTGATGAAGTGTATGCAAATAAATGAATAATTATTTCTTTATGTTCTTTGTGATCTGGTTAGGTATATTACTCTTTTGCCAATAAGATTGTGTTGCTAACTTTTGTTTTATTGCAAATTTGAAGGATGAAGATCTGGAAGTCGGCTCGGATGAGGACTCTATGTGTGCGAAGAGCAGACATGTCCCGAGGAAGCCGCAGGCGGGCACCATTCGGTACCGTCGTTATGACAACTTGTTCTGCTCTTTCTGTGTCAGAAAGATAGCCAACGATCGTCACAACTTGATCCGACATGCCGTCGGTGTGGGAAATGGCTCCGAGTATCGTGCGCCCCATGTTAGGGCCAAGCACGCTGCCTACGACGTCTTCTTGAAGAAGCTGCTTGCGCAGGATATCCTCGCAGGTCTTGCGGAACCTCCTCCTCGGCCTTGCTCCAACGAGGCCAGGAGGGCCCTGAAGAATTGGAAGCGAAAGTACATGATGTAGCTGCTGCTGCCTGCTGGTGCGCTCGTTGTTGCAGCTTGCATGTTGTGTTTGTGTTCTCTCTTACTTTTGGTAGTGTCGTCCGGTGTAAGCGCAGTAAGAACTTTTAAAGAACCTCTATAATGTTGGTATGTAAGAACCTAATATGTATATTATATTAGTATATGTTTCTTAACCCGATCTTGTTTTAAGGATGTCAAAAAACTTATTAGGCATGATTTAGTAATAAGTGGATGCGACAACTCATTGATCCGGTCGATCAATGAATTGTCACATCACTTTACTACTGGATCATGCCTAATAAGCCAATAGTTGGTGCAACGTCTCAAATGTGAGTAACAAGACTCGATCTTTGGTGTGTGGAAATGAGTCTCCCCACCACTAGGAACTGTCTTATTTTGCAATTATTTGCTAACTAAAATAAAGAAGTATCCGAAGAAGTAGAATAAAAATGCGATCAGATTCTAAAACTCTTTTCATTTTAGTTCTTTTTTTATTTTTTATTTTCAATCCGAAAAACAAGAATACATTATGACTGTTAACAGCTCTGCGCCAAATCTCCACGGAAATAGCCTCACGCAGGGTCCCACTCGCCAACGTATGCGCGCCAAATCTCCACCATCGCGCTCCTCGCCCACTCGGCTACTCCTCCACTGAAAGCCTCCATTTCGCCCTCTGTAACACCCCAACTTTTGCTAATAAAGGTTTTGTGGTGTTGTGTCCATCTTATACATGCATGAAAAAGTTCATCCAATTTTGAAATTGAGTTTTAATAAAAATTGCCCAAAACTCACATAAAGTGATCACCCAAAATTTGTTTTCAAAACCTTTTCAAATTTGGAAAACAAAAACGTGGTTTGGTTGGAAATTTTACAAGGTTTCCAAAAACAAGTTTTGCCAAATTTTCTGTTTACAAAAAGGCCCTAAAAAAATGTTTTCTGTCCTGTTTAAAACAAAGAAGGACCTCTTGGTGCTTTCCGAAAATTCCAGGTGTTTTTTTTTTTGCAATTTTGCCCTTTTGTCTATTCCACCTCCGGCCAGAAGGAGAGATGGTCGCGGACGTCATTGCATGCCACCTCCTGCTAGCCTCCTCGCCAGGATAAGAGAGGAGAGGTGTATTTATCGCCCCCTCTCCTCCCGAACTTCTTTTTTCCCTCACCCCGCCCTCTCTCTGTAATTTCCCAACCCGGCCGAAAACCTAGCTGGCCGCGATTTGTCGCCGCCGTCGTTCTGTCCATCCCCGCGCCCCGCCGAGCGCGCCATCGACTCCATCATCGTCCCCTATACCTCCAAGCTGCGTCATGCTTGCCGGAACAACGAAAAACGCGTGAATCGCGCCTTTCTTCTCCAAGTGCGGTCGAGCTCCGCCATGCTCGATTCCGCCGCCGTTCGGCCTCGCCTTGCTTCCCCGACCATCTCTGCGTGCTCCTGGTGAGCTGAGGGTCCTCAAGGACCCCTCCATCACCCCTCCCCCTGTAATTAGTCGGGGCACCATACGCCACCGCCGGCCACCCCGGTTCACACTCGCCAGCGATGTTCCAGTGGTAATTTCTGGGCGGCGCAGCCACCTTAGTGCTTCCCTTGTTCTCCTCTTCCTCGTGGCATGATTTGATTTTGGAATCGAGCCTGGAATCGGCGTATTGAGCGGAGACAGAGCAACTCCGGCCACGGGCTGACGTCACCGTGATGTCATCATGACGTCACGAGGGGCGTTGACGTCAGCCTGATGTAATAAACCCGTTTTCTTAGTTATCAGAAATGTTTAATAATTCCAGAAAAGAATTAATCTTAATAATTCAATAACTAATGTTCTATTAATAATAAAAATAAAATAAAGATATGGTTTTGTTCAGAAAAATAAACTCTGTCTGAATATATCATTTTCACACATTTTGACAAACTTTAATTTTGGGCATTATTTAAATGTTGTTTAGTTCTTTTAAAATGGAGAAAATAATTTTGTATTCAATAAAATTAGAAAATTACAAGTTATATACCAAAATGCTCAAAATGACAAATGAAATCTAGTTATGATATTTTCAAACCCATTTGAGCAATTAAAATTGTACTCACTTCCAGTATCGCCAGAAACACCTTCTGAGGTCCATTTCGGGGCGAATTTCAACATAATTGCATAACTGCCATACAAAACCTAGCAACCCATCGAGCATGTTTAGGGTTCTCCCGAAGTGCATTAACTTGCTCATGCATACATATTGTGCATCGCATCAATGCCATGTTTGATCGTTGTTCCTCTTTTCGGTGTTATTTCTCCTCGGTAGAATGCGACTACGAAGAGAAGGCCAGCAATGCCATTCGACGAATACTTGATCTTAACCGACAAGTCAAGCACTTATTCCTGAATACTTTCTCTGGTTTTCTTGAGGCAAGACAAGCATAACCTCTTATCTTCCCATATATGATTACGAAAGACTTTTGATTCTCGTACATTGCATTCGATTCCATGTATCTTGTGTCAGTAGTTAGAGTTATCCTATATATTGCATAACCTAAATATTCTGATCCAGTACTCCTAGCAGCTATAGGTTTGCTTGTGTGCATCGCCAAAGCCTTAAATATGATGTGCTTAGTCATACATGCTTGTTATCTTTGCTCCATCCGGTTGATGAATAAGAGTTACGAATGAATCTAGTATGATAGGATGTTGTGGAAAGTTAAGAGAACTTCTTTGATATGATTTAAAGGTCTGGATGGTGAGACCACATAGGGTCTGTGGTTTTTTTCTCGTTCATGCCCCTAGGACCGAGTTCTCGTCTTCGAGCCAAGAATGAGTGTGAATCCACACGGGGCTTAGATCCCCCGTGGTCTCAACTTGTCTAGTTTGTTCCATGAGTCGCCTAGTTCGGGCTTTCCATTTGGATTTGCGGGGAGAATAAAAACACTTTCAAAACTAGGACGTGGGGATGTATGGGCGCTCTGCGTGTAGCTAATCGTCGAGCATTGCGCACAACGATAGAGACCCGACAGGAGATGGCCACTCTCGATTGGCGGTCCATCTCTACTCGGAGCAACTCATGGAATAGGTGAAGCAAGGGAAAGGTCGTGGTCAACCTCCATCTGCCGGCACTTCCCGGACTAGTGCTAATGATCTGGCATCAAGAGTTGGTCGGTACGTGTGGTTAAAGTTGTACACCCCTGTAGGGTTAAATCTTTTCGAAAAGCCGTATCCGCGGTTAGGGACGACTTGGTGACGGATTTTGTGATCATAGATAACTTGCACGGAATGACTAAAACTTGTTGATAACGAATGAAGGATGCCTCCTCGGAGATGCCGAGAGGGGTTACCTTGTAGCATGAGTTACCGGAACAACTTGAGGTGGTGATCTTTGAAGCACGAGGTGCTGAAATGATATTGGTGGTTTAAAAGATGATGGTATCAGTAGTTGAGTAGCTTCCTCATCTGTTTTCAAAATACTCCATGAGACATGCTATTCCTTTCTCAACTTGGAAAACAAAGATGGATTTACGCAAAATAACCTTCATAACTCTTTCTGAAAGAAGCAGATATATAATAGGTTAACTAAGTCTTGTTGAGTACCTCCCATACTCATGTTTGCTTCAACTTGGTTCGGGTGGAGTTCCTCACTTCGGTGGTGTTTCAACATGGACATCGACGAGTAGTTTGGGGTTCCCAGGTAGCAGCCAGGAATCTATGGGCCGGGACTTCGCATTATGTTGCGGCCTCTTAAGACTTTTTGGTTCTTGTTGATTAGCAACATACTTTGCTTTCCGTTGTCTGAGGTAATGTTGGGTCATGTGACCTCTGTTTGTAAGCTATACTCTAGTAATACCTGTTTAACACAGATTCCATATCTAGAGTGCTGCTTCGACCGGTTGTAGGTTTCGAGCTCATTGTTATACAGTTTTGGCTATGTTTGTGTAGTTGTAGCAGTCGAGGGGTTGTGGAGCCGATGATCCATATCCGAGCACGCCTGCCGATGTGATTCGGCCTGGGGCTTGGTAACCCTGGAAACCCTCGATTGTTGTTGCACTTCCGGGACACATAGCATCTCTATATAGCTTTGGTCCCGTTCCTTCAGTTTCATATGATTTGTGGACACTTTCATATGCATAGTTGGTTATGACTAGCATGGACACAAGGAGTAGTAGTACCGTGGTGATCCGGCCTGCGTGCCGATGAATCCGGTCTGCCTGCGGTTGTTTGTTGCAGCCATGGGCTGGTAACCCTGAAGCCCTTGTGGGTCCATGACTAGGAGCGCATAATAGTATGTATACCTTTGGGTCCGGGGTCGTGACAAAAGTGGTACCAGAGCAGGACTACCTGTAGTAAAACCTTACTGCTTGGTCGATGTTGAGTCTAGAGTTTGTGAAAACTATTTTAAACCCCCAAAAGAGTTGAGAAAACCTTCTTAGGATTCTTTTTACTCCTTATCTGGTATCGCTCTAACTCTGGGTCACCTTACTTGTTTTGATTTCAAAAGTTTTGCTATTTCTTCTAGTCATTTAAAACCTAGGTGCCTCCTCTGGGAAGACGTCTTTTTACCAAGTTCACCTAGTTATGAGTGTCTAGAGTCGTGTGTGTTCCATGTTCCGTTATATCTTAAACTGGGAGATTTCCTTTCCTTCCTAGTCTCTCAGAGTTGTGTGGATTCCACATTCTCATGTTCTAGAGTCTCAAATCAAGAACCTCGAGATTTCCTTCCATCTCGAATGTATCCTTTATCGTCCACTCCAATTATTCCCGAGTTATGTTTGGCTTTTGAAAGACACCTCGTGATTGCTACTCGTAGTGTCCTAAGGCACTTGAATAGTAGTTGCTCTTTTCTCAAGGTCTTAAACCCTTGGACTTGAACCGAAGGTCCCGGAATGTGCTGAATTGCGGTGGGTTGAATCGTATGGTTTTATAACCATGTGGTGCTCACGCTATCAGTACAGGATGCTGACCTTTAACCCAAGTTTTGTTTCTTTAGATCCTGAGGAATCTGTTCCACCTCACGGTGGCTAGGCAATTCCAACTATCATAGCCATATGTTTTCTCTTGGAATCAAAAGGATCACGACAAGAGTATTCCTTATGATTCTCATATCCTTGTTCTTGATTCAGCTATATTAGTCTTCTAGCATGGGTTTTACAAAAGAGTATCATCTAGTGCTTCCCCCATGATCTCCGGATTTTCCGGAGCATGTTCTTAATCTTTAGTTGCTTCCTACCTTTGTCCATCGCGTGGAAACCAAGTTGCATATGCGTATTGAAGTCTCCCAATGCACCTGCTCTTGTGTTCCGTCAGAACGTTCCACCTTGGGATGTAATGAGAAACAAACTCAAGTACCTCGTCCATCTCTAGGATCAGGTCAAAGTTTTGTAATTCGAGACTAAAGAAGTGTCACACACTTTTATATCAAGAGGTTGTGTTAAGTTTCATGGCCTCAATGATGAAGTGATGCTTTTACACATCTTCACTCCCCCTTCCTACAAGCTTGAATGCTTCAGAATGATGGGTATGTGCATTGATGTGTGTATCAGATATTCCTAGAAATTCTTTTTGCTTTGAAAAATCTAAGAAACATCTGTATCCTCTTAGCAATATTGGTTACCCGGTCTCTATAGAATTGACGGTGTTACCAAATCCGTTCATTCCGGTGCACATTCTTGGTCAAAAAGTTAGGTTCACACCAAAGCTCTCAAGACCATATCGGTTGCTTTGATAAGCAAGATCTCTTTCAAACTCCGAGACATACCGGTAGATTGTGATATTCTGGTTGTCTTTCTAGAAGTATCACCAGGTTGTTACCTGACCGTGATGTCTAAACAAAGGGTAATTTGAACTAATCCTTTCTCCAAGAAACTACGCTAGACACCTTAGACTAGTGATTGAGCTTAAACAACAACTTGGAGAGTTGAAAGGCAAAAGCTCCGCTAACTTGATCCTTTGTTAAGGGATGTCTAGTTCTCCTTGTGTTGAAGCAAGGTAGTATCTCCTTAGTGGACATGCTATCTTTTCACACTTGATTTTATTGGGCTATCGTCAAATCGAGGCCAGATTCAAGGACTATCTTGGTTGTGTTTCACTCATGGTGTTTTGCCGAGTACACCTTCATGTCCTTTGGTCTGACCAATATTCTGCCTTGTTCATATATCATAAGAATCCCTCTACTTGGGGTGTTCTGATAAGGTGTTGTTGAGCCCATCGATGACATTCCTACTTATCCAAGTTGCAAGAGGTTCATGTTGAACATTTGTCATTAATGTTGCAAACTTTTGAGAACCATCTTTGTGTCCTCACGAAGTTTGTGTTCTCGATGTTCGAAGTAACTTACTCCAATTCATGTGCTTATGGTGAAAGTTGTCGTCGTGGATCGGAGTAGACTTTTCTTGTTCCCTCGGGAATAACCTCAAGTCGGTCATGCATGTGTGGTCTATTCTTGAGATGGTAGGTTGTTACCTCCACTTATTTGAAGAAGTTCCCATCCACACCCAGCCACTAAATGATTACCCATGAAAGAGAAGAAGTCTAAGAACTTCGTTATCTTTGTAATTGTATTCCAAACAAGGACTCCGATGTGTTTCATCGCAAGTAAACCATGTAGGTGCAACCTTCTTTTGCAAGTTGATAATACATAACTTTCGCAATCTTGCTCATCCTTTCTGAGCTTGACATTGTAGTCTATATCTTGAGAATCTAGTAGATGTATCTCGTTGGTAACCAATGCAACATCTTTGATCACACATACCGAGTCTGAGTTATCAACCCACTAACCAGAGCTGAATCTCAAGCAACAATGATGGTTGGTGTTTCCTCAGCGGTATCGACTTAGGTCCTTTCGAAAATACGGCATGTTGATGTTGTGGTTGACACAATTAACCGTAAGGTCTAATGTCATATCTCTTTGAATCCGTAAGAACAACCACTCTCCGTGAGAATTCTTGTGGCTCGTTTTAGACAACTTTTCCTCACCATTCTTCCAAACAAAAGTTTGACATTCACTTGATGATCTATTGAAGGTTTATCATAAGTTTGTTACCGGTATCTAGAACAGTCAGGAGAATTTGGAAGTTGATTCTTTCAAAGTCTCTTTTTCAATTCTCCAAAAGCTTTGTTCTAATGGAAACAAGTTCATCGTGAAAACATCTCATGGTGTTTTGTAACCGCCATTGATCAGCTCCCTTTTTCAAGTTGTTGGTACTTGCAGTTCTGTTCATCTCACACATTTTGTGAATTTGTCAGTCACTTTAGCCATGGGATCTTAACCATGTGGTAGATGGATTGCCATGTCCAAACCACAATATAAAAGAGATTCCTTATTTCCTTCCGGTGCTCCAATCCCCGTTGGTTACCCATCCTTATGGTGTGACCAAGAATTCCTCCTTAACTACGGTGTTCCAACACCCTTTGGTTGCTCATCTTCTGTCGTGAAGTAGCATCCCTGTCCTTGACAAGGTTTCACACAAAATTTGACGGAATGAAAGTTCCTTCATCTTATGTGTCCACTCTGAAGAGTGAGCATGATCCTGTATCAAATTTTCTCCGACGCATGATTACAGTGTTTCCTCATGTTTCCCCTCGTCTACGGATATTACGTTGTGGTATCAAAGACAATCCTTTCCATCTTGGTATTTTGTTCTTAGGAAACCTTAGTGTCACAGGTTGTTCAACCTTTCTTTTCCAAAAGGGTCTAAAGTCTTGTGCAAAGCTCATATTCTAAATCCTTTCAAGAACAATCGTCCACAAACTTGAAACCTTCTCCTATTCCTTCTGTTACCTTGATGTGTTTCATGGTTGCTAGCTCCAGTGTTGCCTATAACAATATCCCCATGAGTTGGCCATGAGGTACTCGATCTTCGTGAAGATCAATTCCTTAGAGTTTTCCCTCCTACCTAAGGTGTAGCCGCTGGATATCTTCGCAAGCACTATGGATCAACTTCCTCGAGAAGAGAATCGCAAGGTTCGAGAAGATCATTTCAAACCGGTGTTCCTTCTTTCTTTCTCCTTCCGGAATCTCGGGACGAGATTCTTGTAAGGCGGGTAGATTTGTAACACCCCAACTTTTGCTAATAATGATTTTGTGGTGTTGTGTCCATCTCATACATGCGTGGAAAAGTTCATCCAATTTTGAAATTGAATTTTAATAAAAATTGCCCAAACTCACTTAAAGTTCTCACCCAAAAAATGTTTTCAAAACCTTTTCAAATTTGGAAAACAAAAACGTGGTTTGGTTGGAAATTTTACAAGGTTTCCAAAAACTAGTTTTGCCAATTTTTCTGTTTACAAAAAGGCCCTCAAAAATGTTTTCTGTCCTGTTTTAAAACATAGAAGGACCTCTTGGTGATTTCTGAAAGTTCCAGGTTTTTTTTGCAATTTTTCCAGTTTGTCTCTTCGACCTCCGGCCAGAAGGAGAGATGGTTGCCGACGTCGTTGTATGCCAGCTCCTGCTAGGCTCCTTGCCAGGATAAGAGAGGAGAGGCGTCTGTATCACCCCCTCTCCTCCCGAACTCCTATGTTCCCTCACCCCCGCCCTCTCTCTGTAACTTCCCAACCCCGCCGAAACCCTAGTTGGCCGCGATTCATCGCCGCAGTCGTTCTGGCCATCCTCGCGCCCCGCCGAGCGCGCCATCGACTTTGTCCTCGTCCCCTCTACCTCCACGACGCGTCACGCTTGCCGGAACGACGGAAAACGCGGGAATCGCGCCTTTATTCTCCAACTACGGCCGAGCTCCTCCACGCTCGATTCCGCTGCCGTTCGGCCTCGCCTTGCTTCCCCAACCATCTCTGCGCGCTCCTGGTGAGCTGAGTGTCCTCCAGGACCCCTCCGTCACCCCCTCCCCCTCTAGTTAGTCGGGGCGCCGTACGCCACCGCCGGCCACCGCGGTTCACTCTCGCCGGTGATGTTCCGGTGGTAATTCCCAGGCAGCGCCGCCACCCTCGTGCTTCCCTTGATCTCCTCTTCCTCATGGCATGGTTTGATTTTGGAATCGAACCTGGAATCGACGGATTGAGCGGAGATAGAGCACCTCCGGCCACAGGCTGATGTCACCGTGACTTCATCATGACGTCACGAGGGGCGATGACGTCAGGCTGATGTAATAAACCCGTTTTCTTATTTATAAGAAATGTTTAATAATTCGAGAAAAGAATTAATCTTAATAATTCAATAACTAATGTTCTATTAATAATAAAATAAAATAAAGATATGGTTTTGTTCAGAAAAATAAACTCTATCTGAATATATCATTTTCACACATTTTGACAAACTTTAATTTTGGGCACTATTTAAATGTTGTTTAGTTCTTTTAAAATGGAGAAAATAAGTTTTTATTCAATAAAATTAGAAAATTACAAGTTATATACCAAAATGCTCAAAATGATAAATGCAATCTAGTTATGATGTTTTCAAACGCATTTGAGCAATTAAAATTGTACTCACTTCCAGTATCGCCCGAAACACCCTCCGAGGTCCATTTCGGGGCGAATTTCAACATAATTGCATAACCGCCATACAAACCCTAGCAACCCATCGAGCATGTTTAGGGTTCCCCCGAAGTGCATTAACTTGCTCATGCATACATATTGTGCATTGCATCCATGCCATGTTTGATTGTTGTTCCTCTTTTCGGTGTTATTTCTCCTTGGTAGAATGTGACTCCGAAGAGAAGGCCAGCAATGCCGTTCGACGAATACTTGATCTTAACCGACATGTCAAGCAGTTATTCCTCAAGACTTTATCTGGTTTTCTTGAAGCAAGGCGAGCATAACCTCTTATCTTCCCATATATGATTACGAAAGTCTTTTGATTCTCGTACATTGCATTCGATTCCAATGTATCTTGTGTCAGTAGTTAGAGTTCTCCTATATATTGCATAACCCAAATATTTGGATCCACTACTCCTAGCAGCTATAGGTTTGCTTGTGTGCATCACCAAAGCGTTAAATATGATGTGCTTAGTCATACATGCTTGTTATTTTGCTCCATCCGGTTGATGAATCAGAGTTGTGAATGAATCTAGTATGATAGGATGTTGTAAAAAGTTAAGAGAACTTGTTTATGATTTAAAGGTGTGGATGATGAGACCAAAGAACGTCTATGGTTTTTGTCTCGTTCATGCCCCTAGGAGCGAGTTCTCGTCTTCGAGCTAAGACTGAGCGTGCATCCACACGGGGCATAGATTCCCCTCGATATCAACTTGTCTAGTTTGTTCCATGAGTCGCCTAGTTCGGACTTTCCATTTGGATTTGCGGGGAGAATAAAAACACTTTCAAAACTAGGACGTGGGGATGTATCGGTGCTCTGCTTGTAGGTAATCGTCGAGCATTGCGCACAACGATAGAGACCCTGCAGGAGATGGCCACTCCCTATTGGCGGTCCATCTCTACTCGGAGCGACTCATGGAATAGGTGAAGCAAGGGAAAGGTCATGGTCAACCTCCATCTGCCGGCACTTCCCGGACTAGTGCTAATGATCTGGCATCAAGAGTTGGTTGGTACGTGTGGTTAAAGTTGTACACCCCTGCAGGGTTAAATCTTTTCGAAAAGCCGTGTCCACGGTTAGGGACGACTTGGTGACGGATTCTGTGATCATAGATAACATGAACGGAATGACTAAAACTTGTTGGTAACGAATGAAGGATGCCTCCTCGGAAATGCTGAGAGGGGTTACCTTGTAGCATTAGTTACCGGAACAACTTGAGGTGGTGATCTTTGAAGCACAAGGTGCTGAAATGATATTGGTGGTTTAAAAGATGATGATATCAGTAGTTGAGTAGCTTCCTCATCTTTTTTCAAAATACACCATGAGACGTGCCATTCCTTTCTCAACTTGGAAAACAAAGATGGTTTTACGCAAAATAACCTTCATAACTCTTTCTGAAAGAAGCGGATATATAATAGGTTAACTAAGTCTTGTTGAGTACCTCCCGTACTCATGTTTGCTTCAACTTGGTTTAGGTAGAGTTCTTCACTTCGGTGGTGTTTCAACATCGACATCGAGGAGTAGTTTGGGGTTCCCAGGTAGCAGCCTGGAATCTATGGGCTGGGACGTCGCCTTATGTTGTGGCCTCTTAGGCCTTTTTGATTTTTGTTGATTAGCAACATACTTTGCTTTTCGTTCTCTGAGGTAATGTTGGGTCATGTGACCTCTGTTTGTAAGCTATACTCTAGTAATACCTTTTAACACAGATTCCATACCTAGACTGCTGCTTTGATCGGTTGTAGGTTCTGAGCTCATTGTTATACAGTTTTGGCTATGCCTGTGTAGTTGTCGTAGTCGAGGGGTTGTGGAGCCGATGATCCATATCCGAGTATGCTTGCCGATGTGATTTGGCCTGGGGATTGGTAACCCCAGTAACCCTCGATTGTTGTTGCACTTCCTGGACACATAACATCTCTATATAGCTTTGGTACCATTCCTTCAGTTTCATACGATTTGTGGATGCTTTGATATTTATAGTTGGTTATGACTAGCATGGACACAAGGAGTAGTAGTACCGTGGTGATCCGGCCTGCGTGCCGATGAATCCGGTCTGCCTGCCGTTGTTTGTTGCGGCCATGGGCTGGTAACCCTGAAGCCCTTGTGGGTCCATGACTAGGAGCGCATAATAGTATGTATACCTTTGGGTCCGGGGTCGTGACACCCTCCCACCCCAACGGCGGCTGCCACAGCTTCGCCCTCCCCCCGTCCTCGGTGTCGTTCTCAAACAATGACTGGTAAGCCATGGTTCCCGCCCTTCCCCATCCTCAACCAAACGATGTGATGTAGGTTAGATGCCGGCATATCTAGGTTTGATACCGGCGGATATAGGTTAAATGCCGGCGGATGTAGGTCACCGTTGATGTTTTAAGTTACCACCGGCCATGGATCTAGCTCACTCTACCGTTACAGGGCCCTCGGAGATCGTTTCCCCCACCCAAATGGAGATCGACCTGAACAAGGCCTCGGAGCTCGCAAAGCCCCCTGTTATTCAGATAGCCGAGGTAAATAGCATATAAATTAGTCATGTAGCCAAATGTTCTCTTAAGATTCATCTATCTCCTTTCGCCTTCGTCGAAACTACTTTGATTTCTATTCTTTTCATATTTGGCTATAGGACCATAGTGGAGGCTGTGACTTCTGCAGCATGTCGCGTACTGAAATTCAGAAATTGGTGTAGCAGTCAGTTGAGACAATTAAATCTCATCGTCTCTATGAAGTTTGCAAGCTGGCCGATGAAACCAGCGCTGAGAAGCTAATCTGTTTTGTCTGCTGTGAGGACAGGCTGGACAAGGCGATGAAAGCTTCAAAAATGCTAGCATTCGAGTTGGAACTACGGGAATAAAATAGAAGCTATATGATCATGCACGACTTTGTTACTAAGCTTGAGTCTGAGCCGAAGAGAAGTGCGACATGCTCCAGAGGGGAAAAGACACCCTGTTGGAGAGTGCGAAGAACACCAATGTGAAGTTGAGATACATTCAAAGTTTCTTGCAAGATTATGGAATGAGGTAAAACTTTTCTCTTTAATTAGATTATGTCAACCTGCAATGCTTGCCAATGAGTCTAGCCGTTATTCATTTCTCTGTTTTGTTGCATGTGCCGATGATTAAACTGTGCAATGCAAAAATTCAAAGGATTACTCCCCAGTACCTAGTAGCGTTTACACGGACATTGTTTGTTCATGCTCCCTGGTCCTGTGGAGCTTGACCCTTTGGACTTTTTTTGCAATGTATGTATGAGGCTTGCTTATTTTATGTTCATTTTCTGTTCTGTGTGCCGATGATTAAACTCTGCACCTTCTCTCGGTGAGATATTGGCACTTACCTAGTGTTGTGTACAAGTAAATTTGTTCTACATCTTCCTTGGTAAGTGTTCAATGATCTCATTGATTTCTGTGAGCTTCTTTCCTATGAGGCCGCAATTATGATTTTGTTTGTAATGCATGAGCCATATTGGTTCTGCATATTCCTTGGCAAGTGTTCGATAATTTCATTGATTTGTGTGTGCTTCCTTACTATGAGGCCCCTATCTAGGCTTGGTTCTCTGCCGATGATTAATATGCAGCAATGTCTCCAACAGTTGGCATACCATAGAAAAAAAAAGAGTGTGTTTGATTAGAGTGCCGATGATTAAACTGTGCAATGTTAAAATGGAGAGGGAGACTCCTCTAGACCTAGTAGCGTTTACAAGGACCTAGTAGCTTATTTACGCCACCGGGTCTAGTGGTTTATCACCTCTGTACTTGTGTCATTTGTACACGTGAGGAAGTTTTGTCACTCATCTTTGTATGTTTGGAAGTATATCTGCTTCTTTTTTGTAGATGTGCTGAACATGTTTGATGCTTTTTTACTAGTGTTTCTGTGGACGCAGTTTTGGAAAGTTTCGGTGGATGATGTGAACCACTGGATGTGGCTTCGGAATGCATGCTGGCATTAGAAAATATCCGTTGCATGATGTGAAACTATGGATGTGGCTTCGGAGTGGATGTTGGCATAAAAAAGTTCTGGTTAACTGTGGACTTGTTGCGAACCTTTTGTGATGCTAATTTCAGTTACTATAAATCTCCTATATTTCGGAGTGCATGTAACCGGGATGATGGCGCAGAACATACATCGAAGAGGGCGAGGTGGCAGTATATTAGTATTAGTACTAGGGTATCCATTGTTGCAAATGTAAAACCATGTCAATTCATTTCCATTTCGGAGTGCATTTTATGATTTAGATCTCCTATATATTCGGTAATTTGGTTGACACTCTCGCCACGTGGGATACCCGGTCAGCTCTCCTCTCCACTCCCAAACTGTGGATAATGCAACGGCTTCCCATACGGGCGCAAAACACTCTCCTCTCTACTCCCAAACTGTCCGTTTGTGCCACACCTCTCTACCCCCCTTCGCTGTGCGCAGATACCCCGGTACCATGTCTGGCCGTCGCGAGGAGGGCCGCCAGCAGCAGATCCAGAGGTACTTTCCCCGGCGCAGCGTGCAAGGCGTGGAGCGTGCGCATGCCCACGAGGCGTACCGGCGCGAGGTGCATCAGGACAACTCGTCCCGCGCACCGCCACCTCCGGCTCCACCCATCGCTCCTTCGGACGTCGGGGAGGAAGAAGAGGAGGAGTATCTCGCCGTCGAGTTCCACAACGAGGCCCTGCAGTGGCCCCACATGCAGGCGGGGATTCTAGCGTCCTTAGAGACTTTTGCGGCATAAGAGCTCCGGCAAGCGAGGCTCGCCTGGCTTTTCCTGTCAAGCTAGAGGCCGACACCGCGGAAGCGATCCGCCATTCGATGCAGAATGAAGATGCGGCGGCGCTGGCTGAGGCGCGATGGCCCACCCTTGGCTAGGACACTAGGTCCGGTGTCTATCATTTTCTTTTTGTGATTTGTTTTAGAAACGACTTGTTCACTGTAATGTTAACTGTGATGATTTCGAAGATTATGTGCATGCTTAATTTCGCAGATTATGTGCATGCTTATTTACCGTGGATGACAAGTGGGGCCAGGCATCAACTGGTCGGTCGTTGCTGGTCAAAGCAGCCAAACATGACAGGATGTGTGGCCCAAATAAAAATTCGCGACGTTCTACGTGACCAGGCAAGTTTCGTTGAAGACAACTGGGCTCTTAGTGGGCTACTGGGCCGGATACGAATATCCGTGACGTAAAACTAGCAAAAAGTCGGGCAAAACCAGTCTGCGACGGACCAAACCAATACGTCGAGAGCAAGCTCCACTTTTCAGCCATCCGCGACAGAAACACGCGACGTTATCAAACGTTCCTGATTGCACGAAATTTGATAGTGTATGTGACGAAGCTAGTAAGGTGTGAGTACCTTGTATTCACTTTAAATTAGTTTGTTTTGCGAATACACTATTATTTTTGTTATGCTAGTTTGGCGTAGCCTCCATGTGTTGCGGTGTGGCCACGTGTAGCATGTGTTTGATCGGTTGACAAAATAATTAAAATTGTACTCGAAGATTCTTTATTGCTATGGATGAGAAGCCATGTATGTGTCCGAGTTACAACATGGCTAGAAATAGCCTTATTTTGCAAATAGGAGAATGATTTCCTAGGAGTAAAACTTGCGCAGCTGCGCGATGTTCCATATGTTGGAGTAGACGATGCTGCTCTCCGGGTCCTTCAAGCGGTGCTCGCCGCCCGTGATGACTTCATCTACGATGTACGTTCCTTCCCAAGGGGGAGAGAGATTGTGGTGGCTTTCCTGCTTGAGTCATAGCACCAAGTCCCCTTTCACGAACGATCTGCTGCGGATGCGGCGACTGTGGTAATTGCGTAGTGCCTGTTGGTATTCAGCCGATCTGGCGTAAGCGATGTCTCGAGCTTCGTCGAGTACGTCCATATCTTCGGCGAGTGTCGTATTGGAGGCCTCTTCGCTGTAGGCCATGACCCTTGGTGCGTTGAAGCGAATATCTTCGGGAAGGACTGCTTCAGCACCGTATACCATGAAAAATGGTGTGAAGTTATTCGATCGGTTTGGATTTGTTCTCAGGCTCCACAATACTGAAGGTAGTTCTACGGCACAGTGCCCTGCTTCCTCATCCAGTCGAGATAGCAGCCCCCTTTTTAAGCCACTCGAAACTAAGCCATCAAAATAAAAAAAACTAAGCCATTAGATCTTTTGATCTGTCCGTTGGTCTGTGGATGCAACACGGAGGCGTAACATAGAGTTATTCCTTTCTCCCTACAGTAGGCTTTGGTTTCTTTAGCTGTGAAGTTTGACCCATTATATGTGATGATGTTGTGGGGAACACCGAATCTGCAGACTATGGTGTCGAGGAATTTTGACGGCACATTTGACGTGTTGGGACGCTACTGAGACAGCTTCTATCCATTTTGTCAACTTGTTGACTGCCACTAGAAAATGCGTGTATCCTCCAGGTGTTGCTTTGCGTAGTGGCCCGACCATGTCGAGTCCCCGTTGGGCAAAGGGACAGGATATCCGTATCATGTTCAACTCATTTGCTAGCATGTGCGGCTTCGGCGCGAATCGCTAGCAGGCGTCACACCTTTCGACTAGGGCTTTTGCATCTCTAGCTGCTAAGCCAGTAAAAACCCGCTCGAAAGGCTTTTCCCATGATGGATCTTTAGCTAGCGTGGTGCCCACAATTTCCTTGATGTATGTCCCGTAGTAGCTATTTTTCGTCTTCGGGTGCGATGCAGCGCTGGAGGGTTCCCGAGATACTTTGCTTGTATAGCTCGTCGTTGAGCACCCGAAGGGATTTGTTGCGTTGTACTATCTGCCTTGCTCAGATACATCTTCTTGGAGCTGCTGTCGGAGCATATAGTCCAAGTACTTGCACGTCCAAACTGGCTCGACCAGGAAGATTTGCCTGGAGATGTGGTGTATTGCGGCGATAAGTGCGCTCTGTTCATCACCAATTTCTGACAGGATTTCTGCCGATGTTTTTGAAGGTTTCTTGAGCTTGATGGACCTCTTGTTTATTTTCTCGAGGTAGACCCCTAGTGGTATCGGTGCATTTATCGGCCCCATGTGTGCCAGTCTGTCTGCCTCCTCATTGCTTGAACGTGCGACGTGCCTCAGCTTGCAGCCCTTGAAGCTTCCGTCGAGCAGGTTATACATGTGGCGATAGGCGACCATGTTATCTGCGATTGCGTTGCATTCCTTCATTGTTTGCTGCACGATGAGGTTGGAGTCTCCGTAGATCATTAATCGAGTGGCGCCGTAGGCCAATGCCATCTACATTCCGTTCAGAAATGCCTTTTACTCGCCATTGTTGTTGGATGCAGGGTCATCTGGCGGGAAGTCGAGTCGCATGACATCCTAGAGTATGTCCCCCCTCGGTGATATCAGTACGACACCGGCTCCCGTGCCTTCATTCCTTTTGGATCCATCGAAGTGCATTATCCATCATCTTGAGTACTCTCGAGGTCCTTGGGTTTGTAATTCTGTCCACTTCAAGAGAAAGTCTCCGACTATCCGTGATTTGAGGGTGTCTCTCCCCTTCTACACTATGTCCCAGGAGCCTAGTTTGATGCTCCACCTGGCGATTCTTTCGTATGCCATGGGGTTGTTCATGATTGTACCAAGTGATGCATCGTTTAGCACCGTTACGGTATGCTCCTGGAAGTAGTGCTTGAGCTTTCGGGCTGTAAAAACAACTCCATACGCGAGCTTCTGGTAGTGTGGGTATCGCTGCTTGCATGGTGAGAGTACTTCGCTGAGGCAGTAGATTGGCCTATGTACTCCGTGCATTTTCCCTTCTCCGGGTCGCTCTACCACAATAACCATACTGACCACCTGATTTGTTGCCGAGAGGTACAAGTACAATGGTTCTCTTTCTTCGGTTGTGGCTAATACTTACTCGACAATACCCTTTTCAGATCTACGAATGCTTTCTTTGCTTCCGGAGTCCGCTCGAACTTGTATGTCTTCTTCAATCGCTTGTAGAAGGGGAGGGCCTGCTCGCCTAGTCTTGCGATGAATCTACTGAGAGCTGCTAGCCGCCCTACTAGCTGCTGCACACCTTAGAGATTTAATCGTTCTTTCATCATCAGGATGGTTTGAATTTTCTCCGGGGCTGAAACCAAGTAACTGCCCTGCGGGTACGCCGAAGACGGACTTTGTCGGGTTGAGCTGATTCTGTACACGTTGAGGGCGTCAAAGGTTTCTCTTATATCCTCGAGGAGTGTGTCCTCCACTCGAGTCTTGATGACTATGTCGTCCATGTAGACCTGGACGTTCTTGCCATAAGTTGACACTTTTGCATGCAGCGCTGATATGTGGCGCATGTGTTCTTGAGCCTGAAGGGCCCTGTTGTGTAGCAGTATACACCGTATGGTGTGATGAATGTTGTCTTTTCCTTGCCTTCATGTTTCATCCTAGTCTGATTATAGGCCGAGTAGGCGTCCCGGAAGGAGAGACGTTGGTAGCCTGCTATGGAGTCGATGATCTGGTCGATCCATGGCAGCGGAAAGTTATCTTTGGGGCAATGTTTATTCAACGACATGTAGTCGATGCACACGCGAAGGATGTATGTGTTTTTCTTCGGGACCAGCACCGGGTTTGCTAACCAGGTGGAAATCTTGATCTTTCTTATGAACTTTGCGGCTCGTAGTCGGTTCACCTCTTCTCCGAGCGTGAGTCGCTTTGGCTCAGAGAAACGGCGAGTGGTCTGCTTAACTGGTTTTGGATTGTTGAACACTTCCAATGAGTGCTTGGCAAACTCCCTGGGTATCCCTGACATATCGGATAGCTACCAGGCAAAAATTTCCAGTAGTCATGGAAGACTTCGACGAGCGCGCTTTTCTATGCCGGGGAAAGACTTGTCGACACCATCCCCATCTTCGCTGAATCCGTCGGGTCGACGTGATGCTTTCAGGTGTCGTTGCTTGGGCTGAACTTGAAGTCTAGAGCGATCATGTTTGTTAATGGCAGCACAGAGTTATCTGTGGTTTTTGCCAGCTCTTCCAGCTCCTCTTGCATCCCGAATGATTTTGCGATCTCCTCAAAATCGTTGTCGCACTTATCCGATTTCCTGAAGTCTCCGTTTATGGTGATTGTGCCGTATTCTCCTGTTAGCTTCAACTTGAGGTATGCATAGTGCGGTACTGCCATGAATCTCGCGAATGCAGTTCGGCCGAGAATGGCGCGGTGCAGGGATGGCCAGTCGACTACCTCGAAGTCGAGAAACTCCCGTCTGTAATTACTCAAGGAACCGAGGACTACTTCCAGATTAATTGATCCAAGTGGCCGGACTTGTTTGCCTGGCACTATTTCGTGGAATGAGGTTTCTGACTCTGTGAGTCCTTCCCGATTCTTGTTCATTTTGTGGAGTGTGTCCACGTATATAATGTTCATCCCACTGCCTCCATCCATGAATATGCTGGATAGATCGTAGTTGCCTATCTGCGCCTTGATGACGAGCATTGTGTGTGCTGGTCGGTATACCCGAGGTGGGTAATCCTCCCTGGAGAAGGTGATCGGGTGCTCAGAAATCTTGAGATACTTTGTTTTGGATGGTGTCGCTTGTACCGCCATGTTAACATGGCAAGTGTTGGTCTTCTGGACTCGTCGAGATGGACAGATCTTCTGTATCATGCCAATGGTTTCGTGAGGGTTTGGGTATCCATTGGCCCCCGGGTTTGCGACTGCTGGGTTTGCAGCTATCGCCATGTTGTGATGTGTTAGTGGTGGAGGTGGGGGTGGTGGTGGTGTGTTTGGCGCGACTACACTACCTCTAGGTACTTGTGGGTATCCTTGGCTTGTGGCGATTTGATGCTTGTTCAAATATACCTCGTGGATGTTCAGGAATTTCTGATAGTCTTTGAGGAGATGGGTGGCCTTGAGCTTGCCCGTGTGCTTGTCTGTGAAGATGCGCAGGGAGCAGTATCCATCAAGGTCCTCATCGGGTGATTTTTCATCTGGCTTTGGCCTCCATTCGCGATTCCCGCGGGATCCGTCGTCGCGTATTCTGGTGAATTCGGCTACCACAAACTCGACTGATCGTCTTGATAATATTGTCGTCTCTTTTTTCCTCCGGCGCTCACCATTGCGGTCGTCCTCGTGTGCGGGTGAGGGAGGTCTCTCGTTGTGCAGAGAGTCTTCTCCATTATCCCATTCATCTGCTATCACCATCAGCTCGCCAATAGTTTTGGGCGCACATCGTCCCAGTTCTTCCCGAAACGCTACGCGGCGCGCGCCCTTTGTGAAAGCTTCAACTGCCGCATCCTACAATATGTTCCCAGCTATGTTTCTGAGCATAGTCCATCTCTATATGTAGTCGCGAGTTGTTTTACTACTTTTTTGTTTCCAGGCTCGTAGCTCTTCAATAGATGCGGGTCTCTTGTACGTTGCCTGGAAATCTTCCTCGAGGTCGCGGGTGAGATCGTCCTAGGATCTGTAGCACGCGAGTGGTCTGCTTTCGAGCCAGCTCCGGGCAGCCCCAATGAGATGCAGGTTATGGTATTGCATGGTCGTCACCTTGTTTCCGCGTTGGCATTTGACCGCGGTCAAATAGTCTGACAACCAAGTTTTGAGTTCTTGGGAGCCATCATACTTCGGGACCTCCAAAGTGAGTTTGAACTTCTTGGGCATCTCCGCGTCACGGATGCTGCGACTGAAGCATAGCGCGCGGAAGGTGTCGGGCCTCTGCATACCAGGGTACCCTGAGGTGATAGCTGCGGCGAGCCCGACATGCAATTTCAAGGCCAAGGGCTCCATCCGTGGTGATGGAGCCACCTTTGGGCCTACCGACCGGGTGGGCCTAACCAAAGGGGATTTCTCCACACTGGGGACTCTCGCCTTTGAGAGGAGCTCTACTCCGCCCTTGCTTCTTTCGCTAGGTACCTCTCTTCAAGAGGGGACATCCCATGTGCCGCTGACGACCACTCCTCTGAGCGGTGACAAAGGCGCCGAAGAGCCACAGAGCCCCTTTGGCCGTAGTTTCCGTTCTCGTGTATAAAGCGATGGAGTACACTGTGGGCGCCAAAGCGCCCCCCAAGATTGCCTCTTTGGTGCAAGAAGACCAAGTCCGTGCTACAAGACGGAGGCGGTGTCACCGGGCGCCCCCACTGCGACACCATGGACGGTGGAGTTGTCCTCGACGACCAAGACCGCGCATGAGGTGTAGAAGTACGGGATGCTCCTCCCTTTGGCAACTTGTGGGGACCCTTTCCTGCTGAAGGAGCGGGAAGGAGGTCCGAACGCCGGTATATGAAGGGCCCCTCAGGCCCTTGTAGAAAGGGAGCTCGAATCATCGTAGAGCCCAAGTAGTCTGTTCCGACCACAAGCTCACATTTGTTCTGTAGTCAACGCTGTGCAATCCATCAGACAAGCAGGAGTAGGATTTTAGACCACAGTGGTGGCCTGAACCTGAGTAAACTCTCCGTGTCGCCATTGTTGTCGTGCTCAAGATTCCCTCTTGAAGCCTCCTCAAGAGGCGAAGGAAGTGTGTTTCGCCCCCAGTGTTTGAACCTCTGGAAGCTATCCTGTCTAGGACAGACGAGCTTCTTCGACATTTGGCGCGTCACATAGCGGGCTAAGGCACTCCTTCGATTCCTTGTCGCCATGGCCCCTGCCGCCCAGACCAGCCCACACATCACCCGCTCTGAGCATGCTGGCCGCCGGGGGCAGTCGAGCCGACATGATGAGGCACAACGCCACTAACGTGGAGGGAGAACACGGCGCCGAGGAGTAAGCTTCCTCCCACATGCCGGAGCAAAACGCGACTGCATCTCAGTATCTGCCCCCACCACCATCAGGAACGCAGGGACGCCTGGAGCAACCTACTCCTGCAGCAGCTCTGCTGCTCATCCGGAGGCTGCTTACGCACCCGCCCGCACCAGAAGGACACGCCGCATGGCTCGCCCACCTCCAGGTGCTCGCAAACGTCGCAAACGTCCCCCCGCGAGAGCCACGGGGAGGTGACGCTAGCCTGCGTAGTATCGCGGAAGCCCATGACGCACCGCCCCTTCTCACGGTATAACCTCGCCGTTGCAAGGCGATCCCCGCACAAAGTTCCATGACAAGGCACCCATTACTAAGGTGCTTGAGAAGAGGAGAAACAGCTGCCAAATCTTGCGCATTCCACCCGATGCGCGCGTACAGATCGAACGCTGCCATTAGCGCGAGCAATGCACCATCTGCGACCTCGCCAAAGACGTCCATGCCAACCGCCCCGCAGACATCGACGCGCGCGCCACGGTCTACGTCGGTGGCGCCCTCACGTTCACCAAGCAACTTTGCACGGTCTCTTGGCTGCCGAAGTTCAATTTGATGCTGCCATCTCGCTATGATGGCACTACTCCTCCCCTCGACTTCGTGCAGCTCTACTGCCTTAGTGTAGGAGCTGCAAAGGGGGACGGCAAGTGCATGGCGAACTGGCTTCCCATGGCCCTCAAGGGTCCTTCCCTCGTCTTAGGTGAACGCTGCCATGCAGGAACACACTAAGGGCAACCAGGGCCGAGGCGATGAACACTGCGAGGGCTACCAAGAGCCTACGGGATACATAGCTTGCATTCTTTGCGGAGCACAAGCTCCCCTCTTCAACTGTCACTTCAAAAAGATCTCGCGCGAGATGAATGTTGTCCACTCAGGCACAACCGCGGCGAAACTACTCAAGTGGTCAGACCACAAGGTCTCCCTCGACACCAGCGACCCTCCCAAGTCCACAAGGACCGTGGGAATCCTACCTCTGGTCTTCACCCCCACCATCAACAACATCGTCGTCAACAAGACCCTGATCGATGGGGGATGCAGGCCTCAACGTCATCTCGGTGCCCACGTTCGAGCGACTCCAGGTGCCCTACGAGCGTCTGGCCCCCACGAGGTCGTTCACCGGCGTCACCGACGGCACCACGGTCCCTCTCGGACAGGTGCGCCTCGCTGTCATGCTCGACACCCGCCAGAACTACCGCATCAAGGCCCTCGACTTTGACGTACCGCACATTGACCTCCCTACAACGCCATCCTCGGGTACCCAGCTCTCGCGAAGTTCATGGCTATGACGCACCACGCGTACAACCTTGCCAAGCTGCCCGGGCCTGATGGCACCATCACCATCTATGGGGAGGTGGAGGACGCGACGCGTTCCGTCAATCGAGCCTACAAGGAGGTGGAGACCTCCCACCCGGCCGATGAAGATGATGTGGGACACCTCGACGAGGCTCCCAAGAAGAGGCTGCTAACCTCTCATGAGATAACAGCAATCTAGAAGACCCCCCAGAAGACCCCCAAAGCGTTGGAGGCTCGGGGTCTGCCACTGTTCTCCATGCGAGCGCGCCTCCTTACTAGGGAGGAGCTCTCACCACATGCTCGCTCCATGGCCCCCACAAGGCCATGGCGAACGTACCCTCGAGGGCACCCCGTGACGCCATGGTAACAATGATGCCAGGACCTCTCTCTGTGAGGGTCTCATGGAGCTCTCACTAGGCGGTCCACAAGGTCGCGGGAGCTTCTACCCACACAAGTGGGAGCCCGCTCCGGCGGGGCAAAAATTTGTTACTCGAGGGCGCCACAAGGCCACTACATCCTCGAGCTATGCACCTGAACTCGCGCGAGTATCAGCCCCATGACGATGGGAGTCCCGTGTCCGCACGGTGACGTCAAGTGCTTTTTGGGGGACCACAAGGTCATGACATCCCCAAGCGTTTTGTAAGAGAACAATGCCTCACCCTAGCAGTAAAATCTTGTTTCTTTGACAAAGAAATCCCATCTATCCTTGCATGCCGGCATGCCTGTATTTTGCATCCAACAAGATCATACGCATCCACCTAAGCATGCATACTTTCCTCTCCGTAGAGGCGTGCGAGGGTCTTTTTCCTCTCGAGAGGATCCCACGAGCGAGGGCTAGAATAGTGTATATGCGCGGGTCGCTACCGCACACAAACACTTCGCCAAGTCTGATGGGGGGATGATAACCCGGTAGGCCAAACTCCCGGGAGTAACCCGGCCCAAAGGACGCTGTGCGAGATCTGGCTAAGGATAAGGAAACCTGCGAAGGCCCAAACTTGTAGGCCCAGTGACCCGGATTGTGGGTTATGGTAGGAGAAAGTTAGGGTTTGTACGCCGGGTCCGGGTAGGATTCAGGATGCGTCTTGGAGAATAAGCCAGGGGGTACGGGTGCTTTATAAACCGACCCCCAGGTCTAGTCCAGGCAGAGATCTAAGAACCCTAGCAATATCGTGTGATATCGAGCATCGAGTGTAATCCCAGAGTTGAGTTATTATATCAAGATCGGAGACTCGGCGACTTTGATTGCCGGCTACCAGATCGAATTGCACCATGTTTCCCTCTGAGCTAAACCCTCTCCCAAACGCCTGTGTCGTCTTGCCCCAAGATCAGTTACCCCAGGTAACATCTGCCGTGATTATTCCACGACAGTTGGCGCCCACCGTGGGGCCTGCGTCCAAAGGTGTTTACATCACGGGAGAAGCTCGGAAGGGCATGGAGAATCTTGTCATCGGCGAGATCTACATCGACCACGAAGGAGAAAAGATGGTGGACGATTCCGGCTGGGGGCCGGAGTCGGATCACCTCGAAACCGGATCCGTCGTGACAATCGGCCGGATCAGCGTCTTCATCGGTATGGTATGTGCTTCCAATTCGATCCCTGACAACGTTGGATCTGATTCTATGCCAGGAAAAGCCACGTCTATCCGATCAGATGATGAAGAATCGACTGGAACGACATATCCGGCAGAAGAACCCATCGCGGAGTGGGAACAGCCGGAGGAGCCGGCATGGACCCCACGCGGCCGGGCCGAGAGAGAAGATGATACCGGGTCTATCCTGGATCTACTGGACAACCGGTATGAGGAGAACTGTGAGGAAGAACAGCATGAACTCATACCGGATATCATACGCCGAGTTGCAGTCTATGCGGCCCCCGCGGCCAACCAAGGAAACGCAACCGCGGCATCAGTCGGGGCGGCTCAGGCAGTGGCCCAGCAACAGGGCGCGGCTAACGGAGACCCGGTCTTGACCCGGGTTGATGGAGAGTCGGCGTCAGTAACCAGCAGAGCAGCGGATGAGGGGTTGCATGCAAACACGTTCGGATTCTTAGAAAACCGGACACCAGGGGCAGGTCCTTCGAACCCGCGCCACCCGGCCTTATTCGATAACAATCTGATTCTAGACCCCACGGTTTTCGCAACGGTTATCACTCCGGAAAACGCAGCGGAACGCGTCAGGGATCTGGATGTGGCTCGTGGTGCGCTGGAACAGCAAAAAAGGCAGGTAGAGGCAGAAAGGCAAGGGATGGCCACGCGGCGGCGTGAGCTAGATGCATTGGAAACCCGGCTCCGAGAGGAAACGTCTAGAATACATCAAAGGCACCACACCAGGTTACCAGCAATGGGCGGGGTCATTAACCCGGCTAATTTATTTGTTACACCTCAGGACCAGCCGATACCAGTGGCGAACCAGGGAACCGCACCCCAACAGGTGACAGCAGCGAATGAGCGGACCGGGTTACCCCCACCACAAACTAGAGTCACAACCGGCAACGATCTACCACCACCGCCACCATCACGGTTCCGCACGCCAGCCGGCCACTACAATAACCCCATGGATAATGTATATGCAGCGACACTCGCATTGAATCAAATCCCTGTTGGAGAGTCACCCCATGCAGAGAAGACTCGGCAAGCCATCGATCTGTTGCACACTGCGGTGGCACAGCAAGCTAATTATCCGGATCACAGAAGTGGTATGCACGGGACGCCATACGTCAGTCAACAGCAAGGGAATATCCAAACAAGTTCAGCGCGACGGAGGGAAGAGCAGCAGCAAATGCCGCCTCCTCCCCGCGCTCAGGCAGCATCAGCAGCACAGGCTGTCGTGGACAGTTCTAGGGCTCGGAGGGCCGCGGCCGGGTCTGCAGCGCATGGACTTCCCGCAGCACCGCGCCCAGCCGCGCCCCCCGCGGCATCACACGTTTCTAGAGCAAGGCCGGCTTCAACCATTCTTGCGGGACCCAAGTGTCTCTCGGACAGTATCAGAGCTGAACCTTACCCGGAAAAATTCAAGGAGCAAGGGAAAGTAGTGAATTATGAGCCAACTATGGATCCCGAAACATGGCTAAGCAGTTACGAGATGGCAATGTCAATTCGCAACGCGTCCGAGAACCTCCAAGCCAAGTTCATGTACCTGATGATGTCGGAAGGAGCAGCAAAATTGTGGTTCACTAATTTACCAGAGGGATCGATCAAGTCTTGGGAGGAATTGAAGACCGCGTTTGTCAAACACTTTCACGGGACCTGCAGGAAATTATTCACTATTGATGATCTAGAGCGATGCGTCCAGAAGAAGGGAGAATCGGCGCGTAGTTGGGTGCGCCGGGTTATGGAGATACTTCACTCATCCACGGATATCCAGCCCAAGGATGCACTACAGGCCATGGCAAGAACATGCAAGTATATACCTTTAGTGCAAAAGTTAACTCGCATGAAGTCCAGTCGAAATGCGTCGGAAGTCACAATGGGAGAATTGATGGATGCGTGCAACAAACACGCCGCGACAGATACTACAGAAGAAGAAGCTGATGACAAGAAGGCAAAAGCAAACACAAGCAGTAACGGAAGAACCGGCAATGGATCAGCACCAGGTAACAATGGAAATAGCCAGAACAAGCGCCCGTTCGAAGGAGGCTCCGAGTTTGTCGCCAACACAGAAGCCGGGGTCTTCAAGGCCCAGAGCAGAAGGAAATTTCAACGGAGGTAACCACAATGGAGGAAACTATCAAGGTCCACCAAGGCCGGGTAACAATTGGGACATATTCAGGATGGCATGCCCGAAGCATAGCAGGAATGGCATGCCAGCTAACCACTCCCTAGAACAGTGCGCCGATTTACAAAGGTGGAAAAATGAGGAAGTGCACAGAGCTATGCGAGGTGCAGGACGGGGAGGAGGACCGGGTCCAGGGGCAAACCCGGGCAACGGCCCACCCCCAGCTGGTAACCCGGCGGCTGGAAATCAAAATAATAACCAAGGGGGGGCAGGAGGTTTCCAGGCTAACCCCAAACAATTGGGTCAATATCATGTGCATACCACAGGAGGCTCTAACAAGGACAAAAAGATACTGAAGCAAGCGGTCAACTCAGTTTCGTTAGCCGTCCCGAGATACTTGAGATGGTCAGAACAGGAGGTAACATGGAGCAGAAGGGATCACCCAGAAAGAGTGGAGCACCCAGGAGTCTTGGCACTAGTAGTCGCACCGCAAGTCAATGGGTACGAACTGAAAAAGGTTTTAATGGATGGTGGAAGCAGCATCAATATACTGTATTGGGAAACCTTGCTACGCATGGGTCTCAAGGAATCTCAGCTGCAAAAAAGCTCAACAGTTTTTCATGGGATAGTGCCGGGTCATTCAGCATGCCCCGAGGGAAAAATCGTATTGGAGGTAGCCTTTGGAGAGTCAAAGGATAACTATCGAATTGAGTGGCTTACCTTTGAGGTAGTGAAATTGCGCAGCCCTTATCACACGCTATTTGGAAGGCCGGCTTACGCCAAATTCTTGGCTAGGCCGTGTTACGTATATCTACAGCTAAAAATCCCGGGTCCCAAGAAGACCATTACCATACATGGAAATCGAGACATAGCAGCTGAATGTGACGAAGGAGATGCAGCAATGGCCGAGCAGGCCTGTAGAAAAGAAGAACTCAAGCATTACCGGTCTCAAGCAGACCCGGAGGATAGAGCCACATCAAAAAGGCCGAGTACTGAAAGTGAAAGAACAAAATCCAAGGTAACGCAAGATGCTAAAATGGTGGCCTTAATCGAGGATGATTCCCCCAAGCAATCCGCTGTAAAGGAAGAAGCTACACGGCCGCTCACAACCATCCAAGTCATGGGAACATCCCACCCGGGTTGGCTAGCAAACCCGGTACTCATCAGGAAAAGGTCCAACATATGGAGAATGTGCATTGGTCAAGCCAGGCCGGGACCAGTGCTTATGAAGAACTAAATAATGTAACGGGCAGCAGGTTTCAGACGCGCTCTTTTCCTACCCAGGGTACCTAAGGGGACTGGAAGGTTTTTAATGAGGCGGCCTGCTGATCCAAAATTTCTAGTATCAATAAAGAGATGGTTATCAAGTCCTATATCATTACATCCTGATTACAAGTAAGTAGTATCCATGCGACATCAGTAATTCAGTATCATTAAAAGCATCAAGTGCATGTAGGTCTTGGGGGTTGGTTGCTCAAGTGACCAACCACTAACCCGAAAGACCCGGCCTTGATGCCTATAAGTTATAAGGGCCGATTATTCGCAAACGAATACGGCTGCAATCTTATAACTGGACAAAGGAGCCAAATTTTCTTGACTTTTCTTACTTAAGCTCGATGTGACTCGCACTAAAGTGGCATGATTCGTTCACTTATGATTACAATCAGCCATGAAGCCCAATGGGACTTGCCTGACACTGTTCTCGTATGGATGTAACAACATGGTATCCACGTGTGACGCCCCAAGATCGGGCACTATGCAGATTTCAGCATTCCCGCCAAATCCGCATAATAACCGATTCCAGGTTGCCACTTATGATAACATTACAACAGTTCACGAATAATCCACAATTACAACAGAAACAGATAGATACAAGATGACTCAAACGAGCCAGGGTTACAACTGATACATTACAAAGATCCAAATAACAGCGGAAGAAACAACATAGCGTCCGACTACGGACAAGATCCAAATTGGACTAAGAGTCCTGAAGATAACCGAGAGCGTCCAATCCCTGCCCAGGCCAAGCCGGAGGGATTCCCAAGCTAACGTCGTCAGACTTCAAACCTGTTGACTGCAAGTTGGAATTTGCAGCCACGAAAGAGATTCGTGGGTCAGTACGGTTAAGTACTGGCAAGGGGGATAGAACCCATACTCACAAGTTACCGGCGTAGCCAGTCATCACAAGATACAAATACTTTAGGATCAACGGAAAAGAAGGGGGTTATTGCAAATAAGCGACAGCAGGCTGCACTAACCAACTACAGAGATTCTATTACTTCCAACTATCAGAAAGGGGATAAGATCGAGTAATAGTAACCAACTGAAAGATAACTTCAAACAAACCCATCCTGGATCTCGCCCCTTATCCGAAGAAGCAATCCGAGGATAAGTCACCCGGTTGAGTTAATGATGGTTCAGATTATTGTGTCAATAAGCCTATTACTAGTCAAGTTGTTAATCATTGGGTGAAAGGTTGTTATTCATTAGGTTTAAGTTGTCCTGAGTACTTGTTAGCCAGTACTTTCACCAAGTAATCCATAACCGCGGAAAACACGGCTTCTCGAGAAGATTATCCCTGCAGGGTTGCACCAATTTAGCCGTACACGCAAGAATAACCCGCCAGATGGGGAGCTAACCCACCAAGCGAGGTACTCTACACAACCAACCCTTCTTCGCATCAAGCCCAAAGCACCGCGTGATGTGCGTGCGCGGCTAATCGAGCCCCCCGAAGAAAAGGAGGACCCTCATAGAACTGGAAGACCACGCCGCCCTAAATGCCGACTACGAAAGTTCCACCCTGGCGCCAAGGGTTCGTACCTGCATATGTTGCAGCAAATGGAACACCCGAACTAGTACGGCGATTTGGACGAGATGCGAATCGAGTCAGTTGAGGGGGGCGCCCATACTCGCTTCCCACATGCGGGTAGTGCGCTCATCATGGATCAGTAGACAAGACCCTTTTCCTATTAGGGTCGACACTAGCAGGCCTCAAAACCACAAAGGGCCTCCTGCCGGTGCCTTATCATCAAATTTATTATTAAACAATAACAGTAGCATGATTGAGTGATTGATTAAACATCGAGCCCCCGGAACATAAAAGAGTAGTAACAGAAAGTAACGGGTAACAGACTCGAGCAAAACAACCTAAGCGTGCTAGTAAGACACGGGCACAAGCAATGGATATAGGTATGGAGGCAATATCAAGGTTAAGGGATTCATGTGATGGGTTCGTAACAGAAACAACTACTACTAAGGCTAGCAGAACAGAACAACGGAAAGTGTCGGTAACAAGTGATGAAAGGCAGCCATTTGGCAGCAAGTGAGTATACTTGCCTGAGATCCCGCAAGGTATCATCTCAACGTCCTATCCGGGAAGAAGCAACGAACCTCGAACAAACACCGGATGCAACAATTACTACTACGGCAAAAGATCCAGCATGATCAAGATATGGATGCATGACAAGTTTAATGATGCATCAGAATAAACTAGTTGACATGATAAACAAATTTAAATGGACCCATATGCAATTTGAGTTGCATATGAAAAGCCCATGAATTATGGTTAAATTATTTGTTTTCCAACTAATCAACAGGTGCTAGTGGTTTAGTATGATGCATGCAAAAGGGAAACAGCAAAATAACAACATTAGAATCAATTTAAGATAGGGTGTAGCAATTTAGAATTTTATTATTAACTTAGGGAATTTTGGGTGCCTTAAAGGTGACACACAAATACTTGTTGTTTTCACCCATTTAAAATGTTCAAAACAAATAACAAAGTTGATATTTGAAAAGGTTATCAAATTTTAGTTGGATTACATGTTTCACATTTTGAAATTGGACTTAGGATTATTTAATTATGAATTAAACAATATTGAACAATTTTTAATTGCATTAAACAAGATTTAAATGGTTTAGGCAATTTTAATTATTCAAAACAGAAAACAAAAATTATATTTGAATAGGTTATTTAAAATGGTATGGAAAACATATTTTATTTGCATTTATTGGATTAATAAATAATTAGTTATGGATTTTAGAAATTAGCATTTGTAATATTTAAGTTTGAATTTTAAATACCTTTGAAGTTTCAAAAACAGTACACAAATTGGATATTTGGAAAGTTTAGGAAATTTGGATCTGAAAACATATAAAGTTTTTATTTATTGGGTTTACAAAACAAAAGATATTAAATTTTGAAGTTTTATATTCAATTTTGTTGTTTAAATGGATTCAGTAATTAATAGGAATGCGCAGAAACCTTTTGTTACGGATCTGCTTCCTACCCTAGCCGCTGCCGTGCGGGCCCAGGCCTAGGTGGCAGCCACGCAGGCGGGTGCACGGTGAGGTGGCAGTGGCGGTCACTGACGGGTGGACCCAACCCGGCGCGCGGAAGAAAATGAGAAAAAGTGGGTTGCGGCCGCGGGGTCTCGAACCCGGGTCGCGCTGCTCGCGCGGACAGACTCGCTACCAGTGCGCTGCGCTGAATTTTGTGATGGTAACAGGTACGCAGACAAGGTAACGTTAACAGGCGGGGTTAACTGAACTTTGGACAGCAACCGAAGTGCAGGTTTTCAAGTGCGGGTTCAGAGAGATCTATGGTGGCTGTTGTCGATCCGTGAGCGGAGGGGCGACCTCGCGGATGGTAACTAGGCGCGCTGGGGTCGCTTGATGGTGGAGGGGTGCTGCTGCTGTTTGGCGTGTACCCACACGGGCACGAGGGGTCGCAGCCGCGAGCAGCGCTTCCAGCAGGAACGCAACCATGGCGTCCATGGCTGCCGGAGCTACACCTCGACGGGAGCGAGATCCTCAGCCAAACGAGATGGGAACGGGTGGAATGGAAAGGTGCGCTCACCAGGAGGGGCCGCAGCAGAAGAACACGCTCGGTGGAGGATCCTTGGCGGCGAATTTCGTCGAGGAAGGTTGGCCACCGGCGGAAGAAATTGGCCACCTTGGTCGCTGTAGTCGATCCCTGCTGCCTCCTCCTGCGTGGACGAAGGAGACCTCTCCGTGGGGCTCTTGGAGGCATGTTGCTAGCCCGAGGTGGCCATGGCGGTGGACTGGCGGGGAGGCAGCGGTGTTGGTACTGACAGTGGTGGGTTCAGAAGAACAGTAGGGCGTAGGGAGGAAGAAGTAGGATCGGCGGCGGCAGGGAGGAACGCAGGGGCTAGGGTGGGTTTAGGGCAAGCAAAGAGTAGGCTAGGGGGTAGATTATATGGTGGGGGGGAGCTCGGTACGGCCAGCGTCGAGAGGGGGAGAGGATGATCGAGTGGCTCTGAAGGTGTTCGTACAGGGGGATAGCGACAGGAAGGAGAAGGGAGGGGTGCTGGGCCAGATTAGAAAGTGGGCTTAGGGGAGAGAAGGGAAAGGGGTTGGGCTGGCCCTTCTCCTTTGGGATTTTCCTTTTTATTTTTTTTTTGTAATATTTTTGTTGGTAAATGATGAGAGAGAGATAGGGATAGAATTTGGGGAAATTTCTTTTATAAATTATTTTGTGCTAATTTTCCAAAACAAGTAAAGCAAGAGTTCACATTGTTTCACAATTTTGAATATTTAACTTGGTTTAAAGGTTTGAGGTGAAATTCAAACAATGTTTGATTTCCGAAATTTTGGAAATAGGCAAATTCCATTTAATAAGTTCAAACCCTTATGCAAACATTATTGAAAAATTTGTTTTGCAAGAATTTAATTTTTTTTTTAAACCTCAATTTGGATCATATCAACTATGATTTTATTTGAAATTTAATTTGCCATTAGGGTTTTATTAACAGGGAATTGGTGGTAACAAGCAATTTGATTTAGAACAACTGCAAACTATTTGAAAACAAAGGAGTTGTGGGAAAGTTTTAATTGTGTTTGAATTTTGAGTTGTTTTTGAAAAACAGAATGCAATGCTCATGTGATGCATATGATGCAAGCCAAAAAGAAAACAAACACTTTCCTATTAGGGTAACACCCCAGGTGTTACAGACGACACCACTAACAAGGGATTGCGCCCTCGCAATCCACCTGCTAACCCAGGAGGGGAAAGAAGTTCGACTATCGATTCTTCGTGCTTCCGGTTGATCTCCTCGACACCACTAACAAGAGATTCTTGCTCGGGCTGACGACGATGTTCTTCCACCAGGAATCTTCCGATGATCGAACCTATTAGGTTAAGGGCTCAGAAAACGTCCATCCACGTAGGATCCTAACACTTTGAAAGATTGAGTACGAGAGTAGACTCCAAAAACAAATAAGATGGGAGGGGAAATAGAATAGGGATAAGGAGAAAACAAGAATCCTATCGAGATGTTTTTCCAAAATAGTTTAGCAGAAATAGTTTTTGACACTCTAGAAACAACGACCGTTAGCGAGGTTATCCTACAGGCTTTGCGGACCCGTTGCTTCGATAACCATTCGTATCGAAACAATCTCGGGAATCGGAACCAAGGCTCTGATACCATTTGTGACGCCCCGAGATCGGGCACTATGCAGATTTCAGCATTCCCGCCAAATCCGCATAATAACCGATTCCAGGTTGCCACTTATGATAACATTACAACAGTTCACGAATAATCCACAATTACAACAGAAACAGATAGATACAAGATGACTCAAACGAGCCAGGGTTACAACTGATACATTACAAAGATCCAAATAACAGCGGAAGAAACAACATAGCGTCCGACTACGGACAAGATCCAAATTGGACTAAGAGTCCTGAAGATAACCGAGAGCGTCCAATCCCTGCCCAGGCCAAGCCGGAGGGATTCCCAAGCTAACGTCGTCAGACTTCAAACCTGTTGACTGCAAGTTGGAATTTGCAGCCACGAAAGAGATTCGTGGGTCAGTACGGTTAAGTACTGGCAAGGGGGATAGAACCCATACTCACAAGTTACCGGCGTAGCCAGTCATCACAAGATACAAATACTTTAGGATCAACGGAAAAGAAGGGGGTTATTGCAAATAAGCGACAGCAGGCTGCACTAACCAACTACAGAGATTCTATTACTTCCAACTATCAGAAAGGGGATAAGATCGAGTAATAGTAACCAACTGAAAGATAACTTCAAACAAACCCATCCTGGATCTCGCCCCTTATCCGAAGAAGCAATCCGAGGATAAGTCACCCGGTTGAGTTAATGATGGTTCAGATTATTGTGTCAATAAGCCTATTACTAGTCAAGTTGTTAATCATTGGGTGAAAGGTTGTTATTCATTAGGTTTAAGTTGTCCCGAGTACTTGTTAGCCAGTACTTTCACCAAGTAATCCATAACCGCGGAAAACACGGCTTCTCGAGAAGATTATCCCTGCAGGGTTGCACCAATTTAGCCGTACACGCAAGAATAACCCGCCAGATGGGGAGCTAACCCACCAAGCGAGGTACTCTACACAACCAAACCCTTCTTCGCATCAAGCCCAAAGCACCGCGTGCTGTGCGTGCGCGGCTAATCGAGCCCCCCGAAGAAAAGGAGGACCCTCATAGAACTGGAAGACCACGCCGCCCTAAATGCCGACTACGAAAGTTCCACCCTGGCGCCAAGGGTTCGTACCTGCATATGATGCAGCAAATGGAACACCCGAACTAGTACGGCGATTTGGACGAGATGCGAATCGAGTCAGTTGAGGGGGGCGCCCATACTCGCTTCCCACATGCGGGTAGTGCGCTCATCATGGATCAGTAGACAAGACCCTTTTCCTATTAGGGTCGACACTAGCAGGCCTCAAAACCACAAAGGGCCTCCTGCCGGTGCCTTATCATCAAATTTATTATTAAACAATAACAGTAGCATGATTGAGTGATTGATTAAACATCGAGCCCCCGGAACATAAAAGAGTAGTAACAGAAAGTAACGGGTAACAGACTCGAGCAAAACAACCTAAGCGTGCTAGTAAGACACGGGCACAAGCAATGGATATAGGTATGGAGGCAATATCAAGGTTAAGGGATTCATGTGATGGGTTCGTAACAGAAACAACTACTACTAAGGCTAGCAGAACAGAACAACGGAAAGTGTCGGTAACAAGTGATGAAAGGCAGCCATTTGGCAGAAAGTGAGTATACTTGCCTGAGATCCCGCAAGGTATCATCTCAACGTCCTATCCGGGAAGAAGCAACGAACCTCGAACAAACACCGGATGCAACAATTACTACTACGGCAAAAGATCCAGCATGATCAAGATATGGATGCATGACAAGTTTAATGATGCATCAGAATAAACTAGTTGACATGATAAACAAATTTAAATGGACCCATATGCAATTTGAGTTGCATATGAAAAGCCCATGAATTATGGTTAAATTATTTGTTTTCCAACTAATCAACAGGTGCTAGTGGTTTAGTATGATGCATGCAAAAGGGAAACAGCAAAATAACAACATTAGAATCAATTTAAGATAGGGTGTAGCAATTTAGAATTTTATTATTAACTTAGGGAATTTTGGGTGCCTTAAAGGTGACACACAAATACTTGTTGTTTTCACCCATTTAAAATGTTCAAAACAAATAACAAAGTTGATATTTGAAAAGGTTATCAAATTTTAGTTGGATTACATGTTTCACATTTTGAAATTGGACTTAGGATTATTTAATTATGAATTAAACAATATTGAACAATTTTTAATTGCATTAAACAAGATTTAAATGGTTTAGGCAATTTTAATTATTCAAAACAGAAAACAAAAATTATATTTGAATAGGTTATTTAAAATGGTATGGAAAACATATTTTATTTGCATTTATTGGATTAATAAATAATTAGTTATGGATTTTAGAAATTAGCATTTGTAATATTTAAGTTTGAATTTTAAATACCTTTGAAGTTTCCAAAACAGTACACAAATTGGATATTTGGAAAGTTTAGGAAATTTGGATCTGAAAACATATAAAGTTTTTATTTATTGGGTTTACAGAACAAAAGATATTAAATTTTGAAGTTTTATATTCAATTTTGTTGTTTAAATGGATTTAGTAATTAATAGGAATGCGCAGAAACCTTTTGTTACGGATCTGCTTCCTACCCTAGCCGCTGCCGTGCGGGCCCAGGCCTAGGTGGCAGCCACGCAGGCGGGTGCACGGTGAGGTGGCAGTGGCGGTCACTGACGGGTGGACCCAACCCGGCGCGCGGAAGAAAATGAGAAAAAGTGGGTTGCGGCCGCGGGGTCTCGAACCCGGGTCGCGCTGCTCGCGCGGACATACTCGCTACCAGTGCGCTGCGCTGAATTTTGTGATGGTAACAGGTACGCAGACAAGGTAACGTTAACAGGCGGGGTTAACTGAACTTTGGACAGCAACCGAAGTGCAGGTTTTCAAGTGCGGGTTCAGAGAGATCTATGGTGGCTGTTGTCGATCCGTGAGCGGAGGGGCGACCTCGCGGATGGTAACTAGGCGCGCTGGGGTCGCTTGATGGTGGGGGGGTGCTGCTGCTGTTTGGCGTGTACCCACACGGGCACGAGGGGTCGCAGCCGCGAGCAGCGCTTCCAGCAGGAACGCAACCATGGTGTCCATGGCTGCCGGAGCTACACCTCGACGGGGAGCGAGATCCTCAGCCAAACGAGATGGGAACGGGTGGAATGGAAAGGTGCGCTCACCAGGAGGGGCCGCAGCAGAAGAACACGCTCGGTGGAGGATCCTTGGCGGCGAATTTCGTCGAGGAAGGTTGGCCACCGGCGGAAGAAATTGGCCACCTTGGTCGCTGTAGTCGATCCCTGCTGCCTCCTCCTGCGTGGACGAAGGAGTCCTCTCCGTGGGGCTCTTGGAGGCATGTTGCTAGCCCGAGGTGGCCATGGCGGTGGACTGGCGGGGAGGCAGCGGTGTTGGTACTGACAGTGGTGGGTTCAGAAGAACAGTAGGGCGTAGGGAGGAAGAAGTAGGATCGGCGGCGGCAGGGAGGAACGCAGGGGCTAGGGTGGGTTTAGGGCAAGCAAAGAGTAGGCTAGGGGGTAGATTATATGGTGGGGGGGGAGCTCGGTACGGCAAGCATCGAGAGGGGGAGAGGATGATCGAGTGGCTCTGAAGGTGTTCGTACAGGGGGATAGCGACAGGAAGGAGAAGGGAGGGGTGCTGGGCCAGATTAGAAAGTGGGCTTAGGGGAGAGAAGGGAAAGGGGTTGGGCTGGCCCTTCTCCTTTGGGATTTTCCTTTTTTTTTTTTTTTGGTAATATTTTTGTTGGTAAATGATGAGAGAGAGATAGGGATAGAATTTGGGGAAATTTCTTTTATAAATTATTTTGTGCTAATTTTCCAAAACAAGTAAAGCAAGAGTTCACATTGTTTCACAATTTTGAATATTTAACTTGGTTTAAAGGTTTGAGGTGAAATTCAAACAATGTTTGATTTCCGAAATTTTGGAAATAGGCAAATTCCATTTAATAAGTTCAAACCCTTATGCAAACATTATTGAAAAATTTGTTTTGCAAGAATTTAATTTTTTTTTTAAACCTCAATTTGGATCATATCAACTATGATTTTATTTGAAATTTAATTTGCCATTAGGGTTTTATTAACAGGGAATTGGTGGTAACAAGCAATTTGATTTAGAACAACTGCAAACTATTTGAAAACAAAGGAGTTGTGGGAAAGTTTTAATTGTGTTTGAATTTTGAGTTGTTTTTGAAAAACAGAATGCAATGCTCATGTGATGCATATGATGCAAGCCAAAAAGAAAACAAACACTTTCCTATTAGGGTAACACCCCAGGTGTTACAGACGACACCACTAACAAGGGATTGCGCCCTCGCAATCCACCTGCTAACCCAGGAGGGGAAAGAAGTTCGACTATCGATTCTTCGTGCTTCCGGTTGATCTCCTCGACACCACTAACAAGAGATTCTTGCTCGGGCTGACGACGATGTTCTTCCACCAGGAATCTTCCGATGATCGAACCTATTAGGTTAAGGGCTCAGAAAACGTCCATCCACGTAGGATCCTAACACTTTGAAAGATTGAGTACGAGAGTAGACTCCAAAAACAAATAAGATGGGAGGGGAAATAGAATAGGGATAAGGAGAAAACAAGAATCCTATCGAGATGTTTTTCCAAATAGTTTAGCAGAAATAGTTTTTGACACTCTAGAAACAACGACCGTTAGCGAGGTTATCCTACAGGCTTTGCGGACCCGTTGCTTCGATAACCATTCGTATCGAAACAATCTCGGGAATCGGAACCAAGGCTCTGATACCATTTGTGACGCCCCGAGATCGGGCACTATGCAGATTTCAGCATTCCCGCCAAATCCGCATAATAACCGATTCCAGGTTGCCACTTATGATAACATTACAACAGTTCACGAATAATCCACAATTACAACAGAAACAGATAGATACAAGATGACTCAAACGAGCCAGGGTTACAACTGATACATTACAAAGATCCAAATAACAGCGGAAGAAACAACATAGCGTCCGACTACGGACAAGATCCAAATTGGACTAAGAGTCCTGAAGATAACCGAGAGCGTCCAATCCTGCCCAGGCCAAGCCGGAGGGATTCCCAAGCTAACGTCGTCAGACTTCAAACCTGTTGACTGCAAGTTGGAATTTGCAGCCACGAAAGAGATTCGTGGGTCAGTACGGTTAAGTACTGGCAAGGGGGATAGAACCCATACTCACAAGTTACCGGCGTAGCCAGTCATCACAAGATACAAATACTTTAGGATCAACGGAAAAGAAGGGGGTTATTGCACAATAAGCGACAGCAGGCTGCACTAACCAACTACAGAGATTCTATTACTTCCAACTATCAGAAAGGGGATAAGATCGAGTAATAGTAACCAACTGAAAGATAACTTCAAACAAACCCATCCTGGATCTCGCCCCTTATCCGAAGAAGCAATCCGAGGATAACTCACCCGGTTGAGTTAATGATGGTTCAGATTATTGTGTTAATAAGCCTATTACTAGTCAAGTTTTTAATCATTGGGTGAAAGGTTGTTATTCATTAGGTTTAAGTTGTCCTGAGTACTTGTTAGCCAGTACTTTCACCAAGTAATCCATAACCGCGGAAAACACGGCTTCTCGAGAAGATTATCCCTGCAGGGTTGCACCAATTTAGCCGTACACGCAAGAATAACCCGCCAGATGGGGAGCTAACCCACCAAGCGAGGTACTCTACACAACCAACCCTTCTTCGCATCAAGCCCAAAGCACCGCGTGCTGTGCGTGCGCGGCTAATTGAGCCCCCCGAAGAAAAGGAGGACCCTCATAGCACTGGAAGACCACGCCGCCCTAAATGCCGACTACGAAAGTTCCACCCTGGCGCCAAGGGTTCGTACCTGCATATGATGCAGCAAATGGAACACCCGAACTAGTACGGCGATTTGGACGAGATGCGAATCGAGTTAGTTGAGGGGGGCTCCCATACTCGCTTCCCACATGCGGGTAGTGCGCTCATCATCGATCAGTAGACAAGACCCTTTTCCTATTAGGGTCGACACTAGCAGGCCTCAAAACCACAAAGGGCCTCCTGCCGGTGCCTTATCATCAAATTTATTATTAAACAATAACAGTAGCATGATTGAGTGATTGATTAAACATCGAGCCCCCGGAACATAAAAGAGTAGTAACAGAAAGTAACGGGTAACAGACTCGAGCAAAACAACCTAAGCGTGCTAGTAAGACACGGGCACAAGCAATGGATATAGGTATGGAGGCAATATCAAGGTTAAGGGATTCATGTGATGGGTTCGTAACAGAAACAACTACTACTAAGGCTAGCAGAACAGAACAACGGAAAGTGTCGGTAACAAGTGATGAAAGGCAGCCATTTGGCAGCAAGTGAGTATACTTGCCTGAGATCCCGCAAGGTATCATCTCAACGTCCTATCCGGGAAGAAGCAACGAACCTCGAACAAACACCGGATGCAACAATTACTACTACGGCAAAAGATCCAGCATGATCAAGATATGGATGCATGACAAGTTTAATGATGCATCAGAATAAACTAGTTGACATGATAAACAAATTTAAATGGACCCATATGCAATTTGAGTTGCATATGAAAAGCCCATGAATTATGGTTAAATTATTTGTTTTCCAACTAATCAACAGGTGCTAGTGGTTTAGTATGATGCATGCAAAAGGGAAACAGCAAAATAACAACATTAGAATCAATTTAAGATAGGGTGTAGCAATTTAGAATTTTATTATTAACTTAGGGAATTTTGGGTGCCTTAAAGGTGACACACAAATACTTGTTGTTTTCACCCATTTAAAATGTTCAAAACAAATAACAAAGTTGATATTTGAAAAGGTTATCAAATTTTAGTTGGATTACATGTTTCACATTTTGAAATTGGACTTAGGATTATTTAATTATGAATTAAACAATATTGAACAATTTTTAATTGCATTAAACAAGATTTAAATGGTTTAGGCAATTTTAATTATTCAAAACAGAAAACAAAAATTATATTTGAATAGGTTATTTAAAATGGTATGGAAAACATATTTTATTTGCATTTATTGGATTAATAAATAATTAGTTATGGATTTTAGAAATTAGCATTTGTAATATTTAAGTTTGAATTTTAAATACCTTTGAAGTTTCCAAAACAGTACACAAATTGGATATTTGGAAAGTTTAGGAAATTTGGATCTGAAAACATATAAAGTTTTTATTTATTGGGTTTACAGAACAAAAGATATTAAATTTTGAAGTTTTATATTCAATTTTGTTGTTTAAATGGATTTAGTAATTAATAGGAATGCGCAGAAACCTTTTGTTACGGATCTGCTTCCTACCCTAGCCGCTGCCGTGCGGGCCCAGGCCTAGGTGGCAGCCACGCAGGCGGGTGCACGGTGAGGTGGCAGTGGCGGTCACTGACGGGTGGACCCAACCCGGCGCGCGGAAGAAAATGAGAAAAAGTGGGTTGCGGCCGCGGGGTCTCGAACCCGGGTCGCGCTGCTCGCGCGGACAGACTCGCTACCAGTGCGCTGCGCTGAATTTTGTGATGGTAACAGGTACGCAGACAAGGTAACGTTAACAGGCGGGGTTAACTGAACTTTGGACAGCAACCGAAGTGCAGGTTTTCAAGTGCGGGTTCAGAGAGATCTATGGTGGCTGTTGTCGATCCGTGAGCGGAGGGGCGACCTCGCGGATGGTAACTAGGCGCGCTGGGGTCGCTTGATGGTGGGGGGGTGCTGCTGCTGTTTGGCGTGTACCCACACGGGCACGAGGGGTCGCAGCCGCGAGCAGCGCTTCCAGCAGGAACGCAACCATGGCGTCCATGGCTGCCGGAGCTACACCTCGACGGGAGCGAGATCCTCAGCCAAACGAGATGGGAACGGGTGGAATGGAAAGGTGCGCTCACCAGGAGGGGCCGCAGCAGAAGAACACGCTCGGTGGAGGATCCTTGGCGGCGAATTTCGTCGAGGAAGGTTGGCCACCGGCGGAAGAAATTGGCCACCTTGGTCGCTGTAGTCGATCCCTGCTGCCTCCTCCTGCGTGGACGAAGGAGTCCTCTCCGTGGGGCTCTTGGAGGCATGTTGCTAGCCCGAGGTGGCCATGGCGGTGGACTGGCGGGGAGGCAGCGGTGTTGGTACTGACAGTGGTGGGTTCAGAAGAACAGTAGGGCGTAGGGAGGAAGAAGTAGGATCGGCGGCGGCAGGGAGGAACGCAGGGGCTAGGGTGGGTTTAGGGCAAGCAAAGAGTAGGCTAGGGGGTAGATTATATGGGGGGGGAGCTCGGTACGGCCAGCATCGAGAGGGGGAGAGGATGATCGAGTGGCTCTGAAGGTGTTCGTACAGGGGGATAGCGACAGGAAGGAGAAGGGAGGGGTGCTGGGCCAGATTAGAAAGTGGGCTTAGGGGAGAGAAGGGAAAGGGGTTGGGCTGGCCCTTCTCCTTTGGGATTTTCCTTTTTATTTTTTTTTGTAATATTTTTGTTGGTAAATGATGAGAGAGAGATAGGGATAGAATTTGGGGAAATTTCTTTTATAAATTATTTTGTGCTAATTTTCCAAAACAAGTAAAGCAAGAGTTCACATTGTTTCACAATTTTGAATATTTAACTTGGTTTAAAGATTTGAGGTGAAATTCAAACAATGTTTGATTTCGGAAATTTTGGAAATAGGCAAATTCCATTTAATAAGTTCAAACCCTTATGCAAACATTATTGAAAAATTTGTTTTGCAAGAATTTAAATTTTTTTTTTAAACCTCAATTTGGATCATATCAACTATGATTTTATTTGAAATTTAATTTGCCATTAGGGTTTTATTAACAGGGAATTGGTGGTAACAAGCAATTTGATTTAGAACAACTGCAAACTATTTGAAAACAAAGGAGTTGTGGGAAAGTTTTAATTGTGTTTGAATTTTGAGTTGTTTTTGAAAAACAGAATGCAATGCTCATGTGATGCATATGATGCAAGCCAAAAAGAAAACAAACACTTTCCTATTAGGGTAACACCCCAGGTGTTACACCACGCGAAAGCCGGCTTACAGTACAAGATAGTCAAAAGGGTCATCTAAACCACAAGTTTATGCAGAGTACAAGGCTAAAAGCCGGAAACTCAACAACTATCAAGCATAACTTCAGTATTCACACGGAATGGCTTTAGGCTTGCGACTCGGTAAAAAATAATTTGTTCTCTGAGAAAGGCCACACCCCCATGACTCGGACTTTGGGTCATGGGGACTGGGGGACTTCGAAACAGAAACAAACTACTTGGCTATCGCAGTTCGAAAAACCTCACCATCCGAGTCTTGGGGACTTAAAGAAAAAGTCCACGTATCAAAGCCCCTGGTACTCGGAAAACCGAGTCTTCCGAAGGGAGCCAAAATAGAGAATCGGGTATCGAGAAAAAGTTCAAAGAATAGGCAAGCAATACGGTTATCAAAAGACCAGAAAAGCCGCAAAGTATATCACGGACTAAAAAGTACGTTACAAGGTACGACATCAGTATCAGGGGTGCACAGGCGCACCATCAAAAGCATAACAGTGTGATTACAAAGCATTACAAGGTATTATGATAATACGGCCCTATTCGGCCTCCTGAGTACGGCCTTCCGGGTCTGAGTCCTGGGTTTGCTGCTTAGCCTTCCTGGCACCCTTACCCGGACTCATTGCATCAGGGCGGACTGGTGGAGGGACGGCTGGTGTAGAGGCAGACGGGCCCGATCTTAACTCGGCCTCCCTCTTCGCAGTCGCTTCCCTCTTCCTGGCCGAGCTAGAAACCCACTTCTCCAAGATATCAAAAGGCGGGGGCGCTTCCTCCGTAATAACTTTGCCATCAGCGTCATATGCACTCATAATCGTATTTAGATCCAAGCTATCGGCCAAGGCGGTAGCTGAGGGGCGCACAGCGGCTTGTATGGCTTTGAAATCCTTGGGTGTAAATTTGGAACCGTCAGCCTTGAATTCGGGAAACCCGGATGTTACCTTTGCCGGGTCAAGCTTTGGAAAGAAAGCCTTGGCCAGAGTAAAAGCCCGGGTCATTCCAATTCGGCATGATGAGCGTTTCCAGATTTCAATCCACCCAGGCACAGTAGAACAGGCTTGAACGAGATTCTCTTCACCCGGATATACTTCCGTAGGCCACTTCACAGCATCCAATATAAATTTTGTGCCGGCAAAGAAAGTCCGGAGTACAGTCTTGAGGGTTTTAGCCTTGGCAATGGCATTTTCCTCTAGGGCCGCAAGGTTGGAACCTGCAGTCGTAACAAAAGAGAGAGCGTATCAGTAATCCCGAGTCTATTATAATAAAGTAAAGACATGAAGCCAATCGGCAGCAGAAAACTTACTGAGCAAGATCTGATAAGTATCGGAGACCTGGTCCGATAGTTTCTTCAGTTCGGTCTGAGCGGCATTGCATTTCTTCTTGTATTTGGAAACGTCTTTCTTCAAGGTTTTCATGTCATCCTCAAGGATTTCCCTTCGTTTCATCTCGGCAAGAAGAAGTTGTTCGGTCCTCAATAAAGTTTCATCAGACCGGGTTATCTGTGCCTGTAAATAGCAAGGAATGCAAGTATTAGTTGGATTGTATGGAAAGCCGAATGTGGTGTAAAGTACCAAGCATCACTTTTGCAAGTCATACTTGGAACTTGGGGACTAGGTATGCAATATGAGATACAAAGTGTCCTTACCTGGTGCTCTGCAGCCATGCGCTCCAAGATCTGGCTCTCCGAAGTCTTCATAGTAAGGAGAGTGTTCATCAACTGATCGAAAGTATCTTTACTCGTATCAGAAGACCCGGGGCCTTGGAAACTCCGGGAAGGAGCTTTCTTCTAAGTAGGAGGCGGAACCCGGGTCATCCGTGTGTCGGAATCCGACACTCCTTCTTCTTCACCCAAGACGGTGGTTTTGTTCTTCTTGCTTGCATGGGAAGCAATTGGATACTCGGCTCCTTGCGTGTCCGGGTTTGGCGGCGACGCTTGTTTTTCACCGCTGGACGCGGCTGTAGTCTTATCGGCCGGGCTCCCCTTACCCGGGCCCTCGGTCTCCGTTTCCTCTTGATCGCTGACAACGACCGTGGCCCTATAAGGTGTTGTCAGTCAGTAGTTAAATACACAGTCAAGAAGGGGTGATGAAGTATGGTGGAACATCAGGAAAGGGATCTTACCCGGTATTCACCGCAAAGTCACAAGGAAATCCATCGCTGGACTCAGGAGAAGCTGGAAATTATCAAGTTAGATGTCATATGGGAATGGTTTAAAGAGAATGTCCTGACCCAGAAAAGATAGGGTAATTACCAGCCCGCCGCGGGGGGGTCGATGTAATACCCGGGTTAAGGGCTTCATCACCCGGGTGATTTCGAGTTGACCTACGCTTGGGCACGGGCGACTCCTTCAAGAACGGCCAGTGGGATAACGTCAAGATAGCTCAAGTATATCATCAAAATAATGTGAGTTGAAGGCGAGGAGGAGATATGAAACCTTGGAGGTGGCCTCTTGAGTCTTTCTTTTGGATCCGACCTTGACTGTCGGCTCCAGTTCCTCCTCGTCGCTGGCAGATTCTACTTTGCCATCGGAGTTTTCTTCCTCGTCATCTTCTTGTTCTGGATATCATCAAAGTTATGGTTGGAAATGAAGGGATTACGGTGAGCTCGAAGGAGCCAAGTAAAATCCGGAAAGTACCTTCGTCCGAGTTAATAGTTTCCTGCTCCTCTAGACTTTCGGAGCTGGGGGAGGTGTTGGTTTTCCAAAAAGCATCATCAGCCTGAAAGGTGTTAGTGCAACGGTTGTCAACTGTATCAAGTGGAAAGAACGAAGGTAAAGGCGTAAAAGTCGGGTTTTTACCTTGGGGGCTGGGTTCTCAAGTGTAAAGGGCTCTAACCCGGATATGTTCCGGATTACCTCGAGCTTTTCTGTCAAAAAGCCCTTGATGGTTTTGTGAGTGTCGCCAGCTGCGAAGATGTTGTCGGAGTATCGGAGCGGGTCTGAAGGTTCCCCTGAATACTCGCACATCAACTTTGTGCGGATGGAATTGGGCTGAATCCTGAAGTCGACCCAAGTCTTCACCAGGTTGAGCCCGATGAGGCCCTGGGCTGTGAGAGTGGCGATTTTGGCTAGTAGAGGTTGAATGGACTCCCTGTCCGAGTCAGGGGCGAAGGCACTAAACTTATCAGAAATGTCAAGAAGACCCTCCGAATAACCCGGCAGTTTCTTTTGGCCGGGTGGGGAAGTGTCTTGGCAGTAGAAGTATGAGATCTGCCAGTGCTTGACATGGGAATTAAGGGTGAGGGGTGGCATCAGAGAGTTCTTGCGGCGCTGGATAGAAACCCCGCCGCAAGCGAGAAGCGCCCCGTCACCGCTTTCGCGGCACGGTTTGCATTGAAAAAGCTCAATAAAAAGAGCTAGACTTGGTGGAGTGCACAAGTAGGATTCGGAAAGAAAAATAAAGTGGGAAATGTTTAGTATGGAATTGGGTCCGATGTCAAAGATGCGAAGGCCGTAGTGACTAAGGACATCATGGAAAAAAGGGTGACCCGGCGGTCGAAAACCCCGGGTCACATGTTCCACGAAACAGATTACCTCATCTTTCGTTGGGGTAGGCCGGGTCTCCTTACCCGGCACCCTCCACTGGATATCTTCTTGAGGAGGAAGAACTCCCAGCTCCACCAGCTCCTCTAACTTGGCCTTTGTGACCGTAGACCGCGCCCAGTTGGCGGATATGGAGTTGGTGGTTTTAGCCTTGGTTGGAGTCTTCCCCTGCTTCTTGGGAGCCATGTGGTTGACCTGCAAAGTACAAGATAAAAGGATAAGAGGATTAAGACACGGAAATTGCGAGCCGGCCAAGTATAGGCCGGGTAATATTGAGACGTGAAAGACTGTGAGTAGTCCGGGTGTTAGCTCGCAGAATAAAGTTCGAAATTATCCGGGTATCAAGTATTATGGCGAAAGTTATGGGATCTAAATGTTGAAGAAGCTTTCGAGGGCGATGGGTGACTGTGCAGGCATTTAGCGCGAATGAAAGGAACTAAAAAGGGGGAAGTCCGGCCGGGTGATTGAGGCCAGGGCGGAAATTTTGAGTGGATCGGGCCCCGATTGGGAGTCTTATCTTCAGATTCCTGGCAAAATTAATGCTTGCGGGCGGTAGGAGAGTGGATTGAAATCCATAGTTCACCTATTAGACGAGCTGGAGAGAATGCTAGCAACCTAATTCGGCGTGGCCAAGGAATCAGGGGAGGGTCGATTTGGATCTAATCTAAGATGAAATCAAAAATTGCAAGGGCAAATTAATGGGCGCAAAAGGCTTACCGGAAGAGATCTGAGTGAAACCTTGCGGAGGCAAATGGCGCAGTTCTGGTGTCCCTTCGCGGTTCTTGATGGGCCGGATGGAGATTCGCCGGCGGGTCTCGGCGGCGGCGCAGGGCGAGCGGTGGCGGAGCGCAGCCTCCGTCCGATGGGCTCCGGTGATGTGCGCGGGATTTCCGTGGTGGCGCTCAGCGGGAATGAGCTCAGAGGGAGAGAGGAAGCAGAGTGGGGGGAAATGAGCCGTTAGGGTTCAGGTTACCCCCCAGGGAGCTTATTTATAGGGCGAGTGGATAGGCCCGGTTCACTGAGCGGGAGCCGGGGTTTGCGGAAATAAACGGCCATTCGTTAGAGTTTTTGGCAAGATGCGCTTTGAATGGGGAACGGGGGATCTGAATGAACAAGAGAAAGAGATCCATCCCGTGATATTCGGTTGATTATCAAGTGCGAAATCTTGACATTTTGGGATTCTGCCTGGAAAAGTAAGTTAGGTAATTGGGAAAGAGCCGGGTTACTATATGGCCACATGGAGTGAGGCCTAATTATCTGTTAAGGCATCTTAACCCGGCCTCCACATACTTGTGTGTTTGGTGTCTTTTCAGGGAATAGCGAGCGCTTCAAAGGAGTATCCATGAAGCCCAGGCTATTCTGGGGACTACTGATGGGGGGATGATAACCCGGTAGGCCAAACTCCCGGGAGTAACCCGGCCCAAAGGACGTTGTGCGAGATCTGGCTAAGGATAAGGAAACCTGCGAAGGCCCAAACTTGTAGGCCCAGTGACCCGGATTGTGGGTTATGGTAGGAGAAAGTTAGGGTTTGTACGCCGGGTCCGGGTAGGATTCAGGATGCGTCTTGGAGAATAAGCCAGGGGGTACGGGTGCTTTATAAACCGACCCCCAGGTCTAGTCCAGGCAGAGATCTAAGAACCCTAGCAATATCGTGTGATATCGAGCATCGAGTGTAATCCCAGAGTTGAGTTATTATATCAAGATCGGAGACTCGGCGACTTTGATTGCCGGCTACCAGATCGAATTGCACCATGTTTCCCTCTGAGCTAAACCCTCTCCCAAACGCCTGTGTCGTCTTGCCCCAAGATCAGTTACCCCAGGTAACATCTGCCGTGATTATTCCACGACAAAGTCCCTTGGCGTGTTTCTCCCCGCGAGATGCTCACGAAGGAACAACCAGGCCCACACCTCTCCAAGAGCACAAACTGTAGGTAGCCCCAATCCCAAGGAGCAAGCACGCAGCGTCCAACTCCCACACGGAGTCCAGAAGAGCCCCCACAAGGAGCGGCTGAAGGCCCACCGCAAAGGACACAAGCAAGGGGTCTCGAAGGACACCATCACAAAAAGCTAAGTATTCTCACACAAAAGCACCTACAAGCAGAATAAGGGTACAATAGGATACATAGTGCGGAATATTTCCTTACAAGAAATTTAAAAGTTTACAGGGACCTAAAGTAAAGCTTGCAGATACACAGAAGAGCACTAGGCAGGGGAGTCTTGCTTCCAGCACCAGGAGTCGGGGCCGCGTCGGTAGGAGGGATCGGATTGGAATCCATCACGAAGACAGCGATAGCGCCTTGCACGCGAGCGGAGAGAGAGGCGGCAAGCTCTGGGGGAACCTTCCCTGCCAGAGTGCTCAACTGGAAGCCCGGCTGGACCATCAAGAGCCTAGAGAATAGGTGTGTTGCGGCCTCCGACAGGAGCTGACGACACTCCATGTCAAGAATCGCGTCCACGCTCTAGGCATCTTCTTGAAGCAAGTCAAGAAAGCCGGTGAAGAAGTGAAGGCCGTGTACGGCGTCGTACCTACCAGGGGGAGAAGGCAGCTCGAGGTCCAGTCGCTCGCCAACCACATGGGCGGCCTGAACGGCATGCTGGAACGACTCCTCCAGATGGCGCTGAAGCTCCGGTTCTGGCCCAGCCAACTCCTCCCACTCAGGCACCCCCTCCACGAGAGGAGCCAGCCGCTTTCGCAGGGCGACCAAGTCCGGCTGGAAATCCGCGGACGCGGCAATGACGCGCTCCCTTGCGCCACTTTTTTGGCAAGTTGTGCGTGAAGCTAACCAAGCTCTAGCGAAAGCCTATCAACCTCCCAGGGTAGCGTTTGCTCGATCAGGGCCGCCTCCGGCGGATGCTTCTCGCCCGGGTCCGCCTGGAGCTCTTTGCGGTACGCCTCATGCCCAGCCTGGATCCTTTGCTCCACTTGTTGCTGTTGCTTCTCCCTTTCCTCATTTAGGTCATTCTCGAGCTTCTCGAGGCGCTCATGCTCCTCGCTCACTTCTCCCACGAGGAGGTTAGTCTCCGCCTCACGTTTCTTGATGTCGTCTTCAAGACCACGGGCCTTGTCCTCTCTGAGGGAGACGACGAACTCATGGGAGGAGAAGCCCGCCTCGCGAAGCACCAAGGCCTCCTCACAAAGGGCGAGCGCCTTCTCTCGCTCCCTGCTATCAAGAGTCCACTTGTCCACCGCCAAGTGGTGCTCCTCCTGATCCAAGCGGAGCCGGACCTGTAGATCCCGGGCGGCATCCAAAGCGCGCTTGGCCTCCTCACGAAGTGCGTCCGCCTCACCGGTGGAGGCCTTGCACTTTTGCGTGGCCTCACTGAATTTCTGGCAGCGCACAGCCAGCGGCGCGTTCTCCCTCTCGTGGCAGGAGAGCACTGCCTGACGAAACAAGGCACCCAGGTTCTCCAGGCGCTCACTTTCCTTGATGAGGACGTGGGAATGAGCCCTCACCTTAACCCGGAGTGCATTCACAATAGCCCGGGTGATCTGGAGCAAGGGGCCTTCGGAGTAGAGCTCGTGGAGGCGCGCCAAAGAGGATACGGGCGGACCAACTGTCCTCTTCCATCAAGTCATGGAAGAAATCGTTCGGGAGGAGCGAACCATCCGGAACCTCGGGAGATGTGTGTTGGAGCCACTCTTCCACCACGTCAACGAAGTCCTGCTGCAACGCAACTTGGAAAGGAGCGGAGGAAGAGCCCAGTGCTCCCCCCTGCTAGAGGGAAGGAGAGCCCGGCTAGAGGGAAGGAGCGGAGGAAGAGCCCAGTGCTCCCTCGACGTTGGGGGCGGCCCTTTCTTCTCCAACATCCTCCACGATGGGGGTCATCTCGACAGCCATGCTTGAGGGCTCGGGAGTTGACTCCTAGCAGGAAGCATCAGGGGCTACGGCCGAAGGCAACACCGGACAGGCCGTAGCGCTGGCCTCGGTCAGGACGTCTGGCTCAGACCATGGGGCGTCAACAGCAGAAGGATCTCTGAGCGGTGTCCCTGCCCCCGCTCCGGCCTCCATCAAGAGGACGATGGGGTCCACGAGCTCCTCAGCCGCCGGAGAACATGAAGGAACCAACCTTTCCTCTTGGGCGATAGGACGCACGTCTCCTTCGGAGACTAAGGGGTTGTGGTCGCTGACACCTTCAACCTCTTCTGGGACCTGCAACACGAACGGAGTTAGCATCAAAGGCCACCGGGAGAGAAGGGTGTTACCACCACGGGAGACTTACTCATCTCGGTATCCCCAAGCTCAGGGGACGCGCTTCCCGGCGCAAAGGCGCATCTCGGAAGTCTTCGATGTCGAAGAACGCCTGCGCCTACATCAACCTTCGCGGGGCGCGATCTCTCCTCAACAATCTCCACGCCCGCGGCAGCGTGGGGATCGGACGAGCGCGCGGGAGGCAGGGAAGGAGTACTCGAGTCGGCGCTTCTTCGACACTCTCCCGGGAGCCGGATCGGTCGGGGCGGAGTCCTCTGTCTCGGCAAGGTCCGCCTTGTTCTCTTCAGGTAGGCACGAGATGAAGGTGTTTTCTTGACGCGACGTCTCGCCCTCGGCTAGGAGTCCCCATCAGTCGAAACAAGGAATTGCACCGATTACGGCGTCATGCTCCGCTTCTCCCTGATTGTAGAGGGGAACGAAATAGGTGGAAGAGGTGGCGGAGAATCCTTCCCAAGAAAAATCTGCATCATCCCCTCAAGCTCCCTGCCCTCGAGGAGGGCTGTCGGATATATACTGAATAGGGGTATATCAGATGGTAGTCTAAAGTGCCGGATTACCCGGGTGGCCCAAATGGTAGTGGGCTACGGTCCATTGGGCGGCCCAGTAAGATGACGCATAGAAGCCGGATTCTAGAAGGACCCGGATCACGGCCCACGTGATCTGGCTTGGAGTAGAAGGCGGATTCCTTACTTTCGAAGTTAATAGTTACCGTAGTCTTCTAGGTTTCCTACACTGTATGCCCTAACCCGGCTATTATATAAAGCCGGACGGGAGATATGATAGATAGAGAAGAAGCTACTAGCTAATTCGCCGAGAGGTTGATCCTCGACGAATAGCCAACAGAACCTCACGCTGTACTTTGTATACACAGGCTTTAGACCTGAATAGTGAGATTGCAGGAGTAGGAACGCCGTATTACTACGACGTACCGAACCTGGGTAAAACCTGTGTCTTTGTCCTCAACGCAACCACGTCCCCCCACGTCTCTACCCGTAGTCTCATGGCACCCCTGTCTATGAATTCTACTACGATGTCTCGACAGTTGGCGCCCACCGTGGGGCTAACGGCGTCAGGCGTTAAGTTTCGATCTGGGATACTCGGCGGAATCGGCAGCTCCATAACTGTCGGAAGCCTGGAGTTCGACGATGATGTTGGACGTTTCCTCGACAATGGATGTTACATACCGGCGCAAAATCATCTGGTAAGTGCCTGCGTGTTACCGATTGGATCTGCAAATATCTTTATCGGACTAACTGCAGAGGCCATGGGGTTTTGCGGTGGAAGCAAAATTTTCCCACCCGCCCTATACCCAGTCGAAGATGACTACGATACCGGGTTTTGTTCAGATCGCCGACAAAAAACTGATTCACACTTTATCGGTATGGTGCAATCCGAGGTCGCCGAAAACACGGATGAGAGTAACCTCGTGCAAGAGGCAGAAAACAGCAAACCCATTACAGAGGTGGAAGATCCGACATCCGTCAATATAGCGATGAACTCGGAAGCTGACTCTGTGTTAGCCGCCATTGAGGCGAGATTAGAGTCAGAAACCGGATCAGATGACTTTGATTCCGAAGACGAAGACGAGGACGCCTTCGAAAGAAAGGTTAAATCTTTACAGGAGGGATTCCACGAAGTACTAATGGCGAAACCGGCTGAAAACACGGATGCCGGCAGTCAGGGAAGCCCTAGAACTCCTCCGCCAGAGGAAGAGAGAGAAGACGGAGAAACCTCTCCAATATTTCCCAATGTTAAAGAACTGACAGAGGATGAACCTGTCAAAAAACCTCCCTCTTCCAAGAAAAAACACAAAGCCGCTAAAAACTCCAATACAAACTCCGGAAGAAGAAATCGGCTGATCCAGCTGATGAAAGCCCGGAAGTAGGAGATGCAAGCGGAATAAAACCTGCGGAGAAGAAAACAAAAGAAATCCTTGTTCTGCCAATGACAGAACAAGAAGAACAGAAATTGCTACAAACACAAGTGGGATTGCATGAGCCCCTTGAAGTGCTAGAAGCCAGGAGACAAGCTCTCCAAAGGCAACAACAACATCTATTCAGAACACGTGAACACCTCCAGAAAACCCAAGGTGACATCAAGCTCATGAAGGAAGAAATCGAGGAGTACGAGAAAAGAATATATCTGCCATAAAACATACAAGGTTACCCAGAATCGTAAGACCGGAAGTACTGCCGCCAAAAGAAAGGTTTCACAACCCATCTTGGCAAAAGTAGGTAAACGGCAAAGATGCCAGAGGCGAACCAATATACAAAACCGCAGTAGAAAACGCGGAAGCAGCGTTCGCCATCCTCAACAACGATATGTACTCGAACGGTGAAAAACTTCAAGGGGTGTATGCTTTCCTAGAAAAGGCATTGCAACAACAACAACGGGGGCAAGAGCGATCAGGGAAGTTGCATGACGACTCCGCCATATGCAAAATAGCTACTTGCGCCGCTGGAGCACCTGGACCGGAGGAGCCTAGAGATTCAAACAACTCAAAAGAGAGGAAAACGGATCCGCGAAAAGACAAGAAAAATCCTGATAACAAGGATGAAGCGTCTAGAACTAGATCCCATCTCCCGAAAGGTGGACTTAGCCCCCCACGATAGGGAAGGAAAACACCAGAATGACGGCAAAGCAATGCCACCTCCGAGACATCCAGCTGAAAAAGCTGGAAGACAGGGTATACCTCACATGCGTGAGAGATCTCGGACAGCCCCCAGGGATAAGGAAAGACACAGGAGTAGAACTCCACCTCATCCAAAGGGGCGTGATATCGGAAGAAATAGAGATGATCCCGGAAAAGCGCGTCCATGCAACAATGGAAAAGAAAGGAGTAGATCCCCTTCTATCCATTCAGCCGGCAGGGACTCCGCAGACATGGATAGGGCGGAAAGAGATGATCTATACTTTGGACCTAAGTGCTTCACAGATAGGATCCGAAGGATACCCTGCAATCTGGCTTTGCCAAAGTTGGTCCAACGTACCAAAAATACACCGGTAGTACAAATCCGGATACCTGGCTCTCAGACTATTATACAGCCGTCCAGATTAACAATGGGACAGACCTGGAAGCTGTAAAGTTTCTTCCCCTAATGTTACTGGATGGAGCCAGAGATTGGATTAACGGATTACCTTCCAGAACTGTCGACAGCTGGGATGATATGGCTCGAGTATTTACTCAACATTTCCGGGGAACCTACAAACGCCCAAATAACATCAACCAGCTAAACCGTTGCACCCAATCTGAGGACGAACCATACGTGGATTTCATCTCAAGATGGACTGCAATGAAGAATAGCTGCTCTGGAGTAACTGGCGTACAAGCAATGCATGCTTTCATCAATGGCCTAAAACCCGGACTAGTATCGTTCATGGTTGGTTCCAAACAGCACAAAGATCTCGGATCTATGCTTACAACCGCCCATGAACACGCTGCAGCCGAAGACGACATCAGAGCTAGAGGAGGCAATATCGATACACTGATACAGGCCAAAAAGAATCCTTACCCTGAGAAAAAAGGAACTCCATACGCAACACAAAAGCCCAAAGAAGTTAACATAGCCTTTGGAAGTGAAAAAGGGAATAGGTGGAAAGTACGCAGTTCAGAACCAATCAATTACACCAAGGAAGAATGGGAAAAGATTAAGTCGGAACCCTTCGTCCACCATTCGCAATTCGGGAAACCCACCCACACTAACGCACAATGCCGGCTGAACAAGCATATGAAAGGCAGTGTAGGATCCGGAAACAAGGGGAAGAACTCCAAAAGGAAGTTTTCCAAGCAAAAGCCAGAAGCAGAGAAAGAAGACAGTGAATCGGACACTGACGAAAAAATCCTGGAACAGCAGCGAAAAGGCGAGCCCGAGTTTCTGAGGGTTGATGGAGAGTGTGCCCTAACTTTCCTGGCAACTCCATCAGCAAAGGTGGCAAAAAGAACGCTTCGAGAAATAAACGTGGTTGTTCCGGCAACCCCGAAATTCTTGAAGTATTCAAACACACCAATCACCTGGGATCAGTCTGATCATCCCGGGAATATCCCTGAACCCGGCACGCAAGCTCTTGTTGTAAGCCCTATTGTCCAAAACACTAGGCTAAAAAGAGTGCTGATGGATGGAGGATCCAACATTAACATAATGTACCTGGATACACTGAGGCATCTGAAAATCTCCCAGACCTAGCTCAACTACAACAACATACGTTTTCACGGCATTGTTCCTGGCAGGCAAGCACGATCCCTAGGAGAAATTTCCCTAGATGTCACTTTCGGAGAGAAAGATCACTTCCGTCACGAAAAAGTATCCTTCGAAGTGGTGCCGTTTGAAAGCGTGTATCACTCAATACTCGGGCGTCCAGCTTTCGCCAAATTCCATGGCAAGATCATGTTATATCTATAACAAGCTGAAGATGCCAGGACCAAAAGGAGGAGTAATCACCATATCGGGAGACTTCAAGCTGGCAAACAAGTTGGAAAAAGAAAACGCCCTTTGCACGGAGAAGATCATAGCAAAGGAAGAGTTGAAGGAGCTGGCCAAAGAGGTATCGCCGACAGAAATGCCGGTAGGAAAAGAAACCCGGAAGCCAACAGATAGCTTCAAGGCCTCAGAGAACACAAGACAGGTAATCCTAGATCCCAAAGATCCGACAAAATTTGTCGTAGTAGGAACTGGGATGACCGACAAATATGAAAGCGAGCTCATCAAGTTCCTCCGTGAGAACTGGGATATTTTCGCCTGGTGTCCAGCGGACATGCCAGGCGTACCCAGGTAACTTGCTGAGCATCAACTTAAGGTGATTCCAGGCTCCAAACCCGTCAAACAAGGTCTCCGTCGATTTGACGGAAGAAGACGGAAGGCTATCGGCAAGGAAATTATCCGGCTTTTAGCAGCAGACTTTATCGAGGAAGTTATACACACCGAATGGTCTGCAAATCCGGTATTAGTACCGAAGAAAGATACTACTGCCCTTAGGATGTGTATAGATTACACCGGCTTAAACAAACTGTGTCCAAAAGATAGGTTCGCGTTACCACGAATTGATCAAATAATAGATGCCACAGCAGGCTCTGAGCTTTTATGCTTTTTGGATGCATATTCCGGGTACCATCAAATACGCATGAAAAAGGAAGATCAAATTCAGACTTCTTTTATAACCCCTTATGGGACGTACTATTACATAACCATGCCATTTGGCCTGAAGAACGCACGTGCAACCTACCAGTGTTGCATGCCATGTTGTTTGCATAGTCAGATTGGCAAAAGTGTCCACGTTTACGTGGACGACATTGCTGTCGTAACCAAGGAAAAAGATACTCTCCTTGAGGATTTACGAGAAACCTTCGAAATTTGCGTACTTACAAGATGAAGTTAAATCCATCAAAGTGCGTATTCGGGGTTCCCTCAGGAAAACTTCTGGGTTTCATCGTTTCTCATAGAGGAATAGAATTAAACCCAGAAAAGATCAAAGCAATCTTAAACATCTCCAAACCTACGTGTGTAAAAGATGTCCAAAGATTGACGGGTTCCGCTGCAGCCGTCAGCAGATTTATTAGTCGGCTGGGGGATAAAGCCTTACCACTCTACAAGTTGCTGAAAAAATCCGACAAATTCGAGTGGACAGAAGAGGCAGATGCAGCGTTAACCCAGTTAAATGAAACTTTGAGGAAAGCTCCGATTTTGGCATCCCCAAAAGACGAAGAACCTTTGTTATTGTACCTTACGGCTACAAATCGGGTTATCGGTGCAGTAATTGTTGTGGAACGGAAGAAAGATGAACAGAGCATACCAGACCAGCATCCGGTATATTATATAAGCGAAGTTTTCTTCGAGTCCAAACAAAGGTATCCACACTATCAAAAACTGGCATATGGCATATTTTTCGCATCCAGAAAACTTCGCCATTACTTCCAAGGACATTCCATAAGAGTGGTATGTACAACACCACTAGGGGATATAATAAACAATGCGGAGGCGACTGGCCGAGTAGCCAAATGGGGCATCGAGCTAGCAGCCTTCGACATTAAGTATCAGCCCAGGACGGCAATAAAATCTCAGGTTTTGACAGATTTTGTCGCCGACTGGACGGAAGCAATGGAGAAAACACCAATGCCGGAGTCCGAGTACTGGATCATGCACTTTGACGGATCCAAGATGAAGGAGGGCGCTGGAGCTGGTGTAGTTTTAAAATCCCCTAGAGGAGACACAATGGAGTATGTATTACAAATACACTTCAATGCCAGCAACAGCGTGGCAGAATACGAAGCTCTACTTCATGGCTTGCATATTGCAAAAGAAATAGGTGTCAAGCGCATCTTATGCTACGGCGACTCAGATTTGGTACAGCATCAGCTCAACCAAACTTGGGACGCAAAAAGCCCTATAATGGCCGAATACCGGAGAACGGTGGATGAGTTCGCCATTTGTTTCTTCGGATTCGAAGTGCTCCATGTTAAAAGGGAAGAAAATTGGAACGCGGATGCGTTAGCCCGCATGGGATCGGAAAGGGTAAAAATCCTACCACCAGGTGTATTCGTCCAACATTTGTACGAACCATCGATAAAAGGTGGAGATGTTGATTATCCTCTGGCTTCCGAGTCAATTGAAATCATGCTCGTTAACCCGGATTGGACAATCCCATATATAAACTTCTTAGTTAATCAGAAGTACCCGGAAGGAGCAGAAGAAGTCTTGCAAAGATAGATCCAGCGTCGATGCAAAGGATACACAGTAATTAACAATTGCCTGTATAAACGCAGTACTTCCGGAATTTTTCTGCGATGTATTTCACCAGAAGAAGGACGAGAAATCCTGCAAGAAATCCATGCCGGGGATTGCGGACATCATGCTCAATCAAAAAGCATAGTAAAAAAAGCATTCTGTGCCGGGTTTTTCTGGCTAACAGCCAAGACAGATGCTGAGCACATAGTAAATACATGTGCAGGATGTCAGTATTATGCCAAGCAGACTAATATGCCAGCCCAAGCACTCAAAACTATCCCCATTACATGGCCATTTGCGGTCTGGGGGGTAGATATGATGGGACCATTCAAAACTGCACAAGGCGGACTTACACATCTACTAGTAGCTGTGGATAAACATACCAAGTGGGTGGAGGCTAAACCCATCAAAAAGCTTGACGGTGTAACTGCCAGAAATTTCATCATTGACATAGTCATGAGATACGGCGTTCCACACAGCATAATAACCGACAACTGGACAAATTTCTGCATTATAGAGTTGGCAAAATATTGCCGACAAACGGGAATTCGCCTAGATCTCGCATCTGTGGCACACCCGCAATCCAATGGACAGGTTGAAAGAATGAATAGCTCAATCCTACAAGGAATACGTCCAAGACTCGAATCTCCTCTTCATAGAGCAGCTGGAACATGGGTAGAAGAGTTACCTTCCGTGCTTTGGAGTATTCGAACAACACCAAACAGGTCAACTGCGCAAACCCCGTTTTTCGTAGTTTATGGTGCGGAAGAATTCCTTTCAACGGACATGCTCCATGATAGCCCAAGAGTGCAAGATTTCGACGACTCGGATGCCGAAAAAGCACGACAGGATGCCGTCGATCTCTTAGAAGAGGAACGAGAACTTGTGCTTCAAAGATCCGCCATCTACCAGCAAGGTTTACGACGTTATCATAGTCGGAAAATCAGGCATCGTTCTTTTAAAGAAGGTGACCTAGTGCTAAGATTGGTGCAGCAAAGAAAGCACAAACTGGCCCCAGTATGGGAAGGACCATTTGTCATCAGTAAAGCCATGAAGAATGGATCATATTATCTTGTCGACATTCGCGATACGAAAGATGATCCCGAGAAGCCGAATCGCAAAAGAAAGAGAAAGATAGATGATGAACTAGGAGAGACAAAAAGGCCCTGGAGTATCCAGCAGTTACGTCCCTTCTATACTTAGTTCAATTTCTATGTAAACATCTTTGAGATCATGAAATAAAGTTGTCGGAATTCTTATATCCATGTTTTTTACAAGTTTATTATAGTACAAAACATGATTCCACCTTATCTATTTCCCAATGATCTTACAAAATACTCAATGTTAACCCGAATTGTGCCTGCGTGCTCGGTGTTTAAAAACTGAATGATTTTCAGCCTATTAAAGGCTAAAGGAAACTCGAATTGTGCCTGCATGCCCGAGTTTCATTCAAAAAATTCCTTACTATTCTCTAAGCATTATCTGATTGTTTATGTGTTGGGTCACTGGAGCTAGTTAGTAAAAATGCCCTTAGTATGATCCATGTTTCCGAGTTCAAACTGATTGGTTTTACCCAGTAGCTCGACATGAAGATTCATAGTACTATAGAGCCATTTCAAACACTAAGGACAGTTAAAGCACATAAGCCAGAGAACTTAGAAGATAAAGGAATATCAAACCCGGAAAACTTGCAAAGAATTTCATAATTAACTGCAAAAGGCGGAGTACTTGTTTATACAAAAAGAAGCATTACAATATAAGTTTACATTGTAAAGTGCAGTAATGCTCCTATTTTCTACTTCCACCATCCAGGTTAAGAAGAATCCTTCAGGCATCCGAGTCTTCATCACTGCTATCGTTCTCGGGGGCTTCAGGAATCTCTTCTTCCGGGTAGGTGATGGAGATGTTCACCATGGAGGCGATCTTGGTGGTGTGACCCTTGATCTCGTCGAAGATGGTGGTCCGCTGGGTCTCCGAGTATCCAAGGGGGATACCGGACGCCACGCGCCAAGATTTGGCACTAGGATAATGCATTCGCATAAGGCCTAAGGCCATGCATGCACCACCCCGTGCTGCGGAGCGCAAGGTGGACTCCTTGTATTCCGCCACCTCCAGGATAGCTTCCGGAAGTTACTCAACTTCCGAGAATTCCCCAGTTCTTGAGGGAAGGGACTTGTTGACCAGCTGCATGCCTGCAGCCCTGATCGCGGTCCATACGTTCCCAAAAGCTCGGATTTTCTCAATCCGAGTGAGGTCTGGGTTATCCCCTGTTTTTTCAGACAAACAACCAAAAGGTTAGCGAAAAAGCAGAGAAGGAAATCAAGACATGGAAAAACCGGTAAATGTTGACAACTTACCGAGAATCTTGTCCATCTCGGAGGCTTCCTCAAGGCGCAGGGTTAAGGCACTCTCCAAGTCCTGGATAGTGGACTGAGCAATCCCAAGGGCCAGGTTGCTGGCCTCCAGATCCTTTCGAACCTTCATAAGATCCTTATGAAGGTCCAAATTCTCCTGTCGGAGACTCGCGGCATTGCCGGCATCTTCAGCTATTTCCTTGGCCTTCGCCAAAGCAGATGGAAAGCAAGGAACAAAATTCCGAGTTTAGAAAAACTTGGGAAAGTACTTAGACAAAAAACTGGATAAAGAACTTCAGAGAATCAAAATATACATGTTGTTTCCGACAGCTGTAGCTGAGATGATGCCAGCTCTGCTTCTTTCACGTCAAAAACAGACAGAAGGTTTCTAACCTCCTTATTCTTGATGGAAAGTTTGTTGAAAACTTCCATGTTAATGGTTTCAGCGGTTTGCTGGAACACGGAAATGAAAAAATCATGATATTGAAAAGCATCAAGTGAAAAGTAGACATTTTACTTAATGCTTGGGGGCTAAAGATAGTACCTGGCTCATCCGCTGTAATCCTGTTAAGTTCTCAGTGAACTCTTTTGCGTACTCAGCAAAAAGAGTCCCGACCGCGCTAAGGCCATCGCTGATGTTCTTGAAGTCCTTGTCAAAGGTGGGGATTTCCTCCTCAGTTATCCGAGAAGGACCTCCCACCTCAGGAGCCGCCCTTTCCCTCGTGTCCGTTTCCGGCACAACGGGCTGGCTGGTCTCCAGAGACTCGGTGGTGGGGGCTGCGGCATGCTCTTCTGTTGTTGTGATCGGCGTGTTCGGAGCTGTGGCAGGGGAAGGATGAGGGCCTTTGCTGGCCATAGCCTTATGCCTCTTCAGCTTTTTTGGCTTTAGAGTAGATGGATGTAGGCTAAAAACAAAGCAAAATGCCGGAAAAGTTAAAACTCCGAAGGTGAAAGAAAAACTCCGACAAAGGAAAGTAACCCAGATGTTCAAACCTGGAGGTGGCGACGGGAAGTCCGTCAAGATCGATGAATTCCTGGGAAGAGGAGATCTTCTTGCGCTTTCGCCCACCGGCAAAGGTGGCACGCAACGCCTCCAGCTCGGCGTCGGAAGCAAGTTCCGACTCAGGAAGTTCAGCAATCTGTTAAAAAGAAAAAGCTGAGTTAAAAACACAAAAACCGAGTAAACGAGAAAGATTTTAAACCCCAAAAGGCGAAGAATTATACCTTGGGAGCCGGATTCTCGGCCGTGTACATTGGCCGGCTTTCTTCATTTTGGTCGCGTGATGCGACCAACTGATTCACGCGCCGCCGCAAATCTTTTGCAGACCAGTCCTTGCTGGTTGTCCGCATTTCGTCGCTGGCTCCCTTGTACTCGCAGAGAAGGCGAGCACCATGATTAGCCAAGGGCTGGATCCGCCTATCCAACCAGCAAAGGACTGTGTCCATGCCGGTTAAAGGCGGATCAGAAGTGACGAGTTTCGCGATGCGCCGCTTGATCCTTAGAAGATCCGGCGGCAGGGTTTGAACTGCCTCAGTTCCCCAATTTTCTTGGGGAACAGCGGCGGTGTTCGAGAAAGGTGGAACCCCGAACATTTTTCCAGGAAAGGAAACGTCAGGATGATAAAAGAAGGAACCCGTCCAAAACTTGACGGATTCCGATGTTTTAATCTTGGGGAACCAATCCTCTCAGAATCTCCGAAGAGTAAAGGAAATGGTTCCGCAAGTTGGGAGTGCGCCCTCCGAAGAGTTCCGCTTAACCCCGAATAGTAAAGCCAGAAATCTAGTCTAGGCGCTATATCTAGATATCCCTCGAAAAGGGCCTGAAACCCGGCTATGTAAAGGATGGAACTTGGTGGCAGATTATGTGGTTGGATGTTGTAGTGCGACAAGATCTGGAGGAAGAAGGCGGATGGCGAAATACCCATACCTCTGAGAATGTGGGAGGAGAGGAGGACTCGTTCTCCGTCATTCGGCAGGGGCTCGGTCTTGTCTTCCGGGAGCCGCCATTTTCCTTTCAGCACGAGTCCCTCCTTCTCCATTGTCGGAAGGAGGGATGGCAGAATACTGCTGGCACTCCAATTGCCGGCAGTTTCCGCCTCTTCTTCGGCTCCGGCGGCAGCGGACGCTGCGGCCTCTGCGGCCTCGAGCTCGTCTCCGACGAGCGCGATTTTCTCCTCCACCGTCTCGGGAGCGAACGGTGGAGTGGGCGCGGATGAAGATCCTGCAAGATCCACGGAGGCGAGAGAGGTTTCCTCGCCCTCCGTGCCGCCCGTAGCTTTCGCCAGCTCGTCGCCGGAGACCCACGCCGGAGAATCCAGTTGCGGGTCCATTGTAGCGATTATGTCGTCGATATCTTTCGTGACGGTGCGGGCCGGGGAGGACGACGGTGATGCCATCGAGTAGCGGCGATTCGGTCGTTCCGGTGAGGTCTTGGATGCGATGGTGTGCTCGGGAGCTGCTTTGCTGTGAGCTTGGGCGCTGGGAAATGGCGTGCAAAGTGAGAGCGAAAGGTTTTCACGGTGGACGAAGACGGCTATTTATAGCCGGAATTCCGTCACGATGCGTGCTAACGGCTCTTTTGACCGTTGGATGTCCAACGCGTGTCACTCGCCAGAAAATCCGGGAAATGAAATGACAGGATGATTATTGCTATCTCCTCGTTTCCTGCGAGAATCTGTCAGAGATATGTTTCTGGGTTTCCCACCTGTAACCCAAACGTCCCTTACGTCAGCAAGTTTAAAGCGCTGACGTAGGAAGTTCCTTCTCCATGCAGGATCGTGCGAGAAAAGCCGGATTTTTTGGAATCCGAGTTTTACGTTACCACATCCTTTAAGGAGAAAAAGAAGAATCAAGACTGCAGGCCGATTTTTCTCGGAAAAGATGCATTTGAAAGACGGCGAAAACGGAGTCTCGATCCTTCTTGGGGGCTACTGTCGGATATATACTGAATAGGGGTATTTAAGATGGTAGTCTAAAGTGCCGGATTACCCGGGTGGCCCAAATGTTAGTGGGCTACGGTCCATTGGGCGGCCCAGTAAGCTGACGCACAGAAGCCGGATTCTAGAAGGACCCGGATCACGGCCCACGTGATCTGGCTTGGAGTAGAAGGCGGATTCCTTACTTTCCAAGTTAATAGTTACCGTAGTCTTCTAGGTTTCCTACTCTGTATGCCCTAACCCGGCTATTATATAAAGCCGGACGGGAGATATGATAGATAGAGAAGAAGCTACTAGCTAACTCGCCGAGAGGTTGATCCTCGACGAATAGCCAACAGAACCTCACATTGTACTTTGTATACACAGGCTTTATACCTGAATAGTGAGATTGCAGGAGTAGGAACGCTGTATTACTACGACGTACCAAACCTGGGTAAAACCTGTGTCTTTGTCCTCAACGCAACCACGTCCCCCCACGTCTCTACCCGTAGTCTCATGGAACCCCCGTCTATGAATTCTACTATGATGTCTCGACAAGGGCACCGCCAAGCCTCATGTTATCCTCTATGTCGCCACAATAGCACATCAGGCGGTCGTGCTCTTGAAGGGATGCCAACCACTAGCAAACGAACTCGCGGACGACCATGGATGCATCGAGCCCGCTGTCGTGCTGCTCCTCCATTTGCTGCAGAAGGGGAGCCATGTCCGGCCCGTCGAGACCTTCCTTGGCCCAGCCGGCGTGCTTCCTGGGCCTCCCAGTGGGCACCTCAAGGAGATTCCTGGCGACACGAGCGTCTATGAACACCCAGCGGCTGAAGATGTCGTCCAGTTTCTTCTTATGGTCAAAATGGGGGAACAAAGCTCCCCTCCCGAGGCTAATACGGAAGGAGGCGCATCCGGTGCAACGGGTTCGGCCCGTCACAACAAAGACTGAAGAAGGAGCGGAAGAAAGCAACAGAGGGCCTGACGCCGAGGAGGGCCTCACACCAGAAGGCGAAAATGGACAAGGTCAGAACAGAGTTGGGATAGAGGTGCAAAGCATGGATTTGGCATGATTCCAGGATGGCCACAAAGAAGGTGGATAAGGGGGGATCAAGCCAGCAAAGTGGAAGAAGAACGCGTAGGAGGTGGCTGGAACGGTGTTGCGACAAGCCGATCCGGCATGAAGCGAGGTGGCCCCGTACTTGTTGGACGAGGAGGCCACCATAGGGCGTGCCCTCTCGAGCGAAGACTCCGCGTGGATGCGGGAATGGCTCCAGGATCAAGCCCGATCTCGAGGACGAGGGCTTCGCCGGGACAGCCAGCTTTCCCTTCACCGTGGAAGCGCCATTTTTGCCGGCCATTTGGGGAGGAGGTCCTCAAAGAGAATGGGGAATCTGGAGGATGAGCAGTCTTGCAGGCGGCGGCAGATCAGGAGGAAGGGGGATTCTTGGACGCTCTGTTCAGTTTTAATTAACGACGCCCCCCACGACGCAGGGAGCCGTTATCACCGCCTCGGGAAGATCTTGGGTTGCGGCCACGTGCGAAAGTCTGGCCCGCAACATTTGGCCCCGCGTCTCCTCGCATCCTTAGGGCACGTGTTCCCCGCGGGCCTGAGGGCTACTGTTGGGCCTCTGGATACCAGGGTAACCTGAGGCGACAGCTGCGTCCCAGCCCGACATGCAATTTCAAGGCCAAGGGCTCCATCCGTTGTGATGGAGCCACCTTTGGGCCTACCCACCGGGTGGGCCTACTCAAAGGGGATTTCTTCGCGCTGGGGACTCGCGTCTTAGAGAGGAGCTCTACTCCGCCCTTGCTCCTTTCGCTGGGCACCTCCCTTCAAGAGGGGACATCCCATGTGCCGCTCACGACCACTCCTCTGAGCAGTGACGAAGGCGCCGTAGAGCCACATAGCTCATTTGGCTGCAATTTCCGTTCTCGTGTATAAAGCGAGGGAAGACATTGTAGGCGCCAAAGCGACCCCCCCAAGATTGCCTCTTTAGTGCAAGAAGACCAAGTCCGTGCTACAAGACGGAGATGACGTCACCGGGCGCCCCTCCTGATGCCATGGACAGTGGAGCTGTCCTCGATGACCAAGACCGCGCAGGAGGCGCAGAAGTACGAGATGTTCCTCCCTTTGGCACCTTGTGGGAATCCTTTTCTGCCAAATGAGCAGGAAGGAGGTACAAAAGTCGGTATAATAAGGGCCCCTCCGGCCCTTGTAGAAAGGGAGCTCGAATCATTGTAGAGCCCAAGTAGTCTGTTCCGAGGACAAGCTCGCATTTGTACTATAGTCACCGTAGTGCAATCATCAGACAAGCAGGAGTAGGGTTTTACACCACACTGGTGGACTAAACCTGGGTAAACTCTCCTTGTTGCCATTGTTGTCGTGCTCAAGCTTCCCTCTTAAAGTCTCCTCAAGAGGCGAAGGAAGTGTGTTTGGCCCCCAGTGTTCGAACCTCTAGAAGCTATCCTGTCTAGGACAAACAAGCTTCTCTGACAACAGGCTTCTTCGTCAGACTCGGACGATGAATGTGCGCGACTCTTGCATGCGCGGGCCTTGTCGACCTTGTGTTGAGCGATGTCGCTTTGGGCGTCATATGTCACCCGACCGCGGCTGCTATCGCGTCGTGGCTCTCTGGTGCGATGTCGCGAGTCGCGAGTGTGACATTGGGGCAACGCACTGAAGCTATGGTTCAGTATTTTTTTTTACCTTAATGTATCTTCTAGTAGTTACCAATGTCTGCTAGAGTTTCAATCGTAATTTACTTGCAATCATTGGTATCGGGAATATGCCGAATTAGGGTATTATCCGACATTGGCCAGAAGCCGACCTGCCAGGGTGGCCCACCGGTGGTGGAGCAATAAGCTTCACCGGACGACCCAGCAGGCCGGTGCACAGGAAGGCGGATTCTAGAAGACCCGGACTACGGTCCAATATACAGTCCGGTTTGAAGAAGAATCCGGATGCCTTGACGTCCACGATTAGACATAGCTTCCTAATATGAATAGTTTGCTTTCCTGTAAGCCCTAGTTCGGCTCTATATATAAAGCCGGATGGGAGCCACTCTAGAGGAAAGAGAGAGCATACTCACGCATTGTACCTTGTACCTAGGGATTTAGACGTAATATAATGAGATTGCAGCAGTAGGGCTCTGCTATTGGTGCGACATACCGAACCTAGGTAAACCGAGTCTTCGCCACCGACAACTTCCCTACGTACACTACCCGCATTCTACCTCCGAGTTATGGTAGCCCCTTCCATGAACCTTACTACGAACACTCGACAGTTGGTGCCCACCGTGGGGCCAATGAAGTCCAGGGTTATGTCTCGAGCAGGACTACTCGGCAGAATCGACGACACGATCACGATCGGGAGCCTCGAGTTCGACGAATACGGTGCACACATCGTCAATAACAGCTCCTACATGCCGGCACGGTACCATCTGGTAAGTGCTTGCGTTCTTCCTATTGGATCCGCAAATATTTTCATAGGTTTAACGGCGGAAGCACTGGGGTTCCGTCGTGGAAGCAAATTTATCCCACATACCCTATGTCCAATCGAAGACGCCTTTGATGCCGGCCTCATACGCTATCTACCTTATTCATAGGTGGGGGCTGATCGAGATATAATAACAGCATATCGCCAAAGCGTGACTGGGGATCCATTCCCTCTCAAGAGATGTCTGCGTCCAGATCGCACTCATCGGCGTGGTGCAGATACAGCCCGCTGAACTAATGGAAGACGAAAAACCCATGGAACAAGTAGAAGATCCAAAACCTACTAATCCAGTATAAAAATCTGAAGCTGAATCTATCCTTGCAGCCATTGAAGCAAAATATATTCAGAACCGGATCTGGCTCATCAGACACAGATTCCGACGGTGATGAGGCTGCCTTCGAGCGCAAAGTCAAGTCAATGCAGGGGCGCCTTCACGAATTCCTCATGGATAAAGCCACCTAGAAACCAGACAACGATGATAATCCGGAAGAAGATCCCAAAACACCTTCACCTGAAGGCAACCCCAATGGAGAAGTAGAGGATTTGACATTATATGATGTTTATTTAGTTGGTGGAAGGCTCTGATTTTATTTTATTGTATTATAGTATTAAGTTATTCAATTTTAGGGGCCCAAAATTAGGTAAACACTCTAATTAAATTACTAAAAAAAAATTATGAGCTGTAAAAATTTAGTGATCAGGATATAATAGGGGTCCATGGTGAATGTACATGCTTGAGTTGGAAGGAAATATTGAGCCTCACTGATGATTATTATAAGGTGAATTCTTTCCTATTGATAAATATTGTTGGTGTTTATAAGAATGTTATACTACCTAAGCTATTGCATTATGTATTAGCAGGGTTATTGATAACACAAACATGAATGGAGGAAGACCTCAAGGCATACTGGAAAACAAGATGGAGATGTTGGGAAACAAGAGTACAAATGGTAAAAACAATTATTCCAGTGATGAAAGCAAATGTGCAAGTGTGGAAAAACAACTCTAGGAATGTTCTTCCACACTAAGGAATGGTGACAACAAGAGGAGGGCGCCCCATTGAAGATCAATGCGCCATATAGAAAGTCCTAATTCAATTAGGCATGGCCTGTATGCCATAATGGCCGAACCCCCTAAAGTTGGGTCGGTTTGTATCGCTTCCTAGTCCAAGTAGGAGTCCTAGTAGAGTCCTCCTAGTCCAAGTAGGAGTCCTAGTTGACTCCTAGTCCTAGTAGGAGAGGTGCTTGTGGAAGGATCCCTCCACCTATATATACCCCCCAGCTGCGTGTGGAAGAGGGAGAACAAGTTAAACCAAAAGAAACCCTAGCCTTGAGAATGTATTGCTGCTAAGCATTCATCTTGAAGTATTACCAAGTCAAAGTTGCCTGATATCTTGTTATTCCATTGGGAATAGGGGGATACAGGACCACTTGTGATCTTTGATTACTTGTGCAAGAGTGTGTAGTTAAGAATATCCAAAGGGCTTGATTGTTGTTGCATCTGGCAATAGGGGTCATCCAAGCGAGAGGTCTCAGTGTAGCACTAGTTATCACAAAATCCAGAAAATCCACAAAAATAGAGAGAAGCTCATTGAGAAGATTGGGCCACCCCATATCATCTTGGTATCATATTCTCAGGTTTAGGTTTCATCGTGTTCATCTTTGTTTCTATCTATACCAAAAAATTCTCCACAAAAAAATAGTGTTGCGAGTTGTTTACGCTCGGATTCATAGCCGCCGTCGAGTTTGTTGGCAGAAAAATCTCGTACTACCGTGCGCCCTTGTCCTATTCCAGGCTAGGCTCGGTTTCTGTGTGTTGGATGTCCACGCCACAAAACGCTTTCCTATTCGTTTTGTCCTATTCGCGATCCACGTAACAAGCCAAACAGAAGCTGCCAACCGTATCGATCCGATTCCTACTCTCACGCATTTTCGCAGACTCCACCACGCGCGCCTCATCAACTACCAAATCGCGCGCTGACTCACGCGTTGCCGCACCTCACCAACCACCAGGCGCATCCCGCTTGCCTATCCCGTGGCGGACTAAAAGCAACCACCGGGCGCTGTGTGCCAAATCTCTGTCTCGTGTCGGATTCGTTCCGCGTGCACCTGGACTCAGTCCACGAGCACACATCCGAGCATCGGAGTCCAACGCGTGTTTTCCCGGTCCATATCCACGCGCTTTCTGTCCCAAGCGTTTCAAGCCCGATATTTTTGCTGCCCGCGCGACCTCCTTTTTGTCCTATTCACACACCGCATCGCACCATCGCCGTCCTATCCACGCACGCTACTACGCGCTAAATTGCGGTTGCCCGGCGCAACCAGACAACAACAGGAACCATCCGATTCTTTTGACACGCGTTGTGTTTAAAAAGCCACACCGCAGCAAGTCCACACTATTTTAAGTTGTTTTCTTAGTTTTTTTTCTCCTGTTTTATCTCTAGGTTTTCTGTGCTGATCTTTGTTAAGCCTTAGCCACAGCCATTCTACAACAACATTTTAGGTACCACAACCCAAAGATTAGCTGTTTTATTGCTCTTACAGGCTTCTCAATTTGATCAATTCTTGTCCATATTTTCTGCTCCTAGTTGATTCAAAGGCCATTGGAAAAAGTATAAAAAAAAAGTAGAAAGAGAGAAAAAGCAAAAAGAAGCCGAGACATACTATCACTAGTGGAAGCCGATCATCTTGGATATTTTGTGGACATTTGAGCAATATTGTGCCTGTTTTCATTGAGTATTTGCTAGTGTCTTTCTAGTGCTTGCAATAACTCTTCCATATAATTGCTAAGCCACATTTGTCTCCCAGAGTGAGTGTGTTTCCTTTAGTATTTTTTTCATCACATTAGACAGTGCATTGGAGTTGTATTTTGGTGTTGTTAGGAACCCCAACCAAGCCCCACCAAAAACCCTGTTTGCATTGTGATACTTCATAGCTCGAATTATTCTCTTATCACACTAAAGGATATTATCCATTGCTTCTTGTTGGTAAGTCGATCCTATTCACTTTGGAACAGTAAGTGAAGCCATCTTTGCTTGGTTTTGAGCGAGTTGTGAGAGAACACCACAACCCATTGATTTTTGTTTTCACTAACATAATGGGTGTTTCTAGTGTTGTTGAGTATGTGCAGGTTAGCAAGGGAACTAAAGAAATTATTGAAGCTATACAAGAACAAGTCTCCAAAATGTCAACAATGATTTACAACATGCAAAGCTTACTAGCTAAGGATGTTTTAGCTTGATGAGGAGAAATATAAAGAATTGAAGCAATTAAGAAAAGGGAAAAAAAATCCGTGGATGCATATTACATAGAGATGATGTCATTACTACAACAAGCTCGGGTTGTAGAGGATCAAGAAAGAATAATGGAAAGATTTTATTCCGGGTTACCATTTTCAATTTGACTCCAAGTGAGGCGTGTTGAATATAGTACTTTGTAACATCCCAAGTATGAAAAACCACCCCTAGCATGTTTGTTTCTTGTTTAATTAAAGTTTTGCATCATGTCATCATATTCATTAAGTTGTTTGCATTTGTTTTACTTTGTTTTCATTTGGTTTGCATCTGTTTTTCTCTGTTTTCACAATTCAAATTCAAACAGTATTCAAATGTTTATTTCATACTTGCTCTGTTACAACCTTTTAAATAAAAAGTTCAAATACAAACAACCATTTTGTTTCCATTTTATTCCATAATGCTCAACTATTAAAATGATGGTTTTAATCAATCAATTAATTCCAAATCACATTCAAAAATTCAAATCAAATCCCACATAGCATCCAATTGGAATTTATGACTATTATCAAAACAAATCAACTCATTTTTCTACTTAAACCCTAGGGTTCACCCTATTAAAAGTTTGTTTTCAATAATATTTACTTAATAATAAAATCCATTTAAATTTGAAACAATTCCAAACAACACTTAAATTTTGAATTCATGGAAAAATAAAAGTGGTCAAATGGTTGCTAACACAATAACTAAGCCACCCAAATTTTTTCTATTATTTTTCTACCTAAAAATTCCATCTTTTTCTTCCATTTCCAATTCTGCAAAAAAAATAAAACAGAAGAAAATAGAAAAAGAAAAACGGCCAGAGGGGGAAGCACGCGCACGGCCCAGCCCATTTCTTTCCCGCGCTGGCCCAATACCGCTTCGCTCCACCCGTCTCCTTCTTCTTTCGGTACGGCAACGCATCCGGCCATGCCACGGCGGCACTGCTGCGAGCAGACGGCCGATGCGCCACCGTACCCCCTATATATAACCACCCTAGGTCCCCGCGCCGTAGCCCTAAACCCTAGACCCCCTATCCCCTCGAGGCCGCCGCCGTTTTACTCTCTCTCGCGGCCGATCTCCCACCTCTGCAACTCGCCGGAGAGCGCCGCTCTGAATCCATGGCGACCACCGTCACCTCGCAGCGCCACCACCCCGCCTAGCTACTGGAACCAGTCCACCACGTCTCCCTCTTCCGTTTGAACACCGCAGCCACCCCGGAGAGTCACCACAACGACGCCGCCGTCCTCGACATGCCGCCACCAGAGCTTCCCCGAGCCTCTGCTCGACTCCATCGTCGGTGAGCACGCCACCGTAGCCCTCTCCTCCTCTATCCCTGCTTGCGCGAGCACCACCGCACCCAATCGCACACATCCATCACCCCACCGCAGAACGGCAGCCACGCATCGTTGATCGTCGCCGGCGTCGTTCTCTGACGAGGTTCAGACAGCGCGCGCGCGTTTGAGTTCAGTTAACTCGCAGATAAACTACAACCTGTCCGCGTCCCTGTATCTGTCAAAACTGAAAGCGTACTGCAGTGGTTGCAGTGCTAGCGCGAGCGAGGCAGGGCGTGGGTTCGAGCCTTGGCTCCGCGGATTAAATCCAACCTTTTGCGCGGGGCACTGACAGGCAGGCCCCACCTGTCTGTGGCACTGGTGCCACGCATGCACACGTTGGCCCTAGGCCCACTGGCAGTGCCTAGGGTAGATGCCCACGCTGTATAAAAAGTTTTTAACCTTTTCTGTTTTATTTCAAAGCCCTTTTAAGTTACAAAATGGTCCTCTAATTTAAATTGCTTATAACTTTTAAATTATAACCCCAAATAATAAAAGTAAAATATGTGTGTTGATCCAAATTAAATTGTCTATCTAATTATGACATTTGTTTTCTGTTTTGAATTTTCCAAATGCATCCAAAATTTGAATTCAAACAATTCATTTGTAATTTGAATAATTCCATAACTAATTCATACTTAATCCAAATAATGCAAATAAAATATATTTTCCATGCTATTTCAAACCACCTATTCAAATATAAATTTTGTTTCATGTTTTGAATAATTAAAATTGCTTAAATAATTTAAACCTTGTTTAAATCATTTAAATTTGCTAAATTCAAAACTTGCTCAACTTAAATTATTTTTGAACATGTAAAATATGTTTTCAAACTAGAAAAGTATAAACTTTTCAAATATGAGTTTGAATTTATGTTTGGAACAAATAAAATTCAAACTTGTTTAAATTCATTTAAAACTTGTTTAATTTTGTTAAGTCATAATAAATTCATCCTAATTCCTTTTTCAATATTTGAAACATGTAATCCACCCAAAATTTTATGATCTTTTCAAATATGGATTTTGTTATTTGTTTGGCACAATTTAAATTGGTGAAAACAACAAACTATTTGTGTAATCCCTTTAATGAACCAAAAATTCCCTAACTTAATAAATAAATTTCTAAATTGGTAAACCGTATTTACAATTGGTTCTATTGTTGTTATTTTGTTGTTTCCTCATCCATGCATCATACTATCCACTTTCACCTATTGGTTAATTGGAAAACAATTGTTTCAACCAAAATTCATGGGCTTTTCATATGCAACTCAAAATTGCATATGTGTCCATTTAAATTGTGTTACCATGTCAACTAGTTTATTTTGATGCATCCATTAACTTGACATGCATCATCCCATGATTGTGCACTATGCCATGATATTGATTGTTTATCTTCCTGTATTGTTTGTTTGCTTCTTCCCGGATAGACGACGACGTTGAGACAGACGATACTTACGACACCCCTTTTGAGGATCTAGCCCAGTACCAGGCTACTGAGTTTGCAGGCAAGTTATCACTCACATGAACCATTGTGTTCCTTTCAACATTGGTTACCGATACTTTCCGTTGTCTATTTCTGCTAGCCATATATATCGTTGCTTCTGTTACGAACCTATCACATGATTCCCTGAACCCTGATATTGCCTCACCTCCAGTCCTATAATCCCGTTGCTTGGGCCCGTGTCTTACTAGCATGCTTAGGGTTGTTTTTGCTCGAGTCTGTTATCAGTTACTTTCTGTTATCATATTTGATTATATTCTGGGGCTCGATGTTAAACAACAACCTGTTAATTTGAGGTAATAATAAATTGCTGATAAGGCACCGGCAGGAGGCCCGGCGTGGTTTTGAGGCCTGCTAGTGTCGACCCTAATTAGGAAAAGGGTCTTGTCTACTGATCCATGATGAGCACACTATCCGCATGTGGGAAGCGTGTATGGGCGCCCCCCTCAATTTGATTCGATTCACATCTCGTCCAAATCACCACACGTAGTTCGGGCTTTCCATTTGATGCACTCATATGCAGGTACGAACCCGAGGCCAGGGTGGAATTTTTGTAGTCGGCATTTAGGGCGGCGTGGTCTTCCAGTGCTATGAGGGTCCCGTTTTCTTCGTGGGGCTCGATTAGCCGCGCACGCACATCACGTGGTGCTTTGGGCTTGATGCGAAGAAGAGTTGAGTTGTGTTGAGTGCCCCGCTTGGTGGAAAAGGCCTTCCCATCTGGCGGGTTATTCTTACGTGTACGGCCAAATTGGTGCACCCCTGTAGGGATAAATCTTCTCGGGAAGCCGTGTTTTCCGCGGTTATGGTTGACTTGGTGAAAGTACTGGCTAACAAGTACTCAGAACAACTTACACCTAACCAATGATAACTTGACTAGTAATAGTCTTACTGACACAACAAATTTGATCCATCATTAATCCTACTGTGTGAGTTATCCTCGGATTGCTTCTTTGGATAAGGGGCGAGATCCAGGATGGGTTTGTTTAGTGGTTAGTTGTAGTTGGTTACGATACGCTATCTTATCCCCTTTCTGATAGCCGGAAGTTGTAGTATGTTCTGTAGTTGGTTAGTGCAGCCAGTTGCAGCATCTGTTATATCCCTTTCTTCCGTTGAACCCAAGGCATCTGTGCTTGGTGTTGACGGGCTACACTTTGGTGAACTGTGAGTCTTGCTTGCCAGTACGTTTATGTACTGACCCCTTTGGGGCTGTGGTTTCTGCAGACTACGCTTACGAGGATCCCCGTGACGGCTACTACGTGGAGTTTGACGAGGCTGCTGACGAGTAGGTAGCGGACCTGGGCAGGATCCGAGACATCGTGGATGGGCTCCGTTTTCTTTTCATTCCCGGCTTCTTAAGCCTATTTGGATTTGTCTGTACTCAGACCCTTTGAATGCTTCCGCTGAGATGCAATGATGTTATGTTGGGACATGTGTCCTCTGGATGATTGTATTTGCTATCTCTGCTCTAGTGAGAGCTATTTGCAACTTATTTCCATCTTTTGTGTCTTAGAGATCTGTTGTGTTATCATTTTGTTCAACGCCGTTGACGTACCATGTGTGTATGGTATGAAGTACGTCAATGGTAGTATCCTGATTTCTATGGGATGGTTTACGTAGACGCTGAACAGATAGGGGTTGGTTGTCACACATACGTGTGTTGGCCTACTCGTAAGAGATGCGGGTGCCGGTAAGCCCCGTAATCCAATCCACTACTGTTCAACGGAACTGCGAGTATCCTCTAGAAGTCCGGGTGCGACAAATGGTATCAGAGCCTGTCTGCCTGTAGGATCCCTTTTACTGGTCGCAGTTGAGTCTAGAAACTATTTTGTAGCTATATAGGAAAAATGAAACGTGAGAGTAGGAATTCTGCCATTTTTCTTCTTTCCCCACCCACCCACCCTTTTCTGGTAAGGAAGTGCAACGTTGTTTTCTCTTCTCACCTAAACTTTCAAGTTAGGATTTCACGAATCCTGGTTTCTCTAGGATAGTTATATCTACTAGACCATAGGAATGGAGGTGGTTGTGACATGATTTATCATGTTGCCTACTCATGATTGAGAACGGAGGTGTGTAAGCCCCGGAAGCAAATCCTCTATCCCTTAAGCAGTAGATATTGATCCTTTAGAAGCCCGGATGGGGTTTTCCGTAGTACCTCAGGAGTTTTGGTCTCGTGTTTCCCGTTGTTGCTTCGATATCCTGTTCTTCTCAACATCCTTTTCGTCCGTTGAAACCTTGTTGTTGCTTTCCACTTCAGTTCTCTACCGGCGTCTAATCAAAACTTCCCCGATCATCTGCAGATGGATCTCAGGTTCTACCCGCAGGTGGTTCGGATGACTCGTTGTGAGAGCACCGCCGGTTATCCGGAGATGCTGAGAGACATGGTCACTTATCTGGGGTTCCGTTGGGGACCAGAGTACCAGGTCTACGAGCAGCAGCGAGAGTTTGACCAGACCTACTACCAGGCTATCGTCTACATTCTGTCAGATGATGGCATGAGCGTTGTCCACCGCTACGAGGCAGTAGGTTCCACAGTGGATATGGCCGTGCAGCAGGCAGCTTATGTGAGTCTCACCGTCCTTCGTGCTGACTACCGGGGATTTGACGATTCTATCTATCGCCACATCCCCCGTGGTTACATCACTTCGGAGGGAGCACACTTCACTCTCTACGACAACCTGGATGTCTACGAGCATGATAACACCAGGCTGCACACCACCGCTCAGTTTGTGAGGCACAGTGACGCAGTTGCCACCACACTCTCTCAGGAGTTGGCTTCAGTCAGAGAGCAGCTCTACCTTGCTTTGACTCGTCTAGCGACGTACACCACAGACTTTGTTGGATATGAGCGCTTTGCACGTTTCGATCAGCCAGTTGGTCGTCGTCTGCCAGATGCTGGAGGTTACGAGCCGATCAGAGGTCCACTCCTCAACCTCGGTGCTGGTTACACTGGGATTCCACGCTTTGGAGCACAGGGAGTCGACGCTATGTACTTCACCACACCTAGAGTCGCTCTCAGACCACGTCAGATCTATGTGGATCGTCGTTCTACCTACTTTCGAGGGCGTGCTCCTCACCGTACCTCTCGTCGTACTACTCACCGCCGTCCTGCGTGATGAGCATGGGAGTACCGATGTATCCATTCTTAGCTATGTTTAGTTATCCTTTGGCATTCGAACTAATTATGATGTGTTGGATATTCTGATGTATTTGAACATGTGATGATGTACCTGTTGGTTATCTATTCATGCGTCGGAATAATCTCTCTTTCGGTTACCAAGTCTATCCTTTTCTGTTGTTGTGCTAAAATGCATTTCCATTCAGGATGCCGCCAACAAGGAACAACCCTCCTGAGCCACCGCCAATCACGGAGCTGTTGACTCAGATGACTCAGGTCGTGACGCAGATGGCCCAGATCCAGGCTAACCAGCACAACAACCAGAATGCTCCACGAGTCAGCATCAAGGAGTTTCTGAGTCTGGGGCCGAGAGCTTTCGTGGCAACACGGGAGCCTCTGGATGCTGATGACTGGATACGGGAGATGGCCAGGGCTCTGGACATTGCTCACGTTGCTGAGGAAGACAAAGTCAAGTATGCCACCTACCTACTGAAGGGTCAGGCAGCTACCTGGTGGGAGAACTACCAGACCATGAGAGCTGGATACCCAATCACCTGGGGTTGTTACAAGGATGCCTTCCTGAAGCACCACATCCCAGATGGTCTCATGGAAAGGATGCGTGAGGAGTTTTGCTCTCTCAAGCAGGGCAAGCTGGACGTCATTGGCTATCAGAATGAGTTCAATCGCCTCGCTCGTTACGCTGGTGATGAGGTGTCCACTGAGGCTAAGAAGATGGCAAGGTTCCGCCGAGGTTTTAACCCGGAACTCAAGTACGCCCTCACCAACATCAAGGCCAAAGACTTCGAAGAACTCGTGAACACCGCGCTCAATGAGGAAAATGGGCGCAAGGCGTTCGAGGAGTCTCGAAAGCACTCGCGTGAGGGTGGTTCCTCCTCCAACATGACCACCCCTCCGCAGAAGCGCCGCATCTGGGTGCCAAATGGTGCTGTCACTCGGGCTCCATATGCCCAAGCTTCTCCAGGCTTCGCTTCCCGCCCACCCAACCCATCTCAGATGCAGGCTCAGAGGTTTTCAATGGGGCAGCCAAGGCCAGATGCACCTCGTGTCGTCACTTGCTACAAATGCAAGCAGACGGGGCACTACGCTGACAAGTGCACTCAGAGGCAGCTACCTCCACCACCACCTCGCCCCAACACCAACCAGGCAATGGTGCGTGCTCCCCCGGCTAAAGCCTTCAACTCCAACAACAGGCCTGTCAGGAGGACCGCGAGGGTGAATCATGTCAAGGTCGACAAAGCTGATGATGCTGCTGACGTCGTTCTCGGTACATTCCCTGTAAACTCTAACCCAGCTAAAGTGTTGTTTGATACCGGAGCATCGCATTCTTCCGTGTCAAAGATCTTTGCGACAACATTTAAACTACCTTTTGTTGGTTTGGGTTCCCCGCTAGTAGTAAACTCCCCTGGAGGAACTATGCAAACTTCCAAGATTAGTCATGAGAATCAGATCTTAATTGGAGGCCACATATTCCTTGCTTCTCTCATTCTGCTTGGCAATTCTGACATTGATGTCATTCTTGGCATGGATTGGTTGAAGGCCAATAAAGCTACGATTGATTGTGCTCAGAAGTCAATAACTCTGTTCCACCCTTCTGGCCAGATAGTCTATTCTCCAAATGAACCAAGTTCTGTTCAGCTATACACCCTCGAGGCTAAACCTCTACCTCTACTCGAAAATGTTCCGGTGGTTTGTGAATTCCTGACGTCTTTCCAGAAGAGTTGCCAGGGATGCCTCCGGACAGAGCAGTTGAGTTCGTGATCGAGCTTGAACCAGGTACTGCTCCAATCTCTAAGCATCCATACAAGATAGCTCCTCCTGAACTGAAGTTGTTGAAGGAGCAAATCGATATGTACATGGAGAAAGGTTACATTCAACCTAGTTCCTCCGCTTGGGGTTGCCCAACTCTGTTCGTTGCAAAGAAGGATCAAACAAAGAGACTCGTTGTTGACTATCGTCCTCTTAACGAGAAAACCATCAAAAACAAGTATCCAATTCCTCGTATCGATGATCTTTTTGATCAACTTGCTGGAGCCTCAATATTCTCCAAGTTGGACTTGAGGATGGGTTACCATCAAATAAAGATCAGAAAGGAAGATATTCCAAAAACAGCTTTCACCACTCGGTACGGTCTATATGAATACACCGTCATGTCCTTTGGTCTCACCAATGCACCGGCGACATTCTCTAGGCTCATGAATTCTGTCTTCCATGAATACCTCGACAAGTTCGTTGTGGTATATCTCGATGACATCCTTGTCTACTCCAAATCTGAGGAAGAGCATGGAGAACATCTTCGTCTCACTCTCATGAAACTTCGCGAGCATCGTCTATATGCCAAGTTCTCCAAATGTGAGTTCTGGATTCCAGAAGTTGCTTACCTTGGTCATGTAATCTCCGCCAAGGGCATGGCCATTGATCCAGAAAAGGTTAAAGCAATTGTTGATTGGAAACCTCCTAAGACGGTGAAGCAAGTTAGAAGCTTTCTAGGCTTGGCTAGCTATTGCCGTCGTTTCGTCCAAAACTTTTCCAAGATTGCCAAACCTCTCACTGATCTCACAAAGAAGGACAAGAAGTTCGTTTGGTCTCCACAATGTGATGAAAGTTTCAATATCCTGAAGACTAAACTCACTTCTACTCCAGTTCTGGTTGGCCCAGATACTACCAAACCTTTCCAGATATTCTGCGATGCATCTCTCCAAGGTCTAGGTGCAGTTCTTATGCAAGAACGTCAAGTTGTGGCTTATGCTTCACGTCAGTTGAATGCCCATGAGCAAAACTATCCCACACATGACCTAGAACTTGCAGCAGTTGTGTTTGCCCTCAAGAAATGGAGGCAATACTTGTTGGGTAATCGCACTGAAATCTTTTCCGATCATAAGAGTCTGAAATACATCTTCACTCAACCAGATCTAAACCTCAGGCAAAGGAGATGGATTGAAAAGATTAAAGACTTTGATCTCACCATTTCTTACACTCCAGGCAAGGCTAATGTTATGGCCGATGCTCTCAGTCGCAAGTCGTATTGCAATAATCTCATGATCATGGAAAGCCAACCTCCACTTCATGAAGAATTCCAGAAGCTGAACCTTGGTCTTGTTCCTCAAGGCTATCTTGCTAGCTTGACAGCCAGTCCAACTCTCGAGGATAAGATTCGTTCTGAACAACTTCGTGATGCTGAAATCAAGAAGATGGTAGAACACATCAAGGAAGGCAAGGAGAAATTTAAGTCCTTCTCAATTGATGACAAAGGAACTGTGTTCTTCGAAGGACGCATTGCAGTTCCTCAAGTTCAAAGTCTCAAAGATGTTATTCTCAAGGAGGCTCATGAAACTCCTCTTTCCATCCACCCTGGAAGTACAAAGATGTACCAGGATCTTAAGACACTGTATTGGTGGCCTGGCATGAAACGTGAAATTGCTCAATACGTTTCTGAATGCGACGTTTGTCAACGTGTTAAGGCAGTCCATCAGAAAACAGCCGGTCTACTCCAACCTCTGAAAATCCCTGAGTGGAAGTGGGACATGATTGAAATGGACTTCGTCACTGGTTTTCCAAAGTCCAAGAAGGGCAACGATGCAATCTTCGTTGTTATTGATCGTCTCACTAAAGTAGCTCATTTCTTTGCTGTCAAAGAAACAATCTCAGCTAGCCAGTTAGCAGAGCTTTACACAACAAAGATTGTTCCCCTTCATGGTGTTCCATTGGAAATAAGCTCAGACCGTGGAAGCATATTCACTTCTCATTTCTGGAAAAGCTTTCAAGAAGCATTGGGCACCAAACTTCTTTTCAGCACAAGCTTATCACCCTCAGTCTCAAGGGCAAGTCGAAAGAGTCAATCAGATTCTCGAGGATATGCTCAGAGCATGTGGTCTCTCCTTTGGCATGAAATGGGAGGATTGCCTTCCATATGCTGAATTCTCCTACAACAACAGCTACCAGGCAAGCCTAGGCATGGCACCATTTGAAGCACTCTATGGCCGCAGATGCAGGAGTCCAATCAATTGGTCTGGAGCTGGTGAACGTTCACTCTTAGGCCCTGACATTGTTAAGGAAGCCGAAGAGAAAGTTCGCATCATTCGTGACAATCTCAAGATTGCTCAGTCTCGTCAGAAAAGCTACTATGACAGCAAGCACAGGGATATGATCTATGCACCTGGTGACAAGGCATATCTCCGTGTAACTCCCCTCAGAGGCACTCATCGTTTTGGTGTGAAAGGAAAGCTTGCACCAAGATACATTGGTCCTTTCAACATTCTCTCAAGGCGTGCAGAAAATGCTTATCGTCTTGAACTTCTAGAAAAACTATCCAAGGTGCACGATGTGTTCCACGTGTCACAGCTCAAGAAGTGTTTCAAAGATCCAGATCGTGCAGTTGATCATGATTCCATTGAACTGCAAGATGATCTATCTTATGAGGAGCATCCTGTTCGTATTCTCGATGAGACCGAGCGTAAGACTCGCAACAAGAGCACCAAGTTCTTGAAAGTGCAATGGTCGCATCATTCCGATAAAGAGGCAACGTGGGAGACCGAAGAGGATCTTCGCAAGAAGTATCCGGACCTTTTCCTTTCTCAGTAGGAATCTCGGGGCGCGATTCCTTCAAGGGGGGGGGCGTTTTGTAACATCCCAAGTATGAAAAACCACCCCTAGCATGTTTGTTTCTTGTTTAATTAAAGTTTTGCATCATGTCATCATATTCATTAAGTTGTTTGCATTTGTTTTACTTTGTTTTCATTTGGTTTGCATCTGTTTTTCTCTGTTTTCACAATTCAAATTCAAACAGTATTCAAATGTTTATTTCATACTTGCTCTGTTACAACCTTTTAAATAAAAAGTTCAAATACAAACAACCATTTTGTTTCCATTTTATTCCATAATGCTCAACTATTAAAATGATGGTTTTAATCAATCAATTAATTCCAAATCACATTCAAAAATTCAAATCAAATCCCACACAGCATCCAATTGGAATTTATGACTATTATCAAAACAAATCAACTCATTTGTTCTACTTAAACCCTAGGGTTCACCCTATTAAAAGTTTGTTTTCAATAATATTTACTTAATAATAAAATCCATTTAAATTTGAAACAATTCCAAACAGCACTTAAATTTTGAATTCATGGAAAAATAAAAGTGGTCAAATGGTTGCTAACACAATAACTAAGCCACCCAAATTTTTTCTATAATTTTCCTACCTAAAAATTCCATCTTTTTCTTCCATTTCCAATTCTGCAAAAAAAAAAAACAGAAGAAAATAGAAAAAGAAAAACGGCCAGAGGGGGAAGCACGCGCACGGCCCAGCCCATTTCTTTCCCGCGCTGGCCCGATACCGCTTCGCTCCACCCCTCTCCTTCTTCTTTCGGTACGGCAACGCATCCGGCCATGCCACGGCGGCACTGCTGCGAGCAGACGGCCGATGCGCCACCGTACCCCCCTATATATAACCACCCTAGGTCCCCGCGCCGTAGCCCTAAACCCTAGACCCCCTATCCCCTCGAGGCCGCCGCCGTTTTCCTCTCTCTCGCGGCCGATCTCCCACCTCTGCAACTCGCCGGAGAGCGCCGCTCTGAATCCATGGCGACCACCGTCACCTCGCAGCGCCACCACCCCGCCTAGCTACTGGAACCAGTCCACCACGTCTCCCTCTTCCGTTTGAACACCGCAGCCACCCCGGAGAGTCACCACAACGACGCCGCCGTCCTCGACCTGCCGCCACCGGAGCTTCCCCGAGCCTCTGCTCGACTCCATCGCCGGTGAGCACGCCACCGTAGCCCTCTCCTCCTCTATCCCTGCTTGCGCGAGCACCACCGCACCCAATCGCACACATCCAGCACCCCACCGCAGCACAGCAGCCACGCATCGTTGATCGTCGCCGGCGTCGTTCTCTGACGAGGTTCAGACAGCGCGCGCGCGTTTGAGTTCAGTTAACTCGCAGATAAACTACAACCTGTCCGCGTCCCTGTATCTGTCAAAACTGAAAGCGTACTGCAGTGGTTGCAGTGCTAGCGCGAGCGAGGCAGGGCGTGGGTTCGAGCCTTGGCTCCGCGGATTAAATCCAACCTTTTGCGCGGGGCACTGACAGGCAGGCCCCACCTGTCTGTGGCACTGGTGCCACGCGTGCACACGTTAGCCCTAGGCCCACTCGCAGTGCCTAGGGTAGATGCCCACGCTGTATAAAAAGTTTTTAACCTTTTCTGTTTTATTTCAAAGCCCTTTTAAATTACAGAATGGTCCTCTAATTTAAATTGCTTATAACTTTTAAATTATAACCCCAAATAATAAAAGTAAAATATGTGTGTTGATCCAAATTAAATTGTCTATCTAATTATGACATTTGTTTTCTGTTTTGAATTTTCCAAATGCATCCAAAATTTGAATTCAAACAATTCATTTGTAATTTGAATAATTCCATAACTAATTCATACTTAATCCAAATAATGCAAATAAAATATGTTTTCCATGCTATTTCAAACCACCTATTCAAATATAAATTTTGTTTCATGTTTTGAATAATTAAAATTGCTTAAATAATTTAAACCTTGTTTAAATCATTTAAATTTGCTAAATTCAAAACTTGCTCAACTTAAATTATTTTTGAACATGTAAAATATGTTTTCAAACTAGAAAAGTATAAACTTTCAAATATGAGTTTGAATTTATGTTTGGAACAAATAAAATTCAAATAATATTCAAACTTGTTTAAATTCATTTAAAACTTGTTTAATTTTGTTAAGTCATAATAAATTCATCCTAATTCCTTTTTCAATATTTGAAACATGTAATCCACCCAAAATTTTATGATCTTTTCAAATATGAATTTTGTTATTTATTTGGCACAATTTAAATTGGTGAAAACAACAAACTATTTGTGTAATCCCTTTAATGAACCAAAAATTCCCTAACTTAATAAATAAATTTCTAAATTGGTAAACCTTATTTCCAATTGGTTCTATTGTTGTTATTTTGTTGTTTTCCTCATCCATGCATCATACTAATCCACTTTCACCTATTGGTTAATTGGAAAACAATTGTTTCAACCAAAATTCATGGGCTTTTCATATGCAACTCAAAATTGCATATGTGTCCATTTAAATTGTGTTACCATGTCAACTAGTTTATTTTGATGCATCCATTAACTTGACATGCATCATCCCATGATTGTGCACTATGCCATGATATTGATTGTTTATCTTCCTGTATTGTTTGTTTGCTTCTTCCCGGATAGACGACGACGTTGAGACAGACGATACTTACGACACCCCTTCTGAGGATCTAGCCCAGTACCAGGCTACTGAGTTTGCAGGCAAGTTATCACTCACATGAACCATTGTGTTCCTTTCAACATTGGTTACCGATACTTTCCGTTGTCTATTTCTGCTAGCCATATATATCGTTGCTTCTGTTACGAACCTATCACATGATTCCCTGAACCCTGATATTGCCTCACCTCCAGTCCTATAACCCCGTTGCTTGGGCCCGTGTCTTACTAGCATGCTTAGGGTTGTTTTTGCTCGAGTCTGTTATCAGTTACTTTCTGTTATCATATTTGATTATATTCTGGGGCTCGATGTTAAACAACAACCTGTTAATTTGAGGTAATAATAAATTGCTGATAAGGCACCGGCAGGAGGCCCGGCGTGGTTTTGAGGCCTGCTAGTGTCGACCCTAATTAGGAAAAGGGTCTTGTCTACTGATCCATGATGAGCGCACTATCCGCATGTGGGAAGCGTGTATGGGCGCCCCCCTCAATTTGATTCGATTCGCATCTCGTCCAAATCACCACACGTAGTTCGGGCTTTCCATTTGATGCACTCATATGCAGGTACGAACCCGAGGCCAGGGTGGAATTTTTGTAGTCGGCATTTAGGGCCGCGTGGTCTTCCAGTGCTATGAGGGTCCCCTTTTCTTCGTGGGGCTCGATTAGCCGCGCACGCACAGCACGTGGTGCTTTGGGCTTGATGCGAAGAAGAGTTGAGTTGTGTTGAGTGCCCCGCTTGGTGGAAAAGGCCTTCCCATCTGGCGGGTTATTCTTACGTGTACGGCCAAATTGGTGCACCCCTGCAGGGATAAATCTTCTCGAGAAGCCGTGTTTTCCGCGGTTATGGTTGACTTGGTGAAAGTACTGGCTAACAAGTACTCAGAACAACTTACACCTAACCAATGATAACTTGACTAGTAATAGTCTTACTGACACAACAAATTTGATCCATCATTAATCCTACTGTGTGAGTTATCCTCGGATTGCTTCTTTGGATAAGGGGCGAGATCCAGGATGGGTTTGTTTGGTGGTTAGTTGTAGTTGGTTACGATACGCTATCTTATCCCCTTTCTGATAGCCGGAAGTTGTAGTATGTTCTGTAGTTGGTTAGTGCAGCCAGTTGCAGCATCTGTTATATCCCTTTCTTCCGTTGAACCCAAGGCATCTGTGCTTGGTGTTGACGGGCTACACTTTGGTGAACTGTGAGTCTTGCTTGACAGTACGTTTATGTACTGACCCCTTTGGGGCTGTGGTTTCCGCAGACTACGCTTACGAGGATCCCCGTGACGGCTACTACGTGGAGTTTGACGAGGCTGCTGACGAGTAGGTAGCGGACCCGGGCAGGATCCGAGACATCGTGGATGGGCTCCGTTTTCTTTTCATTCCCGGCTTCTTAAGCCTATTTGGATTTGTCTGTACTCAGACCCTTTGAATGCTTCCGCTGAGATGTAATGATGTTATGTTGGGACATGTGTCCTCTGGATGATTGTATTTGCTATCTCTGCTCTAGTGAGAGCTATTTGCAACTTATTTCCATCTTTTGTGTCTTAGAGATCTGTTGTGTTATCATTTTGTTCAACGCCGTTGACGTACCATGTGTGTATGGTATGAAGTACGTCAATGGTAGTATCCTGATTTCTATGGGATGGTTTACGTAGACGCTGAACAGATAGGGGTTGGTTGTCACACATACGTGTGTTGGCCTACTCGTAAGAGATGCGGGTGCCGGTAAGCCCCGTAATCCAATCCACTACTGTTCAACGGAACTGCGAGTATCCTCTAGAAGTCCGGGTGCGACATACTTTGGGTGAATTATTGCAACTAGCAAGGAAGGTAGAAAAGAGTATGGCCGAAGAGGTTCCTATGGCTCCAAGAAGAAGAATTTTTCCACCAATCCAAAAGACAAGCATTACCACTACTAATGAAATAATATCTATTCCTAGTGTTGTTTCTTCTCATGTGTAGACTTTTTAAGAAAGGGAGCCCATAGTAACATCACCACCACCACCATTGGAGGAGAATGTCATTGTTCCTAGTGATTTTTCTTGTGATATGCAGGTTACTTTTGAAGAAAGGGAGCCACAACAAGTAGAACCTACATCACCACTGGAGATAGTTGAATTGGTACCTAATAATTCTGAGGAGGATGCTATTGATAAAGGTGCTAATTTCGTGTTACCCCTCTCAAGTATTGAATTATGTGAACCCACTAAATTGCTAGTTGATTCTTGTGAGTTAACAAGCATAAATAGTCCACCTACATGTGATAATGTGCTAATTTCGAAATTTAATCATGTGGTTTTGATTTCACATAAGGAAGTACTTGCTAAAATACCACCTAATGATATTGTGGATTACATCATGTTAAATGAATCAATTAATGTGCAAAGTGCTATGAAAAAGGTTGCTGAAATTTCATATGTCAATTCTAGCAGCAATGTTTCTTCTTTCACTTTTAACTTGATTGGTGACTATAACATGAGTGAACTTTTTATGGTGTATCACATATGCATAACTTGTGATAAAGTGGCCGAATTGAACATTGTGTTACCTTGGGTAGATAGGTTACAATTTCCTACATATGAGCATGATTTTACACATATGTTTGGTTTGCCACAACACTTGTCACATACATGTGCTAATAAAGTATTCTTCACTTATATTTGCAAATTGAGTTGCAATTTTCATGATGAAAATAATAAGCATGTTCCCACCTTTGAGTGTATTAATAACAACAAATTTGATCATAGATCTTCTGTGAGAACACTTGAATTGATACTAAACAATAAAAATATATACACATATGATTCTCCTTTTGATCATGATTAAATGAGCTTCACTTATATTTGCAATTGTGATTGCTATTTTATGAGATGCTATGACAATTATGTGATATTTACATACAAATTTCGTAGTCACATGTCATATGGACATTTTTATGATATGATAACAACTAATGCACCCCATTATAGATACATATATTGTGCATACACGTTGTTCTTTTTGTTTCTTCCATGTTCTGTTTACCACAAGACGCGGACGTCTTGTCTTGAAGAAAGGGAGGATGATCAGGATATAATAGGGGTCCATGGTGAATGTACATGCTTGAGTTGGAAGGAAATATTGAGCCTCACTGATGATTATTATAAGGTGAATTCTTTCCTATTAATAAATATTGTTGGTGTTTATAAGAATGTTATACTACCTAAGCTATTGCATTATGTATTAGGAGGGTTATTGATAACACAAACATGAATGGAGGAAGACCTCAAGGCATACTGGAAAACAAGATGGAGATGTTGGGAAACAAGAGTACAAATGGTGAAAACAATTATTCCAGTGATGAAAGCAAATGTGAAAGTGTGAAAAAACAACTCTAGGAATGTTCTTCCACACTAAGGAATGGTGAAAACAAGAGGAGGGCGCCCCATTGAATATCAATGCGCCATATAGAAAGTCTTAATTCAATTAGGCATGGCCTGTATGCCATAATGGCCGAACCCCCTAAAGTTGGGTCAGTTTGTATCCCTTCCTAGTCCAAGTAGGAGTCCTAGTAGAGTCCTCCTAGTCCAAGTAGGAGTCCTAGTTGTGTCCTAGTCCTAGTAGGAGAGGTGCTTGTGCAAGGAGCCCTCCACCTATATATACTCCCCACCTGCGTGTGGAAGAGGGAGAACAAGTTAAACCAAAAGAAACCCTAGCCTTGAGAATGTATTGCTGCTAAGCATTCATCTTGAAGTATTACCAAGTCAAAGTTGCCTGATATCTTGTTATTCCATTGGGAATAGGGGGATACAAGACCACTTGTGACCTTTGATTACTTGTGCAAGAGTGTGTAGTTGAGAATATCCAAAGGGCTTGATTGTTGTTGCATCTGGCAACAGGGGTCATCCAAGTGAGAGGTCTCACTGTAGCACTAGTTATCACAGAATCCAGAAAATCCACAAAAATAGAGAGAAGATCATTGAGAAGATTGGGCCACCCCATATCATTTGGTCTCGGTGTCTCTGGACAGAGGACACGAATACCAAGCTAACCCAATTGGAAACATTCAAAAATACTTTTTAGAATTTGAATTAGAGCCAAATTACTGATATGAAAATATTTAACTTAGCAAGTGTGTGCATGACTCAATTTTGAATTTCTCTGGTTCCATGGTGTTCTAAGAGTCCTAACGTTTCCATAGACTACAACTTTTCAAACTTTGGCCCTCTAGAACTCAAACTAGAATTTATTTAGTGGATTTGGGCCACTTTACCAATTTAAATAATGCTCCAAAATTTTAAACAGAACATATACAATATTTTCTTATAAATGTGTAGATAACTCTTATATCTTTACAATGATGCCGGTATCATAATTTTTGGGCTTATAAATTTTTGTCTATTGATTTTACAAGTTGACAGCAGAATCTGGATTTTGTTTGTTTGAATTGGAATTATGTCTGACTAGGCAATGAGTAGGCGGCCAAGTGGAACGCTGCACTTGGCCAAGGGCTCGCGCGCGCCGACACGCGCGCTGTACCAGTCAACAGGAGAAATCTAGCCGTGGATTTAGGATCCAACGGTTGTAGTCATGTTGACCATACGGAAGCGGCGCCGGTGTACCGGAATCGCGCAGGCGACAGCGGTGCCTTGGGCGGTAAGTGCGAGCCCGAGGGGAAAATGGCTTGCGGGGACGCGGCGATTTTATCTAGGGACAGAGGGTGACGATGCCGACTTGCTGACGCGGATGACGACGGCGGGGCTCCCCGGCTTTTGATAGTTATTTTTATATTAAGTTTATGATTTATTTGGACTAACATACTAATAGTTGCAAAAGTGCACAATGTTAGTCCTTAAATCTATCTGAAAAATCTTTTTTAACATTGTCACGTACCGGACAGAAGAAGACGTTGTGGATAATTTCACGAGGAACGTTCTAGACTTCAAATTCAGCCTAATCTGAGTCCGGACGGCCGAGAAAAGCCCGATTTACCGCAGCCCTAGATGGGATGACGGAAATCCATGAGGCTACATAAAGGGAGGAACCCTAGCTCGTGAGAGATACCTCATACCACGAATTTCCAGCCACCAAAGCCACGTTTTTTACTTCCCCATGGATCCCATCTCCATGGGGGAGGGCTCCCAAGAAGCCATGAAGGAAAAGGGCTAAGGGGCGGCGCTCCCCCATGATGCCGGCGGCGCAGGGAAGGAGTCCCTGCGCCACCGCCGGCGCCGCCCTGCGCCCCGTGTTGTCCTGTCCACCGTCTTCACCGCCATCTCCATCGCCAATTCCTCCTCGTATATAGTGGTTCATCCTCCCACACACCTCTATACCGCCCTATGTAAACAATATGTTTGACGTTATAAATTATTTGCAAATGATCTATTGCATCTATGTGAAGGGAATATGCCCGAGAGGCAATAATAAAATGGTTATTATCTTATTCCTTGTTTATGATGAATGTTTATTTCTCATGCTAGAATTGTATTAACCGGAAACGTTGATACATGTGTGCTTAATAAACAAACAATGGTTCCTAGTAAAGCCTCTCTTTTAACTAGCTCGTTGATTAATAGATGATCAAGGTTTCCTGATCATGAACATCGGATGTTATTAATAACGGGGTCATGTCATTAGAAGAATGATGTGATGAACATATACCCAAAGAGAATATAGCAATGCGATCAAGTCATTTAGTTTACATTGTTATATCAAACACACGAAGTAACTTATTCCTTATACCATGAGATCATGTCAATCACTGATACCGGAAGAGTGCTTTGATGGCATCAAACGTCACACCGTAACAGGGTGACTATAAAGGTGTCGTTGAGTATTCGGAAAGTATTAGTTGAGGATCATGGATCAAGAGTGGGATTTGTCCATCCAAATGACGGAGAGATATACTCTGGGCCCTCTCGGTGATATCACATCGAAACCGCTTGCAAGCACGTGATATGATCACAAGGATGTTATATCACGGGAACGAGAAAAGAGTACTTGTCGGTAACGAGATTGAACAAGGTATGGTTGATACCAATGATCGAATCTCGGACAAGTAAAATATCGCGAGACAAAGGGAATAGTTCACGGCGTTGTTGGTTCACACGATCACGAGAGTCATCGTTGAATATATAGGAGTCATCATGGATCTCCAGATCCCGCTGTTGATTATTGATCGGAGAGGAGTCTCGATCATGTCTATCTTATTCGCGAACCGTAGGGTGACACACTTAAGGTTCGATGACGCATTTGAGAGGATACGGAATATCGAAGAATATTTTGGACAGCACCGAAATTGTTTCGGGGAAAATTGAAATAGTTCAAGGGGTTTTTCGTCGAATGGTTGTTAATAGAATTAACAAATGATTCGAGGTGCTATATGCAAAAGTTTGTTAATAGAATTAACAAATGCTGAAATAAAGAAATAAAAAGGTTTTATTTATTTATTAAAAGAAAACCTTTGGATTTTCCAAGTGGGAAATTATGGGAGCATGAGTGGGTGTGAGTGGAGCTTCCACTCACATGAAGAGGGAAGAGGTGGGGGCACCACCATGGCTGGCCGCACCCCACCTTTGGGCTGCCTCCCTCTCCCTATAAAAGGAGGGTGAGGGCTCCTCCTCATTCACACACTTGGCCACTTCCCTTTCCCTCCACCCGCTGCTCCATTTCATGGTCTCCGGCTTGGCGAAGCCCTGACCGTGGGATTCTTCACCACCACCACGTCGTCGTGCTGCTGGAGTTCCGAGGGATCCTCTACTTCCGCGCCCCGCTGGAACGAGGGAACGGAGGTCGTCATCAACCGTACGTGTGACCGATCACGGATGCACCGCCGGATTGCGGTGCCATCTTCTCGCTATCGGGATCGGTGTGAGTACGACTACGCCAACAACGAGATTTGATCTCGTACCACTTTGAGTCTTCGAGGGTATGTGTTCTCCTTAACCCTCTTGTTGCCCGTTGCACTTCGTCTCCTAGATTAGATCTTGGCCTTTCGGGTATCTCTCGCGTAGGAAAATTTTTGTTTTCTATGCTACGTTCCCCTTCAGTGGTATCAGAGCCGGATCTATGCGTAGATGTTTTGTACGGGTAGAACACATAGGTGTATGTGGGCGTTGATGATCATGTTATTACCTCCTTGATTATTTTATGATCTTAGTGGCATAGTGGGATGAAGCGGCCCGGACTAACCTTACATGTCCACGTACATGAGACTTGTTCCACAACTGACATGCAACTTGTATTGCATAAGTGGCTTGCGGGTGTCTGTTTCTCCTACTATAGTTAAGATCTAATCTATGAAGGGTTGTTAAAAATGTGTTTATCAACGTTGTGGTTGATGTTCGTAGGTATGAACGGTTCTATCCTCGAAAGCCCTAAGCCATGTAAAATATGCAAAAATAAATTAGAAGCGTCTAACTAGTTTTTGCTGGGCATGTGATGTGATATGGTCAATATTACAAATTTGATTATGAGATGATCTATGTTGTAAATTATTGATATACCGTAAGGTATCCATATGGTTGTCTTATTATTGATGGACAAACAAGTTTGGGGTACCGTGGTACTTGGTACCACGCCGGTGGAATGATTGAGATCATACCATAATGCACATGATGGAGATCAAGTGCAAGAAGGACCATATCATATCACGTTATCCTTTCATGTGATGTCTGTGATGTTGATCCTTTTTATGCATCTTGTTTTGCTTAGATAACGTTGGTAGCATTATAAGATGATCCCTCTCACTTAATATCAAGATAATAATGTGTTCTTCCTTAAAGTATGCACCGTTAAGAAAGTTCGTCGTTTCGAGACACCACGTGATGATCGGGTGTGACAGACTCAACGTTCGCATACAACGGGTGTTTTCAAGCCTAGCATGTACAGACATGGCCTTGAAACACACGCAATACTACGGTTCTACTTGGCGAGCCTAGCATGTACAGACATGGCCTCGGAACACGTAACCGAAAGGTAAAGCATGAGTCATATGGATGATATGATGAACATGTCGATGTTCGCCTTTGAAGCTACATCATCTCACGTGATGATCGGTTTTGGTGTAGTGAATTTGGTTCGTGTAATCACTAAAGACGACTAAGAGGGATGTTGTTTTTGAGTGGGAGTTCATGGTTTAATTTTGAATTAACTTGAACTTATTTATCATGAACAACTAATCAAAGTGAATTTGCACAAATTGTAGTATTCATTGGCATCTATAATTACCTTACACATAGATTGTTAATTGAGATATAACTGTTATGATCTGGTAAATACCATTTAAGATTGGTACCGTATTAGTGAAATTTAAAATTGAATCCTATTGTAGATTTTCGGTATTTCCTACCTACCTCCATGTGATTAATGATTGATTGATCTAGAGAGCAACCAATTCCTACTTAGAATCCAAAGTCATGGTTGCTTCCGTATTACTTTATCTTCAAAAGAATGTTTTGTTGATCAAAGTGATTTAGGAACCGAAAAGAATTGTTTTCAGAAACAATCAAGTGAAAGATATATTGATATCTAGAAACTTATTTGTGGCAACATGGCTGAGTATAATTTAGCGTGACAATGTATGCTTATATTATTTGAATATATGCAATGATTGAAGACGCTAGGCGTTTGAATATTCCAAGAAGTTGGGCGCTAAAAATTATCCTCTAAATTCCTTCCTTCGAGCTATAGTAGCTTAATCATAAAATTGTTATGATAGGATGGATTAGAAGTATGGGTAAAGTAGTTTACCTTACTTGGAAATTGCTAAGAGTGGAATCTAGAAGAATGCTATTAATATGGTGATATTAGTAGAACAATCAAACTCAAAGTATGACTCAATGGGTGATAGTATATGACTAACACGCCAAAGAAAATGAGCTAGTAAGACTAGCATTGTTTGATGTTGAATGATTCTTCTATAAAGGAAAGGGAATATTGAAAATAGAATTACAAAAAGATATATGGCAGAAAAAGAAGATAACTGGAAAGTCCAGCTCAGGAGTATATGCTTGATATACAAGTTATAGATGTATTACTAGTTAACAAAGTATTTTTTGGGTATTTTGATACCACATTGGTTGGTATGAGTTGTCATACAAAGCAACGCAATGCAAGAAATACAAGGGCCTAAAAGGAACTAGTAATAGATGTGGAATCGATTATGACAAGAACATAAATAAAGTGTTATTGTGTTCATTGTCGTATCGAACCAAACAGTCAAGATTTATTTGAAGAACTTAATAATTTGTTATTTTGTTCTAGTCTTTTGTGAGAACAAATGAGATTGTTCAAACTATGATCATATTCCATAATTGATGGATATGTTAATATAAATCATGTTGGTAAAGTAAACATCTATAAGACTAAATGCTAAACGTTGCAAGAAGTTGAAGAGTTTCACTTAAATTGTGACACCACCATTTTAGTTCATATCGGAAAGGAAAACATGAAGGAACTCCATATTGATGGACTTCCGGAGTCATTTTATTGACGCTTGTGAGACCTCTTCCAAAAGATGACTAGAATTCCGTTCTTAGGCCAAAGTAGAATGGACGACTAATTTAGTGGACATTATACATATTGATGTATATAGTCCATTATGTGTAGTCATGTATGGTGGATTAATTTTTCCTTCATAAAATTCTGTCGATGATTTAAGTAGATATGTGAGTATATCTATTTAAAGGGAACAGAGTTTGACATTTTGAATTGGTTCAAAAGGTTGTTAATATGAAGTTAAAATCATTGTAACAAGATAATCAAGTATTTATGATTCGATCATAAAGAATCAATTTTGAGTTACAAGTTTAGCAAAACATCTGAGAAGTTGTAGAATTGTTCTACAACTTATATTACTCGAATTACCCCACATTAGTTTGGAGTGTTCAAAAGACAAAATCAAACCCTGTTTGACATGGTAAGATTAATAAAATTGCCATTATAATTTTGTAGTTTATACATTAAGGACAACAGCTTTTACACTGAAAAGAGCACCATCATGATCCGTTGAAACTGACAACATATAAGATATGGTTTGGGTAATGACCCGAATTGTCATTTTTCTTAAGTTTTGGTATGCATAGCATGAGTAAAATGTTTACAACCAAAATAGGATAAATATATGTTTATAAGGTTATCCCAAATAAAACATTGGGTATTTCTCCTATCACCGAACCAAAAGACAAATGTTGTTTGTCAGAAAGGGTTGATTTCTCGAGAAAGTAGTTCTTGCGAAACAAGTGAGTGGGAGCACGGTACAAACTCAACAAGATTACAGAATCTCCGTTATCATGTCAAGAGTAGCGCAGCACTGGAAGTTGTTCCGGGGTTTACTATTTTGACTAAGTAGAAGACACTACAAATGTTGTAGATACTTCAAATGAGTTTGCGAACTGTAGCAGAAAAGTCCAAAAACTTTGTACTTTGAACAACTTGTGGTTTAAGTATAAAGTGTTGTTTTGACAACAAAGGACCTGGACCTTATAAAGGAAGCAAATGATGGGCACTGACTTCGTAAAATTGACCATGAGTCATTATATCCGCCATAGTATCCTTGTATGAATATCAAGTATGTGACTTGGTAGTCCTTTCGATAGGCATGATGCCTAACGATAGCAAAAGGGTCTATATAGCGACAAAGACATGGATTTTACATCCTTTGAAAGTTGTACTTATCGAAAAGTTGTTTTCGACAAAGTTCAAAGAGTTCACTACTACAAGATTTTGATCTTCCGTAGTGATGCTTAGTCTTTGCAGATAGTTCTAGCAAAGTTACATATTATGATATGGCAGTTGAATAACAAAACCAACTCTCCTCTCAAGGAAGTTTTATCAAGGATGTGTACTTGACACAGTCTGAGAGTTTTGTAAATTTCAAAAAGGTTGCTAGAAAGGTATGCACACTTCAATGGTTGAAGTGAGCATAACGAAGTTGAAATCTTTACCTTAATGAAGTTATCAAAAGAGTTTGATTCCATCATGAACGATAAAGATACTTGTAAAGTTACAAGAAATTAAGTGGGAGCGCTATGACATATTTCCAATACTTTATGTAGATGACATATGGTTGATTGGAAAATATGTATTTTAAATTAACACGGTTAAGATTTTCATATTGATGAAAGGCTTGGAAGATATTGGGCATCGATATCTATAAAAGATGGATTCAAGCGCCTGATATGATTGAAGCCAAATTACATAGATGAAATATTGAAGTAAGTCAATATAATATTGATAAGAAGGAGTTCTTGTCAGATGGAAAATAATTGAGCAAGATTCATGTGTTTTGACACATGATGAGCATCATTGAAATTGAGATTTCTAAGTCATGTTTCCATGCTATGTACACAACCAGATGAGTCCTATGCTATAAAATGTTATAGTAGGATAATTCATATGATGATTAGACGACAGTGGGAGAGATCCTTGTGTCATTTTAGAAATGCTAAGGATATGTTTTCCCATATAGTAATGACAAAATAATAGTTGTAATATGTTACACTAATAGTCTTGTCATTTATTCAAGTAATTTTATCTCAATTAAAATATGTGATGAAGGGTAGCACAATAGGATGGAAGAAAGTTCCATGCTGGATTTGAAAGAGTTTCAAAATTAAAATATTGTGACAGATACTATAACAAAGGCTAAAGTATATCGTTGTGTTGACAACTGATAATAAGCGTATTTTGTGTCAAGGAGTTCTTTATTGAACTTGGTGAATTTCCAAGAATGCTGAAACTATGAAGCTACATTTTCACAATGTTAGTAACATCGGTTTAAGCTGAGGAATTAAGGTATCACCGGAACTTGGTGAGTTTCCAAGAATGCTAACACTATGAAGCTACATTTTCACAATGTTAGTGACATCAGTTTAAGCTGAGGAATTAAGTTTTCACGAATTGACTATATATATACAAAGCCATCTCATTAGAGAATGAGTGATGCGTGTAGACGCAAAGAACATGCAAATACAATAGGACCTGAACAGTTCAGATCTTTTTGATGATGTTTACCACATGCGAAGCATGGTAATAACACTGGTACGCCATATGTGTTAAGTGCTTACAGACTAGATTATTGACTCTAGTGCAAGTGGGAGACTGAAGGGAATATGCCCGAGAGGCAATAATAAAATGGTTATTATCTTATTCCTTGTTTATGATGAATGTTTATTTCTCATGCTAGAATTGTATTAACCGGAAACGTTGATACATGTGTGCTTAATAAACAAACAATGGTTCCTAGTAAAGCCTCTCTTTTAACTAGCTCGTTGATTAATAGATGATCAAGGTTTCCTGATCATGAACATCGGATGTTATTAATAACGGGGGTCATGTCATTAGAAGAATGATGTGATGAACATATACCCAAAGAGAATATAGCAATGCGATCAAGTCATTTAGTTTACATTGTTATATCAAACACACGAAGTAACTTATTCCTTATACCATGAGATCATGTCAATCACTGATACCGGAAGAGTGCTTTGATGGCATCAAACGTCACACCGTAACAGGGTGACTATAAAGGTGTCGTTGAGTATTCGGAAAGTATTAGTTGAGGATCATGGATCAAGAGTGGGATTTGTCCATCCAAATGACGGAGAGATATACTCTGGGCCCTCTCGGTGATATCACATCGAAACCGCTTGCAAGCACGTGATATGATCACAAGGATGTTATATCACGGGAACGAGAAAAGAGTACTTGTCGGTAACGAGATTGAACAAGGTATGGTTGATACCAATGATCGAATCTCGGACAAGTAAAATATCGCGAGACAAAGGGAATAGTTCACGGCGTTGTTGGTTCACACGATCACGAGAGTCATCGTTGAATATATAGGAGTCATCATGGATCTCCAGATCCCGCTGTTGATTATTGATCGGAGAGGAGTCTCGATCATGTCTATCTTATTCGCGAACCGTAGGGTGACACACTTAAGGTTCGATGACGCATTTGAGAGGATACGGAATATCGAAGAATATTTTGGACAGCACCGAAATTGTTTCGGGGAAAATTGAAATAGTTCAAGGGGTTTTTCGTCGAATGGTTGTTAATAGAATTAACAAATGATTCGAGGTGCTATATGCAAAAGTTTGTTAATAGAATTAACAAATGCTGAAATAAAGAAATAAAAAGGTTTTATTTATTTATTAAAAGAAAACCTTTGGATTTTCCAAGTGGGAAATTATGGGAGCATGAGTGGGTGTGAGTGGAGCTTCCACTCACATGAAGAGGGAAGAGGTGGGGGCACCACCATGGCTGGCCGCACCCCACCTTTGGGCTGCCTCCCTCTCCCTATAAAAGGAGGGTGAGGGCTCCTCCTCATTCACACACTTGGCCACTTCCCTTTCCCTCCACCCGCTGCTCCATTTCATGGTCTCCGGCTTGGCGAAGCCCTGACCGTGGGATTCTTCACCACCACCACGTCGTCGTGCTGCTGGAGTTCCGAGGGATCCTCTACTTCCGCGCCCCGCTGGAATGAGGGAACGGAGGTCGTCATCAACCGTACGTGTGACCGATCACGGATGCACCGCCGGATTGCGGTGCCATCTTCTCGCTATCGGGATCGGTGTGAGTACGACTACGCCAACAACGAGATTTGATCTCGTACCACTTTGAGTCTTCGAGGGTATGTGTTCTCCTTAACCCTCTTGTTGCCCGTTGCACTTCGTCTCCTAGATTAGATCTTGGCCTTTCGGGTATCTCTCGCGTAGGAAAATTTTTGTTTTCTATGCTACGTTCCCCTTCACTATGACATGTTTGTGTAGTTCCTTTTTGTCATAGGATTGATCGTTGAATCTATATGGATGGTTTGAGTTATATATTGAATTGTTTACAGTCCTCTAGTGCCCATCATATGTGCATGCGCGCATGGATAACATCATAGGGTTTGTAGTATGTGGAGAAAGTTAGAGGGAGGGCTGCTTGAGTGACAGAAATATGAGCCTCAATCTAGTGATTAAAGCATATGGGATAAAGAGGACCTTTTGATCTTAATGCTATGGTTGCGTATGTTTACCTTAATGTATCTTCTAGTAGTTACGGATGTTTGCTAAAGTTCCAATCATAAGTACTTGCAATCATTGGATAGTGAGAGCTTTGTTACCTTTGCCTCTCCCTCATAAAAGAGGAATATCAACCTTGTATTTTACTATTTGATCATGGACAAATCTATCACAATTTCCACCACTTTTCCACACTCATGATACTGTTAGTTTATGGTTACTTAGTATATTTTATTGCTACAACACTAACATTTACTTTCTTGTATTTATTATCTTGCAAAGCTATCTCTCATACATGTATTATTGCTCCAGTATTATTTTCTAGATAAAGTAAACGTTTAGTGTGCATAGAGTTGTATAAGTGGTTGATAGAACTTAAGAGAACATTTATCCTACCTTTAGCTCCTCGTTAGGTTCGTCACTCTTACTTACCGAAAAACCTGCACATGATCCCCTATACTTGTGGGATATCAAGACCTTTTCTTGCACCGTTGCTGGGGAGCAATAGCCTGGGTAAATATTCTTGTGTGCACTCTTTTGCTTTGTCTCTAAGTAGTTTTACTTCCAGTTGCAAGTTGTTTTCTATCTTAGTTTGGATAGGGAATGATCTCCTCTGCTTGGTCCTGAGGACCTTGGTCCTGACACTGATGGCTCTAGTGACTCATATTTTGAGATGGAGGGAAGGGCTCAGAAGAGTGGATTTCACAAGTGGATGACCGAGACTCTGAAGAAGGTGTTCTGCCGTCAGATTGACATGGAGATCAAGGCTTATCTTTCTCATGTATGTATCAAGAAGGAACGTCAGTTGTCTCGTGACAGATTTTCCCATCTTGGGGTGCATGTTCATCCTGGTTCTGAGGATAGGATCACTACCTCCAAGGAGTGGAAGTAAAACATGGTGGCTCTTGGGTGGATCCGGACCTTCTTGATGATGCTACAACTTCTCATGAGCCTTGCACTCATGGTGCTACTGAAGATGAAGTGGAAGATGTCAACTCTGATGATGAGCGTGGTCTTGGAAGCCCAGCAAGCGCCTCTAACCCCAACGAGTGACCTACAGGGACGTTAGCATCACCTCTTCCCTTTTTGGTGTCTTGATTCCAAAGGGGGAGAGAGTTCTATTTAGGGTCGTCTTATCATTTGCTTGGGTGGTTGTTGTGAAACTTTGGTGTTGATGTCTTTGTGGTGTGTCCCGTACTTGTGTTATTTTGTGTTAAACCGTTTATCTTGTTGTTTGGTTTATGGATTTCATGGTTTTATGTATTGTGTGGAAAGTGGTTCTCTTGTTATATCTTTTACTCTTGCTAGGTCTCTAAAAGATAGGGGGAGCATACATTCTAAAGGGAGCAAAAGTTTGTCTCAACAAGCAAACATTCTTGACGTATCACGTGTTTCTCTCATGAAGTGCTCCACCTAAATTTTAACGACCTCTCTTAGTGGTGTTGTCATCAATCTCCAAAAAGGGGGAGATTGAAAGTGCATTTGCATTTAATCTCTCATTTGTTTTGGAGTTGATAACAACACGATTAAGGTTCTAACAGTGTGTTGAAGTTATTTCAGGAAACATCATCTTGACGCAAATAGGAAGAGTGCAAAATGCCAAATCCACCAAACACTCCTCTACGCAGCGGTAGTACCGGACACTCCAGTGGTAGTACCGCCAGCTCCAGCAAGCGGTAGTACTGTCGGTGGTACCGCCAGAATTACCGCCAATATGGATTTGGCCAATGTTTCCAGAGGTACTTCAGCGGTACTAGTCCAGTAGTACCACTGGGACTTAGTTGTGTGGGGAGCAACACTTCCCATGGCGGTAGTACCGCTAGCAGTACCGGTCAAAGTACAGCCATGGGAGTTTTGCTCGCAGAAGCCTTTATGGTACTAGAGCGGTAGTGACCTAGTACTACCGCCAGCCACTTCAATTTATTTTGAATTTGTGTGCAGCGGTAGTACTGGTGGGCCTAGCGGTAGTACCGCCGCTGGAACTACTGCGGTACTACCGCGGTAGTACTGCCCGCACCCTTCAGCTGGGTCCTCTCAAGTACCACTCAGGTTGACAGCGCGCGGTAGTACCGCTGACCCCAGCGGTAGTACCGCCAGGTGCGAAAAGGGTCAAATAGCTAGTTTGTGGGAGGGAGCTATAAATACCCCATACCCTTCTTCTCCAAAGGGTTGCTCGAACCAGCATTGAAGACAAGCATTTATTGAGCCTCCAAAAGCTAGATTTCTCCCAATCCCTCCACCCAAACTTGTTGATACTTGGAGGATTGAAGAAGAAGACCCCGATCTACATCTTCACCGAGCCGATATTCATTTCCCCCTCATTCTCTAGAGGGATCTATTCTAGGGTTTTCTTGTGGAGAACCTACACTCCATTGCTACACTTGTTGGTGTTTGGTGATTGTGGGAAGCCCCCAATTTGGTTGTGGGTGTGTGCACCAAGCTTGTTTGTAAAGGATTCGATTCCCGCCTCAAAGGGGATCAATAGTGGAAGGTGGACTAGGCCTTTGTGGCGGGGTTCATCGGAGAATAGGGTGAGGCCTTTGTGGCGGGGTTCATCGGAGAATAGGGTGAGGCCTTTGTGGCGTTGAGTAGGCCTTCGTGGCAAGCTCACACTCCTCCAACGATACGTACTCCCTTAACAAGGAGGAACTCGGGAATACATCGTGTCTCCGTGTGCTTCATTTCGGTTAACTTGTTCCCCTCCTACGTTACTCGGGCTTGTATTGTGTTTGTGCGTGTTCTTGTCATATAGGTAAATTCACCATAGTTGCATTATCTAGAGAATTTACCTTTGTGTCAAGCCTAATCTTGAAGAAAAATTAAAATTGGTCGTAGCACCTATTCACCCCCCCTCTAGGTGAACTCTCCATCCGTTCACGTGTGCGCGGCAACTTTCTAAGACTTCCGGGCTTCGAATCGTCCAATTCCGAGAATATTTCTTGAAGAACTTTTCTGAAACTAAAAACAACAGAAAACATGAACTGGCTCTGTGCATCTTGTCAATAGGTTAGTCCCAGGAAATCGATAAAATGGCATAAAGTATAAAGGAAACATGTAGCATATCTGTAGTAGTACAACCCAACACAGGCTATACAGTTGTGTGTAGTACTGGCCCCTCGACCCTTCACCAGCACACACAACTAGATAGATATCCAAAAAAGCAAATGTATCTCATATCTAGCGAATCATCCAGAGTACAAAATTATTTCCAATTTGCATAGTGGAATCTAGCACAAATATACAAGTACCAAATAACAAGTAGTAAGGCTCCAATCTTCAATTTGTGCCACGGGCGAACAAACATGTTGAGTGGAGTCACGAGACCTACATCGATCACTCTGAATCCAAACAACCTGCACGTTGGAATATGCAGCCCTCGAAAGGAGGTCAGAACATTCTGAGCAATGGTGGAAAGTGACACTATGGTGGTATAATAAATGGCAAGTTACTAATCTACATGCATATTTGGCAGGTAAAGTTTCAAGGCTAATTTGCAAAAAGGCATTTGTCCTATCTTTTAATAGAAAGTAAATTTTCACATAGTTGGACACTTTGGTTGACAGCAAAGTGCTCCTACCCTTTTAATTAGCACACTGAAACACCATCAGGCATTTCTCCAATAACCCATAGTCAAATTTTAATCATTGATAAAACAAGATGAACGAGATATGTCATGTTTCCCATCTAGTTGTTGATTCGTCCCGAACCAAGGGAACATGGCTAAGATCATAGTTTTAACGCTCGTGAGGTTTGTGCGCTTTACCCGTGTTGCCTAATCGACCCCGACACCATAATACACCATTAGTAACAAGGAAGGAAAAAAGATTAAGCCAGAATTCATAAGAAGTAGATTCCCAAACCTCCACGAGCCGGACCATCCTACTACTATTCTACGAGTCACCACAACCTAAAAATTCTGTCTAGCCCATACTAATATCAAACACGGCTGCACACAAGAAACAGCTACACGATGAAACCAAACATAATCTCATGATACTGGGTGGCGGTCCCCACCAAAATTTGTACTCTGATGAGATGCTAGCAATCCTCCCAGTGGTTGATTAATTATCATGTTGTTTTCCATAAGCAATTAAAATAACAATCTTTGTAACAATATTATAATAATTCCCAACCAGGAATACTAAAATCATGTCTAAGCTATCTAGGATTACGGTGTTTGCCTAACATATGGATTGCTACAATATATGGATAACATACGATTACTCCACTTGGATGTTAGTGAAGCAATCTAGCAATAGCGATAATCACACAACTCCTACACCATGCAAACTACAACGAAAACTCTAATGCATATAGTAAAATAGTGGGATCATGTGTGTCACTTGCCTTGACAAAAATTGAACTCGTTCACGCACTCAACTCGGTCGCAACCATAACACCCAAAGTCCTCACACGAACAGAAACCACAACTCTCGCAATCTACACGTTCCAAGCATACCATAATAAATAACCAAACAAAACAATGCAACATATAGATGCATGATGATTTAATAATGGAAGACAACTAATTGACTAGTTCTCTAGTTGCCAAAATAATATATGATGCATCAAAAGCTTTGTAATGCAACAAGAGACAAAAATCAGCTTAACCAAATTAAATAGGGTTAATTAACCCTCAACAAGATCTTATCAAAATAAAGTTTATAAAGGTGGGTCTAGCCTAACATAGTAATAAGATCCTAAGAGCAAATAAAACACTCAACGGAATCTCTTTAGATGAATAAGAACAAAGTGTAGATTTGAAATTTCGCTTTACTCCCATGGGCAAAAGCAGATCGAAATTATATAAAATATCCATAGCTCAAATCGAAAAACTCAAAGAATGAAAGTTGTAGATAATTATGAGATGCAACTACAATACAAAGTTGAGAAATAACAGATACACGGTTAAGAGTAATTGAACTTTTCCGGATTCAGATCTAAGAGAGTAGATCGCGACATTCTCCTGCTGTGGTTGATGATAAGAGGTGAGATTTCTTCAGATAGATCGGTATCGACGAGATATAGAACTCTTGCGAAGACTTGAACATCAACCGAGCAACTCACGGACCGTGGCGAGAAAAATACCAAGAAACATATCTGAAATCTAAGTTTTGACTTTGGAGCGACCTCACGGCCGGGGCTGGATATCCATGGGTGGGGAGTGGAAGTGCACTATGGTCAACTATAGGGGGTTGAATAGGTTGACTACTAATTTTTCTTCTTTTCCTTTTAATTAGGGCTAAGAAAGATAAGATAAGGTTCTCTAGATGTGCAACTAGGTGAGAAACCTAAGTGATACAAGATAAGATACACAACGGAAGTAAAACGAAAGGTAACAAGATAAACCACAAGTGTAAACAAGGAGACAAGGTTATGTTGGAGAGGTGGGGAGCCACCTAGGAGCTCCTCAATAACACGGTTGTGCACACCTTATTCTCCTTGAGCTTCTCCGGTGAGGGAGATTCTCGTTTCCACTATGAGGTAGGGGAAGGGATTTAAGCACCCCTTCCCCAATCCAACCGTTGAGCAGCCCACACAGCACCGGAGGCTCCGGTGGTCTTCAATTATGCGCACCTGCCTGGCTCGTTTTCTTCTTTCTGGAATATTCAGGGCAGAGGCTCTGGTGGTGTGGGCGGAGGTTCACCGGAGGCTCCGCTCTAGACTCCGCTCGTATGCACCCGAAGGCACTTTGAGCGGAGGTAGAACCGGAGCCCACAGTGGGGAAGTGGATCCAGCGAAGGCTTCGGTGGTTTTGGCGGAGGGTCCGCCCACTGGAGCTTCACTGGAGGCTCTGCTGCAGCCTCCGCTCTGATGCACCTGAAGGTGATTTTAGCGGAGGATACACCGGATGTTCCATCAAAGGCTGGCGCCTGGATGTAGCTAGGAAATGCATGGAGCGGAGGTTCCGGTGGTTTCACCGGAGCCTCCGCTGCTTGCAAAAACAGCATCCCAACTTTGTTTCTTCGAACTCTTCCTTTAAAATTATTCATGTAACCCATTGAGATTGTGTACTTGAAGAACCTGGGCATTTTCATATATATCAAATAAAACCTGCAAGTGCTCTAAATATAAATTAGTTCGATAGTTATGTTGTCATTAATTATCAAAACGGAAGATGATCTCTCACTCTCCCCCTTTTTGGTAATTGATGACAACATAACCATCTGCATAGCTAGAGCACGAACAACATGGACGGAGCTCCCCCTAGAGATATGTTCCCTTCATGTTGAGAGAATTTAAACATGGAAGATAACTAATCACACATAATAGAGAGCACATAACATGTGATAGAATTAAAGTACTAGGTTCACAAGCCCACATAATGTATAACGAGGTTCACATCGAACAATAACTAAACAAACGAAGTTTTCAGATAACCAACTCTCTCAAGCAAGACGAAAGATGCAAATCGAAAACACGGCGTCTTGAGAGAGAACCCATGCAAATGCCCCAACGCTCCTAAGTAGAAATCTCTCCCCTTTGGCATCAAGAAACCAAAAGAGGGAAGAGACCGATGCTAACATCCCAATGATCACTCGGAGGAGTTTTCCATGCTAGTAGGATGGGCGCGATGGCGAGAGCTGGTGACCTCTTCTCCAGGTTCCTCATTAGACCACTCAATGATCTTCCCCTTGGAGTCCTTGGCTTGCCGCTTGTCCCAGTTGGTGATGCTATCTTGCTCCGGGGACTCCACGGATTCCCCACCATCACGACAAAGCTGTCTCTCGGCCTTTGCTGCCTTGCGGTGCTTAAGTTCCTTGTCATAGTGAAGTTCCCATTGATGTTGCTTGATCTTGTTGTTCACCCGGAACACTTTCTTGAGAGCCCTAGCCATCCACTTGAAGGAATTTTAAAAAGGAGGAGGACGAGAGGGACCAACTTCTTCTTCTTTGTCTTCCTCATCAATAATGAACCGTGGCTTGGCCTTGCCTTTGCGCGCAGCAGGAGTGGAATGCACAACAGGCTCGGTATGGTCCTTGATGAGAAGCCGTTTCTCCGTGTCTGGGATCCAATGAGTGTCATCAAGAGGATCTTCCGGGAACTTGGTCTCCCACACATTCAAGATGATCTTCATTATTAAAGGCCCAAAGCAAGCATTCTTCCTTTGCACAATGACATGCCACAATTCATTCCAAATATAATCAAGCACATCAAGCTTCCGATTCATACCGGAAAGCCGCTTCTCATGAGTAAGAAGCATGAGGTTCTTAAGGAAGCCTTATATCTCATCAATGCTACCCGCCTTGGGGTTGATAGTCTCTCGATAGATGTGAAGCATAATGTCATAGGTGGGGTAGAGGCCTTCGACAAACCCAACATCAAAGTTCTTCCAGTGACAGAGAGGTGAGGGTTGATCCTTGGATATGGAGGACGCATTGGGTGCGTGCACACGGAACCACTCACGGTCAAACTCCGGGCCACTAGTACAAGGTCCATGATCCGGGTAGCCTCCAAGAAGGACTCCAACCTCGGACCACTTGATAGTGAGCTTATGTCCCTTGGTCATCGAGATAAGATGACGCTCAGTTTCACTAGCGAGGTGCACCGTGGCCAAGAACTCACAAATAAATCCCTCATCATAATCTTGTTGCACTTGCATAATGGGCGCAAGGCCGAATGCATCAACAATTCCTAGGGCTTCTCCAAAGTAATCGGGCTTCCTCTCCGTATGACCAAAGTTGATAGCATGTTGAGGGGCAACATTTTCCTTGGGCTTCCTCATAAGAATCTCATGATACATTTGAGCTTGAAACACTGTGTGGAATCGTGAGTCCTTTCCCCGGAACTGTGGCATCAAGCGGCTGCGGTCAACAATATATGGGTTCTCGCGAGGAATCGCCAAGAACACTCCCTCGGACACTTGAGAGGCGGATTTCTCCTTGTGAGCCAAAGTATTCTCGAGGGCTGGGAATCTTGGCTTGCGTTTGGGCTGAGATGGATCCAAAGTCTCCTCAATTTCATCAACTCTTGGATCTTTGCGACTGTCCATGCTCTTGGTGCGAGTGCCCTTGCCCTTGGAACCGGAGGCATCTATGAAAGAGATATAGCGAGAAAAGCATGAAGAGGAGATAATGCTCAAGTTTATATGATGCACAAATCCGATAAACAAAGATATGAGGAGTATTAGGGATGAATAACAAGGAGGTACGGCATATGAACCAAATCGACCCTAAGAACCAAAGTAATTCATGCCTAATACTCACAAACTAGGTTTCTAGGGTTGTTACTCGTGATTTCCTACTCCAAAAACTAAATCCATTCATCTAGATGTGAAGAACATGTGGCTCCTAGTGCTTACCCATCCATCAACTAGATGGGAGAGAGAGAGCTACATACCCGCATCCATGGAGGGAGTTGAAGAAGGAAGAAGATCTCGGAGCAATCCAAGGCAAGGAGGAGGTCCTCCCAGCGGTGGGGTGCTCTTCCCGGCGGCGGAGACGAAGGAGAAGATGGCAGTTTGGGGGAGAAAGAGTGAGGGCGAGTGGGGAAAATGAGATCTTAGATCTTGTTGACCCACTCGCCCTAGTCTTATCCCAGCGAAACCGCAGCAGGCGGAGGCTCCGGTGCATTCACCGGAGGTTCCTCCCCCTGTCTACACGATGCGGATCGATACGAATCCGGTGGGCGAGATTCGCACCAGCGGAGGTACCGGTGGGCTCCGGTGGACAGGCGCAGTGGAGCCTCCGGTGGTTTCACTGGAGGTTCCGCCAGACCCAGTCACAGCACACCAAGATTCGAAAAACGAGAGCATTTAGATGGAAATGATCTTTTGGGCAAAGAGAGCTTGGGTCGGATGGTTTGTAACTGTCATACGAGAGACATTACTTGATGTGGGGTCGCAAGATGCAAAGGAATAAAAGCCAAACCTGCACAAGTTTTCAAGGAGGAATAGGATGTGCGTGAAAGAGCCAAAATAGAAACAATTTCGAGAGTAGGAGGTCGGTGGCCGGGGACACCATGTTTGAGTGTGTACGTTGCCACCCCAAAGATGTATCTTGGGTCCAGGAATATGTAACATCCCAAGTATGAAAAACACCATTAGAATGCTTGCTCCTTGTTTAATTTATGTTTTGCATCATGTCATCATAAGCATTGCATGTGGTAGGTGTTTCAAATTTGAATTTCAAACCAAATTTCAAATCCTTGTTTCATACTTGTTCTGTTACAACCTTTCCAAATAAAACTTTCAAATCAAACCATTTATTTTGATTCCAATAAACTTGAATTTTCATATAATTAACTTGCCTAATTTTCAATATTTCAATTAATACCAAAATTCAATCAAATTCATTTAAATTACAAACAGCAACAAAATTTAAAATTTTGGAAAACAAAAAGTTGCACAACTGGGCTTTTGTAATAAATAACTTATACAAAATTAGCCCCAAAATTTTTCTATCCCAAAACCCCTTATTTTCTTCCCTTTTCTTTTTTGCAAAAAAAAAACCAGAGAGAAATAAAATAAAAACAGAAAATCGGGCTGGGGGAGGCAGACCAGGCCAGCCAGCTGGGCCAGCCCAGCCCACCTACCACCCCAGCCAGCGCGCGCGCGCAGCAGCATGGCCCGCTCGGCCTCGTCTCCCTCCTCCGTACAGGTGACGACGCTGCTGACGCAGCAGCGCACCACCGCACCTCCACCTGCTCCTCCCCTCCTCCTTATCTACTCCCCGAGAGCGCCCAAAACCCTAGCCTCCACCTCTCTTCCTTCCAGCCGCCGCCGCCACCTCTTTCTCCCTCTCCTCGCCGCTGCTCTGTACCTGCCAGCAGCCGAGCGCGGTCGCAAGTTCCAGGCCATGGCGCCGCCGTGTTAGCCCTCGTCGGAACCCGGCAACCGCGGGAATCGAAACAGGGCACCTCCAGCTTCGCCCTCGCCGAACCGCAGCACCAAGGCAGCCCCCAGGTCGTCGCCGGCGAGCCCTTCTTCTTCCCCTTTCTCCTGCTTTCTTCTGAATTTTTCTCTGAACCCCGCAGCGCCGTCGAGTCCTTGTCCCTCCTCGCGCCAGCACGACCACGGGACCGTGACCAGGACGTCTCCCTCGACCTTTTCGCTAAAGAGATCGAGGCCGGGGAACGCCGAGGCGCCGCGTTCGCTTCCGAGACCGCCGTCGACCACCGCAGCTCCCCGTCGCCACCGCGAGCACCCACGGTGAGCACGTCGTCCTCCTCCTTCCCCTCTGCATCCGCGGCCAGCATGCACTCACTGCACGTATCCACGCGTACGCACACGAGCAGCAGCAGCGCAGCGTCGCCGCCGGTGAGCACGCCTCCGTCAGGTTCAAAGTCTGAACCTTTTGTTCAGTTTTAGTTAAACAGCGCAGCCTTACCTCAAAACCCCCTGCGTCCTGATCCTATCACCACCGTCGAGCTAGCCCAGTGGCCAGATCCAATGACTCTCAGCGCGAGGGCGCGGTTTCGATCCCCCGCCGCGCGATTAAAACCCCATTTTTGCTCGCTGCCACGCAACCACGCTGGCCCCACCCGTCAGCGACGTGGTGGCCACGCGAGCGCACACACCCGCGCCACGCAGGCGCCAGCAGGGCGCTGGCCCACTGGCCAGTGACCCAGGGCTGCCCTGCCCTGCGTAGAAAATGTCCCAGGGGCCTTTTCTGGAAATTCTTTTTCGCACCTAAGCCCCTGGAACAAAAGTAATACTTTTAAAAATTGCAGAATAGCCCCTGTATTTCAAATTCAAATATCTTTTGTATTTCAAATCCAAATTCAGTAAATAAAATATGTTTTCCATACCAAATTAAATTCTCTACATGTTAAAACCATTTGTATACTGTTTTGAACATTTCAAATGGTTTCAAAAATTCAAATTCAAACAACTCTTTCAAATTTGGTCAAATTCATAACTAATTCAAATTTAATTCAAATGGCACATGTAAAATATGTTTTCCATGCAAAATTGAACAAGCTCTCCAAATATAAACTTTGTTTCCTGTTTTGAATAATTAAAATTGGTTAACTAATTTAAATCTTGTTTAAATCATTTAAAATTGCTAAATTAATAACTTGGTCAAACTAAATTCTTTTTGAACATATAAAATATGTTTCCCATTCCATTTTTCATGAACTTTGCAAATATCAACTTTGTGTTCTGTTTTAAATAAATTAAATTGCTGAAAACAACTGTTTCTTAATTAATGCATTTAAAATTGTCAAATTAATAACTTGCTCATTTTAAATCCTTTTTCAACAAATGAAATATGTTTTCAAACCAGAAAAATATAATCTTTTCAAATATGAATTTTATTTAATGTTTGGAACAAATAAAATTCAAATAATTTTAATACTTGAATTAAAATTCATTTAAATCTTGTTTAAACTTGTTTCATTCATAATTAATTCATTTTAATTTCAAATTCAGAAAGTAATACATGTATTCCATCTAGAATTTTGTGTTCTTTCAAAATATGAATCCTGTTATCTATTTTGAACAATTAAAATTGGTGAAAACAACAAATGCTTGTGTAACTCATTTAAGAAGCCAAATTTCATAACTTAATAAATAAAATTCCAAACTTGGTAAACAACATTTCAAATTGAAGCTATTGTTGTTTTCTTATTGTTTTCATCATCCATGCATCATTCTAATCAACTTTCACATGATGGTTATTCGTAGATCACTTAATTCAACTTCAATTCGTCAACTAGCTTATCTTTGATGCATCAATTAAATTATCATGCATCATCCCATGTTTGTGCATTATGCCATGTTATTGATTGTTTGTCTCCTTGCGTTGTTTGTTTGCTTCTTCTCGAATAGACGACGACGTTGAGACAGACGAGGTTTACGACACTACTTCAGAGGAGTTAGCCCAGTACCAGGCTACTGAGTTTGCAGGCAAGTATTCACTCACATGAACCATTGTGTCCTTTCCACACTGGATACCGATACTTTCCGTTGTCTAATCTGCTAGCCTTAAGATTCGTTGCTTGTGTTCCGATCCTATCACATGATATCCTGTAACCCTGATATAGCCTATCCTCCACACCTATAACCCCGTTGCTTGTTGCCTGTGTCTTACTAGCATGCTTAGGGTTGTTTATGCTCGAGTCTGATGTTCGTTATTTCTGTTGCCATATCTATTATGTTCTGGGGATCGATGTTTAAACAACAACCTGTTAATGTTTGAGGTAATGCTAATTTGATGATAAGGCACCGCAGGAGGCCGGGTATGGTTCTGAGGCCTGCTAGTGTCAAACTCAGGAAAAGTTCTTGTCCTCTGGATCCATGTTGAGCGCGCTAACCGCATGTGGGAAGCGTGTATGGGCGCCCCCCGCAACTCTGATTCGATTCGCATCTGTAACATCCCTGATTTTTGGAAATCTCAAAAATCACAAAAATTTGAAACTTTTTGTTTTCATGTTTAGTAAGTCACCAAAAACCAAATGAGATGCAAGAAAGAAAAGAAAACAATACATGTTCTAATGTTTTGGAAATGAAAATCCAATATACCTTTATTCCATAAACCCTAAAGTCATTTCAAAATAAATATGTCTACATAAATAAAATAATTCTTCTTAAGCAAACCCTTACACCAAACATGTTTTCAACCCAATTATGATCTTGAAAATATTTTTTGATATATAAAAACTAGAGAATTGTTATCTCTAATATTTTTCTTCTTATCTCTAAAAAGGGTTTCACTATTATTGATGACCCCAAGTAGATATAAGTTGGATCCTTGTTTTCCAAGTGTTAATTCAATCAACAAAATAATATAGTGCTATGGAAATAAATTGTTTATGAAAACAAGTAAGATACTTTGAGAAAACAATGTTTTCATTTGGGGAAACCTTTCTGCTTTTACTAAACCCCATTTCCAAATTTATTAAATAATTCTCTATGTTTGATATATAACAAAAGGATACTAATTGTGGTTTCACTAATATGTTGAAAATATACAATATAAAAGTTCCTAAAAGGGTCTTAGAAAACAATAGTTGAACCATAGAAAATATTTCTAAAAATTGTTTTAATCATATAAAATTTAATGTTTTCTATTAAGTGACTATCATTGATTCTTCATATTTTAAAATCATAAAATATGAAAACCATTAGAAATGATTTTGGAAAATGTCATTTGATCACATTAATGTCTATGATATTTTATTCCACCAATAATTTTCATTTATATAATTGATATTTTAAAAATGGCATTAATATGCTATTAGTGAAATCATTTCTATTTCAAAATATAAAATAGCAAAACAAGTGTAAATGATTTTCAAAAAAATAGTATTTGACATGTAAAATGTCTCTGAAATTTTATTTAGACAATAACATCAATTTATTATTTTCTAAACTTTAAAATGGCCTTAAAGAACTATTAGTGTTTTATTTATATTTTCAACATATAAATTGTGAAAACAAGATGAAAGGACTTTCAAAAATATGTTTTCAACATTTAGGATGTATTTGAATTTTTAAGTGACCAATAACTATGTTTTATAAATTTTTAAATTAAAAATCACATTAAGTAACTATTAAGGAATTATTCAAATTCCCAATTTCAAAAATAAAATATGATGATTTTGTTTCCAAAAATGGTACTGTTGGAAAGTACTTGAAATTTCAAGAATTTAGAAATTAGTTTCATGTTAATTGGATTTATAAAACAGAAGATATAATTAAAATAATTAAACAAGAATAAAAGAAAAAAAAAATTTGATGACGTCATGATGACGTCATCGTCTTCAATCTCTGGAAACTGAAGAACGGCAGTTTCGGGCATTTCTTCTCCGTTTGATTGCACGCGATTAAGGCCGTGCATCAATGCCCCGTCACCTCCTCCTTATAGCCCTGATCCCCCTCTCCATTTTCCCTATCCTCTCCCTCTGTTACATGCCCCCACGCCCGAGAGATTTTTCGCCGGAGTACGCACGAGCCGCCGCCGCATATCTCCATCTTTGGTCACCACGGTGAGCCTCAGCCACCCTCCTTGGTACCATTCGACTCCCCGATCCTGTGCGCACCTATGTGATGCTTCCCCATTGGTTTTACGCCGCAGGAGCTCCATCGCCGTGCACACCCGAGGACGCTGGAGCCGTGCGCCGTCTCCGTCCGCTCCTCTCCATCGCTCCAGGAAGCGAGCAACCGCGCCGTGGCCACCCTCGAGTTCGCCGTGACGCCGTGATTCCCGTGGTGTCGTCCCCGTGCCTTGGAACCCTCCGTACCGCCGTCACCGTCGAGCAACTGCATCTCCGGCCACCGCGCAAGACATTTCCGGCGAGGCCGTCGGCGAGGTGAGACCCCTCCCCCTCTCTTGTCCGTTCGATCTACCACGAAGGGCCACGATTAGATCCCCTCAACGAAGGGGTATGCCACCCTCAGATCTGGATCTAACGATCCAGATCAAATCACTTAAACCCAGTCAGCACAGCCCAGTCAGCGTCCAGTCAGCGTCCAGTCAGCATGTGCGACCAATCAGATCCAGCCACGTGGCCAGCCTGTAATTTAAATTTTTCTCCCGCTAGAATAAATTGGCAGTTTTACAGATTAGTCCCTGCATCTTAGTTCTATCATAACTTTTGATCCATGAAACCAAATTTAGCAATCTTGGACTTTTTGAAATCACCAGAACATGTAGAAACTTTTGGCACTGGCCAAATTCAAATTTGACAAACTTAAATTTGTTCAAATTCAAATATGCTTGTTTGATGAAATTTGGCATAATTCAAATTCTACAAATCCAAAAATTGTAAATAAAATATATTTGGAAACCTTAGGATGTGTACTTTCATATACTCTGTCCCAAAATAATATTTGAACAAATTAAAATTGAATTTAGAATTAAGTTGTCTATTTGAGTATTTTTGACATAGATTATTTTCTATAAATAATTTCAATATAGTTCCTTTTGCAAAATTGTTCCATTTGATAACCTTGAACCAGAAACAACCTTGCCCAACCATTTTGGACACCCTTGGACCATGACCATGTATTTTAGCCAAAAATCCATCATAGTAGTCCATCTAGTTATTATGTCTTAAATTTTGTTTCTATTTCTTTCTACCATTGTTTGTTGTGGCCATTTTGAATCCAAGACCAAGTCCCTTGTATGTAAACCTTCTAAGAGACCAAGTAGTGAACCTCAAACACTAGTACTATAGGTTTCTATCTACCCCTCCATCCCCCTATTCTTGCTTCAAGAATCCATCAAGTTAGCAAATGAAAAACAAGACTCAAGCAATAGAAGGCTCTTCACTTTCAACTTGGTGGCAACATGAAGAGAATACAAGGAGGATCAATGAAGAAATTTTGAAGAAAAGACTCCACCACTAGAGGAAACTCAAGGAAGTACAAGTGTGAAGAAATCCAGAAGAAAACATCTCCCTCTCTCTTTCTATCTTTCTTCTTATTTTTCTTTCCAAATTAACTTAGTAGTATTTGTGCCCATCCCATACCCAAACCAATTAGTGAAGTGAAAACCATGAAGACTATCAAGACCAAGAGAAGCACCACACCAAGGAAGGAAACAACTTAGATGGCATGATGATGATCTTCAAGAAGGCAATCACAATGAGGCCTAGAAACAATCCATACAAGTTGAAGAATAACAAGTTATTTTTGTCCAACCATTGACCCAAATGGAAAACCCAAGACTTAGTAATATTTTCCCTTTGATGATGAAGTTAGTAGACCTACCCTAGCCACAGTGAAAATACTAACATAGTCACTCTAATATTTTTGAAGGTGAATATGACCAAGTGTTTGCATGTATTACTTTAGTTGAAGAAGTAATATGTTTATTCTAAGTGAACTCTTGGAACTTCCTCGACAAGTATGGTTATAATAAAGTTAGATCACATCAAGCTCAACCTAGTCCTTCCCAAGTAACCCATTGGAATTTCCTTAACAAGAATGAGACCACTAGAGAATGAATCTTTCAACTCAAACCTAGACCTTGTCCTAACCAACTAGATTAAACCCCTTAGGATATGTTATTGCTATGTATGTTTTCTACACTTGTATGATTGTTTGGTAGAATGTTTGTTTATTTTGTTACTGTGTTTTCAATGAATAGATTGTACGGAGAGCAACGATCTTTTGTGAAGAGAGCGTGATATCTTCACTAACTTCAACAAGGCAAGTAACACATCAACAACTACCCATTATTTTATATATGCATTAGTTGATTTTTGAGTAGTATGCATTGATAGGAAATTTTACTAAGTTATATTATGCTATGCTATTATCCTAGTAGGGTGTAACCATATCTTTTATCCTTGTTATTTATAGCCTTAGAACTTGATATATGCTATGCAATGTGACAAATGATTTTTACTTGATGTTGTGGAAAAATTCTAAGTAACAACTTCAATGAACCACCTGGGTGGATTTGGTTGTTTGGCTGATGAGAGTTGAGTGTCTCCCCGAGGGGTTGTTCACTTGAGGAATGCCACCCAGGAACAAAGTGATTTTGATGTTCCCCAAGTTTAGATTGCTTCCAGTGCAACCTTTAGTCATATGGGCTCTGTCTTGATCAACTAAGTTGTGAGGGTTCAGCCCGGGCTTGACAAGCAGATGTAGCATAATTATAGGTGGAACGGGTCTTGCCATTGGGTTGGATTCTTGCTTCTGAAAGATCTCGTCTTGATTCTTCTCCTTTCCTTAATGCACTCAGGGTGTATAGGATGTTTGGGTTGAGTTGAGTCTGAAGGTGAAAGTGCACAAGCTCTGCAGAGTCAACAAACTAAGATCTTAGCCGTGTCCCCGGTTATGGACAACTATGAGCAGCTGGACAAGGAAGGACGGAAGAATCACATCACCATTTTCAATAAGTAAAATTTTGACCAACTGAAGATTATTGTGGTACTTGGATTTCAGTCCAATGATGCCACCCTTTTGAAAAGAAAAGCTTGTTTTACAAAAGTGATAGGAGAAAACTGGCTTTATGCAAAAACTTAGCCAAAACTCCACTCAGCCAAATAAGCATGTAGTATTAGTCTTGCCATTTATATCCACCATAGTGTTACTTGCCAATACATTAAATTGTATTGACTCCCTTGTGGCTGCATATTCCATATTGCAGATGTTTCTGAAGACGAGTGAGGATTTCGTTTAGGATCTCGAGACTATCGCCAACATGTTTTGCCTGTGGCACATGAAGAAGATGGGCTCAATGTTGTACTATGTTTTCCGCTGTATTTCTTTGTTTTATGCTAGTCTTCTAAGACTATGCAAGTTGTAATTCTATTTTGTAAAGACTGGATCATGCGATGTAATAGAATTTGATGCATTTGCATGATATTTAATTTTGTACTGTGGTGCTAGCAATTGATCCAGGGACTAGCACAATAACACAGGTATTCCATCTTTATTAAAAGTTGGGATGCTACAAAATGGTATCAGAGCATTGTGTTGCCTGTAGGATTCGAGACCCTAAGTTTGGATTAGAATAGGAAAAGCCATAGGAAATAAATATATATACTTTTTAACAACTCCACAAAGAAATCTTTTATATCTTCATTTCTCCTCGTACTCCTTTCCATGATACATTTCTAATGTCTGCTCTTATCTTTAGATGACCAACATCATTGAATCACTCAAGAAAGGACCAATGATGACCATGACCCTAGAGTGTGACACTGATTTTCCAAGAGCATTGAAGGATCTCATGTCAATCATGGGATTTGAAGGACCAGCAGTCTACTGGGGTTTTCCCTACATTGATGAGGAAGATGATCTTGAATATTGGTGGGTGCAGATTCATCTGTACATGAACAAGGAGTACAGACCACAAGAAGGGAGGAGATTGCATGCTTACCAACAAGGAGGTGCATTTGACATTCTTTGATTCAGCAAGAAGTGCTGCATGGAGGGCTATTGAAGAACTTACTGAGAGACTCAAGTGGAGACTTCACAACACTAAGAAGATTCTCAAGGAAGCCGAAGAAGAGATCAACACTCTTGAAAAAGAGATTACAATGTACAAGAACGCGGAGATCATCGTGAAGACTGAGTATTGAAGACCTCTCATGAGGAATAAATCAAGAAAGTTGTTACCCTACCTTGAATAGTAGACCACCATGAGATGTAACAAAGTTGTGAGACACGAAACACGATTAGAGTATTGATCATACTAATGAGTGTGGTATGACAATACTAGATGTTTTCCTAAAACTATGTTGTTTGGTGTGATGAATGTGTTGCTATATGTTTGCTATGTGTTGTTTGTAAGATGAGTTTCCTTGATCTGCTGTGTTTGGATAGGAACCTTCTTAGATCCTTTCTAACCTCTACTCATCTTCCCTAAAACCTCAAAACAGATGTCTAGCCAGAATGCCAACAACCCGGAGAACTCAATAGCAATGCAGATGCTACTAGAAGCTCAAACTCAGCTGATACAACTGATGACCCAGAACCAAGCAAACCACCCCAATATGGAGTTAACCCCAGGAATGCAACAAGTGTTGGATACTCAATCACAGATAGTGAAGATGATGTCCCAAAACTTGGCCAATAGTAAAGACAATCAGCCTTTGATAACTAGAGATAACCAGGAGATAGAAGAAGAAATGTTTTCAACACCCAAAGCCTGCAAATCTTGTGGAGAGATAGGACACTATTCCAAAGATTGTCCTGATGAGTGGCCCCATGGTGATGCAAACAACTCAATTGAAGGATACTTCACTCAAGTTACTTGCTTTCTGTGTGAAGGGACAACACATGTTCCAACACAATGTCCACTTTACCCCATGGTACAACAAGTTGGACAACAAGCCAAAATGGAAATGCTTGTGCAATCCAAGAGAACTTAGGAAAACCATATGTGAAGGGAAAACGCAAGCTGGATACTATTCAGGTGGACCATGTCAAGATGGATACTGGAGCCAAGACAACAGCACATCCATATTCATCCAAACACTCCACCAAGAATTGCTATTCTTGTGAAGAAGATGGACATTTATCTAGAAATTGTCCCAACAAGAAACCCAGACCTTCAACCAACATAGTTGAGTATACTGGGCAGCAGTATGAAGATATGATGGCCAATTTAACTCCACCAAGGAAGAAGAAGAAACATCAGAAGAACCCCAATCCTGTCTATAGAGACATCAGCCAAGTGACTTGCTTCAAATGCAGAGATAAAGGACACTATGCAAATGGATGCCCTCAAAGGGAGAAGGAAGGAAACATGACTTTCTGAAAGAAGGAATCTTAGGAAAATTATCATGTTGAAAATAAATTTATTTTCCCTAGGAGATCTTCCAGTGTATTAAACCACAATGAATGTCTGAGAAATGTGTTCCCATTATAATGAGATGATGTTGTGAAATCCTCTCAACTTGCTCTTTTGATTGACCCAAAGAGTGACCCCTCAGTGTCAAAGGTAGTTCAACAGACCTATGTTGGTCTACACCTCCACCACAAAGGAAAGATCTACTCAAGCTAATCTAGAATCCATCTACACTCCAATCTAATGAAAATAGACTATCCACCAAAGCTTCTTTTAAGGGTGGTAGCCCACCCAGTTGTTTTGGAATCCAATTACCCAAATCTTTCTTTCTAACCTTCCCAAATCTCGGGACGAGATTTCTTTTATGGGTGGTAGTCTGTAACATCCCTGATTTTTGGAAATCTCAAAAATCACAAAAATTTGAAACTTTTTGTTTTCATGTTTAGTAAGTCACCAAAAACCAAATGAGATGCAAGAAACAAAAGAAAACAATACATGTTCTATGTTTGGAAATGAAAATCCAATATACCTCTATTCCATAAACCCTAAAGTCATTTCAAAATAAATATGTCTACATAAATAAAATAATTCTTCTTAAGCAAACCCTTACACCAAACATGTTTTCAACCCAATTATGATCTTGAAAATATTTTTGATATATAAAAACTAGAGAATTGTTATCTCTAATATTTTTCTTCTTATCTCTAAAAAGGGTTTCACTATTATTGATAACCCCAAGTAGATATAAGTTGGATCCTTGTTTTCCAAGTGTTAATTCAATCAACAAAATAATATAGTGCTATGGAAATAAATTGTTTATGAAAACAAGTAAGATACTTTGAGAAAACAATGTTTTCATTTGGGGAAACCTTTCTGCTTTTACTAAACCCCATTTCCAAATTTATTAAATAATTCTCTATGTTTGATATATAACAAAAGGATACTAATTGTGGTTTCACTAATATGTTGAAAATATACAATATAAAAATTCCTAAAAGGGTCTTAGAAAACAATAGTTGAACCATAGAAAATATTTCTAAAAATTGTTTTAATCATATAAAATTTAATGTTTTCTATTAAGTGACTATCATTGATTCTTCATATTTTAAAATCATAAAATATGAAAACCATTAGAAATGATTTTGGAAAATGTCATTTGATCACATTAATGTCTATGATATTTTATTCCACCAATAATTTTCATTTATATAATTGATATTTTAAAAATGGCATTAATATGCTATTAGTGAAATCATTTCTATTTCAAAATATAAAATAGCAAAACAAGTGTAAATGATTTTCAAAAAAATAGTATTTGACATGTAAAATGTCTCTGAAATTTTATTTAGACAATAACATCAATTTATTATTTTCTAAACTTTAAAATGGCCTTAAAGAACTATTAGTGTTTTATTTATATTTTCAACATATAAATTGTGAAAACAAGATGAAAGGACTTTCAAAAATATGTTTTCAACATTTAGGATGTATTTGAATTTTTAAGTGACCAATAACTATGTTTTATAAATTTTTAAATTAAAAATCACATTAAGTAACTATTAAGGAATTATTCAAATTCCCAATTTCAAAAATAAAATATGATGATTTTGTTTCCAAAAATGGTACTGTTGGAAAGTACTTGAAATTTCAAGAATTTAGAAATTAGTTTCATGTTAATTGGATTTATAAAACAGAAGATATAATTAAAATAATTAAACAAGAATAAAAGAAAAAAAAAATTTGATGACGTCATGATGACGTCATCGTCTTCAATCTCTGGAAACTGAAGAACGGCAGTTTCGGGCATTTCTTCTCCGTTTGATTGCACGCGATTAAGGCCGTGCATCAATGCCCCGTCACCTCCTCCTTATAGCCCCGATCCCCCTCTCCATTTTCCCTATCCTCTCCCTCTGTTACATGCCCCCACGCCCGAGAGATTTTTCGCCGGAGTACGCACGAGCCGCCGCCGCATATCTCCATCTTTGGTCACCACGGTGAGCCTCAGCCACCCTCCTTGGTACCATTCGACTCCCCGATCCTGTGCGCACCTATGTGATGCTTCCCCATTGGTTTTACGCCGCAGGAGCTCCATCGCCGTGCACACCCGAGGACGCTGGAGCCGTGCGCCGTCTCCGTCCGCTCCTCTCCATCGCTCCAGGAAGCGAGCAACCGCGCCGTGGCCACCCTCGAGTTCGCCGTGACGCCGTGATTCCCGTGGTGTCGTCCCCGTGCCTTGGAACCCTCCGTACCGCCGTCACCGTCGAGCAACTGCATCTCCGGCCACCGCGCAAGACATTTCCGGCGAGGCCGTCGGCGAGGTGAGACCCCTCCCCCTCTCTTGTCCGTTCGATCTACCACGAAGGGCCACGATTAGATCCCCTCAACGAAGGGGTATGCCACCCTCAGATCTGGATCTAACGATCCAGATCAAATCACTTAAACCCAGTCAGCACAGCCCAGTCAGCGTCCAGTCAGCGTCCAGTCAGCATGTGCGACCAATCAGATCCAGCCACGTGGCCAGCCTGTAATTTAAATTTTTCTCCCGCTAGAATAAATTGGCAGTTTTACAGATTAGTCCCTGCATCTTAGTTCTATCATAACTTTTGATCCATGAAGCCAAATTTAGCAATCTTGGACTTTTTGAAATCACCAGAACATGTAGAAACTTTTGGCACTGGCCAAATTCAAATTTGACAAACTTAAATTTGTTCAAATTCAAATATGCTTGTTTGATGAAATTTGGCATAATTCAAATTCTACAAATCCAAAAATTGTAAATAAAATATATTTGGAAACCTTAGGATGTGTACTTTCATATCCTCTGTCCCAAAATAATAATTGAACAAATTAAAATTGAATTTAGAATTAAGTTGTCTATTTGAGTATTTTTGGCATAGATTAATTTGTATAAATAATTTCAATATAGTTCCTTTTGCAAAATTGTTCCATTTGATAACCTTGAACCAGAAACAACCTTGCCCAACCATTTTGGACACCCTTGGACCATGACCATGTATTTTAGCCAAAAATCCATCATAGTAGTCCATCTAGTTATTATGTCTTAAATTTTGTTTCTATTTCTTTCTACCATTGTTTGTTGTGGCCATTTTGAATCCAAGACCAAGTCCCTTGTATGTAAACCTTCTAAGAGACCAAGTAGTGAACCTCAAACACTAGTACTATAGGTTTCTATCTACCCCTCCATCCCCCTATTCTTGCTTCAAGAATCCATCAAGTTAGCAAATGAAAAACAAGACTCAAGCAATAGAAGGCTCTTCACTTTCAACTTGGTGGCAACATGAAGAGAATACAAGGAGGATCACTGAAGAAATTTTGAAGAAAAGACTCCACCACTAGAGGAAACTCAAGGAAGTACAAGTGTGAAGAAATCCAGAAGAAAACATCTCCCTCTCTCTTTCTATCTTTCTTCTTATTTTTCTTTCCAAATTAACTTAGTAGTATTTGTGCCCATCCCATACCCAAACCAATTAGTGAAGTGAAAACCATGAAGACTATCAAGACCAAGAGAAGCACCACACCAAGGAAGGAAACAACTTAGATGGCATGATGATGATCTTCAAGAAGGCAATCACATGAGGCCTAGAAGCAATCCATACAAGTTGAAGAATAACAAGTTATTTTTATCCAACCATTGACCCAAATGGAAAACCCAAGACTTAGTAATATTTTCCCTTTGATGATGAAGTTAGTAGACCTACCCTAGCCACAATGAAAAATACTAACATAGTCACTCAAATATTTTTGAAGGTGAATATGACCAAGTGTTTGCATGTATTACTTTAGTTGAAGAAGTAATATGTTTATTCTAAGTGAACTCTTGGAACTCCCTCGACAAGTATGGTTATAATAAAGTTAGTTTTATACATAAATCAACATAGCCCTTCCCACGTAAGCCATTGGAATTGCCTTAACAAGAATGAGACCACTAGAGAATGAATCTTTCAACTCAAACCTAGACCTTGTCCTAACCAACTTGGTTAAGCCCCTTTTTATATGTTAGTTGCTATGTATGTTTTCTACACTTGTATGTTTGTTTGTTAGGATGCTTGTTTATTTTGTTATTGTGTTTTCAATGAATAGATTGTACGGAGAGCAACGATCTTTTGTGAAGAGAGTGTGATATCTTCACTAACTTCAACAAGGCAAGTAACACATCAACAACTACCCATTATTTTATATATGCATTAGTTGATTTTTGAGTAGTATGCATTGATAGGAAATTTTACTAAGTTATATTATGCTATGCTATTATCCTAGTAGGGTGTAACCATATCTTTTATCCTTGTTATTTATAGCCTTAGAACTTGATAGATGCTATGCAATGTGACAAATGATTTTTACTTGATGTTGTGGGAAAATTCTAAGTAACAACTTCAATGAACCACCTGGGTGGATTTGGTTGTTTGGCTGATGAGAGTTGAGTGTCTCCCCGAGGGGTTGTTCACTTGAGGAATGCCACCCAGGAACAAAGTGATTATGATGTTCCCCAAGTTTAGATTGCTTCCAGTGCAGCCTTTAGTCATATGGGCTCTGTCTTGATCAACTAAGTTGTGAGGGTTCAGCCTGGGCTTGACAAGCAGATGTAGCATAATTATAGGTGGAACGGGTCTTGCCATTGGGTTGAATTCTTGCTTCTGAAAGATCTCGTCTCGATTCTTCTCCTTTCCTTAATGCACTCAGGGTGTATAGGATGTTTGGGTTGAGTTGGGTCTGAAGGTGAAAGTGCACAAGCTCTGCAGAGTCAACAAACTAAGATCTTAGCCGTGTCCCCGGTTATGGACAACTATGAGCAGCTGGACAAGGAAGGACGGAGGAATCACATCACCATTTTCAATAAGTAAAATTTTGACCAACTGAAGAGTATTGTGGTACTTGGATTTCAGTCCAATGATGCCACCCTTTTGAAAAGAAAAGCTTGTTTTACAAAAGTGATAGGAGAAAACTGGCTTTATGCAAAAACTTAGCCAAAACTCCACTCAGCCAAATAAGCATGTAGTATTAGTCTTGCCATTTATATCCACCATAGTGTTACTTGCCAATACATTAAATTGTATTGACTCCCTTGTGGCTGCATATTCCATATTGCAGATTTTTCTGAAGACGAGTGAGGATTTCGTTTAGGATCTCGAGACTATCGCCAACATGTTTTGCCTGTGGCACATGAAGAAGATGGGCTCAATGTTATTCATGTTTTCCGCTGTATACTTTGTTTTCTGCTAGTCTTCTAAGACTATGCAAGTTGTAATACTATTTTGTAAAGACTGGATCATGCGATGTAATAGAATTTGATGCATTTGCATGATATTTCATTTTGTACTGTGGTGCTAGCAATTGATCCAGGGACTAGCACAATAACACAGGTATTCCATCTTTATTAAAAGTTGGGATGCTACAGCATCTCGTCCAAATCACCACACTTAGTTCGGGCATTCCATTTGATGCACGCATATGCAGGTACGAACCCTCGGCGCCAGGGTGGAACTTTTGTAGTCGGCATTTAGGGCGGCGTGGTCTTCCAGTGCTATGAGGGTCCCCCTTTTCTTCGTGGGGGCTCGATTAGCCGCGCATGCACAACACGTGGTTCTTTGGGTTTGATGCGAAGAAGAGTTGGGTTGTGTTGAGTGCCTCGCTTGGTGGGTTTGATCCCCGTCTGGCGGGATATTCTTACGTGTACGGCCAAATTGGTGCACCCCTGTAGGGTTAAATCTTCTCGAGAAGCCGTGTTGTCCGCGGTTATGGATGACTTGGTGATAGGGCTGGCTAACAAGGATTTGACAACTTACACCTAATTAATAATAATTTGACTAGTAATAGGCTTATTGACAGAATAACTTGAACCTTCATTAATCCAACTGTGTGGGTTATCCTCGGATTGCTTCTTTGGATAAGGGCGAGATCCAGGATGGGTTTGTTTGAGGTTAGTGGTAGTTGGTTCCGATGCTGTCGTGGGATTATCACGGCAGACGTTATCGGGGGTAACTGATCTTGGGGCAATACGACACAGGCGTTTGGGAGAGGGTTTAGCTCAGAGGAAAACATGATGGAACTCAATCTGGTAGCCGGCAATCAAGTCGCCGAGTCTCCAATCTCGATATATTAACTCAATCTCTTGTATACACTGGATGCTCGATATCAACTGGTACTACTAGGGTTCTTAGATCTCAATATATTAACTCGATCTCTCGTATACACTGGATGCTCGATATCAACTGGTACTACTAGGGTTCTTAGATCTCTCTCAACTAGACCTAGGGGTCGGTTTATAAAGCACCCGTACCCCCTGGCTTATTCTCCAAGGCGCACCCTGAATCCTACCCGGACACCGCATACAACTCTAACTTTCCTTTACCGTAATCCACAATCCGGGTTACGAGGCCTACAAACTTGGGCCTTCCAGAAGTTTCTTTATCCTTAGCCGGATCTTGCGCAGCGTCCTTTGGGCCGGGTTATACCTTGGAGTTGGCCTACCGGGTTATTATCCCTCCATCAGTAGTCCCCAGAATAGCTTGGGCTTCACGGATCCTTTCTTGAAGCGCTCACTATTCCCTACAGAAATATCAAATACACAAGTGTATGGAGGCCGGGTTAAGGTGCTTTGATAGATAGCTAGGCCTAACTCCATGGTGGCCATATAGTAACCCGGCTTTTCCCAAAGTACTTGGCTTTACTTTCTAGGTCTGAATACTGATAATATGTCAAGATTCTATGCTCGATAATTAACCCTGATATCACGGGGTGGATCTCCTTCTCTTTTTTGTCCAGGTACCTTGCCAAATACTCGAAGCATATCTCGCAGGATCCGCGTGGATAACCATTCCCCCCTTATTTCCGGCTTCCGACCGTTGGGATAAGTTCACCCTCACCTTATAAATAGTGTTCAGAGGATGACCTAGAACCCGACGGCTCACTCCATCCTATTCTTTCCTTCCTCACCCCTTGCGCTCTCGTAACACCACCGCAGGAATTTCGTGCTCGCCGCCGGAGCAGAGCCACCGCCGGCCGCGTCCGCTTCCGAGCCATCCCGCGCCGCCGCCAAACTTCACCGCTCCGCGCTCACCCCGCTCGCCAAGAATCGCAAAGGGGCACTCGATCCACGCCGTCCACCGTCGTCGCCCTAAACTCCAACATCTCCCAGTAAGTTCCTTGTACTTGTTTAATTTAGCCTCGCAATTTTTCGATTCACCCCAGACTGGATCTAGGTCAACCTGTGGGCCGCTTCTCTTTTTTTTTCACACCAAATTTAGACGGCTTAAACGCTTGCCAACTTCTTCAACAACCTGTTTGATGATCACACACCACCCTCCTATCATAATTAATCACCAATCTCTTGGTAGAATCGTTCGCAAGTTTTCCGATCTAGATCCATTTCACCTCAATTTTCCGCACATAACATTGACACCCGGAAAATCCTCCTTTTCCGGCTATTTTGCTTGCAGTAGATACATGGGCAACCATCCGTCTTCCCCAAACACTTTTCCGCACGTAAGTGACCAATAATCTCCATAGTTATACTTAATACCCGGATACCTTGCAATCTCCACTTCATGGCGTGATACTCGGATAGTTCTTAGTTTTCACACTTTCTTGATACCCCAGACTCGGATAATCCAATACTTCCGAGTCTTATTTCCTGTACCTCTTTTTCTTGTGTTTTGCAGGTTGATCCCATGGCTCCCAAACGGCAAGGAAAACAGCCGACTCAGGCAAAGGCAACCCAGACCATATCCGCCAATTGGGGGCGTTCCACAGTTACAAAGGCCAAGCTGGACGGGCTAGCCGAGTTAGGAATTCTCCCTTCCCAAAAGGATATTCACTGAAGAGCACCGGGCGACGAGACCCGGCCCACACCCGCCGATAATGAGGTAATCTGCTTCATAGAGCACGTGACCCGAGGATTCCGTCCTCCGGGTCACCCTTTCTTTAGGGAGGTCCTAAACCATTATGGCCTCCGGGTATTCGACATAGGGCCTAACTCTATGTTGAACATTACCCACTTCATCGTCCTATCCGAGTCGTACTTATGCGTACCGCCAAGTTTGACTCTCTTCATCGAGCTATTCCAGTGTAAGCCTTGCCGCGAAAGCGGTGACGTGGCACTTCTTACCTGCGGCGGGGTATCCATCCAACGCCGCAAGAATTCACCGATGCCAATCCTCAATCTAAACTCCCATGTCAAGCACTGGCAGCTATCATTCTTTTACTGTCATGATACCTCCCCAGATAGCGAGAAGAAACTGCCGGGCTACTCGGAGAGTCTCCTCGAGCCTTCCGAGTCTTTTAATGCTTTTGCCCCTGACTCAGACAGGGAGGCGATCCTTCCCTTGTTAGCTAAAATAGCCATCCTCTCAGCCCAAGGCCTCCTTGGGCTCAATTTAGTGAAAACGTGGGTTGATTTTTGAATCCAACCCAACTCCATCCGCACCAAATTAATGTGCGAGTACTCGGGGCATACCACGGACGCACTCCGAAACTCCACCAAGAGCTTTGCGACCGGCGATACCAACAAGACCATCAAGGGCTTCTTGACAGAGAAACTAGAGGTGATAAAGAACATCACCGGGTTACCCCCATTTACTCGGGAAAACCCGGATCCAGTGGTAAGATCCTATATTCATAACTTATTTCCACACTTTGACTTGATACAGCTTCTAACCCTTAATTTCATCCTTTTGTCTTAGGCTGATGATCCCTTCTGGAGAGTTGAACCCTCCCCTCCTTCCAGAGACCCGGAAGAAGAGGACGAGCCGGCCGATGATAGTGAAGGTACTTGCCCGGATCTGGTATTATCTTTACTTACATCATTTTCCTCCCATTTAACATTTTCCATCAATACATACTCGGCTCGCAGGGCTGGAGGACGAAGAAGAGAAGGATGAGGACGACCCAGAGGCCACCGAATCTGATCAGGAAGTAACAGTCGGAGCCAAGAGGAAATCTAGAGGGGCAGTGTCCAAGGTTCCTTTCTCTTCTATATCCTCTGAACCTTACTCCTTTGATGCCATGCGACTACTTAACCATCAATTATCAAACTCGTCGTACTTGAAGGATTCTCTTCCAGCCAAGCGCAGAGTAACTCGGAGTTCCCCGGGTGAGGATCCCCTTAACCCGGGCATCTCTACCTCCCCCGTCCACCGTGCCAGTGCTCCTCCGCCTCGTCCTTCCAATTCTCCTCAGCGCCACCCTTCTCCTAACCATCCACATGCCGGGAAATTCCGGGTTCCACTGTCGGTCCCTTTGACATCTTCGTCTGCTTCCAGCGGCGAGCTCCCGCCGGATTACGCCGTAAACACCGGGTAAGTTTTTGGCTATATGACACCCTTTGATACCTGACAATTTTCAATCACCATTGCTAACTGCCTTCTTTCATCTTTTTTTTAGCGCTCAAGTCACCGTTAGTGACCCGGAGAATGTGGAGATGGATAACCGGGAGGCAGAGGAGCCGACTGAGAACATAGAATCCGCGACTGGCGGTGATACTGCGAACGACCAGGAACAAGGCCCCTTGGGCGACTCACTTCACCAAGCTGCCGAGTCTCCTGCCTCATCCGAACCAGTAGACGAGGAGATCGAGGTTCCGGATACGAGGATGGGTTCTCCTAACCCGGATACTCAGACTGTCCGGGTCTCGACCCCAAGGGCGGGGAGAGCTCCCCCATCCGGCGACCAGGCTGCCGGCTCTTCCGGCGTCCGACCTGAGGACCTGACGTTTGCCCAGATGCTCGAAACCCTGCGCGCTTTGAGAGCTAATGAAGAAAATATCTTGGATGCTTTAGTAGACAAACACGAGGTAAACCCGACTAATATTGCTTGTGTCCTTATCCAGTCCCCAAGTTCCGAGTGAATTATTTCACAATTTTCTTGGAACTTTTACGATATAAACGACTGATACCTTTCCCCCTTACCCGGCTAATCCTTCCTTGCATCCATGCAGTCCTTCGCGACTCAATCTGAGGAGAAACTGGCAAAGGCCACCAAGCTCATTGAAAAGGAGGTGGCTCTGCGTGAAGCGGCCGAGGCTGAGGCCAGGAGGAACAGGATGATAATGAAGAAGTATAGGAAGAGGGCTCACACAGCAGAAGATGATCTAACGAGCCTTTCTGTTCAAATCGCTGACACATATCGTGCTTTGCTTGGTATGTTTCTTCATCCGGGTTACCCTTTTGATAAATAGTCGGAGTTTCCTGACTTATGTTTCCATTTCTGCAGGTCCGGATGAAGTGATGCCAGACGAGGGTGACATTGCCAGGCTGAAAACAATCAAGAGCGTTATCCGGCAGCTATGCGCCGGAACCAAATGGATCCTTCAAGAAATACGGTGGCCGGGTACAGGGCACGGCAACCTGAAGAGAATGCTAGACGCTTGATCCACTATCCCTGAATGGATTTGGCACTGGAAACGCTCGTCCTGCCGGGTGGGAGTAACCCGGGGGCTTGCACTTGCCAAGGCTTATTTCCCTAAGCTCGAGCTGGCTAAGCTTATGGGCAGTTTCCCGGAATTCAAGCTTGATGGGTCCAAGTTCTCCGTGAAGGATTTCCAAGCCGTCCAGAAAGAGGTCCGTTACCCGGCCAGCGTGATTGCTGACGGTTTAGATGTGGATTCCCTCGTTCCTGCGTATGACGCTGCTGGTGAAGTTGTCAAATCGGATCTTCCCGAGCCGTATGACATGCTTGCCCGATGGAAGGAGGAAGATGCTAAGCTGAGGGAGGAGGCTGCCAAAAAGAAGGCAGAAGCCGATTCTGCACCCGCTACCTCCACGCCAGTCGTTCCTCCTCCTGCGCGAGCCGGTGCTGCTGATCCGGGTGCTGCTGCTACCCCAAGCGATGGCAAGGGTAAGGCGAAGATGGACACCGAGGCTTAGAATGCCGAGTGATATCTGCTCCTTAATGCCACTTCTCATGCGTCAGTCGGCCGATGTGCCGTTTAAACAATTATTTTTGGATGGTGCGCCTGTGCACCTTTGATACTATTTACCGGAGTTTGTAATGTACTCTAAGTTCTTGATACACTTTGTGCTTGTTATGTCCGTTTAAACTTATCCACTTTTGAATCAACTTGTTCTTGATATCCGGCTTTCTTTATGATTCCTTTTGTGATACTCGGTTTCCAAGTTTCATGGGTGTTTTGACGAGCGGGCTTGCTTCTAAGCCCCCAAGTCCCCAAGACTCGGATGTTTGGGTGTTTTTGAGCCTTAGCAACTACTTTTTCCTTTCCAAAATTCCCAATCGCCAAGACCCAAATTTCCGAGTCTGGGATATGTGGTCTTTTCGAAGAGAACGAGTTTTGTTGTTTGCTAAGCTCAAACCCGGAGCCGTTTCACCTAGGTAGTGAAGTTATGCTTGATAAACATTGAGTTTCCAGCTTTTAGCCTTATACTCTGCATAACTTGTGGTTTAGATGACCCTTTTGACAATCTTGTACTATAAGCCGGCTTTCGCGTGGATATCATGTTGTTACATCTATACGAAAACAGGGCCAGGCAAGTCCCATTGGGCTTCATGGCTGATTGTAATCGTAAGCGAGCAAATCATGCCACTTTTATTGCGAGTCACATCGAGCTTAAGTAAGAAAAGTCAAGAAAGTTTGGCTCCTTTGTCCGGTTATAAGATTGCAGCCGTACTCGTTTGCGAGTAATCGGCCCTTATAACTCATAGGCATCAAGGCCGGGTCATTGAGTTTGTAACTGTGCTATTCAAGCAATCAGCCCCCAAGACCTATACATATGCAACGTACTGAGATGAGAATAACCACTTCTTTTCTTGATATGAGAATATTGGGTCAGCAAGCCGCCTCATTAAAAACCCATCCAGTCCCCAAGGGTACCCTGGATAGGAAAAGAGTACGTCTAAAACCTGCTGCCTGTTACATCATGCGATTCCACTTGCCAATATAGTCTTTACTAAGTATAATATGGACGTAGCTGAGCCACGTTCCATGGTCTGTCTCTTTCTTGCATAGATGAAGTGGTATGTGCGGTGTCGTTAATTGTAGCCGACTCTTCCCTTGCATCTACCAAGTAATACGATCCATTATGCAGATTCCGGCTTATGATAAATGGTCCTTCCCATGGTGGTGATAATTTGTGTTTTCCTTCGTTTGACTGTACCAGGCGCAGAACCAAGTCTCCTTCCTGGAACACCCGGGTTTTCACGCGCCGGCTATGATACCTCCGTAGATCTTGCTGATATATGGCTGATCTTTCCAGGGCTTGTTCTCTTTGCTCTTCTAACATATCTACGGCGTCCTGCCGGGTCTTTTCATTCTCCACTTCGACGTAAGCTGATACTCGCGGTGAATCATGAATAATGTCACTCGGTAACACTGCCTCCGCGCCATAGACCATGAAGAAGGGTGTCATTTGAGTGGACCTGTTAGGTGTAGTGTTGATACCCCAAACCACAGAAGGAAGTTCTTCGACCCATCCGCCAGCGGCCCTAATACAGGGAACTCGCAATCGTGTTTTTAATCCGCGAAGCAATTCTTGGTTTGCCCTCTCCACTTGTCCATTGGCCTGCGGATGAGCCACTGATGCAACATCAAGCCGGATTCCATTGTTGCCACAGAACTTCTCCATCTCACCAAGGGACATGTTGGTTCCATTGTCGGTAATTATGCTGTGGGGATACCCGAACCGGTAGATAATCTTTTTCAAGAACTTGACTGTTGTAGCTGCTTCACAATTAGTAACTGGCATAACCTCAACCCACTTGGTAAACTTATCAATAGCCACCAAAAGATGTGTCTTCTTGCATGGTGACATATGAAAGGGGCCAACCATGTCCATACCCCATACAGCGAACGGCCAAGTTAACGGGATGTCCGTAACTCCATAGCCGGCACATGGGTTTGGCGAGCGTACCGTTGACATCCGTCACACCTTGCTACCAATCGTTCCGCATCTGCTAGAGCCGTGAGCCAGAAAAATCCGTGTCGATAAGCTTTAGCCACAAGAGATCTTGTGGATGCATGATGTCCGCAGTCGCCTTCATGGATTTCCTTGAGAATCTGCCGGCCTTCTTCTGGCTCTACGCAGCGCAAAAAGACTCCTGTTGCGCTTCTCTTGTATAATTCCCCATTGATGATAGAATATCCCTTTGCTCGCCTCAAAATTTGCCTTGCTAATACCTCCTGCTGTGGTAACTCGCCTCGTGATAGGTAGGCCAAAAACGGTTCCGTCCACTCGGGAATAGTACGTACAGTGGCCACAAGTCCTGAATCCGGGTCTTGATTTGCCAATTCCTCCTCTGACTTCGTTTTAACTGATGGTCGCCATAATTCGTCCAGGAAAACGTTAGTTGGAACCGGCTCTCTACGCGAGCCGAGTCTGGCGAGTGCGTCGGCTGTCTCATTCTTTCTTCTGTCTATATGCTCCACCTCATACCCGGAAAAACATCCTGCAACCCTATCAACTTCCCTGCGGTATGCTGCCATAGTTGCGTCCTTTCTATCCCAAGTTCCTGACACCTGCTGTACCACAAGGTCCGAATCTCCGAAGCATCGTATCCTCTTGATGTTCATCTCCTTGGCTACCTTTAAGCCATGCAATAGGGCCTCATACTCGGCCACGTTGTTGGAACAGTCGAAGTGAATTTGTAGTACGTAACTCAACTTGTCTCCTTTGGGTGATGTTAGCACCACCCCAGCTCCTGATCCCTCGTACTGCTTTGATCCATCGAAGTGCATGATCCATGACTCGGAACTTGGAACCACGGTAGTCATGCCTGTGTGTGTCCAATCATTAACGAAATCAACCAAAGCCTGAGATTTGATTGCTGTCCTGGGCTCGTAGCTGATGTGATAATCCCCCATTTCTATCGCCCATTTGGCTATTCTTCCAGTCGCATCCGAGTTTCTGATGATATCCGACATTGGTATTGAGCTAACTACTGTTATGGGGTGTTCCTGGAAATACGGCTTTAGTTTCCGGCTGGCCATAAAGACCCCGAAGACCAGCTTTTGCCAATGCGGATAGCGCTGCTTTGCCTCTGATAATACCTCACTGACATAATAAACGGGCCTCTGGACTGGATAACCCTTTCCATCCTCTTTACGCTCCACAACCACCACCGCACTAACGGCTCTGGGGCCAGCTGCTACGTACAGCAACATAGGATCTTTGGGACCCGGGGCCGCTAGTACTGGTGCTTCAGATAACTGCTTCTTTAGTGCCTCGAATGCCTCATCCGCCTCTTGATCCCATACAAATTTGTCGGACTTCTGCAAGAGCCGGTACAAGGGTATTGCCTTTTCTCCGAGTCTTGATATAAATCGGCTCAAGGCCGCCACGCAGCCCGTGAGCTTCTGAACATGCTTCAAATTTTCCGGCTTTTTCAGATTTTGAATAGCTTTGATTTTGTCTGGGTTTGCTTCAATTCCTCTCTCCAAAACGATAAAGCCAAGTAATTTCCCGGCTGGAACTCCAAATACGCACTTTGTCGGGTTAAGCTTCATCTGATACCTCCTTAAGTTTTTAAATGTTTCCCTCAGGTCATCGATAAATGTTTCCGCCTTCCTGGTCTTGATAACCACATCATCCACATAAGCATGGACGTTGCATCCAATTTGGTCCTCGAAGCACTTCTGAATACACCGTTGATAAGTTGCGCCAGCGTTCTTCAACCCAAATGTCATGGTTTTGTAACAAAAGGCCCCAAAGGGGGTTATAAACGACGTTTTCTCCCAATCCTCCCTCTTGAGTTTAATCTGATGATATCCGGAATAAGCATCCAGAAAGCATAATAGGTCGCTTCCAGCTACTACATCTATGATCTGATCTATCCTAGGCAATTCGAACGGATCTTTTGGGCAATGCTTGTTGAGACTCGTAAAATCAATGCACATCCTCCACTCATTGGTCTTCTTCATCACCAGCACCGGATTTGCTAACCAATCCGGGTGAAACACTTCCATGATGAAGCCGGCTGTTAATAGTCGAGCAATTTCTTCACCTATAGCTTTCCTTCTTTCCTCATTCATCTTCCTCAAACCTTGCTTAACAGGCCTGGACTTGGGATCTACATGCAAACTGTGCTCTACCAATTCTGTAGGGATACCCGGCATGTCGCTAGGTGTCCAGGCGAATACGCCCGCGTTCGAACGAATAAACTCCACAAGTGCCTTCTCCTGCTCGCTGTCCAAGTTAGACCATATAGTAAATTGCTTAGTGGGATCACCTTCGACAAAATCCACCATCTTGGTGTCCTGTGCTGCCTTGAATTTTGCTCTTTCGTCCTCAGTATTCGGCCTTCTCAATGCGGTTCCATCATCTGGATCTACTTGAGACCGATAATACTTGAGTTCTTCTTTTCTGCAAGCTTGCTCGGCCATTACCGAATCTCCTTCGTCGCACTCGGCCGCTATATCCCGGCTTCCATCTATGGTGATGGTCCGCTTAGGACCCGGAATCTTCAGCTGCAAATACACGTAACACGGCCTGGCCATGAATTTGGCGTAAGCCGGTCTTCCAAATAGTGCGTGATAAGGACTGCGCAATTTGACCACCTCGAACGTGAGCCACTCGACTCGATAATTATCCGCTGATTCTCCGAAAGCCACCTCCAATGCGATTTTCCCCTCAGGACATGCCGAGTGACCCGGCACTACTCCATGAAAAATTGTTGAGCTTTTCTGTAGCTGGGACTCTCTAAGACCCATGCGTGAGAAAGTTTCCCAGTACAAGATATTGATGCTACTTCCACCGTCCATCAGGACCCTTTTTAACTCGTACCCATTAACCTGTGGTGCGACTACCAATGCTAAGACTCCTGGGTGCTCTATCCTTTCCGGGTGATCTCTTCTGCTCCACGTTATCTCTTGTTCCGCCATCTCAGGTATCCCGAAACAGCCGGGGAAACCGAGTTCACAGCTTGCTTGAGTATCTTTTTGTCCCTACTAGAAGTTCCTGTAGTATGCACATGATATTGTCCTTTTGAATCAGACGTACGTACCATACCGATGAAGAGGCTGATCTGGCCGATCGTCACAATGGACCCGGATGCAAGGTGATCCGACTCTAGCTCCCAGCCGGAATCGTCCACCATCTTCTCCCCTTCGTGGTTGATGTAGATCTCGCCGACGACAAGATTCTCCATGTTCTTCCGAGCTTCTCCCGTGATGTAAACACCTTTGGACGCAGGCCCCACGGTGGGCGCCAACTGTCGTGGGATTATCTCGGCAGACGTCACCGGGGGTAACTGATCTTCGGGCAAGACGACACAGGCGTTTGGGAGAGGGTTTAGCTCAGAGGAAAACATGATGGAACTCGATCTGGTAGCCGGCAATCAAGTCGCCGAGTCTCCAATCTCGATATATTAACTCAATCTCTTGTATACACTCGATGCTCGATATCAACTGGTACTACTAGGGTTCTTAGATCTCAATATATTAACTCGATCTCTCGTATACACTGGATGCTCGATATCAACTGGTACTACTAGGGTTCTTAGATCTCTCTCAACTAGACCTAGGGGTCGGTTTATAAAGCACCCGTACCCCCTGGCTTATTCTCCAAGGCGCACCCTGAATCCTACCCGGACACCACATACAACTCTAACTTTCCTTTACCGTAATCCACAATCCGGGTTACGAGGCCTACAAACTTGGGCCTTCCAGAAGTTTCTTTATCCTTAGCCGGATCTTGCGCAGCGTCCTTTGGGCCGGGTTATACCTTGGAGTTGGCCTACCGGGTTATTATCCCTCCATCAGATGCGCTATCTTATCCCCTTTCTTTTAGCCGGTTGTTGTAGCGTGTCTCTGTAGTTGGTTAGGGCATCCCGCTGCCTCACCTTTGTATCACCTATCTTCCGTTGAACCCAAAGCATCTGTACTTGGTGTTGCCGGTTACAATTTGGTATCTTGTGCGTCTTGCTTGCCAGTACTCGTCTGTACTGACCCCTTTGGGGCTGCGTGTTCTGCAGACTACGTTTCCGAGGATCCCCATGGTGGCTACTACGTGGAGTATGACGAGGTTGCTGACGAGTAGATAGCGGACCAGGGCAGGATCCGAGACTTCGTGGATGGGCTCCGTTCTTTCGTTTCCGGCCTCTTAGGCCTATTTGGATCTTGTCTGTACTCAGACACTTTGGATGCTTCCGCTGTGATGTAATGATGACTTGTTGGGACATGTGTCCTCTGCATGATTGTATTTGCTATCTCTGCTCTAGTGAGAGCTATTTGCCACTTATTTCTATTTCTTTGTGTCTTAGAGATTTGTTGTGATATCACTTGTTCAAATGCCGTTGACGTACCATGTGTGTATGTTATGAAGTACGTCAATAGAAGTATCCGGATTTCTATTGGATGGTTTCACAAACGATGAATAGTAGAGGATGGTTGTCACACGTTGACGTGTTGGCCTACTCATATTGAGATGCGGGTGCCGGTATGCCCCGTAAGCCATTTATCTACTGTTTAGCGGGCTGTGAGTATCCTCTAAAAGTCCGGGTGCGACAAATGGTATCAGAGCCTGTCTGCCTGTAGGATCCCTTTTACTGGTCGCAGTTGAGTCTAGAAACTATTTTGTAGCTATATAGGAAAAATGAAACGTGAGAGTAGGAATTCTGTTCTTTTATTTCTTTCCCCACCCACCCTCCCTTTTCTGGTAAGGAAGTGCAACGTTGTTTTCTCTTCTCATCTAAACTTTCAAGTTACGATTTCACGTATCCTGGTTTCTGTAGGATGGTTATATCTACTAGACCATAGGAATGGAGGTGGTTGTGACATGATTTATCATGTTGCCTACTCATGATTGAGAACGGAGGCACATAAGCCCCGGAAGCAGATCCTCTATTCCTTAAGCAGTAGATATGGATCCTTTAGAAGCCCGGATGGGTTTTCCGTAGTACGTCAGGAGTGTTTGGTCTCGTGTTTCCCAAATGTTGCTTCGATATCCTGTTCTTCTCAAGATCCTTTTCGTCTGTTGGAACCTTGTTGTTGCTTGCCACTCCAGTTTTTCTACCGGCGTCTAATCAAAGCTTCCCCGATCATCTGCAGATGGATCTCAGGTTCTACCCGCAGGTGGTTCGTATGACTCGTTGCGAGAGCACTACCGGTTATCCGGAGATGCTGGAGACATGGTCACTTTTCTGGGGTTCCGTTGTGTAACATCCCAAGTATGAAAAATAGCCATTAGAATGTTTGCTCCCTGTTATTTTATGTTTTGCATCATGACATCATGTTCATTGCATTTGTTTTGCTTTGTTTTCCATTTGTTTTCCTCTGTTTTCCTTTGTTTTCCTTTGTTTTCTATTTGAATTTCAAATCAAATTTCAAACCTTTTGTTTCATACTTGTGATGTTACAATTTCCAAATGAATATTCAAAACAAAACAATCATTTGTTTCCATTAAAGTTGTGATTCCAAAACTATTGTTTTGTTTCTATCAAAAATTCATTTAAGACCAAACCCTTTTCAAATTCAATTAATTTCCAAAACAGCAACCCTTTTGAAAATTATGAAAATGACAAAACACTTCCATCATTTGTTTCCATTAAACTAAGGTTCAAACTATTTAAATTATTGCTTTCAATATTTCACTTAATATTCAAAATTCATTCAAATTGCATTCAAATTCAATTGCATTTTCCAAACAGCAACCATTTGAAATTAATGAAACAAAACCACTCCAATCAATTTGTTTCAAATAAACTTGAGGTCCAAAACTAATTAGATGTTTCTTTTTAATAAATCACTTAATCTCAAATTCATTCAAATTTCAACCAAATTACAAACAACAAAATATTTTGAAATATTTTGAAAACCAAAGTTCACAATGTTGCTGTTACCAAAAATCCAACTATACAAAAAATTTACCTAATTTTCTAAACCCTACAAACCTTTCCTTTTTCTCTTTTCCTTTCAGCAAAAAAATAAAATAAAACAGAAATAAAAAAAATTAAAAAACAGCAGAGCAAGAGAGAGGGGCAGGCCCAGCCCATCTCTCCCCCTTGGCCTGGTACCCCTTCGACCCCCACCTTATCTTCCTCCTGCGTACGGCAGGCCATCCGCCATGGCCACGTAGCAGAGGGGAGCAGCAGACGGTCAGCAGCACCTTCCCCCTCCCTATAAACCCTAGACCTCGAGGCCCCTTCTGCCCTAATTTCTCTCCTCCCTCCATCTCTTCTCCCCCGCCTCCATTCTCTCCCTTCTCCCTCTCTCTGTCCCTGTTTCTCCCTCTCTCTGAATTCTTCTCCACCGAGCCACCATCTCCCCTCCCGGCGATCGCCGCCGTTGGCGTCTCCCTCCGGCCAGGGCGAGTGCGGGAATGGAATCCCCCCACCGCCGGCTTCCTCCTCGACCACTCAGTGGGCACCGGGAAGGCTCGAGTCGCCGCCGCCGTCCTCCTCTTGTCGCCGGCCGCCGACCACCTCTGCCCGAGCCGCCCTGCCTCTCCTCTGCCCCTCGCGGTTGGCCTCCCCATCGCTACTCCCTCTCCTTTTCCTTGCGCAAGCACCACAGCTTAAGCCCACACGCAGCAGATCACCACGGCCACCGCGAGCAAACGATCGCCGCCGGCCACAGACCCTGCCCCGTCGATCTTCAGTTAACTGAACCTGAAAGTTCAGTTAACATCCGCTAACTGCACCTCATAACCAAACGCGCTGGGTATCTGACAACAAAGCCGCACTCACCGCAGTGGTTAGCAGCACACTTGCGCACCCAGGGGGTGGTGGGTTCGAATCCCACCCCCTGCGGATTAAACCCCCTTTTGCCATTTTATTTTCTAGGCCCCGCACCAATCCTTTTATCACAGACAGGTCCCTGTCAGTTCTCTTCTAAGTCCCTGTTAATTTTTCCTAAGTCCCTAGATGTTATTTTAAATGGCAGAATCATACTTAAACTTCACAAATGCATAAATAATTCATTTTAACTCCAATTTCAACATTTTAAATATGTATTTTGTACCAAATTGAATTCTCTACCCAAATATAAAATTTGTTTACTGTTTTGAATATTTTAAATTGGTGAAATATTTGAAAACTTGTTCAATTCACTTAAACTTGCAAAATTCATAACTTGGGCATAAAAATTCCAAATTCAACAAACTAAATATGTTTTCCATCCCATTTTTCATGTACTTTCCAAATATCAACTTTGTTTGCTGTTTTGAATAATTTAAATTGCTGAAAACAACTGTTTCTTAATTAATGCATTTAAAATTGCCAAAATAATAACTTGCTCATTTTAAATCCATTCTCAACAAATAAAATATGTTTTCCATGCTAAATTAAACCCTCTTTCCAAATATAAAATTTGTTTCATGTTTTGAATAATTAAAATTGGTTAAATAATTTAAACCTTGTTTAAATCATTTAATATTGTTAAATTCATAACTTGCTCAAATTAAATTATTTTTGAAACTATAAAATATGTTTTCAAACTAGAAAAGTATAACCTTTTCAAATATGAATTTGAATTTATGTTTTGAACAAATAATATTCATACTTGAATTAAATTCAATTAAATCTTGTTTAAACTTGTTTAATTCATAATTAAATCATTGTAATGCCTTTTTCAATAATTGAAACATGTAATCCACCCAAAATTGTGTGTTCTTTTCAAATATGAACTTGGTTATCTATTTTGAACAATTTAAATTGGTGAAAACAACAAATGCTTGTGTAACACCTTTAAGGAACCAAAATTCCATAACTTAATAACTAAAATTCCAAACTTGGTAAACCTTATTTCAACTTGATCCTATTGTTGTTTTCTTTCTGTTTTCCTCATCCATGTATCATACTAATCCACTTTCACCTGTTGATTAGTTGTAAAACAAATATTCCAACCTTAATTCATGGGCTTTTCATATGCAATCCAAATTGCATGTGGGTCCATTTAATCATGTTATTTTACCATGTCAACTAGTTTATTTTGATGCATCAATTAAATGGTCATGCATCATCCCATGTTTGTGCATTTTGCCATGTTATTGATTGTTTGTCTCTCTGCGTTGTTTGTTTGCTTCTTCTCGAATAGACGACGACGTTGAGACCGACGATACTTACGACACCCCTTCTGAGGACTTAGCTTAGTACCAGGCTGCTGAGTTTGCAGGCAAGTATTCACTCACATGAACCATTGTGTTCCTTTCAACATTGGATACCGATACTTTCCGTTGTCTATTCTGCTAGCCCTATGAATCGTTGCTTCTGTTCGATCCTATCACATGTTATCCTTTAACCCTGATATAGCCTCACCTCCACCCCTATAACCCCATTGCTTGTTGCCCGTGTCTTACTAGCATGCTTAGGTTGTTTGCTCGAGTCTGTTGTCCGTTACTTTCTGTTACTATTTCTTTATGTTCTGGGGCTCGATGTTTAACAATCAACCTGTTAATGTTTGAGGTAATAATAATTTGCTGATAAGGCACCGGCAGGAGGCCCGGCATGGTTTTGAGGCCTGCTAGTGTCGACCCTAATTAGGAAAAGGGTCTTGTCTACTGATCCATGATGAGCGCACTAACCGCATGTGGGAAGCGTGTATGGGCGCCCCCCTCAATTTGATTCTATTCGCATCTCGTCCAAATCGCCTCATTTAGTTCGGGTTTTCCATTTGCCGCATGCATATGCATGTGCGAACCCTTGGCGCCAGGGTGGAACTTTTGTAGTCGGCATTTAGGGAGACACGTTCTTAGAGTGCTATGAGGGTCCCCTTTTCTTCGTGGGGCTTGATTAGCCGTGCGCTCAATTGCACGGGGTTCTTTGGGCTTGATGCGAAGAAGAGTTGAATTGTGTTGAGTGCCCCGCTTGGTGGAAAGGCCATTCCATCTGGCGGGTTATTCTTACGTGTACGGCCAAATTGGTGCACCCTTGCAGGGATAAATCTTCTCGAGAAGCCGTGTTTTCCGCGGTTATGGATGACTTGGTGAAAGTACTGGCTAACAAGTACTCAGAACAACTTACACCTAATTAATAATAATTTGACTAGTAATAGGCTTATTGACACAATAACTTGAACCTTCATTAATCCAACTGTGTGGGTTATCCTCGGATTGCTTCTTTGGATAAGGGGCGAGATCCAGGATGGGTTTGTTCGAGGTTAGTGGTAGTTGGTTCCGATGCGCTATCTTATCCCCTTTCTTTTAGCCGGTTGTTGTAGCGTGTCTCTGTAGTTGGTTAGGGCAGCCCGCTGCCGCACCTTTGTATCACCTATCTTCCGTTGAACCCAAAGCATCTGTACTTGGTGTTGCCGGGTACACTTTGGTATCTTGTGCGTCTTGCTTGCCAGTACTCGTCTGTACTGACCCCTTTGGGGCCGCGTGTTCTGCAGACTACGTTTCCGAGGATCCCCATGGTGGCTACTACGTGGAGTATGACGAGGTTGCTGACGATTAGATAGCGGACCCGGGCAGGATCCGAGACTTTGTGGATGGGCTCCGTTCTTTCGTTTCCGGCCTCTTAGGACTATTTGGATCTTGTCTGTACTCAGACACTTTGGATGCTTCCGCTGTGATGTAATGATGACTTGTTGGGACATGTGTCCTCTGCATGATTGTATTTGCTATCTCTGCTCTAGTGAGAGCTATTTGCCACTTATATCTATTTCTTTGTGTCTTAGAGATTTGTTGTGATATCACTTGTTCAAATGCCGTTGACGTACCATGTGTGTATGTTATGAAGTACGTCAATGGAAGTATCCGGATTTCTATTGGATGGTTTCACAGACGATGAATAGTAGAGGATGGTTGTCACACGTTGACGTGTTGGCCTACTCATATTGAGATGCGGGTGCCGGTATGCCCCGTAAGCCATTTATCTACTGTTTAGCGGGCTGTGAGTATCCTCCAAAAGTCCGGGTGCGACAGAATACTACTCACAATTAAGCACAATGAGTCACAAAATGACTAGATATGCAATGACGAATTGGTTTTCGCATAATAAGAGGAGTGTATACCCATGAGTTGAGTGACACTCCCCATATGTCCATGCCTACATCCAAACCTAATAACACCTATAATGAAGGTACATATGCAAGGTTTCAAGTGAAGTTGGATGAATCGATGACATTTAGTTCATTCCTCAAAGCTCGAAATCTTGGTTCATCAAGGGCCTTCGTGAAGATATCGGCAAGTTGATCCTTGGTGGACACATATGAGAGATCAATATCACTCCTCTCAACATGATCCTGAATAAAATGATGATGGATCTCAATGTGCTTCGTCTTGAAGTGAAGAACTGGGTTGTAGGCGATCTTCATAAAACTCTCATTGTCACAAAGAAGAGGCACCTTGTCAAAATGAATACCATAATACTTCACGGTTTTCCTCATCCAAAGCAATTGGGCAAAACAGCTTGCCGTGGAGATATACCCGGCCTCGGTGGTGGAGAGAGCAATGTAGTTTTGCTTCTTTGAAGACCAATATACTAAGGAGCGACCAAGGAATTGGCAACCCCCGGAGGTGGACTTCATATCCGTATTCTCTCCTGCATAATTCGCATCCGAATATCGAATGAGCTAAAAACTTTAACCCTTGGGATACCAAATACCAAAATTTGGGGTATGAACTAAATATCGAAAGATTCGTTTCACCGCTTCCAAATGACTTTGCCTCGAAGAGGCTTAAAACCTTGCACATTTACCTACACTATACATGATATCCGGTCTAGATGCACAAAGGTAGAGAAAAGATCCAATCATGGAGCTGTATACCTTTTGATCTACCTCTTTACCGTTGGGGTCGGGTTTCAAGTCAAGGGTTGTGGACATGGGAGTCTTCATAGGCTTTGCATCATGCATATTGAATCTCTTGAGCATGTCTTGAGTGTATTTGGATTGTTTGATGAAAGTTCCTTCATGATATTGATTCACTTCAAATCCAAAGAAATACTCCAATTCTCCCATCATAGACATCTCAAACCTATCGGTCATAAGCTTGCAAAACCCTTCATTGAACAAAGTGTTAGTAGACCCAAAAATGATGTCATCCACATAGAGTTGGCATATGAACAAGTCACCTCCAACCGTCTTGGTAAAGAGGGTGGGATCGATTAAACCAACATTAAACCCACGATCCACTAGATACTCTTTAAGGTGCCCGTACCACACACGTGGAGCTTGTTTAATTCCATAGAGTGCCTTATCGAGTTTATAGACATAGTCGGGGTGGTTGGGATCCCCGAAACCCGAAGGTTGCTTGACATATACTAACTCACTAATGGGACCATTTAGGAAAGCACTCTTAACATCCATTTGTTGTAACTTGAAATTATGATGAGATGCATAAGCAAGTAAGATGCGAATGGATTCAAGACGAGCTACGGGGCAAAGGTTTTACTGAAATCAACACCATCGACTTGAGAAAACCTTGAGCCACCAATCTTGCCTTGTTGCGAATGACAATACCATCTTTGTCTTTCTTGTTCTTGAACACCCATTTTGTGCCAATAACATTCTTGCAATCCTGGGGTCTTGGCACTAACTTGCACACTTTGTTGCGCTTGAAGTTATTGAGTTCATCATGCATGGCTTCAAGACAATCTTGATCTTTGAGAGCTTCATAAACCTTCTTGGGTTCAATGAAATAGACAAAAGCACGAGCCTTGCTTAAATCCTCCAATTGCTTCCTAGTGACAACCCTTCCACGAACTTGCCCAAGTATCTTGTCCTCTGTGTGACCCGCTCGTTCAAGATTCTCTAGCCTTCTCTTTGCTCTACGAGCTAGTATCTCCTCCAAAGATTCTTTGGATATTGCTTGAGAATCACATTCTTCATCGGAGACATGTCCATCTTAATCTTGGCCTTGATCATTAGTGGGTGAAGGATTGCCACTCGGTTGAGCTCTCTCAACAATGATGGGACTTTGATCATGACTTTGATGACAAGTTTGGCCTTGATCATTATCTTGGACTTGATTACTTGCTTGACCTTGATCATTTGCTTGAGGGCTTGGTGCATCTTGTTGGGTAGCTTGTGTATCAATGGGTGTAGTCAATGGCTCCACTTGAGTGGGGCATAGTCCTTCTCCCTCCGTCATTCGGTAACCCTCAATGGGAATTATTTAACCAATCCCCATTCTTCTTATGACGATGGGAGAAATTGCATCTCCTACAACACCATGATCTATACGCCCCCCTTGGGAGCCGTTATCCTCATCAAACACCACGTCTATAGCTTCTTTCAACTTGTCCGGTGGAGTTGTTGTAGACTCTATAGGCGTGAGCGTTTGTGGCATAGCCAACAAAAATACCCTCATAAGATTTGGTCTCAAATTTTGACAAACGTTTACCTTTCTTGCGAATGAAGCACTTGCAGCCAAAGACCTTGAAGTAAGATAGGTCTGGTTTCTTGCCCGTGAGAATATCATAGGGAGTCTTGTTCAAGACCTTGCGGATATATAACTGGTTGGTAGCATGACAAGAAGTGGAGACGACTTCGGCCTAAAAGTTATAAGGAGAACATAACTCCACAATCATTGTCCTAAACGCATCCATCAAAGTCCGGTTCTTCCTTTCCACAACACCATTTTGTTGAGGGGTATAGGGAGTGGAGAATTTATGAGCAATGCCCTCTTCACTAAGAAAACCCTCAACGGTATAGTTCTTGAATTCCGAGCCATTATCACTCCGGATGGCCAATATGGAAGCATTGTGCTGGCGCTCCACTAGAGTGACAAACTCGATGACTCTCCTTTGAGTCTCACTCTTCCTCTTGAAGAAATACACCCAACAATATCTTGAATAATCATCCACAATCACCAAGCAATACTTCTTTCCTCCGAGAGTATCATAAGATAGTGGACCAAAGAGATCTAAGTGAATGAGCTCAAGAATTCTTGTGGTGGAGATATTAGTCTTGGTTGGGTGAAGTTCTCCATGTTGCTTTCCAAAGGCGCAAGAACTACACACACAATCTTTAGCAAACTTAGCTTTGGTTAGTCCGAGACCATGATTGCCACTTTGAAGGTCATGCAACATTCTCATATTGGTGTGGGCTAACCGGCGATGCCAAAGCCACCCCGCATCAACTTTAGCCATTAGGCATGTCACGGCACACATGTCTCCTTTAGAGAAGTCCACTACATACATGCCGTTCTCGACAAACCCAGCAAAGGCTACTTTAAGAGTTGTTTCCCAAGTGAAAATCACATTATCTTTATTAAATAAATAGGTAAAACCACAGTTTGCAAGTTGAAGAACGGACATCAAGTTATAACCAAGGGACTCAACAAGGAGAACATTCTCAATTGATAAATCATTTGAGGTAGCCACCTTGCCTCGTCCCAATACCTTAAGTCCGGAATTGTCACCAATAGTGACGCAACTGAGATGAGGTAATGGAGGTTCAATATTTCTCATTGCGTCATTGCTTCTGGTCATATGTTGGGATGCACCACTATCCACCGTCCATCTACCCGACCCGGAAGCACTTCCCTACAAGAGATGAATTTCTTGATTTAGGTACTCATCCTTCAATGGGTCCTCTTTTGTTAGTAACAAGGGTCTTAGGAACCCAAATAGTCCAATGATAATCATCACCATAAGAAGTACCAACGTATTTAGCATAAACATGACCATATCTAGATTTCATAAGAACATAAGAGGGGTTATATTTTCTGGCAAAGTCGTTGTGAGTAATGTTCCCCCTAGAGGTATCACCAACCACCACAGCCTTGGTATCCTTCTCCTCGGTCACCTCTCCCTCTTTCAGAAGGACAACATTCCGAGAGGAAGAGGTGACATTTTTGGTCTTCTTCTTTGACTTGGCAACAAAGCCAAGCCTTTCCTTCCCTTTTGATGCAGCCCACCCAATTCCACCAAGTGCACCGATGACAAGATCACGAGCGAAGGCCATACATGACAAGGTGAACTATCTCCTCTCGCTCCATACTTTCGGTGACTTGGAGGATGGTGCGCTACCTCATAGTTCAACCCTTTGTGTCATGAGGTGTTGACCTCTAAGTTGGCCCGATCTTCACGAATCGAGAAGAACGAACGAAGAACGCATGAAGAACACGATGAACACGAGAGGGGGGGATCGAGGGGAAATCGGGGGAAAACGCGAGGAAACACAAAAAGGGCAAGATAACTCGTGAAGCCTACGAGGGATCGCAAACCCAAGTCAACAACACGCTAATTGAAACCGATTCCTCTCACCGGTCGGTCCACCGATCCAACAGAAGCCACAAGGGGAAGGTTGGCAAGCACTACTAGAATTACAAGGTGAAAGAGTAGCTCCTTGGAGAGATCTTTATACGGTCCTAGATACACATCATAGGAGTAGCCTCGTAAGAGGAGTCACCTCACAAGAGGGATACAAGGCCATAGCCCGAAGTTCTCAAATCATCCCTAAACCCTAGATCTAGCCACCGGAGTCCCTTATATAGCCTAGGGGGTAGGTGGGTCGAAAAGGAGCCAAAATGGGGAAATTCCACACAAAACAGGGGAGGCCGGATTGGGAGGCCGGCCTGGCCGGCCTATGAGGCCGGGGTGGGAGGCAGGCGCCCAGCCTGGGGCAGGCCCGGCCTGGGAGGCCGGCGCCCTCGGGTGGGTGCCCGGGCTGAGGAGAGGGGCAGGCCGGCCTAAGTCCGGGGTGGGGAAGGAGGAGGCCGGCCTGCTCGGCCAGGTGGCCGGCCTGGGGTGGGGTAGGCCGGCCTGGCTGGGGGCGAGGCCGGGAGCCCCCTTTTCCCTCCGTTCTTCCACCTCGGAGCTCCGATCTTGACGCCGTCTTCACCCACTTCCTTCCCAGCTTCATGTGCATCTTCTTGGATGTGTTCTTGAGCATCTTGGGCACCTTCTTGGGTCTTCATGGTGTGATCCCACCTATGCATGTAGAGGGGTATTTCATGAGGTAGAGCACCGCTCACCAAGTCACCGGAAACATACGGAGATAGGAGTGAGTTCACCTTGTTGTGTATCGATGTTGTGCTTGGTTGAATACGGTGGGCTACATCATCTCCCCCCCTTGAAAAAGAGTCGTCCTCGACTCTCGTTCCATCCATATATGAGTGGGAGAAGGAATGTTGACGATGAAGATGTCGTTGAAGTTGAGCCGCTTGTCGAAGTTCATGTGACGGTAGGCTCGGAGTAGGGGTGGTCCAAAGGTGATGAAGATCATGAAATGGCCCCCCTTGGGTGGTTGAAGAAGATCTTGCGAGGCGGTGTCGTCGTTGAAGTTGAGCCTCTTATCGAAGATCATGCCAAGGTATGCTCGTGGAGGGTGTGGTCCAAAGGCGATGACGATCTTGACATGATCCTCAATGGGTGGATGAGGATGAGCTTGCGTAAGCGGTAGAGTGTAGATGAACTTGACGCATTGGTTGCTCGCCACTCCATGGGTTGCGTTGTTGCTGATGCTCGTGTCGAAGTCCATGTACCTCGTGGCGTTTGGTGTGTAGTCGTGGCGATCATTGTCGTTGACATGCTTGTCGAACTCCAAGTGCATCTTGACGAAGGGGATATAGAAGTGGTAGTCATTGTCGTTGACGCGCTTGTCGAACTCCAAGTACATCTTTACGTAGGGGATGTACATGAAGAAGTCGTTGTCGTGGATGCGCATGTGGAAATCCAAGTACATCTTGTCATGAGGGTTGTAGGCGTAGAAGTCGTTGTCGTGGATGCGCTTGTCGAACTCCATGCACATCGTGACATGTGGGATGTAGGCGTAGAAGGCGTTGATGTCGAAGTGCTTGTGACGCGCCGTGTAGATCTTGACTTGAGGAGTGTGGATGGAGAAGGCATTATCGGAGAAGGGCTTGTCAATCCCCATGTGGATTATGACGAGCGGAATGTACTCCTTCCAAATCTTCAAGTCATTGTCGATGTTCATGCGGTGTGGAGAGCCTTGTATGTGGAGAAGTGCATGAGGGCGAGGATGCTTGATAGGGTCACCAAATCTCTGCAAAATAGACAACAAAGATGGAGAGAAAGTTGGTAAGCCGTTAGTGTCGATAAGCACACATGGGGTTTTGCTCTCAACTCTCATCTCACTATTGGTGGCTATCAAGGCGAGGCCTCTATGAACACTCATGCTTTTTCCACTCATGATTGGCTTGTGGCTCTCACTCACGTGATGGTGGAGCTCTCTCTCACCACTCATCTCACTAGAAGCTTGAGAGGGGACACTAGAAGGCTCCAAAGTGTTGTCACTTGAGGTGTGCACACTTGTCAAAGTCGTTGCATTGCTTGGAGTGGGTAATGTCATAGCATGTGGCGAGGAGGACTCAATCATCTCATCTCTTGGGTTGAGCTCCAATTGTGGAAAGGGTGGCTTTCATGGAGGAGGAGGTAGGGTCATAGCTTGTGTCGAAGAAGGCTCCATCATCTCCGTGATGTGGTAGTGTAAGCCATGCCTTGTAGCATCCTCAAATGGTCGATGATGATGCTGATGAAGATATCCTTGGCTAGAATGGTGGCTTGAGCGTGGACTTGTGGAGGTTGGCATGAGATGCTTTGAAGTCAAGGGGAGTGTGTCACCCAATTCGTTGTTACCTCCATCAATGATAGATGAGCCATTGACGCCGGCTCTAGAGAGGTTGCATCGTTGGTCCTTATCTTGAGGATAGGCTTGAAGAACTCGTGTCAACACTCGCGATGAATTCTTGTCCCCGTTGCAATAGACGCTTTCGTCACCATTGGTCATGTCCAAAGAATTGAGAGCTACTTGGTGCAAGGCATAGTATTGGCCTTCACTCATGTAGGCATGGTGTCACATCCCAATTTTGGAATACCTGATAACATAGTTGTTTTGCTAATTGCTTGACAATTAATCTTTGGTTGTATTTGTTGAGTGCAACTAAACAAACTAATTATATAAACTTACATGGCTAAGAAATTGAAAACAAAATATTCAACATATTGTTCCAATGACCTTGGCAATATTTTCTAAAGTAAATATTGATCAAAGAGTTTTCCAAAAACTATCTTATGAATCTCATACTTGTTGAATATTATTCCAAGACCTAAATTAAGAAAGAGGAAACACTAAATAAATTTCCCTAAAAGATTATCAGAAAAAGAGGCATTCTTAGATGCTTCACCAAAATATTATCAAATGTTTTTCCAACCTTGCAAGCTTAAAAACAAAGGTATTGGAGAGCATTGACTTGCTATCTCTAGTCACATAAATATTTTGGCAAAGCATTGTTAAAGAAAAGCCAAGTGCCTTATTAAATAGAAATTCCAATATTTCCAGAAACAGAAAACTAAAACAAGTTACTATTGGAAACTTTACTCAAATGAGCTTAAATTAATACCATTGCTTCCTTATAACAAATAAGGAACACACACAAGAGGAGACCGAAAATTGAATCCATTAAAGTCCTGAAAACATGGTTTTTCTCCACAGCAACATTTGGGATTTTGAACAAGTTTGTTCTACAAACTTTTTCCAAATGCCATGAAATAAATACCACATGCTCTATAGCATAAATAAGGATGAAAACCAAAAGGGAACAAGTTTTTGAGTAATTTAAGTTGCCGAAAAACCCTGTTTTCTTGACAGCACCTTTTTGAAATTTGAACAAGTTTGTTCTATGAAGTAACTCAAAATGACTTGAATTTTCTACCACATAAGGAACACATCAAATAAGGAATGTGTGCCAAACATTATCATTTTTGGAAGCTCCTAAGTAGGTTAATAAATTCAATGTCCATTTATGTAAGAATTCAAATTTGAACAACTTTGAATTATCAAGTTTAGGCAAATGAGCCAATTTTCATATATGTTGTACATCTCAACTAATTAGAATTTTGGGCAAAAGGATTTAAAATTATGACTTTGTTTGCTTAGGGAAAACATCCATTTTCAGAGAAAAAAGGACCTATATGTAAATAACCAAGGACCTAAATGTAAGCTGAGTCACACACACCTTCTTCTTCCTGTAGCTGCAAGTTGAGGGCATGGCTGCCCATGCCCCATTGCTTCGAAGGGAAGATTGCTAGGTAGATAAAAACCCCTCAAGTGCATCTCTACCTGCCCCCTCTCTCTCCCCCTAGAGTTTCTCTCTCTCTCAAGATATTTTGCAAAAACCGAAACCCTAGCTTGATGAGCTCGCCGTCGATCGGCCGTTAGAGGGCACGCCGCCGGTAGCCGTTAGCACCATCGTCTCCGCATCGTCGTGTTTACCCCGTGTGCGAGAGGAATCGAGGCGGGATGGCGCCAGGAGCCCGCGCCGTCCAATTTCGTCTTCGGGGCCGGCGAGCTCCGGCGAGCTATTCCCGGCGACTCGAGCCACCTCCTTCTTCTCCGAGCACCCCCGCGTGTTCATGGTAAGCAGGCGAATCACCCGCCGCCTTTTCCCCCCTCCCTCTCCCTCTAGAACTCCACCGCGCCGTGCTCTGTTTCCGGTCGCCGCACGCCCTCGCCGCCGGCCACTCTCCGGCCTCTCCCTGGAAACGACGTTGGCCCTAGTTGGTAGCCCACGTCGAGAGGAACCCGTATATGTCTTTGATTCGTAAAATGGTAAACGTTTTCGCTCGGATTTGCTCGCCGGAATTCCTTGCCGCCGGCGATGACGTCTCGGTGAGGTCACGCTCGCGTCATCACCCTTTGACCCCGCGCAAGGAGTCAAACTGGCCCGTGGGGCCTGGCCTTGCCGCGTGGCTGCCCCCGTGGCCTCCTGGCCCGCGGGTCAGCGGCTAAGGTTAGCTTCCCTCGCGGTGAGTTTTGACCTGGCCGGCCCAATTAGCAGATCTGGCCCAGGACAGTTGATTTTCCATTTATATTTTCACAGATTGATGCATGTTTGCTTTTGGCTATAAAAACCTACCTAAAATATGATTTTGGCCAAACCAAAATTCACAGATGTAAAGCAACTAAATCTAAACCACCTCCAACTTGTAGATCTACATTTGGATGTATAGTTTTGAAATGAAAAATGATTTGGCAACAGGTACCAGAAACACCAAAATGAGCACCATTTTTATTTCACAACTCAGAATGAAGTGAGGCCAACTGCATTGAAAAGCCCTTGAAATTTCCTAACATTAACAATTAATCTTGCTTCCAAATTCCAAGTATTTTTGAAATGGCATGCAATTTGGTAAAACACCAGAGAGCACTTTGGTGATTTTTATAAATTAATTAAAGGTGAATTTTGATGCAAACCAAATTGGATGGTCTTGTATATGTTTGGGAATATCCAAACCTAGAAGGGTTTAATTTTTAGAGCATCCTAGAAAATTTTGTGGACAGATCCTTGTTTTGCATATTTCTGCCATTTTGGCATTTTAGATAATTAAATTGTGTGAATATATTTTTGTGTTTCCATATTGATTTCTAGCATGTAAAAGTTGTGTGAACTTGTTTTCCAAGTGTTACTTAGCTATTTTAGCATGTTAGAATGTGTGGACTTGAGTTGAGAAGAAATAGGATTTATATCAATATCATATGTTTTATCTCTAGTTATTACTTGCATAGAATTGTTGATTGATTAATTTGGGTGCAAGTGATTGAATTGTTGTGTTGAGATATTAGATTCAGTACCATGTTGGTACTTATATTTTGTTAGTATCACCTCTGCTAGCTTTCATTTGAGTTGGTATAAAAGCATGACTAGCTTAATCATTACTATGAGAATGTTATGGAAAAATTCCCTCATGTGTGGAATTTTTGACATAAGAATTTGTGGTTGTAAAACCACATATTTTTGTGTTGTATTCATAGGGCCAGTAGAATTTTGATGATGTTTTGATGAGTACTTGAACCCTAGATTTTCCACTTGTGTGAAAATAATAGCATGAGTAGCATTGCCTTGCTTATTTAAGCACCCTATTATTTTCTACTAGTATGGTTAATGCACTAGATGCTAGTTTAGTATTTTGTTAATTTTTAGCAAGTGGACCAGAGGCATTGTGACCTCTTGATGCTTTGTTATGCTAGTGGAACACCCACTGGTTTCATTGCATTTTTGGTGGAAACATTATTTCCCCCACACTAGATGCATTTCTTTTATATAGTTTCATAGCTATTGAGTGCCTAGTATTTTTGCTTTGGGAATTTTTGTGCTAAACAAAAATGGGTATGCTTCTGTTTGTAAGTGGTTATAATCATGTGTGGCTTGCTAGGAAAAATCCATCTTTGGAGTGTTGTTTGATTCCTCTAAGTAATGCCCTTTTTATTACTACTAGTATGTAGGAGTTGCCCTGCAAATTGATACCTTGTTTTATCAAATGGGATATTTTTGTTATAGCAAGTATAGGTGTTTTTCACTACTGTTTTTATGACATGGACCCTCTGGTTGTATTTCAATTACTTGATTGAAATGCATCCATTGATTCCTCATGTGTGAGTAGTACTAGATTCCTTAGCAGTTTTTTTTGTATTGAATTATTTTTCCTGCCAACTTGTGTTTGGTAGATATTTATGTATCCTAGCATGAGGACATGTTTTCATTTCCCATTATGATAACATGGTTCCTTGTTTGCATTTTAGTAATTTACTTATTATTCTTGCTTGCATAGCAAACCTTTAGTAGAAGCATGTCTATAGGATTCCTCCTTTTTAGCCATTGTTTCTATTGTTCTCACTATGAGAAATTGTGTGTTTTGTGATGAGTCTATTACCTTGTTACACTTATGTAGGCTCACTGATTTGTAAAAGTAACTTTTGCAAATCATGTGTATTATTTATTCTTGTTGTGAATTTAGACTCAGTAGAATGGCTACCTTTTTATTTTTGTGGTTGGGTTGATAGACCCATTACCATGCTTATTATTGTGCATGTTTTATACACTTTTAGTAGTATCACCCTTGTGAAACTAAGTGTATTTTGGGCTTATTAATATCTTGGTATGAGAGTGGCACACCCACTGAATCCATGATATTAAGGTTGTGAGATATGTTCCTCCAACCTTGAGCTGTCTTGTTAAATGGCATTTTCTGCCAAGTAGGTTTGTTTGATTGTTTGCCTCCATTAATAATGGTGTGATTAGTTATTTTTAGTTTCCTTGCTGTATGTATTGTTATGTATGGTTGCTTTCCTTGATTGGTTCTGAATGTGTGTCCTTTATTCCTTTTACGGCGTTAGAAAAACGAAGAGGAAGGAAGTGTCGGGAAGCTCTGTTTCAAGTTCCAGTCACTCCAAAACAAGGGACACAAGGAGATACCAGGCAAGCCATCCTGATGCTTGCTGATACAATACTTACCATTATCTATCATGCATGTTTTACCTCTGAAGTTTTACCAAAACTTGATTATCAAAACTATTTTTGATGTGGAATTTACTACTATACTATATTATAGGTTACTATCATGCCAATAGTTAAACTTGGTAATACCAAGCCCATAAGCCACCATATGGTATTTATTACCATAAAATATACTAGTCCCTAAGTGGACACCCTAAAATTGTGATTCTACAAAACAAAGGCTTTACGGAAAAACCCGGAGAAAAGGCGGATCCTTGTTCTCCGGAGGAATGTGGAAGTGGTCATTTTTGAGAAAGTGGTGTTTTCAAAAATGACACATAACCTAGTCTTCGCTGGACAACCTTTACCGTACTGCCACTTTACCCCAATATGGGTAGGGGCTTGATTAAAAACTTGTTATGGTTAGTATGTGTGCTATCTCAAGTGCTATAGGGGATTGGATCCTCCGAACCGAAATGTCGCTAGGAGTGGAGAATACGGGACATCTAAAGTGTGGGATTAATTTTCCCTCCGGATGCAGCAGTTGGGTCTCCTGTTTGGGCGGTGTGGGACACGGCTTGCCAGGGAGGGGGAACCCCAATTGAAGAGATAGTCATGTACTAGTTTGCACATAGCGGATAGTCAAGATCTGTTATCTGATGTTCTCATAGGTTGGGAACAGTCCATGGTTGTTTCATGGCGGATTCTGGATCTAGTGGAAATGTGTACACCTCTGCAGAGTAAAACTATTTCGAGATAGCCGCGTCCTCGGATATGGACGGTTGAATGGCCATGTAGCTAGCATTGTGTCAATGTTTTCAAAAAGGAGTTTTTGAAAAGAAATTTTGGAAAGGAAGTGTTGAACTTGTGAAGTTCGGAAAGGAATGGAAACTTATACCGTGGAGGTATCGTCGATAATGAAAAGCCAGATGATGTTATACAAAACAAAATGTTTTGCAAAGAAAACCTTTTCTACTCTAAGCAAGAATTCTGGAAACTGATTCCAAGAAGTTTTGCAAAGAGAAAATATTCTTTAACAAAACTTTACAAAACCTCTTGTACATGAGATATCTACAAGAGAAATAAAACTATATTATTTTATTTTCTTCTGAAGTATCTTCTTCAACGAAGATACAGATAAACTTGACTGCAACTGTGGTGTCATCATATATGAACACCATTGGTAGTGAACCCTATTTATAGCCTACCTATTCCACCATATAAGCATATTTGCATGTTGGTAAGTGACATGATGGATGTCTTGCTGAGTACATTCAAATGTACTCATTATGGTTTCGCCCCTGGTATCTACTTATCAGATTTTGAGAAGGAACCTCCGAAGGATATCTATGAAGAGAAGTACGGAGTTGACGGCTTTGCGAACTAGGATCGTCTCCGGGTCAGCAGCCTGTAGGTTAAGGCGTGACTTGGGCTCAACTACGTTGTGTTTTATTTGTCTTCCGCTGTGTTTGTTAAGTTGCTTGCCCTTTGTGGCAGTTGCGTTAAACTTGATCATGTGATCTTTTTGTAATACCTTTATGTATTCGTGTAATGGATGATGTATTTCTGTGTGCCAACTGTGTATGTTGTTCACGACTGATCTTTCTGGGATCGTGAATGTATGCATACGTAGGGTTTCAGACTGCCGGTCTGGGGTCCTTACAGAGTTGGTATCAGAGCCAGGTTGACCTTAGGAGACCTTAGTTAGCATGGACGTCAGATAGGAAAGAAAAGTATTTTTGAAGTAAAAACCTATTTACTATCTAAATTATTTTTATCTAAGGGAATTTTGGTATATTTTCCCTCCTTCTGATCTTTTCAAAAGATTCTAAATGCATATCAAGGGCGTCCTTGAACAGTGGTTCGAAGGGCGGGCCTTACAGAATTGGTATCTCTCTCGGCTAAGAGTTTATTTCTTACTTGTTTGCAACTGCTCCGCTCTATTTTTGAAACATCTCTCATTTTTTGAAGTTTTCTTTCCAGAAAATAGTTGGAGTTTCAAAAACAGATTGTTGCATAAAGTTTTATCAAAACTTTACTTCTATTTATCTTGTTTTCATACAAAAACTTGTATACTTGCCGATGTCCCGAGAGACCAAAATAATTGCCTAGCTCTACAGTGATGATGGTCAGAAGTAGATATAGTTCTTCAGCCACTTCTAGGATTTTTGGATCAGTCTAGTTTGGAGTAATTTAGCGATGACCCCATGAGTCGCCTTCCCCGACGTAGCCCCAATGGAGTCTTGCTTGTGTGTTATGGTTTGCTTATGTGTGTCCGTAGGACTTTGTGCTATTGTGTGGTGTAGAATTTGGTTCATCTAGGCTTCTATATGTTTGTGGGATGCTCAAAATTTGCAGATTTGTGATTGCCCCGCTCTTGTTTTTGAATCGCCTCGTGATAAATTTTTGCAAGCAAAAATGTTTGTATAGCATTCAAAAACAAGAATTTGTTGCTTATACTTATACTTGTTTTCGCTTCATAATGCCACCCGTCGTGAACCACCACCATCTCCCCCACAATTAATGAAAGCACCATTGGGCCTAATAATAGAGGACCATCAAGCCACACGAGCTGATAGTGTTGCTACCAGTGATGCACTCCAACAGATAAAGCTCCAACAACGACAACCTTTAAAGAAGAAAAGGCCTGAAGAAAACCAACCACTACTGACCAAAACCTCTATGTTTGTCTGTTTGCAAAAGACTCTTTTTACCCTGTTGGCTAAATGTCGCACTTTTTTTTTGTGTTCCCTTTTAAAAGACCAAACAAGAGATTCCCTTTTAAAAGTTATATACCTCCCTCCTCTGGAGAAAGGTGCAAAAGAAGTCTTCACATGCCATGATGCGCAACCCCTCAGAAGCAAATCAAAAGAGCACAATTCAATGTTCGACGAATGACACTAGTCGTGTCTTGTCGGACAAACATATTAAATAGAAAGTTAACAAGACTAACATGTTTGGTATAATCTTAGGTTGACACCTAACCAAAGCATGTGAACTACTGACAACTCTTTCTAAACCAAGAAATTAAGTGACTTACGACACCTTTTAATCTAGATGGTAAAAAGGAGAAGTCACGAGAAAATAAGATGATGACCTATTCGTTTACTAGTCAATAGGATATCATGTGTATCTACTTTGGAAAACAAATATTAGTAGACATTGTAGGTATTATGAAATTCGAGATTTAGAAATTAAGTGAACGATGGAATGGTTATGATAGATCTGGAAAACAGCAGTTTTCCTATTTTTGTTTCTTTGTGTGCTCTTGATTGAAATAAAATTTGTGTTTTATTCAATCTTGCTTCCTAACATATATGGAGTTGTTAGGACTTGTTATTATGTTGTTTTATTACTATAAATATACCCTAGAAAGTGTGTGCATGATTGGAAACTCGAATAAAAATGAAATAACATTTGTCACCTTCTAGTTAATTATTTGGAAATTTTGTGAGAGCTAGATCTGTGTATACTTTCTTAGTAGATTTTTGTGCTATGTTTTCCTTGAGTCCAGTACCATTTAGGTACTGTTATTTTGATGCTTGTACCTATGTTAGCTTGCATGTCTCTTAATAGTAAAGCATATGTAAGCATTGCTATCAATGTGCACTAGTATTGCTTCACTAGATTAAATAGCCTTATATTTTTATCTTGTATGCAAAGTTTTTCATGAGTAACCAGAGTTTTAGTACATATTTTGCCTTGGTATTAGTAGGCCATAGCCCACTGGTCCCATTGCATTTTGTCTTGAGGATAAAAATCCCCAACCATACACCTGTGTGAAAATAGCATGTTTCAATATGTGATTGATTTCTATTTTCCACCATGGAGAATATAATTGTTTCTTTTCACCTATGCAAGTGATAAGTTTATTTCTATTTAGTCAATACTAATATGTTTAGGTGTGATCCTTTTGTTAGCATAATACTCCTTAGGGTATCATGTTAAGAAATGTTTCACTATCGTGTGCTAAAATTAAATTGTTCGCAAATAAAATAAATTCCTCTTGATTGGTAGATTGTTTGTGAATGATTTTAAATTGAGTGTAAGGATTTTTGAAAAGGTTTAGATAACTTTTTATTAATAGTATAGCTACTGGTTGTGTGAGTTATACCTTGCTTGTTTGCTAGTAATTGTTTAAGAAAAACATAAATTGCTAGAATTAATTTATGCATGTTTAATAGTTGTATCATGGGATTGTTTTGATGTTTGTGCTTACTAACATGAGTAAGTTTGGTGTACTGTTATTAGGTACACTTATATTCATGACTTGCTTGTTTAAGTTTAAACATCATGATAGCATTGTTTGCTTCTCTAGAGTGAAACTAGTTTCACCACTAGAAAAAATGGTGATTTTTGCTCTAGTATTACCCTCTTTTTTATTTTATGAGTATATGTGGTGATATAGCATGTTTAGGAAGTTATTACTTCTGTTATAATGCCATGAATTATTTAGTTTCATGTTCTATGGTTATAGGATATGATTATCTCTTATAGCATGCTGGTGTAGATTTTTCATACTAGTGTCTGATTTGTGCAGACCTTTTTCTATGCCTGTGTAATAGAAGTTTTATCTTGTGTAAAGATGGTGTTTTAGAGTATCTTTATTATTGAATTCATTAGTTTTTAGCTACTGGTTGTTTTCTAATTGTTCATGATTGATGGATTCCAAGACCCCTATTAAACAATAACCTAGTGATAAATAGTCTATTCATCTGTGGTGTTGTTTGCTTGCTTATTGGATTTTGTTTAAATGTTTTACCTTAGCATGATTTTATACTTGTGTTATGATTGTGCTTAAGAGTATCTTATGAAACTAAAACATCCAACTAAAATCATGAACACTTTAAGTGATAGTTGCTTGTGGTGAGTAATAACCACTGCCATGGGTATTTGTTCTGTCTGTTTGTTTTACCTTAGCAACCTAACCTTTTTGCACCCACAAGCTATACTTTTAGCTTCTTATATACCTTTTTATGAGAGTGGTAGACCACTCCATATTTGGTATGTAATATGTGGGATATATCTAGGAACTCATGTAAATAATTGACGGTACATTTCCAGGTAGTTCTGCACTAACCTTAATTTTTGTTCAAACTAGGAAACAAAAGTTTTGGACCTAAAACAAGTACTGGTGTACTTCTTTTAATAGTGAATTCACTAATTTAAGGGAGTACCCCGCCTCCCAAGAAAAGTCAAAGGGGGGAAGCACCTGCACTCCAACACTAACATTGTGTTTGTTAGCCCTCCCTTAGTCCTCGCTTGTGAATCTCGGGGACGAGATTCTTTTTAAGGGAGGAAGACCTGTCACATCCCAATTTTGGAATACCTGATAACATAGTTGTTTTGCTAATTGCTTGACAATTAATCTTTGGTTGTATTTGTTGAGTGCAACTAAACAAACTAATTATATAAACTTACATGGCTAAGAAATTGAAAACAAAATATTCAACATATTGTTCCAATGACCTTGGCAATATTTTCTAAAGTAAATATTGATCAAAGAGTTTTCCAAAAACTATCTTATGAATCTCATACTTGTTGAATATTATTCCAAGACCTAAATTAAGAAAGAGGAAACACTAAATAAATTTCCCTAAAAGATTATCAGAAAAAGAGGCATTCTTAGATGCTTCACCAAAATATTATCAAATGTTTTTCCAACCTTGCAAGCTTAAAAACAAAGGTATTGGAGAGCATTGACTTGCTATCTCTAGTCACATAAATATTTTGGCAAAGCATTGTTAAAGAAAAGCCAAGTGCCTTATTAAATAGAAATTCCAATATTTCCAGAAACAGAAAACTAAAACAAGTTACTATTGGAAACTTTACTCAAATGAGCTGAAATTAATACCATTGCTTCCTTATAACAAATAAGGAACACACACAAGAGGAGACCGAAAATTGAATCCATTAAAGTCCTGAAAACATGGTTTTTCTCCACAGCAACATTTGGGATTTTGAACAAGTTTGTTCTACAAACTTTTTCCAAATGCCATGAAATAAATACCACATGCTCTATAGCATAAATAAGGATGAAAACCAAAAGGGCACAAGTTTTTGAATAATTTAAGTTGCCAAAAACCCCTGTTTTCTTGACAGCACCTTTTTGAAATTTGAACAAGTTTGTTCTATGAAGTAACTCGAAATGACTTGAATTTTCTACCACATAAGAAACACATCAAATAAGGAATGTGTGCCAAAAATTATCATTTTTGGAAGCTCCTAAGTAGGTTAATAAATTCAATGTCCATTTATGTAAGAATTCAAATTTGAACAACTTTGAATTATCAAGTTTAGGCAAATGAGCCAATTTTCATATATGTTGTACATCTCAACTAATTAGAATTTTGGGAAAAAGGATTTAAAATTATGACTTTGTTTGCTTAGGGAAAACATCCATTTTCAGAGAAAAAAGGACCTATATGTAAATAACCAAGGACCTAAATGTAAGCTGAGTCACACACACCTTCTTCTTCCTGTAGCTGCAAGTTGAGGGCATGGCTGCCCATGCCCCATTGCTTTGAAGGGAAGATTGCTAGGTAGATAAAAACCCCTCAAGTGCATCTCTACCTGCCCCCTCTCTCTCCCCCTAGAGTTTCTCTCTCTCTCTCAAGATATTTTGCAAAAACCGAAACCCTAGCTTGATGAGCTCGCCGTCGATCGGCCGTTAGAGGGCACGCCGCCGGTAGCCGTTAGCACCATCGTCTCCGCATCGTCGTGTTTACCCCGTGTGCGAGAGGAATCGAGGCGGGATGGCGCCAGGAGCCCGCGCTGTCCAATTTCGTCTTCGGGGCCGGCGAGCTATTCCCGGCGACTCGAGCCACCTCCTTCTTCTCCGAGCACCCCCGCATGTTCATGGTAAGCAGGCGAATCACCCGCCGCCTTTTTCCCCCTCCCTCTCCCTCTAGAACTCCACCGCGCCGTGCTCTGTTTCCGGTCGCCGCACGCCCTCGCCGCCGGCCACTCTCCGGCCTCTCCCTAGAAACGACGTTGGCCCTAGTTGGTAGCCCACGTCGAGAGGAACCCGTATATGTCTTTGATTCGTAAAATGGTAAACGTTTTCGCTCGGATTTGCTTGCCGGAATTCCTTGCCGCCGGCGATGACGTCTCGGTGAGGTCACGCTCGCGTCATCACCCTTTGACCCCGCGCAAGGAGTCAAACTGGCCCGTGGGGCCTGGCCTTGCCGCGTGGCTGCCCCCGTGGCATCCTGGCCCGCGGGTCAGCGGCTAAGGTTAGCTTCCCTCGCGGTGAGTTTTGACCTGGCCGGCCCAATTAGCAGATCTGGCCCAGGACAGTTGATTTTCCATTTATATTTTCACAGATTGATGCATGTTTGCTTTTGGCTATAAAAACCTACCTAAAATATGATTTTGGCCAAACCAAAATTCACAGATGTAAAGAAACTAAATCTAAACCACCTCCAACTTGTAGATCTACATTTGGATGTATAGTTTTGAAATGAAAAATGATTTGGCAACAGGTACCAGAAACACCAAAATGAGCACCATTTTTATTTCACAACTCAGAATGAAGTGAGGCCAACTGCATTGAAAATCCCTTGAAATTTCCTAACATTAACAATTAACCTTGCTTCCAAATTCCAAGTATTTTTGAAATGGCATGCAATTTGGTAAAACACCAGAGAGCACTTTGGTGATTTTATAAATTAATTAAAGGTGAATTTTGATGCAAACCAAATTGGATGGTCTTGTATATGTTTAGGACTATCCAAACCTAGAAGGGTTTAATTTTTAGAGCATCCTAGAAAATTTTGTGGACAGATCCTTGTTTTGCATATTTCTGCCATTTTGGCATTTTAGATAATTAAATTGTGTGAATATATTTTTGTGTTTCCATATTGATTTCTAGCATGTAAAAGTTGTGTGAACTTGTTTTCCAAGTGTTACTTAGCTATTTTAGCATGTTACAATGTGTGGACTTGAGTTGAGAAGAAATAGGATTTATATCAATATCATATGTTTTATCTCTAGTTATTACTTGCATAGAATTGTTGATTGATTAATTTGTGTGCAAGTGATTGAATTGTTGTGTTGAGATATTAGATTAAGTACCATGTTGGTACTTATATTTTGTTAGTATCACCTCTGCTAGATTTCATTTGAGTTGGTATAAAAGCATGAGTAGCTTAATCATTACTATGAGAATGTTATGGAAAAATTCCCTCATGTGTGGAATTTTTGACATAAGAATTTGTGGTTGTAAAACCACATATTTTTGTGTTGTATTCATAGGGCCAGTAGCATTTTGATGATGTTTTGATGAGTACTTGAACCCTAGATTTTTCACTTGTGTGAAAATAATAGCATGAGTAGCATTGCCTTGCTTATTTAAGCACCCTATTATTTTCTACTAGTATGGTTAATGCACTAGATGCTAGTTTAGTATTTTGTTAATTTTTAGCAAGTGGACCAGAGGCATTGTGAACTCTTGATGCTTTGTTATGATAGTGGAACACCCACTGGTTTCATTGCATTTTTGGTGGAAACATTATTTCCCCCACACTAGATGCATTTCTTTTATATAGTTTCATAGCTATTGAGTGCCTAGTATTTTTGCTTTGGGAATTTTTGTGCTAAACAAAAATGGGTATGCTTCTGTTTGTAAGTGGTTATAATCATGTGTGGCTTGCTAGGAAAAATCCATCTTTGGAGTGTTGTTTGATTCCTCTAAGTAATGCCCTTTTTATTACTACTAGTATGTAGGAGTTGCCCTGCAAATTGATACCTTGTTTTATCAAATGGGATATTTTTGTTATAGCAAGTATAGGTGTTTTTCACTACTGTTTTTATGACATGGACCCTCTGGTTGTATTTCAATTACTTGATTGAAATGCATCCATTGATTCCTCATGTGTGAGTAGTACTAGATTCCTTAGCAGTTTTTTTTGTATTGAATTATTTTTCCTGCCAACTTGTGTTTGGTACATATTTATGTATCCTAGCATGAGGACATGTTTTCATTTCCCATTATGATAACATGGTTCCTTGTTTGCATTTTAGTAATTTACTTATTATGCTTGCTTGCATAGCAAACCTTTAGTAGAAGCATGTCTATAGGATTCCTCCTTTTTAGCCATTGTTTCTATTGTTCTCACTATGAGAAATTGTGTGTTTTGTGATGAGTCTATTACCTTGTTACACTTATGTAGGCTCACTGATTTGTAAAAGTAACTTTTGCAAATCATGTGTATTATTTATTCTTGTTGTGAATTTAGACTCAGTAGAATGGCTACCTTTTTATTTTTGTGGTTGGGTTGATAGACCCATTACCATGCTTATTATTGTGCATGTTTTATACACTTTTAGTAGTCTCACCCTTGTGAAACTAAGTGTATTTTGGGATTATTAATATCTTGGTATGAGAGTGGCACACCCACTGAATCCATGATATTAAGGTTGTGAGATACGTTCCTCCAACCTTGAGCTGTCTTGTTAAATGGCATTTTCTGCCAAGTAGGTTTGTTTGATTGTTTGCCTCCATTAATAATGGTGTGATTAGTTATTTTTAGTTTCCTTGCTGTATGTATTGTTATGTATGGTTGCTTGCCTTGATTGGTTCTGAATGTGTGTCCTTTATTCCTTTTACGGCGTTAGAAAAACGAAGAGGAAGGAAGTGTCGGGAAGCTCTGTTTCAAGTTCCAGTCACTCCAAAACCAGGGACACAAGGAGATACCAGGCAAGCCATCCTGATGCTTGCTGATACAATACTTACCATTATCTATCATGCATGTTTTACCTCAGAAGCTTTACCAAAACTTGATTATCAAAACTATTTTTGATGTGGAATTTACTACTATACTATATTATAGGTTACTATCATGCCAATAGTTAAACTTGGTAATACCAAGCCCATAAGCCACCATATGGTATTTATTACCATAAAATATACTAGTACCTAAGTGGACACCCTAAAATTGTGATTCTACAAAACAAAGGCTTTACGGAAAAACCCGGAGAAAAGGCGGATCCTTGTTCTCCGGAGGAATGTGGAAGTGGTCATTTTTGAGAAAGTGGTGTTTTCAAAAATGACACATAACCTAGTCTTCGCTGGACAACCTTTACCGTACTGCCACTTTACCCCAATATGGGTAGGGGCTTGATTAAAAACTTGTTATGGTTAGTATGTGTGCTATCTCAAGTGCTATAGGGGATTGGATCCTCCGAACCGAAATGTCGCTAGGAGTGGAGAATACGGGACATCTAAAGTGTGGGATTAATTTTCCCTCCGGATGCAGCAGTTGGGTCTCTTGTTTGGGCGGTGTGGGACACGGCTTGCCAGGGAGGGGGAACCCCAATTGAAGAGATAGTCATGTACTAGCTTGCACATAGCGGATAGTCAAGATCAGTTATCTGATGTTCTCATAGGTTGGGAACAGTCCATGGTTGTTTCATGGCGGATTCTGGATCTAGTGGAAATGTGTACACCTCTGCAGAGTAAAACTATTTCGAGATAGCCGCGTCCTCGGATATGGACGGTTGAATGGCCATGTAGCTAGCATTGTGTCAATGTTTTCAAAAAGGAGTTTTTGAAAAGAAATTTTGGAAAGGAAGTGTTGAACTTGTGAAGTTCGGAAAGGAATGGAAACTTATACCGTGGAGGTATCGTCGATAATGAAAAGCCAGATGATGTTATACAAAACAAAATGTTTTGCAAAGAAAACCTTTTCTACTCTAAGCAAGAATTCTGGAAACTGATTCCAAGAAGTTTTGCAAAGAGAAAATATTCTTTAACAAAACTTTACAAAACCTCTTGTACATGAGATATCTACAAGAGAAATAAAACTATATTATTTTATTTTCTTCTGAAGTATCTTCTTCAACGAAGATACAGATAAACTTGACTGCAACTGTGGTGTCATCATATATGAACACCATTGGTAGTGAACCCTATTTATAGCCCACCTATTCCACCATATAAGCATATTTGCATGTTGGTAAGTGACATGATGGATGTCTTGCTGAGTACATTCAAATGTACTCATTATGGTTTCGCCCCTGGTATCTACTTATCAGATTTTGAGAAGGAACCTCCGAAGGATATCTATGAAGAGAAGTACGGAGTTGACGGCTTTGCGAACTAGGATCGTCTCCGGGTCAGCAGCCTGTAGGTTAAGGCGTGACTTGGGCTCAACTACGTTGTGTTTTATTTGTCTTCCGCTGTGTTTGTTAAGTTGCCTGCCCTTTGTGGCAGTTGCGTTAAACTTGATCATGTGATCTTTTTGTAATACCTTTATGTATTCGTGTAATGGATGATGTATTTCTGTGTGCCAACTGTGTATGTTGTTCACGACTGATCTTTCTGGGATCGTGAATGTATGCATACGTAGGGTTTCAGACTGCCGGTCTGGGGTCCTTACACATGGTCACCATTTTGGTTGGCAACCATGATCATGTCGTTGGTAGCATTGGAAGCTCTCTTGCGGATGGTCGGAGTTGTCACTTGTGTCATTGGAGACGAAGAAGAAGAATGCCTCAGAGATGATGGCAAGGGATGAGCCTCTTTCATAATGTCACATGCATCAACGTCTTCATCATAGAGTGGTCTCCTCATGCATATGGTGATGTTGACCTTGTATCATGGGAGGAATAGCTTCACACTCTTGATGTTGGTGTTGCACTTGTGGCGATGAGGGAAACTCATGTTCTTGATCATGAAGGTCATAGTTCTTCCTCATTGAATGTCACACATGGAAGTTGTGGTTGGGTGTTGGTGGAGAAGTATCTCTCGCCTCTTGTCTTGATGAAGTAGTGGTATCATAGTGTCCATGGCGAGGATGTTCTTGATCCTTGTCGAAGGCGGGGTGCGAATAGAAAGCACAATCTTGGTGAAGATGAGGTGGAGGCTCCCATTCCTCATATGGATGATGACGCTCATGGTCCTTGCACCTTGTAACATTGAGGCAAAGGTCGCTCAACTTGTTGTCTTCATGGTATTGATGGTGCGGTGCTTCATCCAATATGGGAGGAGAAGAATCATGGATAGCATCTCCATTTGCTTGATGTTGACGAGGTCGCTCATGTGGGTCCTCATCAAAAATAGGAAGTGAGAGGTCACTTGGAGCATCTTCACTTGCTTGTTGGTGACGTGGTCTCTCAAGAGGTTCCTCATCAAACATGGGAAATGAGAGATCATGAGTAGCATCCGCGCTTAGTTGTGGTCAAAGTGGGCGCTCAATGGGGGCTTCATCAAAGAGAGGAAGTGAAATGTCATGTGTAGCATGCCCACTTGGTTGTTGTCGATGGTGGCGGTCAATGGGGTCTTCCTCGAAGATGGGGAAAGACAAGCCATAGGGAGCATTCGCACTCGCTTGATGATGAGAAGTTCTCTCATTTGGGTCTTCGTCAAAGATAGGTGGTGGAAGCTCATGTGGGTCATCCTCGTTGGTTTGGCGATGGCGGTCATGATGGAGAGGATGGCGACGGTGGTCATGGTGGTGGAGTTGTGAGAGGCATTCACTAGAAGCCATGTCGAGTGCACCTTCTTGATAACGGACTTGGTCTTGGTGTTCATTGTGGTGGTGACACACATTTTGCCTCAGAAGCCTTGAATGTGGGCGAGCACCATCCACGAAGCCATGTAGACCATAGTCATGAGTCGAGCTTGGAGAAGGTGGGTGATGAAGAATATTCGGTCGTAGAGGGTGATCTTGAAGAGGATCACGACGGCCTTGTCGGTGTCGAGGTCGAGGTAGTGGTGATGGCGAGCTTGAAGGTTGTTGATGACGAAGCTTGCGGCGTTCCCGCACTTCATGTGTGGGATGACTCCGAAAGTCATTCGGATGCCTTGGCTTCTTGGCCTTCTCGCTTGATGGGGCCTCGATGATGTCCTTCTTGTGGCACCGTCTTGATGTTGAAGGAGACAATCTTGACGTTGCCAACTTGTCGGATTTCTTGTCGTTGCACCATCTTGAGGTTGAAGGGAGTTGTCTTGTGTTGGCCTTGGCATTCTCCTTGAAGTTCCTTGGTGGTGAGCATGAACCATCGTACGTGTGATGTATTGTCCACCGAAGCTTGGAGATGAAATGCTTGTAGGTGAGCTCGTCCATGTCGGAGTCATTGTCGGTGTAGAACTCCGCCATGCTTGTGGATGCGTTGTCGGTGTAGTATGGCTCCATCTCGTCATCCAAGCTTGCGGTGTCATAGTTGTAGTAGTGGTTCATGTCGTTGTAGCTCATGGATTCGAAGTTGGCGTGGTTGTTGTGGTGCTCCTCCATGTCGATGATGCTTGGAGAGGAGTAATCGGTGTAGAGCTCTACGTCGTGGTCGTAGTGGTGGTGGTGCTCCACCATGTCATGCTCGTAGTAGTGGTCATCCACGATGTCGTGCTCATAGGAATGGTCATCCACAACGTCGTGCTCGTAGGAGTGGAGGTCCATGTCTAGCTCGTTGTAGTCGTAGTGGTCCATCATGGACTCGTCATGGTCATCATGGCCTCCATATGATCCGCTCTCGCTACACATGGTTAGTCACAAGCGCAAGTGTATATATAGAGTGTGAGGACCTAAGAGCTCAAACCTCACCTTTTAGCAAATGTTGGAAACTAGTGGATCATGCCAAGAGAAACCGATAACAAAAAGAATGAAGTGACTTCAGTTCGAAAGGTCCCGAAAACACGCTCCAAAACACACATGGCTTATGGGTGGATGGCAATGGGTTAGAAATGTGGCGAGAAAACGACAAATCCAAAGAAAATTATGTTGTAAAACGTGGAGAAGAAACAAAGAAAAGTTAGCACGAAAACCAAACCTAGTGGAGGAAAATGATATGGTGGAAACTAAAAACACACACACACACACACAAATGATAAATGAGGTTAGTGCGGCCAATGGACGAGCGGAGATGAAATGTACCTATCGAAGACTAAGCTCAATGCCACACCAACGCAAGGAGGACGCTAGATCAAACCACAATTAAGTAGAGGCAACAAGATTCGCAATGTGGCAACCGGTCACTCTCTTCTCTCTTGCAACTCCAAGCTAGGCGTTCCTACAAATGATAGCAATTGGCATCGATCTTTGCTTCTTTTGGCTCTTTCTCCTCTTTTTTTTTTGATTTTTCGCTTTTTGATGATGATGATGCGGAGATGATTCCCAAATGCCAATGCCTACTCGAAGCTATTCTCTCACAAGTGCAAACACTCGCACCCTCGGTGCCACAAATGCGATGCCAAGCGGTGTAAAAGAACTAGTCCGAATAGGTAAGGTACACAAAGGAATGGGTTAGTTCAAGCGGAAGCAAGTTATACCTATGCGGTGGATGATCTCGGACTTGCGGCCGGTGGATGTCGATGTCGTGTGGATCCGATGATGTAGATGCGTAGGCGATGTCGATGGCGACGCGTAGGAACCTGCCTCACTCAAATCGGAGCAACGACGAGAAAGGAAAACAAGATACAAAATCTGTCCAAGAATCGAAGAGCAGTATTTTTCTGAAATTTTTGCTCAATTTCGAAATTTCTCCCAAATCAAGAAAATTTTTGGAAAAAATTGAGAAATGTGGCTGAATAGAAAGGTGGGGAATGGTTTTTGGCAACAAATCTATGAAACAAAACCACGAAAAACTCAACAAATCGAGAGATCGGTCGAAATCCCTTTTGGCTATTTTTGGTCAAATTTTCGAATTTATGGTGGATAGAAGAAAAATTGGTGGTAGGAGAGGGGGTGGGATATCGGATTCATGTCAATCTAGCTCTGGATACCAGATGATGAGGTGTTTACCTCTAAGTTGGCCCGATCTTCACGAATCGACAAGAACGAACGAAGAACGCACGAAGAACGCGATGAACACGATGAACACGAGAGGGGGGGATCGAGGGGAAATCGGGGGCAAACGCGAGGAAACACAAAAAGGGGAAGACAACTCGTGAAGCCTACGAGGGATCGCAAAACCAAGTCAACAACACGCTAATTGAAACCGATTCCTCTCACCGGTCGGTCCAACGATCCAACAGAGGCCACAAGGGGAAGGTTGGCAAGCACTACTAGAATCACAAGGTGAAAGAGTAGCTCCTTGGAGAGATCTTGATACGGTCCTAGATACACATCATAGGAGTAGCCTCGTAAGAGGAGTCACCTCACAAGATGGATACAAGGCCATAGCCCGAAGTTCTCAAATCATCCCTAAACCCTAGATCTAGCCACCGGAGTCCCTTATATAGCCTAGGGGGGTAGGTGGGTCGAAAAAGAGCCAAAATGGGGCAATTCCGCACAAAACAGGGGAGGCCGGCCTGGGAGGCCGGGGTGGGAGGCAGGCGCCCAGCCTGGGGCAGGCCCGGCCTGGGAGGCCGGCGCCCTCGGGTGGGTGCCCGACCTGAGGAGAGGGGCAGGCCGGCCTGAGGCCGGGTGGGGAAGGAGGAGGCCGGCCTGCTCAGCCAGGTGGCCGGCCTAGGGTGGGGGTAGGCTGGCCTGGCTGGGGGGGGTAGGCCGGGAGCCCCCTTTTCCCTCCGTTCTTCCACCTCGGAGCTCCGATCTTGACGCCGTCTTCACCCACTTCCTCCTAGCTTCATGTGCATCTTCTTGGATGTGTTCTTGAGAATCTTGGGCACCTTCTTGGGTCTCCATGGTGTGATCCCACCTATGCATGTAGAGGGGTATTTCATGAGGTAGAGCACCGTTCACCAAGTCACCGGAAACATACGGAGATAGGAGTGAATTCACCTTGTTGTGTATAGATGTTGTGCTTGGTTGAATACGGTGGGCTACATCATTGTGTGCTCAGGTTCGAACCCGCCACGGAGGTCCCGGAAAGCACCCAAGACGATGCACAAGAAGCTACCAAGGAGGGAGGAGAAGACGACATCGAGAAAGGAGCCACGACGGAGAAGATAGGGGGGGAACAACCCCCCCCCCCCCCGGCCTCAATACCCGGCCAGGCCAGCCTCCCCCATCTCCAGGCCGGCCACCAGGCAGAGGAGCCCGGCCCCCACTCTGGACCCAGGCCAGCCTCCCTCCTCATCAGGCCGGCGACCAGCCCGAAGGCCCCGGCCTCCACCCCGGCCCCAGGCCGGCCCCCCAGGCCGGCGCCCCCTCCTCCACCTCGGCCCCAGGCCGGCGCGTCCTGGGGCGACCCCTGCTCCCAGGCCGGCCTCCCAGCCCGGCATGCCCTAAAATGCACGCAAAAGGCTCGGATTTCGCCCCCGTTTTCACCTACTTCGACCCTCGGCTATATAAGGACTTCCCCGAGTTAGATCTAGAGTTTAGAGTTGAATTTAGAACATTGAGCTTCGCTCTCTTGTATCCCTCTTTGAGGAACTACTCCTACGGTGTTGTAACATCCCTACTTTTGTGTAATAAAGAGAGGTGTTGAGTACATGGCATGCATGCATGAAAAATGGACCAAAATTTTGCTTTTAAAATTTAATCAGAGAATTAACAGAAAGCCACTTAATCTGGCTTCAAACAAAGTTGTTCTACAAAGTTTTTCAAATGGAACCAACCATGTGCTAAAAAGGTGGCAAATTTGAAGAGCTTTCCAACGAGTATTTTTGTGCAATTTTTGCTTTACAAAAAGGCCCTCAAAATCCTGTTTTGGTCCCGTTTTAAAATTCCTAAGGACCTCTTTGTAATTTCTCCTAGTTTTCCAGGGGGTTATCAGAGAAAATGTTTTATCGTCTTCCTCCTGTCCGGTGACAGGAGGAAAACCACCCCCGCCGCGCCACCTCCTGCTTCCGACGTGGAGGAGAGGATGAGGACCCCCGTAGGTGCCGTCCGGATCGATCGCGCTCACAGAGACCCCCTCGCAGTTCCCCTCCCTCCCTCTGTCTCTCCTCTCTCACCCGAACCCGACCGCCGCCGGTGATCCGCCATCGCCGCCGTTCTGCTCCCTTCCCAACCTCCCCGTTGAGCTCGTTGGAACCGCGCCGAGCTCCTCTCCACCCTCGAGCACGCTCAGCCGCCGGGATGGCCTAGGGGCGCCGAATCGAGGCCTTCTTCCCCGCGGCCGGTCGCCGGATTTCCTCACCGCGCCGCCTTCCCCGCCCTCCTCCGGTCCCGTCGAGCTCCTGCTACTGGTTCCCGGTGAGCTCCCGCTTCTCCCCACCCCCTCCGTTCATCACCTCTCGCCCGGATTCGACGAACCACCGGTACCCGTCGATCCCCGCCGCCGCTCGCCGTCGGATCTCCGCCGCCGGTGACCTTTCCGGGGCGGCGCCACCACAGATAGGTGCGCCCCGTCGAGCCGAGTCAAACGGGCGTACGCACGCTTCCGGGGAAGCCTCCGTTCGCCGCCTGCGAGCTTTTCCGGCCACGGCCGGCCAACCGTGAGGTCACGGTGACGTCAGGCTGACGTCAGGCTGCCCACGTGGACGTTTCAAGTGGCATTTCTCCTCTGTTTTAAACTGTACAGTGGGCCCCACATTTAAACAGAAAACAGAAAATAAGTGATATCTTGGAAATTAAATAACTCCCATTTTATAACTCCTAAAATTATGAAAAAAATATGCACGTGTTCAGAAAAATATGAGCTATTTATCTATACCACTTTCATACATGTTTGGCAAAGTTTAAAATGAGGTCACTTTTATAGTTTATATTTAATTCATTTAAATATTGAAAGTAAAGTTTTTATTCAATAAAATTAGAAAATTAAGTGTAATATACCATTTTGACCAGTGAAACAAATGCAATCTAACTATGAGGTTTACAAAGTCTTTTGAGCATCTTAGCCTGGTCACATCTCTAGATTAGGGTTTCTCCCCCTCCGGTGTTCGTCGTTCACGGCGTAAAACCCTAGCTTCCTGTTCTATCCTTTAAGCTTCATCTCAATTGCATTGTTTTACTCATGCATACATATTGTGCATTGCACGGTCTTTAAGTATTGATTGTTGCCTTCTTACCGGTGTTGCTCGCTATCGGTAGACCGAGATCCGGAGGTCGATCCAGCTTTCTACGACAACCCAAGCTCCACCTTCGACGAGCAAGGCAAGCACAACCTCATGGCTCCACCCATGTTTTGAGTCTTTCAACCTCTTACTCAGGCATACGATTCAACTTGGTCTTGAGTCTGTTAGAGTTAACCTATCCACTGCATGACCCTCCCCCTCACATGTCACCTTCATACCTGCTTTACCCTCCTAGTATGACTAGGGTTGTTTGAGTAACGTAGAGCCTTGTGTGTTCAATGCTTAGACATGCTTAGTCTTTTGATCTGCTTCATCCGGTTGATGAAATGCCGATAATGCGTGAACCTAGTATGAAAGGTGTTTATGCTTCGATATGGTTGTTTAACATGATTACCATGGCATGGATGTTGAGGCCACTGCGGGTTGTGGTATTTGTCTCGTTCATGCCCCTAGGTGCGAGTTCTCGCCTTCGAACCCAAGACTGAACGTACAGCCACACGCGGGCCAATGAACCCCGCTCGGCTAACTAACTTGTTTAGTCAATTCAATGGGTCACGTAGATTGAAGTTTCCATTTGCGGGTGTGTCATAAAACGTTTTGGAGAAAACTAGGGCGTGACCGGGACCAGTGATGGACGTACACGGATCTTGTCCCGACTCACAGAACAGGTGCCGTCAGGAGGTGGCCAACTCCCCGTTGACGGGGTGGCTCTGTTTGGGTTGACTCATGGATAGGGCTAAGCAAGGTAAAGGCCGTGATCGACCACACTCTGCCGCGCTCTTAGAGAGGAGCGTTACCGCGTGGCGTTAAGAGTCGGTTGACACGTGTGGGTAAAGTGTACCCCCTGCAGGGATAAATCTTTCGGAAAGCCGTGTCCACGGTTATGGACGACTTGGAAACGGATTCTGTGATCATAGATAACTCTAACGGAATGACTAAAACTTGCTGGCAACGAATGAAGGATGCCTCCTCGACTACGTAGAGAGGGGTGATTCTTGTAGCATAAGGTAGTCTGGGGATGAGAAAGTACTTGGTGGACTAAAGAACATGATGATCTCAGTAGTTGAGTAGATTCCTCCTCTGTTTTAGAAATGCTCTATTACACTTGATTTTCTTCCTCAACTTCGGAAAACAAAGTTGGCTTTATGCAAAGAACCTTAAAAGCCAAGTCTTGCTGAGTACCTTTTGTACTCAACCTTGCCTCGTTGTTGTTTTGTTTCAGAATTCGGCGATGCAGCTGAAGAAGGGTTCTACCTCGACGTCGATGAGTAGTTAGGGGTTCCCAGGCAGCAGCCTGGTATCTGTAGTATGGGTTTGGATACGTTGCTTATGTTTCGGACTCTTAGTCCTTTTGCTCTTGTTGTATAGCAACATCTTTGCTTTCGCTGCTTGTTGTAATGTTGGGTTGCTTGACCTATGTTGGTCCTGTAACCCCTGCGTGTAAGCTACTCTAGTATGCCTTGTTTAATACAACTTTCATGTCTAGAGTACTGCTTTGATCGATTGTTGGTCTCGAGCCCGTTGTTATACAGTTTTGGCTATGCCTGCATAGTTGTCGTAGTCGAGGGGTTGTGGAGCCGATGATCCATGTCCGAGCCCGCCTGCCGGAGATATCCGGCCTAGGGCGAGGTAACCCCAGTAACCCTCGGTTGTTGTTGCACTTTCTAGACACATAGCAGCTCTGTATAACTTTGGTCCCGTTCCTTCAGTTTCATCCGACTCGTGGACGCTTGGGTATAAATATCTGGTTATGACTAGCACTGACACAAGGAGTAGTAGACCGGGGATCCGGACTACGTGCCGATGAATCCGGTCTGCCTGCCGTTGTTTGTTGCGGCCGGGGCTGGTAACCCTGAAGCCCTTGTGGGTTCAATGCTAGGAGCACATGACAGTTTGTATATCTCTGGGTCCGGGGTCCGACAGGTCTTGGTATCAGAGCAGGACTGCCTGTAGGAAACCCTTGCCGTTGGTCGATGTTGAGTCTAGAACTTGAAAAAAAACTATTTTGCAAAGACAAAATGAGTTATGAAAACCCTCTTAGGATTCTTTTTGCTCCTTCCCTGGTATCGCTCTAACTCTGAGTCACTGTATCTCATTTGTTTTTGTGTGCTGTTTCCTTGGTGTTGTCTCAAAAGTTAGGAGTAAAACCGTTGGGTGTTTTTCTTCCGTGTACTATGTCTCAGGTTGTTATAGTTCCAAATTCAAACCATTTCTTCATGTCTTTTGACATCTTGAAAATGTCTTTGTTTCAGATGCCTTCTGGTCAGGTTGTTCGACACACTCTTTGCCTTGGAGTTCCAGGTTTTCCCCATCTCTTAGCCTCAGCCTGTGCAAACATAGGAGCCCCTTGGTACCCTGTGTACACTGTGTATGAGGAGTACCGTGACTTCAACCAGACCCAGTACTTATGTGGTGTCCGTCTCCCACAGCTAGATGGTACCATCACTCCTGCTGAGCACTATGCTGAGGGTATTGGTTTCACCGTTGAGATGGCTGTGCAGGATGCTGCACGGCACTGTCTTAATGAGCTTTGTTACCACTATCCAGACCACGAGCATAGCTCTTTCCGTTATTGCCCTGGTTCTGATGCTACTCTTGAGGGGTGTTACACTCACACCTTTGCTGATTCCTCCCAGGAGGAAGATCTTAGACTTAGGTGCACCGCTGATCTTCTTGCTGCTTATGCTCGTCGCGAGTGTGAGCTTAGTGCACTAGTCAACACCCTTGCAGCTAGTCTCAGGACTGTGACAGATAGAGTGAGGCCATTCGTTGAGAGTGGTATTGTCAAGGCCTCTGAGATAGAGCTTCCAGCTGTACTTGTGCCTTCCTCGGTTGCGTCTCCAGATGTTGGAGGTGATGTTCCCCCTCGTGGACACCTCAGGAGGCCTAGGTTGGTGCGTGGTGTACCACAGTCTCCCCACGGACCGCAGGACGAGTCTGTTCGTCGCTACTATGGTGCTCCTGTTCCACTTCCTTTCGACTTCGGAGGATACTTAGACCGTTGTCGGTTCCAGCTAGAGTTATGTTTGCTTTCATGTACTCGAAACCCGAAGTTGTAGAAAAATAATGTATAGGAGCAGAACTTCGGTGATGTGTATCTACCGTACTTCCTTTCAGTGTTGTATGTACTTAAGCTTGTGAGCTTGTACCGCCACTATGTATGGTTTGTACTTCGACTGGTTTCAATAAAGGTTGTAAGATGTTGTCTCCATGTTGATGAAATGATACGCTTCATGTTCATTCGTTCTGTTCTATTACATTTCGGCATGTATCCTGATTTCCTTGAAACTATCACATGTCGATCCATTGCATCTTTTTCCATGAATGTGTTGTTCATGATTCCTCTTCCTTTTACTCAGGATGTCGAGTGGTACTCGTGGCCGTAACAACCCTCCCCCTGAGCCAACACCTCCGCCGCCACCCACAATGGCGCAGGTGCTGCAAAGCATCGAGACTAACCGTCTGAGGAACGAACAACTTCTGGAGCGTGTGGCCCAGAACACTGAACGCCGTCCTGCCGGTGTTACACTCGTGGACTTCCTCAAGGCTCAGCCACCATACTTTGCTGACTCCACTGAGCCTCTCGATGCCGATGACTGGCTTCGCACAATGGAGCGCAAGTTCATTGCTCTCCGTGTCCAGGAACGTGACCGTGTGAACTTCGCCACCTACAAGCTTAAAGGTGCTGCTGGTGCTTGGTGGGAAGGCTTTCTGGCGTTGCAGGCGCCCGATCATGAGGTCACCTGGGCAGAGTTCCGCACTGCTTTCCGTGAGGCTTATATCCTGAAGGCAGTTATGGACGGTAAAAGAAATGAGTTCCTTGATCTTACTCAGGGCAGTATGGGTATTGAGGCCTATGGTCGTGTGTTCACCCGTCTGGCTCGCTATGCTCCTCGTGATGTCACTAATGACGAGGACAAGCAGGATCTGTTTCGTAAGGGCCTGAACCCAACTGTTCGTTACGAGCTTCTGCCCTTCAAGTTCCGGAGCTTCCAGGAACTTTACAACCAGGCCATCACTCTTGAACGTGGCAAAAAGGAGATGGATGCTGCTATGAAGAAGAGTGCTGGAGATTCCCGTGCATCACCCTCTGGTCAGAAGAGGAAGCGCCGTGTGTTCATTCCATACAGTGCTGTCCCCAGGGCTCCGTTTCAGCCAAGGCCATCTGGATATGTTCCTCGTCCACCTGCCCCACCTGCTACATCAACCTATGGTGGTGGACAAGGTTCTCGTCCTCCAGTTGCCTCTCCTCCTAGCAATGTGTGCTATCGCTGTGGCCAGCCTGGTCACTTCTCAAGGGAGTGCCCCCAGAATCATGCTGGACGTGCAGCTCCTCCTCCTAAGAAAGTGGCAAAGCCTATTGGTGCTGGACGTGGTCGTCTGAACTATGTGACTGCCAAGGATGCTCCAGACGATCCAAGCGTCTTACTGGGTACGATTTACATCAACTCAACTCCCGCTTTAGCCTTATTTGACTCTGGAGCATCGCATACATTCATTTCAGAAAGGTTTGCGAAAATGCATGGAATACCTTTTGAAAAGTTGTCAAAACCGTTGACGGTAAACTCCCCTGGTTGCAACTGGCAAACCACCATGGTTACGCCAGAACTCATGGTTGAAGTGGGATACTGGAAATTCCCCACAACCTTCATTGCGCTAAAGTCCACTGACCTTGATGTCATACTGGGCATGGATTGGCTCTCGAAATATGGAGCTAAGCTGGATTATGCAACGAAATCCCTCACCTTGACACATCCTTCCGGGTTTTCTTTTGTATATTGGTCTGAGTTCACCATTCCTCCATCAGCACGCACACAAATTTCTCCTGAACTACAGTTATACTTCATGCAAGGTGATTACCCTCCTGAAATTCATGAGTTACCTGTAGTCAGTGATTTCCCTGATGTGTTTCCTGAAAAGTTGCCTGGCATGCCACCTGACCGAAGTGTGGATTTTGTCATTGAGTTAGTTCTGGTACCGCTCCTATATCTAAAAGACCTTACCGTATGGCCCCAGAGGAGTTGGTTGAATTGAAACGCCAAATTGAGGAGTTAGAAGAAAAATGTTTCATCCAACCTAGCACATCTTCCTGGGGTTGTCCCACAATCTTTGTCAAGAAGCGGGATACCAATGTTCCACGTCTGGTTGTTGATTATCGGCCGCTGAATGCAGAGTACCCTCTTCCAAGAATCAATGACCTCTTTGATCAGTTAGCTGGTGCAACTGTCTTTTCCAAGATGGACCTGCGATCAGGATACCATCAAATAAAGATCAGAAAGGAGGACATTCCTAAAACGGCGTTTACTACTCGTTATGGTCTTTACGAGTACACTGTCATGTCTTTTGGTCTTACCAACGCTCCAGCTACCTTCATGAGGCTTATGAACTCGGTATTCATGGAGTACCTTGATAAGTTCGTCGTGGTCTACATCGACAACATCCTGGTCTATTCAAAAACCGAAGATGATCATTCTGAACACCTGCGTTTGGTGTTATCCAAACTCCGTGAGCACAAGCTGTATGCCAAGTTCTGCAAGTGCGAGTTCTGGTTAAAAGAACTCGTCTATCTCGGACACGTAGTGTCTGCTGAAGGTGTTGCCGTTATTCCAGACAAGATCCAAACCATTCTGGACTGGGAAACACCTAAGTCAGTCAAGGATGTTCAGAGTTTTCTCGGACTGGCAGGTTATTACCGTCGTTTCATCGAGAACTTCTCCAAAATTGCCAAACCTATGACTGAACTTCTTAAGAAAGGCAAAAAGTTCGAGTGGTCAGAAAAAGCAGAGGAAAGTTTCCAAACTCGGAAAACCAAATTGACTACCGCTCCTGTGCTTGTTTTTCCTGATACGAGCAAGGATTTTGTCATCTTCTTTGATGCCTCTCCACAAGGACTCGGTTGTGTGTTAATGCAAGAAGGTCATGTGGTGGCTTATGGTTCTCGTCAACTGAAACCACATGAGCACAACTATCCAACCCATGATCTCGAGCTAGCAGCCGTGGTCCATGCTCTTAAGCAATGGCGTCATTATCTCCTTGGAAACCGATGTGAGTTATACTCAGATCATCAAAGTCTGAAATATCTGTTCACCCAACCGGATCTGAATCTCAGACAGAGAAGATGGTTGGAGGTAATCAAGGACTTTGACTTGGGTCTCAACTATCAACCCGGCAAAGCAAATGTCGTCGCTGACGCGCTAAGTCGGAAGTCTTATTGCAACAATCTGATGATACAACAGGCCCAACCTCCTCTTCATGAGGAGTTCTCGAAACTCAACCTTGAAATCGTTCCTTCTGGTTATTTGGCCAACCTTGAGGTAAAACCTTCCCTTGAGGACCAGATCAAGAAAGCTCAAAAGAGGGATCCGGGAATTGCCAACATTAAGAAGAACATTGCTAGCGGAGCAGCTAAATGTTTCTCCATCGATGGTCAAGGTTCGTATATTTTGGCAACCGTCTGGTTGTGCCGAAGATGCGGAATCTGAGAAAGCTAATTCTCCAAGAGGCACATGACACACCTCTTTCTATTCATCCTGGTAGCACCAAAATCTATCAGGATCTTCGTCCGAAATTCTGGTGGTCCCGTATGAAACGGGAGATCGCTCAGTATGTTGCTGAATGCGACGTATGTCGTCGTGTGAAAGCAGAACATCAAAGACCAGCCGGTGTTCTTCAACCCCTTCCTATTCCTGAATGGAAGTGGGATGAAGTGGGTATGGATTTCATCACCGTTCTTCCCAAGACAACGAAAGGCCATAATGCTATCTGGGTGGTGGTTGACCGCCTATCCAAAGTTGCTCACTTCCTTCCTATCCGAGAAGATATCACCACTATCCAGCTGGTGGATCTGTATGTATCCAGAATAGTCAGCCTCCACAGTGTTCCAAAGAGGATCATCTCGGATCGTGGAAGTCTGTTCACCTCCAAATTCTGGGCAAGTTTCCAGCAAGCTATGGGAACCCGTCTATCTTTCAGCACTGCTTTCCATCCACAAACCGGTGGTCAAACAGAGAGAGTTAACCAGATTCTCGAGGACATGCTCCGAGCTTGTGTTATATCGTTCGGTAAGGATTGGGAGAAGTTTCTTCCATTTGCCGAGTTCACTTATAACAACAGTTATCAATCTAGCTTGGGCAAGGATCCTTTTGAAGTTCTATACGGCCGTAAATGCCGAACTCCGCTGAATTGGTCTGAAACCGGTGAAAGATCGTTCTTCAGTCCGGATGTAATCAAGGAAGCGGAAGAAATCGTTCGCGTCATTCGTGAACGGCTGAAAACAGCTCAATCTCGCCAGAAAAGCTACTATGATCGTCATCACCAAGATGTTCATTATGAAATTGGCGAGAAAGCTTACCTTCGAGTCACACCTCTGAAAGGTGGAAAACGGTTCGGAATCAAAGGCAAACTGGCTCCTCGTTATATCGGTCCTTTCCCTATCATTGGAAAACGAGGTCAAGTTTCATATCAACTGCAGTTGCCTCCAGGATTTCCGGATGTCCATGATGTATTCCATGTCTCGCAACTCAAACGTTGCTTCAAAGATCCTGTTCGTGGTGTGGACCATGAAACCATCAAACTCAAGGATGATCTCTCTTACAAAGAGGTTCCTGTCCGTATCCTCGATGAGGCCGAATGAAGAACTCGTAGTCAAACTATCAAGTTCCTCAAAGTTCAATGGTCGCATCATTCCGAGAACGAAGCAACCTAGGAACGAGAAGATCGTTTGCGATCTAAGTACCCCGATTTCTTTTCTAAAACCTAGGAATCTCGGGACGAGATTCTTGTAAGGGGGTAGACTTGTAACATCCCTACTTTTGTGTAATAAAGAGAGGTGTTGAGTACATGGCATGCATGCATGAAAAATGGACCAAAATTTTGCTTTTAAAATTTAATCAGAGAATTAACAGAAAGCCGCTTAATATGGCTTCAAACAAAGTTGTTCTACAAAGTTATTCAAATGGAACCAACCATGTGCTAAAAAGGTGGCAAATTTGAAGAGCTTTCCAACGAGTATTTTTGTGCAATTTTTGCTTTACAAAAAGGCCCTCAAAATTCTGTTTTGGTCCTGTTTTAAAATTCCTAAGGACCTCTTTGTAATTTCTCCCAGTTTTCCAGGGGGTTATCAGAGAAAATGTTTTATCGTCTTCCTCCTGTCCGGTGACAAGAGGGCAACCGCCCCCGCCGCGCCACCTCCTGCTTCCGACGTGGAGGAGAGGATGAGGACCCCCTAGGTGCCGTCCGGATCGATCGCGCACGCAGAGACCCCCTCGCAGGTCCCCTCCCTCCCTCTGCCTCTCCTCTCTCACCCGAACCCGACCGCCGCCGGTGATCCGCCATCGCCGCCATTCTGCTCCCTCCCCAACCTCCCCGTTGAGCTCGTTGGAACCGCGCCGAGCTCCTCTCCACCCTCGAGCACGCGTAGCCGCCGGGAAGGCCTAGGGGCGCCGAATCGAGGCCTTCTTCCCCGCGGCCGGTCGCCGGATTTCCTCACCGCGCCGCCATCCCCGCCCTCCTCCGGTCCCGTCGAGCTCCTGCACTGGTTCCCGGTGAGCTCCCGCTTCTCCCCACCCCCTCCGTTCATCACCTCTCGCCCGGATTCGACGAACCACCGGTACCCGTCGATCCCCGCCGCCGCTTGCCGTCGGATCTCCGCCGCCGGTGACCTTTCCGGGGCGGCGCCACCACTGATAGGTGCGCCCCGTCGAGCCGAGTCAAACGGGCGTACGCACGCTTCCGGGGAAGCCTCCGTTCGCCGCCTGCGAGCTTTTCCGGCCACGACCGGCCAACCGTGAGGTCACGGTGACGTCAGGCTGACGTCAGGCTGCCCACGTGGACGTTTCAAGTGGCATTTCTTCTCTGTTTTAAACTGTACAGTGGGCCCCACATTTAAACAGAAAACAGAAAATAAGTGATATCTTGGAAATTAAATAACTCCCATTTTATAACTCCTAAAATTATGAAAAAAATATGCACGTGTTCAGAAAAATATGAGCTATTTATCTATACCACTTTCATACATGTTTGGCAAAGTTTAAAATAAGGTCACTTTATAGTTTATATTTAATTCATTTAAATATTGAAAATAAAGTTTTTATTCAATAAAATTAGAAAATTAAGTGTAATATACCATTTTGACCAGTGAAACAAATGCAATCCAACTATGAGGTTTACAAAGTCTTTTGAGCATCTTAGCTTGGTCACATCTCTAGATTAGGGTTTCTCCCCCTCCGATGTTCGTCGTTCACTGCGTAAAACCCTAGCTTCATGTTCTATCCTTTAAGCTTTATCTCAATTGCATTGTTTTACTCATGCATACATATTGTGCATTGCACGGTCTTTAAGTATTGATTGTTGCCTTCTTACCGGTGTTGCTCGCTATCGGTAGACCGAGATCCGGAGGTCGATCTAGCTTTCTATGACAACCCAAGCTCCACCTTCGACGAGCAAGGCAAGCACAACCTCATGGCTCCACCCATGTTTTGATTCTTTCAACCTCTTACTCAGGCATACGATTCAACTTGGTCTTGAGTCTGTTAGAGTTAACCTATCCACTGCATGACCCTCCCCCTCACATGTCACCTTCATACCTGTTTACCCTCCTAGTATGACTAGGGTTGTTTGAGTAATGTAGAGCCTTGTGTGTTCAATGCTTAGACATGCTTAGTCTTTTGATCTGCTTCATCCGGTTGATGAAATGCCGATAATGCGTGAACCTAGTATGAAAGGTGTTTATGCTTTGATATGGTTGTTTAACATGATTAACATGGCATGGATGTTGAGGCCACTGCGGGTTGTGGTATTTGTCTCGTTCATGCCCCTAGGTGCGAGTTCTCGCCTTCGAACCCAAGACTGAACGTACAGCCACACGCGGGCCAATGATCCCCGCTCGGCTAACTAACTTGTTTAGTCAATTCAATGGGTCACGTAGATTGAAGTTTCCATTTGCGGGTGTGTCATAAAACGTTTTCGATAAAACTAGGGCGTGACCGGGACCAGTGATGGACGTACACGGATCTTGTCCCGACTCACAAAACAGGTGCCGTCAGGAGGTGGCCAACTCCCTGTTGACGGGGTGGCCCTGTTTGGGTTGACTCATGGATAGGGCTAAGCAAGGTAAAGGCCGTGATCGACCACACTCTGCCGCGCTCTTAGAGAGGAGCGTTACCGCGTGGCGTTAAGAGTCGGTTGACACGTGTGGGTAAAGTGTACCCCCTGCAGGGATAAATCTTTCGGAAAGCCGTGTCCACGGTTATGGACGACTTGGAAACGGATTCTGTGATCATAGATAACTCTAACGGAATGACTAAAACTTGCTGGCAACGAATGAAGGATGCCTCCTCGACTACGTAGAGAGGGGTGATTCTTGTAGCATAATGTAGTCTGGGGATGAGAAAGTACTTGGTGGACTAAAGAACATGATGATCTCAGTAGTTGATTAGATTCCTCCTCTGTTTTAGAAATGCTCTATTACACGTGCTTTTCTTCCTCAACTTCGGAAAACAAAGTTGGCTTTATGCAAAGAACCTTAAAAGCCAAGTCTTGCTGAGTACCTTTTGTACTCAACCTTGCCTCGTGGTTGTTTTGTTTCAGACTTCGGCGATGTAGCTGAAGAAGGGTTCTACCGCGACGTCGATGAGTAGTTAGGGGTTCCCAGGCAGCAGCCTGGTATGTGTAGTATGGGTTTGGCTACGTTGCTTATGTTTCAGACTCTTAGTCCTTTTGCTCTTGTTGTATAGCAACATCTTTGCTTTCGCTGCTTGTTGTACTGTTGGGTTGCTTGACCTATGTTGGTCCTGTAACCCATGCGTGTAAGCTACCCTAGTATGCCTTGTTTAATACAACTTTCATGTATAGAGTACTGCTTTGATCGATTGTTGGTCTCGAGCCCGTTGTTATACAGTTTTGGCTATGCCTGCATAGTTGTCGTAGTCGAGGGGTTGTGGAGCCGATGATCCATGTCCGAGCCCGCCTGCCGGAGATATCCGGCCTGGGGCGAGGTAACCCCAGTAACCCTCGGTTGTTGTTGCACTTTCTAGACACATAGCAGCTCTGTATAACTTTGGTCCCGTTCCTTCAGTTTCATCCGACTCGTGGACGCTTGGGTATAAATATCTGGTTATGACTAGCACTGACACAAGGAGTAGTAGACCGGGGATCCGGACTACGTGCCGATGAATCCGGTCTGCCTGCCGTTGTTTGTTGCGGCCGGGGCTGGTAACCCTGAAGCCCTTGTGGGTTCAATGCTAGGAGCACATGATAGTTTGTATATCTCTGGGTCCGGGGTCCGACAGGTGTGTACCTAGGAACGTATCAATGCTACTCCTACGACTTTGTCTAGGACCGTATCAAGATTCACCCAACTAATTGTCCTCTCCCCTTGGGTTTCAGTCAAGAGTTGTCCAATCTTCCTCTCGTAAATCCTTGAGGTTCTATTGGTGTAGTGGACCGGCTATGGGTGTGAAACGGTTTGTATCAAGGTGAGTTTAGTTGGATCGATCGTTCCGTAGGCGACCCTCGGGGTTTATTCGACAGGAGGTTTGGGATCTTTCGGTTCTCGCTATTTATCCCCCTTTGTGTTTCCCCGCGTTTGCCCACGATTCCCCCTCATTTCCCCCTCACGTGTTCTTCGTGTGTTCTTGTCGTTCTTCGTCGATTCGTGAAGATCGGGCCAATCTAGGAGTAAACCTCCATATCATCTGGTATCCAGAGCTAGATTGACACGAATCCGACACCCACTCCCCACCTTTTCCACCAATTTTTCTTCTACCACCATAAATTTTGAAAATCTCACAAAAAATAGCCAAAAGGGATTTCGACCGATCTGTTGATTTGTTGAGTTTTTCGTAGATTTGATCCGTGGATTTGTTGCCTAAGACCATTCCCCACCTTTCTATTTGTCCAAAAAAATTCTTGATTTGGAAGGAATTTCGAATTTGAGCAAAAATCACAGAAAATCTCTGCTCTTCGATTTCTGGACAGATTTTGAAACTTGTTTTTCTTGGTCGTTTTTTATCCGAACTGAGTGCAACAATTTGTCACGCGACGCCCACGACACCATCTACGTTTCCACATCAACGGATCGCCACGAAATCGACTTCCACCGGCTGCAAGTCTGTTATCATCATTAAGAGAGGTATAACTTGCTTCCGCTTGACCCAACCCATCCATTGTGTACCTTACCTATTCGGACTAGTTCTTTTACACCGCTTGGCATCGCATTTGTGGCACCGAGAGTGCGAGTTTAGCGCTTGTGAGAGATTAGCTACGAGAAGGCATTGGCATTTTGGAATCCATCAAAAAGAGAAAAAAGGAGAAAAGAGAAAAAGAAACAAAGGATCGATGCCAATTGCTATCCATTGTAGGAACGTATAGCTACGCGTCGCAAAAGAGAAAGAGTGACCGGTTGCCACAGTGAGAATCTTGTTGCCTTCTCAAGTTTGCGGTTTGAGCTAGCGTCCTCCTTGCGTTGGTGTGGCATTCAGCTTAGTCTTCGATAGGTACATTTTGTCTCCGCTCGTCCATTGGCCGCACTAACCCCATTTATCCCTTGTGTGTGTATGTTTTTAGTTTCAACCATATAATTTTCCTCCACTAGGATTGGTTTTTGTGCTAACTTTTCTTTGGTTCTTCTCCACGTTTGACAACAAACTTTTCTTCGGTTTTGTTTATTTTCCTCGCCACTTTCCTAACTCATTTGCCTTCCATATAAAGTGTGTGTGTTGTCATTTGCGGTTTCTTTCGATCTTTTTGGATTCGCTCTTGACATACCGCCCTACACCTAGGCTCGTCCACTAGCCTCAATAAGACCAAAAAAGGTAACGTTGGGTAAGTGAGACATCCATTCCTTCAATACCACCCTTGTGTGTTTTTGAGATGGCTAGGGAAGGAGTATTCACAAGTCCGAGCTCAGAAGATGAAGGAAACCCATTCTTCAACGACAATACTTACGCCAACTTCGCCACCCACAATGACCATTTCCAACTCCGTGAACTCGTCAAGGACGGGTTGCAACGCTATGAGCGTCGACTCCAAGAGCAAGAGGCTAGATTGAATGATCAAATGACGCACATCAACATCAACTTGGCAAATCTTGCCAACCGCCATCATTCATCATCATCCTCAAGGTCTCGTCGCTCAAGCAACTACAACCAAGATCTTCACCAACCACGTCGCCATGACCGCCATCATCTCCATGATCGCAACAACAACATGGAGGATGGTGGACAACCTCATCAACCTCCACATCAACCACAACAACCCCTGCGACGACATTGGTATGAAGATAGCTCGCCATCACCTCCTCCGCGACATCGCCAAGGCCATGGTGACCCTCTTCAACAACCGCAACGCCCGGACCTTCGACAACATCATCATCCACCTCCACAAGGCCACGCTCAAGACTATGGCCACAATGATTTCGTGGAAGGTGCTCGTCAACATTGAAGGCCACCAAGGCGTAATGCGCGTCCCAACAACAATGACCACCAAGAACATGATCGTCCTCAACACCCTCGAGATGAACAAGTGCTTCCGCAACACTCTCACCAAGAACAAGAACGTCCTCGACACCAACACAATGACAATGATGATAGTGAACTCGTGAAGCAAGACTCCGTCACCGCCAAAAACCACCTCCTAATGACCACTGGCGTCATCCTCCCCATCATGATCGCCACCGCCAAGACAATAAGCATGACCCCTATGATGATTCACTGCCCGTCTATGATGAAGATCCCCATGTGCGACACCATGAGCGACCCCATCGTCAATAATAAAATAACAACATGAGTGCGCTTCGTTTCAATGTCCCAAAGTTCAATGGTGAGAATGACACTGAAGAATATCTTGCTTGGGCTCTCAAGGTAGACAAGATCTTTGGCATTCACAACTTCACCCACAAGAAAATGGTTGCCTTGGCATCTTTGGAATTTGAAGGCTATGCACTCGGTTTGTTCCTCCACACTACAAGCATGACCTCTTCAAGAAGCTTCAAGAACTTTGTCAAGGTTTGAAGTCCGTTGATGAGTACTACAAGGAAATGGAGACATCTTTGATTCGAGCTCATGTGATGGAATCTCAAGAACAAACAATGGCCCGCTTCCTCAATGGCCTCAACTATCCTATAAGGAAGATCGTCGAGTATCAACCGTGTGACAACACTGTGGCCCTTATCCACCAAGCTCTCAAGGCCGCACGTCAAATTGCGGAAGATCTCAAGTACAACAAGAAAAAGGCTTTCTTCAAATCAAGACCTTCCTCTTCATCTCCAATGACACAAGTTCCTACTCCTACCAACAACAATAGCGCCCCTCGAGCCTCTAGTGCTACCAACAAGTCTCCACAACCATTCAAGAAACAAGTGCCTACCACCTCTTCATCACATACTCCTCAAGTCAAGTCGAGTACTATCACTTGCTTCAAGTGTGGTGGTAGCAGACACAAATCCTTTGAATGTTCCAACAAGATGACCATGATTGTTAACCAAGACGGTGAACGTGATTCCATGAGTGAAGGCGAATACTACGCCTTGCATCAAGTTGCTCTCAACTCTTTGGACGTGCCCAATGATGATGAAGAAAGTGTCTATTGCGATGAGGACAAGAATCGATCGCTAGTGGTGACAAGAGTCCTTACTACTTATCTTCAAGATGAGCATGATCAACGGTGCAATCTCTTTCAAACTAGAGCCGGTATCAATGGAAAATCATTCAAGGTCATCATCGATGGTGGAAGTTGCCACAACTTAGCTAGCAAAGAGCTTTGCGACAAACTCCAATTGACTTACAAGCAACATCCTCATCCATACCATTTCCAATGGCTTAGTGACTCCGGAACCTTCAAGATTCAACATATGGTTTCCGTGCAATTCAAGATTGGTCCCTATGAAGACACGGTGGAGTGTGACATTGTTCCTATGACCGTGTGTCATCTTCTTCTTGGTCGACCTTGGCAATATGACAAGAGTGCTATTCATGATGGGCGTACCAATCACTATAGCTTCAAGTGGAATAATAAGACATTTGTGCTTCATCCCATGTCTCCTAGCCAAGTGATCACCGACAACGCCAAGACTCTTGCACGTAAACAAGAAGAGGTCAAGTCTCGTGCGATGAGTGGTGAGAGAGTGATCCACCTAAAAGAGAGTGAGATCCACAAGCCAAATATGAGTGGAAAAACTTCGAGTGTTCCCAAAGGCCTTGCCTTAATTGCCACCAAAAGGGAGATGCGACAGTTACGAGATGACCCAACCATTCTCCACTTTGTCCTAGTGTGCAAAGGGGAAGCACTTGAAACTAACGACATGACAAATTTTCCTCCATCTTTGTTGCCTTTGTTGCAGGAATTTGAAGACGTCTTTGCCGATGAACTCCCTCCGGGCCTTCCTCCTCTACGAGTAATCGAGCACCACATTGACCTCATCCCGGGCGCGCCCCTCCCCAACCGCGCTCCTTACCGCACCAACCCCGAAGAGACTAAGGAGATTGAGCGCCAAATTCAAGAACTACTCGAGAAAGGTTTTATCCGCAAATCTCTTTGCCCTTGTGCCGTGCCGGTTATCCTTGTCCCAAAGCAAGATTCTACTTCCCGCATGTGCATGGATTGTCTACCTATCAATGCTATCACCGTTAGATATAGACATCCTATTCCTAGGCTCGATGACATGCTTGATGAATTGAGTGGTGCTACTATCTTTTCCAAAATTGATCTTAAAAGTGGTTACCATCAAATTCGCATGAGTATAGGTGATGAATGGAAAATGGCTTTCAAAACAAGACTTGGTTTGTATGAATGGCTTGTCATGCCCTTTGGTCTTTCGAATGCCCCATCTACCTTTATGCGCCTCATGAATGAAGTCTTGCGTCCTTTCATTGGAAAGTTTTTTGTGGTTTACTTCGATGACATTCTCATTTATAGCAAGTATTTGGAAGATCATCTTGATCATGTTTCACAAGTATTTTTGGCTCTTCGCAAAGAAAAACTTTTCGCCAATCTTTACAAATGCAATTTTTGCACCAACAAGCTTGGTTTGTTAGGATTTGTGATCTCTTCCAATGGTATTGAAGTCGACAACAAGAAAGTCGAGGCAATTAGGAATTGGCCTCCCCCTACTTCCGTGGGTGAGATAAGGCGCTTTCATGGCCTTGCCGGTTTCTATCGCCTCTTTGTCCAAAAAAATCAACAATTGCTTGCCCTTTGAATGAGATTACCAAAAAGAATGTACCTTTTGTTTGGGGCAACGCACAACAAAAAGCTTTTGACACACTTAAGAAATGTTTGACCGAAGCTCCCTTACTTGTCTTGCCGGATTTTGAGAAAACTTTTGAGATTGAGTGTGATGCTAGTGGTATAGGAATTGGCGGCGTTCTCATGCAAAATGGACGCCCCATTGCATATCATAGTGAAAAACTAGATGGCTCTAAACTCAATTACCCAATCTATGATAAGGAACTATTTGCTTTGGTTAGAGTGTTAGAAGTTTGGCAACACTACCTTTGGCCTAAAGAATTTGTCATTCATTCTGATCACGAATCATTGAAGTACTTGAAAAGTCAAGATAATTTGAACAAAAGGCATGCTAAATGGGTAGAATTCATTGAATATTTTCCTTATGTCATTAAGTACAAGAAAGGTAAAGAAAATGTTGTAGCAGATGCCTTGTCTATAAAAGGGTGCCTTCTTACATGTCTTGACATCAATGTGATTGGTTTAGATGAGACCAAAGACTTATATGCTTCTGATGCTTTATTTGGTCCTATCGTTGATAAATGCTTGCCTAACCGAGGTTTTGATGACTACTATCTTCACAAAGGTTTCTTTTTTAAGGCTAACAAATTGTGTATCCCCGAGTCCTCTCTTCGCTTGTTGTTATTGAAGGAATCACATGAAGGAGGTCTCATGGGACACTTTGGACGCGACAAGACCTATGCCATGCTCTCAAACCACTACTATTGGCCCAAGATGAAGCATCAAACTGAAAGACATGTCAAGCGATGTTCTACATGCCTCCGAGCTAAGTCTACTTCCAACCCCCATGGTCTTTACATGCCATTACCTATTCCACATACACCCTGGAGTGATATTAGCATGGACTTTGTGTTAGGAATCCCATGAACTAAAACCAATATGGACTCAATCTTTGTAGTTGTTGATCGTTTCTATAAGATGGCACATTTCATTCCTTGCAACCGAACCGACAACGCTTCACATGTTGCTACCTTGTTTTTCAGGGAAATTGTGCGTCTCCATGGTGTACCTACTTCCATTGTCTCGAATCACGACGTCAAGTTCACATAATACTTTTGGAATACGTTGATGGCCATGCTCAGCATCAAGCTACTCTTCTCCACCGCCTACCACCCACAAATGGATGGACAAACTGAGGCCGTCAACCGCACACTATCTTCACTCCTTCGAGCATTGATCAAGCCCAACCTAAAGAATTGGGAAGATTCCATCCCACATGCCGAGTTTGCCTACAATCGAGCACTACACCAATCTACCAAGAGAAGCCCCTTCGAGATCGTCTACGGCTTCAACCCCAACACCGCGCTCGACATACTACCTTTGTCTCTCCGCGAGCAAACCAACATGGACATTGACAAGCGCACCGACTACATCAAGAAGCTACATTATTCCACAAGAGCTACGATTGAGAAGCATTCCGAGCACCGAGCCTCCGTCGTGAACAAGAACAAGAAGCCAATGGTGTTCCAAGAAGGTGACCTCGTTTGGCTACACTTGCGCAAGGACCGTTTTCCCGAAGAGCGCAACTCTAAGCTCAAGCCAAGAGGCGACGACCCTTTCAAGATCATCAAGCGCATCAACAACAACGCCTACAGGCTCGACTTACCACAATCCAAGTACCTCGTCCACAACTCCTTAAATGTCAAGTACATCTCTCCCTTCCATGGATACCGAAGTGATGAAGACGACGGCGAGTCGAGGTAGACTCTTTTTCAAGGGCGGGGAGACATGATGCATCCCACCCAATTCCACCAAGTGCACCGATGACAAGATCACGAGCTCGCTCCTCTCGCTCCTCTCGCTCCATACTTTTGGTGACTTGGAGGATGGTGCGCTAACTCATAGTTCAACCCTTTGTGTGCTCAGGTTCGAACCTGCCCAGAGGTCCCGGAAAGCACCCAAGACGATGCAGAAGAAGCTACCAAGGAGGGAGGAGAAGACGACATCGAGAAAGGATCCACGATGGAAAATATATGAGGGAAAACAGCCCCCCCCGGCCTCAAGACCCGGCCAGGCCGGCCTCCCCCCTCTCTAGGCCGGCCACCAGGCAGAGGAGCCCGGCCCCCACCCCGGCCCCAGGCCGGCCTCCCTCCTCCTCAGGCCGGCCACCAGCCCGAAGGCCCCGGCCTCCACCCCGGCCCCAGGCCGCCCCCCCTAGGCCGGCGCCCCCTCCTCCACCTCGGCCCCAGGCCGGCCGCCACGTCATCCCCAGGCCGGCGCGCCCTGGGGCGACCCCTGCTCTCCACCCCGGCCTCAAGGGCCGGCCAGGCCGGCCTCCCAGGCTGGCGTGCCCTGAAATGCACGCAAATGCTCGGATTTCGCCTCCGTTTTCACCTACTTCGACCCCTGGCTATATAAGGACTTCCCTGAGCAAGATCTAGGGTTTAGAGTTGAATTTAGAACATCGAGCTTCGCTCTCTTGTATCCCTCTTTGAGAACTACAACTACGACTACGTATCAAGGATACTCCTACGACTTCGTCTAGGACCGTATCAAGATTCACCGAACTACTTGTCCTCTCCCCTTGGGTTTCAGTCAAGAGTTTCCAATCTTCCTCTCGTAAATCCTTGAGGTTCTATTGGCGTAGTGGACCGGCTACGGGTGTGAAACGGTTTGTATCAAGGTGAGTTCAGTTGGATCGATCGTTTCTTAGGCGACCCTCGGGGTTTAGTTGACGGGAGGTTTGGGATCTTTCGGTTCTCGCGATGTATCCCCCTTTGTGTTTCCCCGCGTTTTCTCATGATTCCCCCTCGTTTACCCCTCTCGTGTTCTTTGTGTTCTTCGTGTGTTCTTGTCATTCTTCGTCGATTCGTGAAGATCGGGCCAATCTTGGTGTAAACCTCCATATCACCTTTCTTAGCTCCTTGAGAGCTTATGGCGTCATTGAGAATTTTCTCTCTTCCTACAACGTTAGTAGTAGTACAAGAGGTAGGCATGATAACAATGCTATTAGAGGAAGATGTCACTTGCTTATTAGATTGTTGAGCTAGAAGCTTATTTTGGGACATGGTGAGTTTGTCGTGGATTTCTTTAAGAGACGTGAACTCCTTTTATGGTTTTCCATGACGCTCAACAAGTTCCTCATGAGCTATTCCTAGCTTCAACTCTTCTTCTTCGAAGATTTTATGTAAATCAAGAGATTTTTTTATTATCCTTCCTATGTTTGGAAACACTAATAGCATAAATCTCTTCTAGACTAGATAATCTCTCTTCAAGAGAGGCTCTCAAGGTTCTCTCTTTCTCAAGAGCTTCCACAAGCTCATAGTCATGGTTCTCATGGCCACCACCATAGGTTTCCAAGGTCATGATGATCTCTTCTTTCTCATCTATGAGAGAGTTGGCATCATCAAGTTGCCTCAAGAGGATCTTTACCTTTTCTTTGGTTTCACCTTCAAGAATCCATAACCAAGAGCCAAGATTCTTGGCCTCCTCATCATCCATAATGTTTTCAACACAATCCAATAATGAGGCAGAATTAGTAGAAATAGACTTGGAGGTGGAAGATATTACCGCGGTGGCTTTTGCCATGAGACATGTAGGTTGGATCAATGCCTTTTCATTGGGGGATTCAAATAGAGAGACCGATGAAGAGGAAATCGTAGCTATGGCGACATTGGCCACACCTACGACTTCATCTTCTCCTTCATTTCTGGAGTAGTATGTTTCAATGTGGGCCCTTCTTGAACATATAGAGCCCTTGAGACTCTTCTAGCGAAATTCTGGTTTTGTGGAGTTTTGTTCTTGTCCTTGCGAACAAGCTTCCCTTTTCTCTTATCGTGGCTCGAAAGGACACTCCTTGACGAAGTGATTTTCACTTCCACAATTGAAGCATGTCCTTGGCCACTCCCCTTCTTCTTGTAGATCTTGGTTCTTGAGGGTCTAGGAGCACCGACCCTGTGAGCGTCCCATCTCTTCCAATAACCATGAATGGCAAGAGAGATGCACTTGTGAGCACCCTTGTATGCGTCTTCATAATCCTCATCATCCTCGTCCACTTCTTCTATCCGAGCAACCGCCTTAGACTTCAAGGCAAGGTTGGGAGGCTTTCCAACTCCTCTTGAGCGAGCGAGAGCATCATCCGCGCTCTTGTGAGATAGGCATATGGCTATCAGCTCACTAAGAACACAAATGGAGTTTAGGGAGCTGTAGTCCGATCTTGTTCGAATGCTAGTGGAGAGGTTCTTCTCCAAAGGAGTTATAGCCTTGACAAACTTCCTCTTGATCCACTCATCAAAGATTTCCTCTTTTCCAAAGTCCCTCAATTGGTTGCCAACGGTGATAACTCTTCTATATAGCTCCTCGGGACTTTCATCTTCAAGCATAATGAAGTTCTCAGACTTGTCCAGAGCCACATCATACTTGGAGGATTGGATGCTAGCATTGCCTTGAAAGAAGGTGTCAAGTTTCCCAGGCCTCCTTGGCGGTCTTGATACCGCGGATGTGTTCAAGATGTTCTCTTGGGAGAGCCTTCTGGACTAGTGACAAGAGCAGTCTTGTTGAGTTGAAATTCAACGTCTTCTCTTGGGGTCAACTTGTATGCATAGTGAGGATGAAATCCATGGAGAACACTTCTCCACAAGGCGGTGCAAGACCCTGAAATATGAGACTCCATATCGAACTTCCAAGTAGAGAATTCGTTAGTGTTAAGAATGGGAGGAAGTCCAACATTTAGAATGTGTGGCATTGTAGCAATAGGATGGATAGTGTCATAATTGGGAGGCAGTGGAACTTCTGAGTTAGACCCCGAACCGTTAGCCGATTGAGACTTGGAGACTTCGGAGCTCCCACCGCTCTTATCCTTTTTATCGGCTTTTTCCTTGGAGAAAGCAATGTTAGTTTCCATTTCGGCGATGTCCGGAATGGACTCATCATCCGAGCTAACATCTTCGGCGGTGGGAGGTGGTTCCTCGGACTCCTTGGTTTTCCCCATCATGGCCTCCAACATCTTCTTTATGCTAGAAACCTTCGAACGAACACTAGAGCTAACCTTGGACAATTCATTTGGACGGTTGATGTATACGCACGCTTCTATTCTTGTAGACAGTGTTGGGCCTCCAAGTGCAGACGTTTGTAGAACAGCATCAAGTTTCCCTTAAGTGGATTACCCAAGGTTTATCGAACTCAAGGAGGTAGAGGTCAAAGATATCCCTCTCAAGCAACCCTGCAATCAAGATACAAGAAGTCTCTTGTGTCCCCAACACACCCAATATACTTGTCAGGTATATAGGTGCACTAGATCGGCGAAGAGAGAGTAAAATGCAAGTAATATGGATGATTATAAGTGATAATAACAATCTGAAGTAAATATGGCACCAAGCAAACATGTAGCAGAATACGCAGCAAATGATGTTTCAATGCTTGGAAATAAGGCCTAGGGCTCCTACTTTCACTAGTGGACACTCTCAACAAAAATCTCATAATTGAATGCATAAACATCATTTTTCACTATGCTACTTCGAACCACTCTCCGGTCGAATAAGAAACACTAATCATTGCGTAGGGGCTTTAACAACACTCCTCAAGTCTGTATTCCCTCTCTAGGGCATCCCAATGTCACTATGAGCGCCAAAGATTAGTAAACAAACACCACAGTTTCATAGGTTGTAACATCCCTGATTTTTGGAAACTGCAAAAAATCACAAAAATTGAAACTTTTTGTTTTCATGTTATGCAAGTCATCAAAAACCAAATGAGATGCAAGAAACAAAAGAAAACAATACATTTCATTGTTATTGAGAATAAAATCCAGGTGCCTCTGTTTCCATAAAGCCTAAACCTTTTCAAATAAGTTTTCTTATTTCAAAATGGTTGCTTCTTTATAGCAAACCTTAATTAAGCCATTGTTTTCTATGTGACTATTATCATATTCTCACATTGTTTTCTATGTGACTATTATCATATTCTCAAAGGTCTCGTGTTTCTAATTTATATTTGACCATATTTTCAATTAATTATCCGTTATGTGGAAAAATGACAATAAGTTGCTAATTGTAAATCCCTCATTTTCTACACATATAAAAAATAAGAAAATGAGTTGAAATGGGTTTCAGAAATAGTATTTGACTATTATAATGTTTTTGAAATTTTATAAAACCCATTTCTAATTACTTCTATTTTCTATTTAAAATTAGTTTTAAGTACTATCAATAGTTTATTTATATTTCCAAAATATAAAAATCCAAAAGTGTTGAGACAACACACAAATGTTCTTATGTGAAAGTTTATATTTTTACAAAACATTAGATTTTGGTTTGAGGTTAATTGGAGCTTATATGCAAAAGTTGTTAAAGAAAAAAAAAGGAAAAAGGGGAAAAGAAACAGAACAAAAACAAAAGAACAAAAAGAAAAATAGCCCAGCAACCGGCCCAAGCCCAGGCCCTGTTATCTACCGCACGCGTGCGAAGAACAGACCAGCCCGCCTCCCTCTCCTGCTCTTCCTCGCTGACAGGCGGGATCACTCGCTGACGTGAGCCAGACGTCGCCCCTCGCGTCAGCATCTTCAACCTCCCCCCACTTTCTCGCCCACGATCCGGGAGAACGCCCGCGCCACGATCACATGTTCCCACGCATTCCTAGGCTCCTCGAGCCCCTCCACAAGTGCCTCGGACGCGCTCTCCCTTTTCCATCGATCTCCCCTCGAAACCATACCCCCTCTGTACAGAAATCGCCCGCCGGAGCTTCACTGCCCGCCGCCGTTTGTCGTTGAATCCGGCACGGCGAGCCAGCCCTTGCGGCCAAGACCACCCTCAACTGATTCCCCGTACCGATGCGCACCTCCACGTGCCTTTCGGTTTGGAGTTTTGCAAAGTGCAACCCCGGCGCCTTCCTCGCCCGAGTGTCACCGGAGTTGAGCCGCCCCCGTTTGCTTGCCACCGTGCATCGAGGCCATCCCCGAGAACGACATGCACACCCTCGCGTTCACCTTGGTGCGGAGATCATCCTAGACTCCTCCGTTGAGGTCGAGGACCATCGGAGGTCCATCTCCGGCGAACTTCCGAGCACAGCGTCGCTGCTCCACCATTTTCCGGCAACCGTCGGTGAGGTGAGTTCCCCTCGCACTCTCTGTCGTTGGATCTCAAACAAAAGGCCAGATTAGATCATTAAACGAAGGGGTATGCACCCGTTGGATCTAGATCCAACGTCCCCGATCAATCCACTTAACCCAATCAGCGTCGCTAAGTCAGCAGCCGCATCAGCGCTTAGTTAGAACTTAGATCCAATCAGAGACTGATACGCGCCTAACCCTTTTTTTTGTTTTATTCCGAATAGAAAATCAAATGCAGATTTGCAGAAAAGACCCTGTAACTAGTAATGTTCATATCTTTTGATCCACTTAGCCAAATTTAGCAAACTTGGACTTTTTGAAATCCCCTGAACATGTAGAAACTTTTGGCACTGTCCAAATTCCAATTTGAAAAACTTAAATTGGTGCAAATTTAAATATGCTTGTTTGATGAATTCTGACATATTTCCAATTCTACAAATCCAAAAATTGCAAATAAAATATTTTTGGAATCCTTAGGAGGTTTACTTTCATACCTTATGTCCCAAAATAATAATTTAACCAATTAAATGGAGTTTAGAATTTAAATAACCAATTGAGTATTTTGCACCTAGTTTTAATTCTATACATAAATTTAATTGGTTTTCTTCTGGAAAATTGTTCTATTTAGCAACCTTAGACCAGATAGACCAGTACCGAAACTATTTGTGACCTTGACAACCCTTAACCACCAATGGCAAACCCCATGACCAATCACTTATTTCTTTTTGCACATTGAATTAAGTACTATATCTTAATACATTGTTTCACTTATCATTATTGAAGTAAAAGTGATAACCTTTAGGTGAACTCTTGGATACCTCTTTGATAATATGAATCCACTCGTGTTTGAATCTTTCAAACTTAAACCCTGACCAACCCATACCCTAGTAGCTAGGCCTAAACTCTTTTACCATAATCCTTTTTGTAAATTGAATTATGTGTTAAGCCTTACTCAAGCCACTATAGTTCCTTTACATAAATCGAATTATTGTGAAAAACTTGAACTTGTCCATAAAAGACCAAACAATAACCATCTCATCATAATCCCTTTTTGCATATGGAATTATCTGTCAAAACCTCGTCCATGTTAACACCAATCAAGTTGAATAACTTGTTATGCTTTTGTATTGTATATTTTGTTTGCTTGTTGGTGAATTGATTGTTTACTGTTACTTATTTGTATTGTTTAGATTGTACGGAGAGCAATGTTCTATTTGTAAAGAGAGTGTCTCTATACCAACTTCCACAAGGCAAGTGATGCTCATGTCCCACTTTTTATTGCATTAGAGTTTTCAGTAGTATGCATCATAGGTGATTTTATTTATTTTCCAAAGTATATGCTATGCTTAGAAATACCTAGTAGTGTGTAGCCAACCTGAAACCTCTACTAGATACTAGTTTAGCTATGCCAGAATGTTATCACAACTATTGATGATACCTGTTGGGTTGTGATGTTTTGAAAATTGAAAATTAACAACCCAATGAAACACCTGGGTGGATTGAACCTTGCTTGGATTATGTTGAGTGGCTACTCAGGACCATGTTCATGGTGGTTTAGCCATGAATGTGGGGGTTATCACCTGAGAGTACACTTGTGGACCGCCACCTAGGATTAAAGAGATTTGTAGGTCTTCGCTGTTTAGTTAGCTTCCAGTGCAGCCTTGAGGTAATATGGGCTCTGCCAAGATTAAGTAAGTTGTGGGGGTTCATCCTGTTGTATGACATTGGGTGGTAGAATTTTAGGAGCGTCGAGTCCTGCTGGTATGGTTGAATCCCTCTTCCCAAAGATCTTGTCTCATTTTTCTCTCGGGGAAAATGAGTCTCAAGGTGAAAGTGCACAACCTCTGCAGAGTTAAAAACTAAGATCTTAGCCGTGTCCCCGGTTATGGGCCAATTGAGCAGCTAGACAGAGTTGGTGCCGAAGGATCTCCTCATCTTTTCTGAATGAAATAAAATATGGTAGAAACCCTTTATAGGGCACATGGTGGTTTAGCCATGATGCCACAATCAAACTTCATGGTGGTTTAGCCATGATGATTTCTCAAACTTCATGGTGGTTTAGCCATGATGACTTTCAAACTTCATGGTGGTTTAGCCATGATGATTTATCAAACTTCATGGTGGTTTAGCCATGATGATTTGTCCAACTTTATGGTGGTTTAGCCATGAAGGATTGTACAATTTTTTTTCATTTGTTTAAAATAATTTATCGAATATAGGACAAAATTGGCTTTATGCAAATAGCCCAGACTCCACCAGCCAAATATCATGTAGCTGGTCTACTCCACAAAACTGCCACCATACAAGTGTCACTTGCCAGTACATTTTTTGTACTGACTTCCTCCCCTGTGGGGCTGCATATTCCAACGTGCAGATAAATCTGAAGACGAGTGAGGTTTTCGTTTAGGATCTCGAGTCTATCACCAACATGTTCTGCCTGTGGCGCATGTAGTGAAGAAGGCTCATTGAAGATTTGTTTTCCGCTGTGTTTACTTTGAACCTTCTTATTTGGGCTAGTCCATGTTGACTATGCCATTTGTAAGTCTATTTTATTTCTTATCCACTCGATCAACGATGTAGAAATGATTCTATTGCAATGGATATATCATTTTGTCATGTGTATGCTATCAGAGATCCCGGGAATAGCAGGTTACACAGGTGTTCTACCTTTCTCAAAAGGTAGGGCGCTACAAAATGGTATCAGAGCATAGTGTTGCATGTAGGATCGAGACCCTAAGTTTGGATTAGAACTAGGAAAAAGACCCTAGGATTGAAAGTCTACTTTCTTCAAACCTATAGAAATAGAACATCACATATTAATTCTTCTCATATCCTCTCATCTATTATTCACCTTAAAAATATTCTTCTCTTGTTATAGATGACCTACCTCTTGTTTTCCATGAAGACATGGTTGGTGAAAATTCATGGAGTGAAAGGAATAGTTTTCACATGACCATTTGGTTTCAACATGAAGATCTACACTCAAGACAATTGAAGAATTTGGAGATATACCCAGACTTCATAGCAATCACAAACACCACAAGAAACAGAGAGAAGGAAATGAAGAAACTCAAGAAGATATAGATGAGACCACCAATCTAGTTACCTTGTTAGAACAACGTTAACGTGTTAGTGTATTGATCATACAACTGTGTGTGTTATGACAATACTAGGTTGTTTGTTAAACCTTGATGATTGGAGTGATGAATGTTTGCTATGATTGTTAGATGTTGTTTGTAAGATGATTTGCCTTGCTCTATTGTGTTTGGGTAGGAACCTCCTTTAGTCTCTTTCTAAATCTCTACTCATCCATGCTAAACCAAACCCAACACCATACCCATTTACCAACCATAGCGAGTGTCAAATTGGAGTGCAACAACTGACTTGACATGCAAGAGCACACTTTGAGACAACCATCGATTTGAGGATAACCAAAGATCTCAGGATTATGTTCTTCTGTGTGAAGGAACAATCACATCCATGATCAAGCCACATCTATCCTAAGGAGTAGAAAGTCCACCAACAAGGGAAAATAGACATTTGGAGTTAGAGTCACATAAACTAAGACATCATAGAAAGTTACCTACACTATGAGAAGGACATATGAAGAGGTTGCAACTATTCAACTAGAGGTGCAAAGAGTTTACGTAACCCCACTAGTTGGAGAAACGATAGTTTAGTTCAGGTTTGTCCTACAGGTGGACAAGTGAAGTGACCTAGTGTTATCATACGAGATTCACCAATCTAAGTACAAGGTAATGATTGAGTGCAACATGGATTGGCCCCCATGATGACTACTCACATTATTAACTCTTGCTATGAGGAATGGTAAATCTGAGTGACATACCTATTAGAGAGATGACGTTAATAAGCTTGAACCATAGAATGGTAGAATATTATTATAACCCTTTGTTAGGCAAGTGTTGCCGAAACGTACTAAACTTCGCGAGGACAAAGCCAATCTTGGAGGAATCATACAATTGAAGATATTGCCTACCACGAGAGTTTTGTTAGAAATAGCATGGTGTTTGCATTCAAGAGATACAACAATATGATGAAAGATCGCCAAGGAAACGAGAACAAATTGGTATGGACTTTATCACTGGATTACCTCGAACCAAATCAGGGTATGATTCTATCTGGGAAGTGGTTGATCATTTGACAAAGATAACACACCTTGTGCTAGTAAGACCACTTACACAGTGTTAAGTTGGCTGATTTATACATGAAGGAGATTGTCTAACTTCATGGTGTTCCAAAGAGTATTGTGTCTGATATGAGTACCCAGTTTACCTCACCCTTCTGGAAGCAACTGCATGAACCATTAGGAACCAGACTGGAGTTCAGCACATCATTTCACCCTCAACAGATGGCCAGACTAAGAGAGTAAATCAAATTTTAGAAGATATGTTGAGAGCATGTGTTTTAGACTATGGATCTAGTTGGGATGACAACTTACCATATGCAGAATTGTTCCAACAACAACAGTTATCAAGCTAGTATTGAGATGGCACCATTGGAAGCTTTGTATGAGAAGAAAATGCACCCCACATTTGCTGTGAAGTGGCCTAAGAGAAAGAAATTCTTTGGTTTTGACATCATCCAAGAAGCTGAAGAGAAGGTTAGACTGACCAAGGACTTCTGATTGACCCAAAGAGTGACCCCTAAGTGTCAAAGGTAACCCAACAGACTTACGTTGGTCTACAACTTTACCACAAAGGAAAGTTCTACTCAAACCATCTTGGGTGAAACCACACTTCAAGCCATGAGAATAGACACATCCTATTGGAGGTGAATATGGATACATAGAGCCCTACATGTCGAAAACATGGATCTAAGATCCCAAATACCCACAAGGAGTTGATGCATATTATACAAGGATATTATGGATGATGAAGAGAATATACTCAGCAACCCGAGGACAAGATAATTTAGACTACCCACAAAAGCTACTTTTAAGGGTGGTAGCTGCCTAGATGTTTTAAGCCCGGATACCCAAACTTATCTTTCTTTCTAGCCTTCCCAAATCTCGGGACGAGATTTCTTTTAAGGGTGGTAGTCTGTAACATCCCTGATTTTTGGAAACTGCAAAAACTCACAAAAATTTGAAACTTTTTGTTTTCATGTTATGCAAGTCACCAAAAACCAAATGAGATGCAAGAAAAAAAAGAAAACAATACATATTTCATTGTTATTGAGAATAAAATCTAGGTGCCTCTGTTTCCATAAAGCCTAAACCTTTTCAAATAAGTTTTCTTATTTCAAAATGGTTGCTTCTTTATAGCAAACCTTAATTAAGCCATTGTTTTCTATGTGACTATTATCATATTCTCACATTGTTTTCTATGTGACTATTATCATATTCTCAAAGGTCTCGTGTTTCTAATTTAAATTTGACCGTATTTTCAATTAATTATCCGCTATGTGGAAAAATGACAGTAAGTTGCTATTTGTAAATACCTCATTTTCTAAACATAAAAAATAAGAAAATGAGTTGAAATGGGTTTCAGAAATAGTATTTGACTATTATAATGTTTTTGAAATTTTATAAAACCCATTTCTAATTACTTCTATTTTCTATTTAAAATTAGTTTTAAGTACTATCAATAGTTTATTTATATTTCCAAAATAGAAAAATCCAAAACTGTTGAGACAACAGACAAATGTTCTTATGTGAAAGTTTATATTTTTACAAAACATTAGATTTTGGTTTGAGGTTAATTGGAGCTTATATGCAATAGTTGTTAAAGAAAAAAAAGGAAAAAGGGAAAAGAAACAGAACAAAAACAAAAGAACAAAAACAAAAATAGCCCAGCAACCGGCCCAAGCCTAGCCCTGTTATCTACCGCACGCGTGCGAAGAACAGAGCAGCCCGCCTCCCTCTCCTCCTCTTTCTCGCTGACAGGCGGGACCACTCGCTGACGTGAGCTAGACGTCGCCCCTCGCGTCAGCATCTTCAACCTCCCCCCACTTTCTCTCCCACGATCCGGAGAGAGCGCCCGCGCCACGATCACATGTTCCCACGCATTCCCCGGCTCCTCGAGCCCCTCCACAAGTACCCCGGACGCACTCTCACTTTTCCATCATTCTCCCCTCGAAACCATACCCCCTCTGTACCGAAATCGCCCGCCGGAGCTTCACTGCCCACCGCCGTTTGTCGTTGAATCCGGCACGGCGAGCCAGCCCTTGCGGCCAAGACCACCCTCAACCGATTCCCCGTACCGATGCGCACCTCCACGGTGCCTTCGGTTCGGAGTTTTGCGAAGTGCAACCCCGGCGCCTTCCTCGCCCGAGTGTCACCGGAGTTGAGCCGCCCCCGTTTGCTTGCCACCGTGCACCGAGGCCGTCCCCGAGAACGACATGCACACCCTCGTGTTCACCTTGGTGCGGAGATCATCCTAGACTCCTCCGTTGAGGTCGAGGACCATCGGAGGTCCATCTCCGGCGAACTTCCGAGCACAGCGTCGCCGCTCCACCATTTTCCGGCAAACGTCGGTGAGGTGAGTTCCCCTCTCACTCTCTATCGTTGGATCTCAAACAAAAGGCCCAGATTAGATCATTAAACGAAGGGGTATGCACCCGTTGGATCTAGATCCAACGTCCCCGATCAATCCACTTAACCCAATCAGCGTCGCTAAGTCAGCAGCCGCATCAGCGCTTAGTCAGAACTTAGATCCAATCAGAGACTGATACGGGCCTAACCTTTTTTTTTGTTTTATTCCGAATAGAAAATCAAATGCAGATTTGCAAAAAAGACCCTGTAACTAGTAATGTTCATATATTTTGATCCACTTAGCCAAATTTAGCAAACTTGGACTTTTTGAAATCCCCTGTACATGTAGAATCTTTTGGCACTGTCCAAATTCCAATTTAACAAACTTAAATTGGTGCAAATTTAAATATGCTTGTTTGATTAATTTCTGACATATTTCAAATTCTACAAATCCAAAAATTGCAAATAAAATATTTTTGGAATCCTTAGGAGGTTTACTTTCATACCTTATGTCACAAAATAATAATTGAACAAATTAAATGGAGTTTAGAATTTAAATAACCAATTGAGTATTTTGCACATATTTTTAATTCTATACATAAACTTAATTGGTTTTCTTCTGGAAATTTTTTCTATTTAGCAACCTTAGACCAGATAGACCAGTACCAAAACTATTTGTGACCATGAAAACCCTTAACCACCAATGGAAAACCCATGACCAATCACTTAGTTCTTTTTGCACATTGAATTAAGTACTATATCTTACTACATTGTTTCACTTATCATTATTGAAGTAAAAGTGATAACCCTTAGGTGAACTCTTGGAAACCTCCTTGACAATATGAATCCACTCGTGTTTGAATCTTTCAAACTTAAACCCTGACCAACCCATACCCTAGTAGCTAGGCCTAAACTCTTTTACCACAATCCTTTTTGTAAATTGAATTATGTGTTAAGCCTTACTCAAGCCACTATAGTTCCTTTACATAAATCAACTTATTGTGATAAACTTGAACTTGTCCATAAAAGACCAAACAATAACCATCTCATCATAATCCCTTTTTGCATATGGAATTATCTGTCAAAACCTCGACCATGTTAACACCAATCAAGTTGAATAACTTGTTATGCTTCTGTATTGTATATTTTGTTTGTTTGTTGGTGAATTGATTGTTTACTGTTACTTATTTGTATTGTTTAGATTGTACGGAGAGCAACGTTCTATTTGTAAAGATAGTGCCTCTATACCAACTTCCACAAGGCAAGTGATGCTCATGTCCCACTTTTTATTGCATTAGAGTTTTCAGTAGTATGCATCATAGGTAATTTTATTTATTTTCCAAAGTATATGCTATGCTTAGAAATACCTAGTAGTGTGTAGCCAACCTGAAACCTCTACTAGACAGTAGTTTAGCTATGCCAGAATGTTATCACAACTATTGATGATACCTGTTGGGCTGTGATGTTTTGAAAATTGAAAATTAACAACCCAATGAAACACTTGGGTGGATTGAACCTTGCTTGGATTATGTTGAGTGGCTACTCAGGACCATGTTCATGGTGGTTTAGCCATGAATGTGGGGGTTATCACCTGAGAGTACACTTGTGGACCGCCACCTAGGATTAAAGAGATTTGTAGGTCTTCGCTGTTTAGTTAGCTTCCAGTGCAGCCTTGAGGTAATATGGGCTCTGCCATGATTAAGTAAGTTGTGGGGGTTCATCCTGTTGTATGACATTGGGTGGTAGAATTTTAGGAGCGTCGATTCATGCTGGTATGGTTGAATCCCTCTTCCCAAAGATCTTGTCTCATTTTTCTCTCGGGGAAAATGAGTCTCAAGGTGAAAGTGCACAACCTCTATAGAGTTAAAAACTAAGATCTTAGCCGTGTCCCCGGTTTTGGGCCAATTGAGCAGCTAGACAGAGTTGGTGCCGAAGGATCTCCTCATCTTTTCTGAATGAAATAAAATATGGTAGAAACCCTTTATAGGGCACATGGTGGTTTAGCCATGATGCCACAATCAAACTTCATGGTGGTTTAGCCATGATGATTTCTCAAACTTCATGGTGGTTTAGCCATGATGACTTTCAAACTTCATGGTGGTTTAGCCATGATGATTTATCAAACTTCATGGTGGTTTAGCCATGATGATTTGTCCAACTTTATGGTGGTTTAGCCATGAAGGATTGTACAAATTTGTTTCATTTGTTTAAAATGATTTATCGAATATAGGACAAAATTGGCTTTATGCAAATAGCCCAGACTCCACCAGCCAAATATCATGTAGCTAGTCTATTCCACAAAACTGTCACCATACAAGTGTCACTTGCCAGTACATTGTTTGTACCGACTTCCTCCCCTGTGGGGGCTGCATATTCCAATGTGCAGATAAATCTGAAGACGAGTGAGGTTTTCGTTTAGGATCTCGAGTCTATCGCCAACATGTTCTGCTTGTGGCGCATGTAGTGAAGAAGGCTCATTGAAGATTTGTTTTCCGCTGTGTTTACTTTGAACCTTCTTATTTGGGCTAGTCCATGTTGACTATGCCATTTGTAAGTCTATTTTATTTCTTATCCACTGGATCAACGATGTAGAATGATGCTATTGCAATGGATATTTCAGTTTGTCATGTGTATGCTATCAGAGATCCCGGGAATAGCAGGTTACACAGGTGTTGTACCCTTATCAAAAGGTAGGGCGCTACATAGGTTCACCTTCCAACATAAGATATAAATATCTTGCTAAACCACACGGTGCACACACTATCACCTTTACCCCGTGATCAAAGTGTTTAAGGAGATAACAAAACCACTTGAGTAGCATAACAGATGAAGATCAATCTACTTATTCAACTAGATTACAAAGCTCATGATCACATAAAGATCATACCATGGGAGAGAGAGATGAACCACATAGCTACCGGTAGAGCCCTCATCCTCGGGGGAGAACTACTCCCTCGTCATCATAGGAGACAACAACAGCGATGGAGATGGCGGTGGAGTCGATGGAGATGGCTTCCGGGGGCACTTCCCCGTCCCGGCAGAGTACCAAACTAGAGATCTGTCCCCCCGAAACATGTCGGTGGCGGCGGCGGAGCTACAGATGTATTTTGCGGAAAAGGTCAATTCCCCTAGGGTTTATGCCTCGGGGAGTATATATGTGCGAAAGGGCGGTGCCGGGAGGTGGCCAGGGGGCCCACACCCCTAGGTGGCGCGGCTAGGGGGGACCCACACCACCCATGGTGTGGCTGCCCTATGGCCCTCCTCCAGGGCTCTTCTGAACTTCTGAATGCTTCCGGGACTTTTAGGACTTCTGGCTTTCAAATTTTCCATTTCCGAGAATATTTCCAGAACAACTTTTCTGAAAATAAAAACAGCAGAAAACAGGGAACTGGCTCTGTGGCATCTTGTTAATAGGTTAGTCCCGGAAAACATAAAAAACATAGGAAAACATACGGAAAACATTTAGCAATTGGCATAATATCAACATGGAACATCAGAAATTACAGATACGTTCGAGACGTATCAAGCATCCCCAAGCTTAGTTCCTACTTGTCCTCGAGTAGGTAAACGATAAAACAAAATAATTTTTGAGGTTATCATAATATGCACAATAGAACACGTAAACTAGGATCAAATGAACTAAAGCTGTGATCTATATTTGATATCAACAAGCAATGCATAAACAAAGAAGAAAGAAGTAAAACCTTTAATGAATCAATACTAAAAGACTATCAACCGTGAAAAGTTTATTAGAGATGATTTAAGATTTCAAGAACAACAATATCATGCACGTCAAACTATCTTCACAACCCCTGTTAGGATCAAGTCAAGATTTCCACACGATGCAATGCTTGAATCTTAAACTATTGCCACACTAAAAACAAGCAAGTGTTCTACGTTGGTCCCTGGCACCGGGATGTTATGGCTAAGAGAACATTATGGGGGGGTTGGAAGTTCAATGGAAGAAAGGCTCACAAAGCTGAAAGTGGTCATCAGACAAGAGAAAGTCTTACAACCGAAGATATGCAAGGAGTAGGGATTGCCACACAACGGATGCAGATAGAGCTATAAGTGTATGAAAGCTCTCCAATGGAACTAGTGGGTGTGCATCCAACTTGCTTGCTCACAAAGACCTAGAGCTCATTTGAGGAGGCTCATCATTGGAATATACAAGCCAAGTTCTATAATCTAAAGTACCCCAGATAGTTATGAATGAATGATAATATGAAAACTCTCTCCAAACTGAAGTATTGGTGCTAGACATGAAGCACAAGTGTGGTATGAAGGATAGTGATGGCCCCCTCTCTCTTTATTCTCTCTTTGGCCCTTTCTTTTTTTCTTTTTGGGCTTTTTCATTTTTTTTAATATATCCTCACCGGTAGGGGCAACATCCTATATTACAATGAATCATCACACTTTTAGTACTCATAAAGAAATATCTCTTATGTCTCTAACTGCATGCTCCTGCGAGTGTAGCAGTATGCATAAATAACCATGAAGCTCATCATCAAGTAACATAATGGAGGTGGATGTTGTGCAAAAATATAGCTCAAAATGGCTATGGAAATGCCATGATAGGTAGGTATGGTGTCCGTTATGAGGAAGAATATATGGGCTTATATGTAGGAGAACAAAGTCCTCCCACGGGATTTGGATGCACTGGCGAAGTTTGCACCAAATCTCAATGTGAGAAAGGGCAATGCACAATACCGAAGAGGCTAACAAATATGGATGGTGGAAGTGCCAGGAACCGCAACATAGACTCACGAGTTAAAAGATTACAACAAGCAAATCATCTTACAAGGCACAATGCAAATCACTCCAAGAGGGTCTGTGCCAGTGACAAGTCACTGTTAGCTACCCCGGCCGTAGGGCGTAACAAAAGGCCGATCGTAAATGTATCACTCGTAGCAATCATATACCATGGTTTCTATAAGCTGGTAATTTAAGTGTGGCACAGTTTCAAGTTTCTTAGACCAACCATTAAAAGTTTATACTTAGTAGTCCTTCCCGTTTATCCATTAAGCAAATTAATATCTCAAAACAACAGCAATGATTCAAGTGAAGTAGTTTAGTGATCTACAAGACCATGCGATTTTTTCCACTATACCAACTACCACATAAGCATTTCTATTCTCAACCAAGCACATATATATGATAACCACCTAACTACAAAAGCTAACAGCTCTGAACAAGAGATGAATGAAAACAAAGGGTAAACGCAGTACTAGCAAAAAGTGAACACTCACAGTTAGTGCAATTGCAATAATAACTTCACATGGTTCAGTTTCAACACAAGTATAACACTCAAAAACACATTATCTACTGTCACAACTTCTTTCAAAACTCTTTTTCTCAAAAGAACACCAAAAGAAAGATATTAACATGCAAATGCGATAAATGGCAGAAATCTGTCAAAAAAGAACAGAGGTAAAGATCGATTTATTTCAAAACTCTTCTGTTTCTCAAATAAAAAGTGGTCTTCTAAGAAAAGTTGCATATATAACTCAGGATTAAGCACAAAACAGCTCAGGTCATTTTGAATTATCTGTGATTCGTAACGGAATTAACCGTGGACAGCAGAAATCCGAACTTTCCACTAGAGGCTTTACTCGGCTCAACAAAAACTCAAAAGAAAAGATAAAGCGGGGTTGCTAAGGAAATAGACAACACCGAGGTGCAAAGAACGCCAAAGAAAACGAAGGAAAACGGGTTGAAAACAGCGAAGTAAAACGGGTTGTCTCCCGGTAGCGCTTTTCTTTAACGCCTTTCAGCTAGGCATAATAATTTGAGAAGATGCTCACATGAGAAATATGAATTGAAGCACAATAAGAAAGAATCAAGAAGCAAATATAAAACACATTTAAGTCTAACCCACTTCCTATGAAAAAGAATCTTGTAGAAAAACAAGTCAACAAAGCACAAAGTGACTAGCATAGGAAGAAAAAAAAAAGTGCCACATCAAAAATTTCAACATAAAGAGGGGAAACTTAATACTGTTGAGATGCATAAAACCATGTTTACCTCTCTCATAATAACTTTCAGTAGCATCATGAATAAAATTAACAATGTAACTATCACAAATAACATTCTTATCACGAGCCACATGCATAAAAGAATTAATACTCTCCACATAAGCATAGTCATTCTTATTAATAGTAGTGGGAGCAAATTCAACAAAATAGCTATCATTATTATTATCATCACCATAATCATTAAATATGTGAGGCATATTGTAATCATAATTATTATTTTTCTTAATAGTAGGTGGACTGAAAATGTCATATTCATCATTGTAAACATCATTAATAAGAATACCACAATCATCCATAGTAGGTGGAACTAGAATACCACAATCATTATAATCATCATATATTGGAGGCAAAGTATCATCAAAGAAAATTTCTTCCTCAAAACTTGGGGGACTAAAAATATCGTATTCATCAAAACTAGCTTCCCCAAGCTTAGAATTTTCCATAGCATTAGCAATAATGGTGTTCAAAGAATTCATACTAATAACATTGCTACTAGCATGCAAATAAAGCTCCATAGGTTTTTTAATTTTCTCTTCAAACACTTCATGTCCTAACTCAAGATAAATATTATAAAGCTCTCTCATATTTTTGTTGTTTTCCATTAAGACTAACTAGTAAAAATAAATACAACCAACAAGTAAAAATAAGCCTAACTAGTGAAAACAAGAAACAAAAAGATATAATTGCAGAATCTAAAGGAAATAACTTCGAGCAGTCACAAAGTATGTGAGTACCTTTTACCTTACCTCTCCGGCAACGGCACCAGAAAAGAGCTTCATGTCTATGCACGCTTCTATTTTTGTAGACAGTGTTGGGCCTCCAAATGCAGAGGTTTGTAGAACAGCAGCAAGTTTCCCTTAAGTGGATTACCCAAGGTTTATCGAACTTACGGAGGTAGAGGTCAAAGATATCCCTCTCAAGCAACACTGCAATCAAGATACAAGAAGTCTCTTGTGTCCCCAACACACCCAATATACTTGTCACGTATATAGGTGCACTAGTTCGGCGAAGAGAGAGTAAAATGCAAGTAATATGGATGATTATAAGTGATAATAACAATCTGAAATAAATATGGCAGCAAGCAAACATGTAGCAGAATAGGCGGAAAATGGTGTTTCCATGCTTGGAAATAAGGCCTAGGGCTCCTACTTTCACTAGTGGACACTCTCAACAAATATCTCATAATTGAATGCATAAATATCATTTCTTCACTGTGCTACTCCGAACCACTCTCCGGTCGAATAACGAACACTAATCATTGCGTAGGGGCTTTAACAACACTCCTCAAGTCTGTATTCCCTCTCTAGGGCACCCCAATGTCACTACGAGCGCCAAAGATTAGTAAACAAACGCCACAGTTTCATAGGTTCACCTTCCAACATAAGATATAAATATCATGCTAAACTACACGGTGCACACACTATCACCTTTACGCCGTGATCAAAGTGTTTACGGAGATAACAAAACCACTTGAGTAGCATAACAGATGAAGATCAATCTACTTATTCAACTAGATTAAAAAGCTCATGATCACATAAAGATCACACCATGGGAGAGAGATATGAACCACATAGCTACCGGTTCACCCTCTGCCACGGGGCAGAACTACTCCCTCCTCATCATAGGAGACAACAACGACGATGGAGATGGCGGTGGAGTCGGTGGAGATGGCTTCCGGGTGAACTTCCCCGTCCCGGCAGGGTGCCAGAACAGAGATCTGTCCCTCGAAACTTGTCGGCGGCGACGGTGGAGCTACAGATTTATTTTGCGGAAAACGTACATTCCCCTATGGTTTATGCCTCGGGGAGTATATATGGGCGAAAGGGCGATGCCAGGGAGGTGGCCAGGGGCCCACATCCCTAGGTGGCGCGGCCAGGGGGACCCGTGCCACTCCATGTTGTGGCCACCCTGTGGCCCCCCTCCGGGGCTCTTAGGGACTTCTAGATGCTTCCGGGGCTTTTAGGACTTCTGGCTTTTGAATTTTCCAATTCCGAGAATATTTGCAAAACAACTTTTCTGAAACTAAAAACAGCAGAAAAACTGGGAACTGGCTCTGTGGCATCTTGTTAATAGGTTAGTACCGGAAAACACAAGAAAACGTAGGAAAACATACGGAAAACATGTAGCAATTGGCATAATATCAACATGGAACATCAGAAATTATAGATATGTTTGAGACATATCAATGGTTCCCACCGTTTCTTGTAGGTTAGTTATAGTGTCGGCCATTTTGGCGATTTCCGCACTAGAACCGTCAGGCTCATTTTCATTGACCATTATACTCTTAAGCGGTTAAGACCTTAGCAAGAGCCGAGGCTCTGATACCAATTGAAAGTGCACTATGGTCAACTAGAGGGGGGGTGAATACGTTGACTACCAATTTTTCTTATTTTCCTTTTAATTAGGGCTAAGCAAGATAAGATAAGGTTCTCTAGATGTGCAACTAGGTGAGCAACCCAAGTGATACAAGATAAGATACGCAACGTAAGTAAAACGAAAGGTAACAAGATAAACCACAATTGTAAATAAGGAGACAAGGATATGTTTCACGTAGTTCCTTCTCAAGAGACGTACGTCTACGTTGGAGAGGTGGGGAGCCACCTAGGCGCTCCTCAATAGCACGGTTGTGCACACCTTATTCTCCTTGAGCTTCTGCGGTGAGGGAGATTCTTGTTCCCACTATGAGGTCGACTTGAAGGCGTTGACCAAACCGTTACACGAGGTTGAGGACACTCCACAAGATGCATGGAGGCTGTCAACGAATCCGAAGCTTCTTGCAACAAGTTGGAAGCTACAAGCACAAGATCTACTAAGGTTTCTAGGCCTCAAGTAGGATTCTAGATCTACTAGGATGTGGTGGATGGATTTGAAATTCCTTTGGTGAAATCACGGATCTAGGTCTCCTCTAGATCTCCACAAAGTTTCAGAGTGTTTGGGTGGTTGGAGAGAGAGATCTAGGAGGTTGAAGCTTTCATTAATGGCTAGGAGAGAGAGTGGGAAAAGCTTAGCCTTTATGAGGTAGGGGAAGGGCTTTAAATACCCCTTCCTCAATCCAACCGTTGAGCAGCCCATGCAGCACCGGAGGCTCGAGTGCTTCCACCGAGGCTCCGGTGGTCTTCGCTTGTGCGGACCTGCCTGGCTCGTTTTCTTCTTTCTAGAATCTTCAGGGCGGAGGCTCCGGTGGTTTGGGTGGAGGTTCCGCCTACCAGAGGTTCAACGGAGCATCCGCTCTAGCCTCCGCTCGTATGCACCCGAAGGCACTTTGAGCGGAGGTAGCACCAGTGATGCCACCGGAGGTTCACCGGAGGCTCCACTGCAGCCACCGCTCTTATGCACCCGAAGGTGATTTCAGCGAAGGTCACACCGGATGTTCCACCAGAGGCTGGCGCCTGTATGTAGCTGGGAAATGCACGGGGCGGAGATTCCGGTGGTTTCACTGGAGCCTCTGCTGCTTGCAAAAATAGCATCCCAACTTTGTTTCTTTGAGCTTTTTCCTTTAAATCATTCCTGTAACCCATTGAGATTGTGTACTTGAAGAACCTGGGCATTTTCATATGTATCAAATAAAACCTGCAAGTGCTCTAAATCTAAATTAGTCTGATCGTTATGTTGTCATTAATTATCAAAATGGAAGATGATCTCTTGGGGAGGTCGGTGGAAAGTTACTCCTTAGAGTAAGGAACAAGGAAAATGAAACAGATTCGAGTTTCGACTCTTCAGCGAAGAGATATTCGAGTTTGAAGGCAGAGGTGTGAAGAAAAATGGGATTTGCTGGGAGCTAGGTGTTCATATTCGTGCGTGGGTCCTGTCTGTCTTTGTGGTGGGTTGGTGTGCTGGCTGGGCCGGCCCACGATGTTTTTTTTCTTCTTTTATCTATTTCTTAAATTTTCATAACTTTTAAAATACAACTCGGAATCGAGTCAAACAAATTTCTAAAATTTGATTTAATACTCTATCATAATTGATGATTAGGGAGTGATTTTGGTGAAAATAAAATATCCAAATATCTTTTGGCTTATAAACGTCTTGTAGCTGGATTTTGGGATTTTTAAAACATGATTGTTATTTGTGGTTTGAAAAGCAACAATGAAATGCAACATTTGAAAACATCCCATGCTATGCATATACTCTAAATGCAGAACATTCCAAATGTAAAATTCAGGATGTTACAGACTAACACCCTTAAGAGGAATCTCGTCCCAAGATTCGGAATGGCTAGCAAATAGGTTTCAGTGGTTTTCTAAATTTGTAGGCTAAGCCCCTTAAGAGAATTTAACTTGGTATCACTAGAGCCATGCGTAGACCTATATTTGTTGATCTTCACTCCTTGTGTTGTCAATTGTTTTATGCATCCTTCACCAGTATGAAGAATCTCCATCAATAAGTTGTGTGGCATAATAAACCATCACATTAGTGTCAAGGTTGGCGTCCTCCAGTGTTTCTTCTATGTTTTGGATCCACGTTTTTGTCTCGAATGAGTGCCTTGTATTTCTGCTTGGCTAGGTTCTAGTGATAGGTTGAGTAAACTGAGTTGGAGCATTTAATAGTTGCTAAATTGGAAGTGGCATCTCGGGGTTGTTGATATAACAACTGGAAAGACATCTAATGGGTTTAGAATAGATGAGTTTAGATAGATAGAACTAAGGAAAATAACTACCCATGCTATATACGAACAAACCAACACTTAGCAATCAATGTGTTTGCAAGCCAAACACTTTAAAATAGTTTTAAAAATAGGATATAAATTCCTGCGAAAATACCAATAATGTTTTGAAAACAAAACAGTTCAAAATACTCGGACTATCATTGCCATATAATAATATGGTCAACACCTAGGTTTCGATAACTAGGAAACCTATATGGTGGGCAACCTAGTGTCTTCAGAAAGCTCCAAAATTATGCATCGTGTTTCCTTCTTGTAGTAAGACTTCTTCTCTATCTTGAAGTGAATCCCCTTTATGTTGAATGGAATCTTAATCTCTATGGGAACCTCTACTATAATTTGAAAAAGAAGAGATGGAAGTAGGAGATAAAGATGAGAAGATTACAAGAATAGAGTCAAAGGAAGAATGTTTAAAGGATGTGGAAAATTAAGTTTTCAACGTATGGATTTTCCTAATCCATTTTCGAAGGTCTCATTCCTACGGTCAACACATTGTTCTGATACCATATGTAGTAGTACTGCGCAACACAGGCCATACTGTTGCGTGTAGTACTGGCCCCTGTACAGTTCACCATCACACACAACTAGATAGTTATCCAAAGAAGCAAATGTATCTCATATCTAGTGAATAATCTAGAGTACAAAATTCTTTACAATTTGCATAGCGGAAGCTAGCACAAATATACAAGTACCAAATAACAAGTAGTAGGGCTCCAATCTTAAATTTGTGCCACAGGAGAACAAACATGTTGAGTGGAGTCACGAGACCTTCATCGATCACTCTAAATCCGAACAACCTGCACATTGGAATATGCAGCCCCCAAAAAGAAGGTCAGAACATTCTGAGCAATGGTGGCAAGTGACACTATGGTGGTATAATAAATGAAAAGTTACTAATCTATATGCATATTTGACTGGTGGAATTTCAAGGCTAATTTGCAAAAAGGCATTTGTCCTATCTTTTAATATAAAGTAAATTTTCACATAATTGGACACTTTGGTTGACAGCAAAGTGCTCCACCCTTTGAATTAGCACACTGAAACACCATCAGGCACTTCTCCAATAACCCATAGTAAAATTTTAATCATTCATAAAACAAGATGAAGGAGATATGTCATGTTTCCCATCTAGTTGTTGATTTGTCCCTAACCAATGAAACACAGCTGAGATCTTAGTTTTAACCCTCGCGAGGTTTGTGCCCTTTACCTGTGTTTCCTAATCCACCCCCAAACACCATGATACACCATTAGTAACATGGAAGGAAAGAAGATTAAGCCAGAATTCATAATAAGTAGATTCCCAAACCCCCATGAGCCAGACCATCCTACTACTATTCTACATCTCTGGACACAATGGGTTCGAGTCACCACAACCTACAAATTCTGTCTAGCCCGTACTAATATGAAACACGGCTACGCACAAGAAACAACTACATAATACAACCAAACATAATCTCATGATACTGGGCGGCGGTCCCCACCAAAATTTCTACTCTGATGATATGCTAGCAATCCGCCCAGTGTTTGATTAATTATCATGTTGTTTTCCATAAGTAATTAAAATAACAATCTTTGCAACAATATGATAATAATTCCCAACCACAAATACAACAAGCATGTCTAAACAATCTAGCATTACGGTGTTTTCCTAACATATGGATTGCTACAATCTATAGATAACATACGATTACTCCACTTGGGTGTTAGTGAAGCAATCTAGGAATAGCGATAATCACACAACTCCCACACCATGCAAACTACAAAAAAAAAACTCTAATGTATATTGTAAAATAGTGGGATCATGTGTGTCACTTGCCTTGACAGAAATTGAAGTCGTTCACGCACTCGACTCAGTCGCAACCGTAACACCAGAAGTCCTCACACAAACAGCAACCACAACTCTCGCAATATACACGTTGCAAGCATACCACAATAAATAAAGAACCAAACAAAACAACAATGCAACACATGAATGCATGATGATTTAATAATGGAAGAAAACTAATTTACTAGTTTTCTAGTTTCCTAAATAATATATGATGCATGAAAAGCTTTGTAGTGCAACAAGAGACAAAAATCAGCTTAACCAAATTAAATAGGGTTAATTAACAATCTACAAGATCTTACCGAAATAAATTTTATAAAAAGGTGGGTCTAATCTAACATACTAATAAGATCCTAAAATCAAATAAAACACTCAATGGAAACATTTTAGATGAATAAGAACAAAGTGTAGATTTGAAATTTCGAGTTACTCTAGTGGGAAAAAGTAGATCGAAATTATATACAAAGATCCATAGCTCAAATTGAAAAACTCAAAGAACAAAAGTTGTAGATAATGATTAGATGCAACTACAGTAAAAATTTGAGCAAAAGCGGATAAACGGTTGAAGAGTAATTGAACTTTTCCTGATTCAGATCTGAGGGAGTAGATCACAAAATTCACCGGCTGTGGTGGATGAAAAGAGGTGAGTTTTCTTGGATGAATTGGCATCGGTGATATCTAAAACTCTCGTGAAGACTTGAACATCAACCGAGCAACTCACAGACCGTGGTAAGCAAAATACCAAGAAATAGATCTGAAATCTAAGTTTCGACTTTCGGGCGACCTCACGGCCAGTGCTGGGGTATTTATGGGTAGTAAGGTCAGTGGAATGTTTCTCCTTGGAGTAAGAAATAACACAAAATAAATGTATTCGAATTCGGACTCTCCAACGAAAATATATTCGAGTTTGAAGGAAGAGGTGTGAAGAAAAAGGGGATTTCCCGGGAGCTAGGTGTTCCTGTTCGTGCGTGCGTCCTGCCTCGTCTTCCTTCGTGGTGGGTTGGTGTACTGGCTGGGCCGTCCCACGATGTTTTTTTTCTTCTTTTATCCATTTCTTAAAACTTTCATAACTTTTAAAAACAACTCGGAATCGAGTCAAACAAATTTCTAAAATTTTGAAATTTAAAACTCTATCATAATTGATGATTGCGGAGTGATTTTGGGGAAAATAAAATATCCAAATATATTTTGGCTTATAAACATCTTATAGCAAGATTTTGGGTTTTTTAAAAAATGATTTTTATTTGGGGTTTGAAAAGCAACAGTCAAATGCAACATTTGAATACATGCCATGTTATGCATATGAACGCAAAACATTCCAAATGTAAAATTTGGGATGTTAAAAATAATGCACTTGAAAGTTATACGTTTGTTTCGAGCGTAGAGAAAACATAGCAAAGTGATATTTCGCTTGTCCTTAAGAGTGGGGCAAAACATAAATGCCAAGACACCTTTAAAGTTCAAGTGGATGACTAGAACAAATAATTTGAGAGCAAATAATAACCCATCATGAATATTTTAATAATGTTTTTGGGACAAATGCACATTAAACTCAGAATAGCAACTATGCTCTCTCAACTGTGCATAAATTTAGAATATGGAGACTCAACATAAAAGTAAAAGAAAGGCCCTTCGCAGAGGGAAGAAGTGATTAACTCAGGTGCTAGAGCTTTTTATTTTATTAAACAGAGGTACTGAAAAAAAATTAGAGAGGTGTATGCTTATGCCAACGAATGGTAAACAGAAAATACAGTACGTCACAAGCAACCTAGACTTCACAAGAGTGGCTCCCATTGAAGGATGTAACTTGGGTCAGAAGGCCATCCCTTTTTCTCTTTTCCTTACACAATCATGCTTTGACTGATAAATCAGGGGCAAAAATTGTGAAGAGAATTTAATAGTAACCAATTTTTGGCTGGGAACCTGCTGCCAACTATTTTATCATTTTGATCACCAGATAAAGCCACTAGTCCAGGTGTGTAATGACCCACAAGTATAGAGGTGTATCGTAGTACTTTCGACAAATAAGAGTGTCGAACCCAACGAGGAGCAGAAGGTGTTGACAAGCAGGTTGGATAGAGAATTCACTGTAACACTAGCAAACGGGTTTTTGGTGGTTTTTTATATGGCAGATAAATAAAGTGCAAGTAAATAAAAGACAGTAAATGATGAGGACATCCCTAGTTCTTCACCTATTGTTACACATGATGATATTCCTACAAAGAATGATGAAGTGAGGATTGGTCCCATGACAAGATCAAGGACTAAACTATTACAACAATAGGTGAATTCACTCCTACTTGAGTATAACATTTATAATTATGAGAGATTTATACTACCTAAATCCATGCATGTTTGTATTCTTAGGTTTGTTGATAACACAAGCATTAAGGAGGGAGAATAAGGAGAGAAGATGCACATGGATGAAGATGGAGTTCAAGAGGAGCTGAAAAACAAGATCACTATGGTGAAAACAAATATTAAAGATGGTGAAAACAATTCTACAAGTGTGGAAAACAAGTGCTAGATTGTTATTCCACACTCATGGAGGGAGAAACCAAGAGGAGGGCTCCCACAAAGAGTATCAATGCGCCATATAGAGTCCAATTAGTGTTACACATGGTTTGTATACCATTATGGCCGCACCCCTAGCATGGGTCGGTTTGTATCTATTGTGGTTGAGTCCAAGTCCAAAACTAGACCCATGGTGGGTTCCTATTCGGGTTGGTGGGTCTTGCTTGCGCAAGTTGCCTTGTGGCCGCACCCCACCCCTCATATATACCCCTTGGGGCGCATAGAATAGGTTAGACTATGATAAAACAAAAACCCTAGACTTCTAGATTGTATTGCTTGAAGCATTCATCTTGAATCATATACCTTTGCAAATCTGAGTGTATTCTGTTGTTCCACTTGGAATAAGGAGAAACAGGACCACTTGTAGTCGGTGGCTACTTGTGCAAGAGTGTGGAGTCTCGAATATCCGAAGGGGTTAAGTGGTGTTGCAATTGGTGACAGGGTTTAGCTAAAGGATAGAGCGAGGTATCACATTGGTTATCAATTTATCAAGAGATTTCATTGAGAAGATCGGGCCACCCCTTATCATCTTGGTATCAGATTACTGGGTTTACTCGGTGAGCTATATCTATCCCTTTATATTTGAGTTGTTTTTATACGTATCCAGAAAAAGCCACAAAAAATAGTACTAGTTCTTGCCATAGCTTTAGAGAATTGCTAGTTTTCAATTTCTAGTGTTGTTTTGTGTTTTGATCTTGTGTAACTTTTTCTTCTTTTGAGTCATTAGGTTTCGGTTAGGGTTAGGGTTCTTAGTTGTTCTTCAATTTCGAGTTGAGTCTATACACAAAAATCCAAAAATATTAGCTATCCACAAGTTCCTTTTAGTTCTAATCCGAGGGGTGCACTCATTGCCATCGGGTTTTAGTTCTGATCGGATTCGCTCTGCCGCCATGCAAAAACCACGCAATTTCTCTGCCGCGGTACACCTCCTAGCCGGACTCGGATTCGCCGTGTAACGTGCTTACAAATCCACGAAAATCCCCGCAGCGCACTTACCAATCCGCTCGCCCGCACCCACCGCTCCATTGCGCGCGCAGCACTCCACCGCACCGTTTTTCTCTGCCCCGCGCTCGTTTTCGCGCTGTTTCGCTGCCGCCGCTGCCGAGCGCGTGTTTCTCTGCCGTGAGCTCTTCTACGGCAGGATTTTGTGTAGATTGCTGCCGCGGTACACTGCCGTGAGTCCATAATAGCCTGTTTTGCTGCCGTGGTTCATTTGTTCTGCCGTGGGTAATCTAGTTAGCTTTACTTCATTTTCCTTTAGGTTTTTGCTTACACTTTCTTTAGGTTTTCATATTAAATCTTTGTGAAACTTAGACACAGCCTATCTACAGCAATAAATTAGGTATCTTACCCATAAGACTAGCTATTTTCTTGCTCTTTTCAGGCTGCTCACTATAATTTTTGTGTCACATTGATTTAGCTATTATTGTCATTTGCTCCTTTAGTTGTTTTCGGCCATAAAAAGTATAAAAAAAAGATAAAAACAGAAAATAGAAAAAGAGAAGAACAGAAAAAGCAAAAAGAAAGGCCATTGAGATACGTTACTATCATTTGGAGCTGTTTTCATTGCTGTCATTGACACTACACATTGAGCAATCTTGTGCCTGATTATCATTGAGCTTGGCTAGTGTCTTTCTAGAGCATTGCAAAAATTCCTACATATATTTGCATTGCCACATTTGTCTCCAATTTTGGTGTGTGTTTACTAGGTGTTATTTTTGTATCATTCACAAACAGGAATAGGACTTGTTAATTGGTGATTGTTAGGTATCCATACCAAGCCCCACCATATAACCTGTTTTACCTTTGTGAGAGAAAAAACCCCTGGGTATTCTATTCTTCACACCAAGTCACATTAGTTGCTATTACTTGTGGTAAGATTTTCTATTCACTTTGGAGCAGTAAGGATCACCTCTTTTGCTGGTTTTGAGTGAGTTGAGAGAGAGCACCACAACCCATAGAAATTTGTTTATTTCACTAACCTATTAATCATGGTTGCTCCTAGTGATGTTTCTACACAGGCTAAGAAGAATCATGGTGATGAACAAGTGAAGTGGACATATTTGGAGGATATGCATGCACAATTGAACTCAACTATTGCTTCTAAGCATGCTGAATTAAATACTCTCATTGACAAGCATGGAGTGGACATGGATACACATGTTCAAAATTTGGGCCTTCAAATTGATACTGTTACTGAAACAGCTACTTCCACCAAAGAGCAAGTTACTACTATCCAAACTTCTCTTGCCACATTGACTACACAAATTGCTGCCTTGACTACAATGGTGACTCAAAGGCTACCTCCTGAGGATGATGCTAGTGCTTTTGGTGCTGATGATGATTATGATGTTGAGGAGGGCAATGCTATCCCTCAAGGCCGTGGGGGAGGAAGAGGTAATCATGGTGGCTGTGGGGGTGGTTTTCAAGCTAGAAGGGTTCCTGTCCATGAACCAAACCGAGAGGATGATGGCCTTGGTAAACCCAAGTTTATGCTACCATCATTTAATTTTAATAGTGATGATGTTGAAGAGTACCTCATGTGGGAGCTGAAAATTAGAAAATTATGGAGGATGCATGAGTATCATGAGGAAAGGAAAGTTAAACTTGCTTCTTCAGGTTTTGATGTCTATGCTTTGCTATGGTGGGATAATATTACAAGAACAATAGCAAGAAATAGAGAACCTGAAATTGCCACATGGAGGGACATGAAGCAAATTATGGGGACAGATTTGTGCCTAAAAATTACTTGAGATTATTGTATGACAAGTTACAACATTTGAAGCAAGGTACAAAGACAGTTGATGATTATTTTAGAGAGATGAAGTTGATATTGCAAAGAGCTAGAGTAAGAGAGGATGTTGAGCACACTATGCAAAGATTCCTTTCAGGTTTGCAATTCAAAATTAGAAGTATTGTGAGGCATACACAATATAATGACATGAATGAGTTGTTGGATCAAGCAAGGGAAACTGAAAAGCAATTGGCCGAGGAGGCATTGCAAGCTCCAAGGAGACCTTTCACTAATAGGTCATCCTTTTCTTCACCACCACCTCCACAACTCACCCCTAGCCGTGGGGTATCCACTACAAAATCTGAAGGTAATTCCTCTATTTCTAAGAGGCAAGCACAACCAGCAGCTAGTGCAAGTGGATCTACTTCTTCTACAGCTTGAAATAGGGACATGAGCCGCCATACATGTGGAGGTAAAGGTCATTTCAAGAGAGATTATCCAAATAAAAAGGTTATGATTATTAATGAGGACAATGAATATGAGACTGGTGATGATGCTGATCTTACTCAAGAGGATTATTATGATGATGATGATGGACCTCTTGATGCATATCCTTCCACATATCCCACTTTTGTTTGCACACCAAGAACATTGAGTATTCTTCCTAGTCCTGAAAGTCAAAGATGCAACTTATTTCAAACAAGAGCAATTGTTGGTCCCCAATTGGCTTGCAAGGTTATTATTGATGGTGGTAGTTGCAGAAATTTGGCAAGCAAAGAATTGTGTGCAAAGTTGAAATTGAGATATATTACACACCCTCATCCTTATCATATACAATGGCTTAGTGATAAAGGAGAGATGAAGGTTACCCATATGGTGAGAGTTGAATTCCAAATTGGGCCTTATAAAGACACCATTGAGTGTGATGTGGTGCCCATGTCAGTTTGTCACATGTTACTTGGGAGACCTTGGCAATTTGATAGGAGTGTTATACATGATGGGAGAGAAAATACCTATGAACTCAAGTGGAAGGAGGAGGATATATTATTGAGGCCTATGACACCACAACAAATTGTAAATGAGTCTAGACAAAAAATTCATGAGAGTGTTGAAAAGATTGAGAGTGAAAATAAGAGTGTTGTGAGTGAAAATACGACATCCAATTCGAGTGGTAACAATAAAAGTGAGGGAGTGAACTTATTATGCATGTTAGCCACTAGAGAGGACTTGAGAGAATTTAGGGAGGATCCAACTATGCTTCCTATAGTGCTTATGCACAAGGGAGAAATTTTGGTTTCTAATGACATGACCCCTATTCCTCTTGGTGTTTCTAATATTTTGCAGGATTTTGAGGATGTTTTTCCAGAAGAGGTGCCCTCGGGTTTTCCACCATTGAGGGGTATTGAGCACCAAATTGATTTGATTCCTGGATCTTCATTGCCAAACCGAGCTCCCTATAGGACTAATCCCCAAGAAACAAAAGAGATTCAGAAACAAGTGCAAGAGCTTCTTGATAAAGGTTACATTCGAATAAGCCTTTCTCCTTGTGATGTTCCTGTTATTTTAGTGCCTAAGAAAGATGGTACATGGCGCATGTGTGTAGATTGTAGAGCAATTAACAATATCACTATTCGTTATCGTCATCCTATACCACATTTGGAAGACATGTTAGATGAATTAAGTGGTAGTGCTATTTTCTCTAAGATTGATTTGCGTAGTGGTTATCATCAAATTAGGATGAAAGAGGGGGATGAGTGGAAAACAACTTTTAAGACAAAATTTGGTTTGTATGAGTGGTTAGTTATACCCTTTGGATTGACTAATGCACCTAGTACTTTCATGAGATTGATGAACCATGTTTTGAGAAATTTTATTGGTAAATTTGTGGTGGTTTATTTTGATGATATTCTTATTTATAGTCACAATGAACATGAACATATTGATCATATTAGACAAGTCTTGCATGTGCTAAGAGAAAATAAATTGTATGGAAATTTAGAGAAGTGCACTTTTGGCAAAGATAAGGTCATATTTCTTGGTTATGTTGTTTCTAAACATGGGATTGAAGTAGGTGAATCAAAAATTGAAGCTATTAAAAATTGGCCTATTCCTATTAATGTGAGTCAAGTAAGAAGTTTTAATGTGATGTCAAATATTTTAGTACACTTGATGCACCTTTGAATGAACTCACTAAAAAGGGTGTAGAATTTGTGTGGGGAGTTGAACAAGATATTGCTTTTGATGCTATTAAAGAAAAGTTGATTTCGGCCCCTTTGTTAATGCTTCCTAATTTTGACAAACAATTTGAGATTGAGTGTGATGCTAGTGGCATAGGTATAGGAGGAGTATTAATGCAAGAAAAGAAACCTATTGTCTATTTTTCTGAAAAACTACATGGTGCACAATTAAATTATTCTGTTTATGATAAGGAACCATATGCACTTGTGAGAGTTTTAGAGGTGTGGAAACATTACTTGTGGCCTAAAGAATTTATTATACATAGTGATCATGAATCATTAAAATTCTTAAAGTGCCAATCAAATTTGAATAAAAGACTTGCTAAATGGGTTGGATTTATTGAGTCTTTTCCATACATTATTAAACATAAAAAGGGATTGGACAATGTAGTTGCTAATGCTTTATCTAGAAAGAACATGTTACTCTCCAATTTAGAGATAAAGGTTTCGGGTTTGGAGGGTATTAGAGAGCTATATGTTAATGATAATGAATTTTCTATGCCATTTAATAAATGTACTAATGTTAAGGCATGGGACTAATTTCATATACATGATGGATACTTGTTTAGGGCTAACAAATTATGTATTCCCGAGTGTTCTTTGCGTTTATTCTTATTACAGGAATCTCATAGTGGAGGATTAATGGGACAGTTTGGAAGAGAGAAGACATTGCTTATGTTAGCTGAGAATTTTTATTGGGCACATATGAGAAGAGATGTGTATAGATTGGTGCAAAGATGCATTACTTGCAATAAGGCAAAGTCCAAGTTGAAGCCCCACGGGTTGTACACACCATTTCCATCACCTAGTACACCATGGGAGGACATTAGTATCGATTTCGTTTTGGGCTTGCCAAGGACAAAAAGAGGACATGATTCTATCTTTGTGGCTGTGGACAGATTTTCCAAGATGTGTAACATCCCTGATTTTTGGAAAATGCAAAAATCACTAAAAATTTAAACTTTTTGTTTTCATGTTATGCAAGTCACCAAAAACCAATGAGATGCAAGAAATAAAAAGGAAACAATACATAACTCAATGAAAATTTAAATTAAGAATCCAATTATACCTCTATTCCATAAACCCTAAAACCCCAGTCAAAAATAAATTTCTTTATATAAAGGGAATATGTTTTTATCAACAAACCTTTACCCAAAATATTTACAACTCTAATATTACTTTGAAGATATTTTAGGGCAACAAAAATCAAAGATTTATAACACTTAATAAAGTTCTAAGCCCCAAAGGTATTTGATGAGAATAAAATTGTTAGTAATAACTTTTAGTTGTTATTCCAAGTTTTAAACATGAAGGTGTGAAAATAAATGCATTGTTTGGAAAATAACATAAAAAGGGTTTTTGGAAAACAATATCATGACTTGTAATTTATTCTAAATTTTATTGATCAACAATATTAACTATTTGATATGAACTAATTAAATAACATTAAGTTACTATTAGTAAATCCTTCATATCCTAAAATTATAAAATGTGAGAATGGTTTAAAAATGACCCTCCAAAAATAATATATGACATGTAAAATGTCTTTGAAATTTTATTTAGATAATAACATCAATTTATTATTTTCTAAATTTTAAAATGGCCTTAAAGTATTATTAGTGTTTTATTTATATTTCAAAATATAAAATTGTGAAAAACAAGATGAAATAACTTTCAAAATTATGTTTTTAACATTTATAATGTCACTAAAATTTAAATTGACCAATAACAATGTTTCATAAATTTTTAAATTAAAAATCACATTATGTGACTATTAAGGAATTATTAAAATTTCCAAAATTCAAAAATAAAATATGATGTTTTGTTTCCAAAAATTGTACTGTTAAAAAGTATTTGAAATTTCAAGAATTTAGAATTTTGGTTCATGTCATTTGGATACTTAAAACAGAAGTTATTAAAGATTTAAATAAACAGAAATTAAAAGAAAATTTTTGATGACGTCATTATGACATCACTGTTTCTTCTTCCTCTAGTAACTGAAGAATACCGAAACCGCCGTTTTCAATTGCTTTGATTCCTCGCGTTATGGTGCGAGATTAACTCCACCGATCCATCCATCTTAAAGCCATTCCTCTCCTCCGCATTTCCCCTCTGGATCCACCCCTTCTCTTGCCTCCAGGCTCTAGCAATAGCTCACCGGAGTTCATGCTGCCCGTCGGCCGTTTTCATCGATTTCGACCACCGTAGCCATCCATTCCTCCTCCTTTTCGCCCCATTATCTTTCCCTTGTACCCGCGCATCCATCTGAGGTTTTTCCTTGACTTTTTGTGCAGCTAGGAGCTTGCACCGTGCTCACCGGAGCGTCGCCGGTGCCCGGGAAGATTGGTTTGCATCGCGCCATCGACTGGAGGTTCGCGAGCACGCACCTTCCTCTCCATCCTCCTCGCTGTGTTCCCCCGCACCTCCCCGTGGTCTTCATCGAGCTCGAGCACCTCTGGAGCGCTCCCGCCGTCCATTCCCGAGCGTGGCGCCGCCGTCCCTCCATTTCCGGCGAGAAATTCCGGTGACAGAGGTAAACCCTAGCCCCTAGCCGTTAGATCCAAATCGGACGCGTCCTGTTAATTCACTTAACGAATCGGTATCAACGAATCACAGACAGCCACGTAGCCAGCCCAGTTGGCAACGCCCAACTTGTTATCTGTCGCCCACTGCGGTGCGTAGCAGGCCCAAGCCCAGTTCCTAACCATCGCCCCGCGCGACAGATAACCCATTTTTGGCCCAACTGTCTCTGGATTTTAATTCCGAATATAAAATAGAATTGTAATTTTGCAGATTAGCCCCTAGAACTTTGAACCATCATATCTTTTCAACCACTTGGCCAAATTTAGCAATCTTGGACTTTTTTAAAAAGCCCTTGACATCTAGAAACTTTTGACACTGACCAAATTCAAATTTGACAAACTTAAATTGGTTCAAATTTAAATATGCTTGTTTGATGAAATTTGGCATAATTCAAATTCTACAAATCCAAAAATTGTAAATAAAATATATTTGGAAACCTTAGAATGTGTACTTTCATATCCTCTGTCCCAAAATAATAATTGAACAAATTAAAATTGAATTTAGAATTTAGTTGTCTATTTGAGTATTTTTGACATAGATTAATTTCTATAAATATTTTCAATATAGTTCCTTTTGCAAAATTGTTTCATTTGACAACCTTGAACCAGAGACATCATTTCCCAACCATCTTGGACACCCTTGGACCATAGCCATGACTATTTGACCAAAAACCCAACATAGTGATATATCCATTTTCACCATGACTTAGGAATTGTTTTCAACTATTATTATTTGATGTTATGTCCATTTGGAGCCAAGCCATGTCCTTAGAATGTGACAATCACATATAGTATCAAGTAGTGAACTTTAGTTTTCTATCTTCTCCATCCCCCATTCTTGCTTCAAGAACTCACCAAGTCAGTAAAATGGAGATCAAGACTCAAGCACAAGAAATGAAACTTCAATATCAACTTGGTGGCAACATGAAGAGCTACAAGGAAGATCAATGAAGAAGTTTTGAAGAAAATACTTGGACTCCACACCTAGAAGAAACTCAAGGAAATACAAGTGTATGAAGAAAATCAAGAAGAAAGCATCTCCCTCTCTCTTTCTATCCTTCTTTTTAAATTTTCTTTCAAATTAACTTAGTGGTATTTGTGCCCATCCCATACCTAAACCAAGTAGTGAAGATCATGAAGAATTTATCAAGACCAAGAGAAGAATCCATCCAAGGAACAAGACTACAATAGAAGCATGAAGATTATCTTCAAGAAGGCAATCACATGAGGTCTAGAAGAAATCCATACAAGTTGAAGAATAACAAGTTATTTTTGTCCAACCATTGACCCAAATGGAAAACCCAAGACTTAGTAATATTTTCCCTTTGATGATGAAGTTAGTAGACCTACCATAACCACAATGGAAAATACTAACATAGTCACTTAAATATTTTTGAAGGTGAATATGACCAAGTGTTTGCATGTATTACTTTAATTGAAGAAGTAATATGTTTATTCTTAGTGAACTCTTGGAACTTCCTCGACGAGTATGGTTATAATAAAGTTAGATCACATCAAACTCAACCTAGTCCTTCCCAAGTAAACCATTGGAATTTCCTTAACAAGTATTGAACTCAAACCTTGACCTTGTCCTAGCCAACTGGGTCCAACTCCTTTGTTATGTTATTTGCTATGTTTGCTTTCTCCACCTATGTGTTTGATTGCTAGGATTCTTGTTTATTTTGTTATTGTGTTTTCAATGAATAGATTGTACGGAGAGCAACGATCTTTTGTGAAGAGAGTGTGATATCTTCACCAACTTCAACAAGGCAAGTAACACACAATCAACTACCCATTATTTTCTATATGCATTAGTTGATTTTGAGTAGTATGCATGATAGGAAATTTTACGAAGTTATACTATGCTATGCTATTATCCTAGTAGTGTGTAGCCATCCCTTTTACCTTGTTATTTTGATAGCCTTAGAATTTATTAGGTGCTATGCAATGTTACAAAGTGTTTTACTAGATGTTGAGGAAAAATTCTAAGTATAACTAATGAATGAACCACCTGGGTGGAAGTGGTAAGACTGGGTTATGTTGAGTGTTGCCTCAGGGCCCTTGTTTAAGGGTTATTCCACTTGAGGTTGTCACTTGCGGATGGCCACCCAGGAACAAAGAGATTACTATGTCCCTCTAAATCTAGTAGCTTCCCGTGCAGCCTTTTGACAATATGGGCTCTGTCTTGATCAATTAAGTTGTGAGGGTTCAGCCCAGGCTTGACAAGCAGATGTAGCAAAATTATAGGTGGAACGGGTCTTGCCGGTGGGTTTGGACTTCTTCTTCTGAAAGATCTCGTCTCAATTCTCTCCTTTCCATGATGCACTCCGGGTGTATAGGATGTTTGGGCTAATTGAAGACAAAGGGTGAAAGTGCACAACCTCTGCAGAGTCAACAAACTAAGATCTTAGCCGTGTCCCCGGTTATGGACAATTATGAGCAGCTGGACAAGGATTGACGGAAGAATCTCATCATCAATTTCAATAAATAAAATTTTGACCAAGTGAAGAGTATTGTGGTGCTTGGATCTAAATCCAATGTTGCCACCCCTTTGAAAAGAAAAGTTTGTTTTACAAAAGAGATAGGACAAAACTGGCTTTATGCAAACTTAGCCAAAACTCCACTCAGCCAAATAAGCATGTAGTATTAGTCTTGCCATTTATATCCACCATAGTGTTACTTGCCAATACATTAAATTGTATTGACTCCCTTGTGGCTGCATATTCCATATTGCAGATGTTTCTGAAGACGAGTGATGATTTCGTTTAGGATCTCGAGACTATCGCCAACATGTTTTGCCTGTGGCACATGAAGAAGATGGGCTCAATGTTGTACCTTGTTTTCCGTTGTATTTCTTTCTTTTCTGCTAGTCTTCTAAGACTATGCAAGTTGTAATCCTATTTTGTAAAGACTAGATCATGCGTTGTAATAGAATTTGATGCATTTGCATGATATTTCATTTTGTACTGTGGTGCTAGCAATTGATCCAGGGACTAGCACAATAACACAGGTATTCCATCTTTATTAAAAGTTGGGATGCTACAAAATGGTATCAGAGCATTGTGTTGCCTGTAGGATTCGAGACCCTAAGTTTGGAAAAGACCCTAGGATAGAAAATTTCCTATGTTCAAAATTTCTAGAAACAAAACAACCATCTTAATTCTTCTCATATCATCTCATCTATTATTCACCTTCAAAATTTTCTAGATGACCTACCTCTTCAATACCATCAAGACAGGAATGTTGATGATCATACCAAGAAGTGCAAGAAGTATTTTCACCACATGAAGACCTACACTCAAGACAATTGAAGAAACTTGGAGATATACCTACATACTTCACAACAATCAAGAACACCCCAAGATATTGAGAGAGGATTTTTGAAGAAACTCAAGAAAATATAGATGAGACCACCAATATAGTTACTTTGTTAGAACAACGTTAATGTGATGGAGTATTGATCATACCAATGAGTGTGGTATGACAATATTAGTTGTTTTATAAAACCTTGTTGTTTGGTGTGAAGATTGTTTGTTATGTGTAAGATGAGTTTCCTTGATCTGCTATTTTGGATAAGAAACTTCCTTAGCCATCTTTCTAAATCTCTACTCATCCCTACTAGACCAAACCCAACACCATACTCATTCACCACCCATAGTGAGAACCACGTGGAATCATACAACCTTTACCCTATTGAAACACAAGCCATCCTATTTGAGGAATGCTAGTATCAAATTTCTTTCTTCTGTGTGAAGGAACAATCACATCCATGATCAATGCCAACTACCTAATAAGGACTATCCATCCAATCAACAAGTGAAGAAAGACATGTGAACCCCAAGTTGCATGAGCTATGAAGATTTCAGAGCCAACTACACTAAGAGGAGAAGTAATGAAGAAACACAACTACCCAGTTTGTGTTACATGAGAGTTTGTTTAGAAATAGCATGATGTTGCCTTCAAGGATGACAACAACAAGATGGAAGATTGTCAAGAATATCAAAAGACCAAGTTGAGAGTGAACCAAAGGCTTTTGATTGAACCAAAGAGTGACCCCTAAGTGTCAAAGGTAGTTCAACAGACCTATGTTGGTCTACACCTCTACCACAGAGGAAAGATCTACTCAAGCTAATTTAGAATCAATCTACACTCCAATCTAATGAAAATAGACTACCCACAAAAGCTTCTTTTAAGGGTGGTAGCCACCAAGTTTGTTCTGGAACCCAGTTACCCAAATCTTTCTTTCTAACCTTCCCAAATCTCGGGACGAGATTTCTTTTAAGGGTGGTAGTCTGTAACATCCCTGATTTTTGGAAAATGCAAAAATCACTAAAAATTTAAACTTTTTGTTTTCATGTTATGCAAGTCACCAAAAACCAATGAGATGCAAGAAATAAAAAGGAAACAATACATAACTCAATGAAAATTTAAATTAAGAATCCAATTATACCTCTATTCCATAAACCCTAAAACCCCAGTCAAAAATAAATTTCTTTATATAAAGGGAATATGTTTTTATCAACAAACCTTTACCCAAAATATTTACAACTCTAATATTACTTTGAAGATATTTTAGGGCAACAAAAATCAAAGATTTATAACACTTAATAAAGTTCTAAGCCCCAAAGGTATTTGATGAGAATAAAATTGTTAGTAATAACTTTTAGTTGTTATTCCAAGTTTTAAACATGAAGGTGTGAAAATAAAATGCATTGTTTGGAAAATAACATAAAAAGGGTTTTTGGAAAACAATATCATGACTTGTAATTTTATTCTAAATTTTATTGATCAACAATATTAACTATTTGATATGAACTAATTAAATAACATTAAGTTACTATTAGTAAATCCTTCATATCCTAAAATTATAAAATGTGAGAATGGTTTAAAAATGACCCTCCAAAAATAATATATGACATGTAAAATGTCTTTGAAATTTTATTTAGATAATAACATCAATTTATTATTTTCTAAATTTTAAAATGGCCTTAAAGTATTATTAGTGTTTTATTTATATTTCAAAATATAAAATTGTGAAAAACAAGATGAAATAACTTTCAAAATTATGTTTTTAACATTTATAATGTCACTAAAATTTAAATTGACCAATAACAATGTTTCATAAATTTTTAAATTAAAAATCACATTATGTGACTATTAAGGAATTATTAAAATTTCCAAAATTCAAAAATAAAATATGATGTTTTGTTTCCAAAAATGGTACTGTTAAAAAGTATTTGAAATTTCAAGAATTTAGAATTTTGGTTCATGTCATTTGGATACTTAAAACAGAAGTTATTAAAGATTTAAATAAACAGAAATTAAAAGAAAATTTTTGATGACGTCATTATGACATCACTGTTTCTTCTTCCTCTAGTAACTGAAGAATACCGAAACCGCCGTTTTCAATTGCTTTGATTCCTCGCGTTATGGTGCGAGATTAACTCCACCGATCCATCCATCTTAAAGCCATTCCTCTCCTCCGCATTTCCCCTCTGGATCCACCCCTTCTCTTGCCTCCAGGCTCTAGCAATAGCTCACCGGAGTTCATGCTGCCCGTCGGCCGTTTTCATCGATTTCGACCACCGTAGCCATCCATTCCTCCTCCTTTTCGCCCCATTATCTTTCCCTTGTACCCGCGCATCCATCTGAGGTTTTTCCTTGACTTTTTGTGCAGCTAGGAGCTTGCACCGTGCTCACCGGAGCGTCGCCGGTGCCCGGGAAGATTGGTTTGCATCGCGCCATCGACTGGAGGTTTGCGAGCACGCACCGTCCTCTCCATCCTCCTCGCTGTGTTCCCCCGCACCTCCCCGTGGTCTTCATCGAGCTCGAGCACCTCTGGAGCGCTGCCGCCGTCCATTCCCGAGCGTGGCGCCGCCGTCCCTCCATTTCTGGCGAGAAATTCCGGTGACAGAGGTAAACCCTAGCCCCTAGCCGTTAGATCCAAGTCGGACGCGTCCTGTTAATTCACTTAACGAATCGGTATAAACGAATCACAGACAGCCACGTAGCCAGCCCAGTTCGCAACGCCCAACTTGTTATCTGTCGCCCACTGCGGTGCGTAGCAGGCCCAAGCCCAGTTCCTAACCATCGCCCCGCGCGACAGATAACCCATTTTTGGCCCAACTGTCTCTGGATTTTAATTCCGAATATAAAATAGAATTGTAATTTTGCAGATTAGCCCCTAGAACTTTGAACCGTCATATCTTTTCAACCACTTGGACAAATTTAGCAATCTTGGACTTTTTGAAAAGCCCTTGACATCTAGAAACTTTTGACACTGACCAAATTCAAATTTGACAAACTTAAATTGGTTCAAATTTAAATATGCTTGTTTGATGAAATTTGGCATAATTCAAATTCTACAAATCCAAAAATTGTAAATAAAATATATTTGGAAACCTTAGAATGTGTACTTTCATATCCTCTGTCCCAAAATAATAATTGAACAAATTAAAATTGAATTTAGAATTTAGTTGTCTATTTGAGTATTTTTGACATAGATTAATTTCTATAAATATTTTCAATATAGTTCCTTTTGCAAAATTGTTTCATTTGACAACCTTGAACCAGAGACATCATTTCCCAACCATCTTGGACACCCTTGGACCATAGCCATGATTATTTGACCAAAAACCCAACATAGTGATATATCCATTTTCACCATGACTTAGGAATTGTTTTCAACTGTTATTATTTGATGTTATGTCCATTTGGAGCCAAGCCATTTCCTTAGAATGTGCCAATCACATATAGTATCAAGTAGTGAACTTTAGTTTTCTATCTTCTCCATCCCCCATTCTTGCTTCAAGAAATCACCAAGTCAGTAAAATGGAGATCAAGACTCAAGCACAAGAAATGAAACTTCAATATCAACTTGGTGGCAACATGAAGAGCTACAAGGAAGATCAATGAAGAAGTTTTGAAGAAAATACTTGGACTCCACACCTAGAAGAAACTCAAGGAAATACAAGTGTATGAAGAAAATCAAGAAGAAAGCATCTCCCTCTCTCTTTCTATCCTTCTTTTTAAATTTTCTTTCAAATTAACTTAGTGGTATTTGTGCCCATCCCATACCTAAACCAAGTAGTGAAGATCATGAAGAATTTATAAAGACCAAGAGAAGAATCCATCCAAGGAACAAGACTACAATAGAAGCATGAAGATGATCTTCAAGAAGGCAATCACATGAGGTCTAGAAGAAATCCATACAAGTTGAAGAATAACAAGTTATTTTTTTCCAACCATTGACCCAAATGGAAAACCCAAGACTTAGTAATATTTTCCCTTTGATGATGAAGTTAGTAGACCTACCCTAACCACAATGGAAAATACTAACATAGTCACTTAAATATTTTTGAAGGTGAATATGACCAAGTGTTTGCATGTATTACTTTAATTGAAGAAGTAATATGTTTATTCTTAGTGAACTCTTGGAACTTCCTCGACAAGTATGGTTATAATAAAGTTAGATCACATCAAACTCAACCTAGTCCTTCCCAAGTAAACCATTGGAATTTCCTTAACAAGTATTGAACTCAAACCTTGACCTTGTCCTAGCCAACTGGGTCCAACGCCTTTGTTATGTTATTTGCTATGTTTGCTTTCTCCACCTATGTGTTTGATTGCTAGGATGCTTGTTTATTTTGTTATTGTGTTTTCAATGAATAGATTGTACGGAGAGCAACGATCTTTTGTGAAGAGAGTGTGATATCTTCACCAACTTCAACAAGGCAAGTAACACACAATCAACTACCCATTATTTTCTATATGCATTAGTTGATTTTGAGTAGTATGCATGATAGGAAATTTTACTAAGTTATACTATGCTATGCTATTATCCTAGTAGTGTGTAGCCATCCCTTTTACCTTGTTATTTTGATAGCCTTAGAATTTATTAGGTGCTATGCAATGTTACAAAGTGTTTTACTAGATGTTGAGGAAAAATCCTAAGTATAACTAATGAATGAACCACCTGGGTGGAAGTGGTAAGACTGGGTTATGTTGAGTGTTGCCTCAGGGCCCTTGTTTAAGGGTTATTCCACTTGAGGTTGTCACTTGCGGATGGCCACCCAGGAACAAAGAGATTACGATGTCCCTCTAAATCTAGTAGCTTCCCGTGCAGCCTTTTGACAATATGGGCTCTGTCTTGATCAATTAAGTTGTGAGGGTTCAGCCCAGGCTTGACAAGCAGATGTAGCAAAATTATAGGTGGAACGGGTCTTGCCGGTGGGTTTGGACTTCTTCTTCTGAAAGATCTCGTCTCAATTCTCTCCTTTCCATGATGCACTCCGGGTGTATAGGATGTTTGGGCTAATTGAAGACAAAGGGTGAAAGTGCACAACCTCTGCAGAGTCAACAAACTAAGATCTTAGCCGTGTCCCCGGTTATGGACAATTATGAGCAGCTGGACAAGGATTGACGGAAGAATCTCATCATCAATTTCAATAAATAAAATTTTGACCAAGTGAAGAGTATTGTGGTGCTTGGATCTAAATCCAATGTTGCCACCCCTTTGAAAAGAAAAGTTTGTTTTACAAAAGAGATAGGACAAAACTGGCTTTATGCAAACTTAGCCAAAACTCCACTCAGCCAAATAAGCATGTAGTATTAGTCTTGCCATTTATATCCACCATAGTGTTACTTGACAATACATTAAATTGTATTGACTCCCTTGTGGCTGCATATTCCATATTGCAGATGTTTCTGAAGACGAGTGAGGATTTAGTTTAGGATCTCGAGACTATCGCCAACATGTTTTGCCTGTGGCACATGAAGAAGATGGGCTCAATGTTGTACCTTGTTTTCCGTTGTATTTCTTTCTTTTCTGCTAGTCTTCTAAGACTATGCAAGTTGTAATCCTATTTTGTAAAGACTGGATCATGCGTTGTAATAGAATTTGATGCATTTGCATGATATTTCATTTTGTACTGTGGTGCTAGCAATTGATCCAGGGACTAGCACAATAACACAGGTATTCCATCTTTATTAAAAGTTGGGATGCTACAAGATGGCACACTTCATTGCTTGCCACAAGAGTGATGATGCTTCTCACATTGCAAATTTATTCTTTAGAGAAATTGTGAGATTACATGGAGTGTCAAGAACTATTGTTTCAGATAGAGATGTCAAATTCATGAGCTACTTTTGGAAGACACTATGGGGGAAGCTTGGAACTAAATTGTTATTTTCCACTACTTGCCACCCCCAAACTGATGGACAAACTGGAGTGGTAAATAGGACATTGTCAACATTATTGAGAAGCATGATCAAGAAAAATTTGAAGGAGTAGGAAGAGTGCTTGCCACATGTGGAATTTGCATATAATAGGGTTGTGCATTCAACCAGTAATCTTCGTCCTTTCGAGGTGGTCTATGGGTTTAAGCCAATTACACCATTGTACTTGTTACCACTTCCTATACATGAGAGAACTAATATGGAGGCATCCAAAAGAGCAGATTTTGTGAAGAAGATTCATGAGAGGACCAAGGAGGCAATTGAGCAAAGAGGACACAATGTGGCCGAGAGGATTAATAAGAACAGAAAGGAGGTAATATTTCGGCCAGGTGACATGGTGTGGGTTCACTTTCGTAAGGACAGATTTCCCACATTGCGCAAATCAAAATTGGTGCCTAGAGGTGCTGGTCCTTATAGAGTGATTTCGAGGATAAATGACAACGCATACAAGATAGACCTCCCTATTGATGAGTTTGGTGTTAGTAACTCTTTTAATGTGGCTGATTTGACATCTTACTATGGAGATGATCTTGTGTCGAGGACGATGCCTTTCCAAGGGGGGGAGGATGATGAGGACATCCCTAATTCTTCACCTATTGTTACACATGATGATATTCCTACAAAGAATGATGAAGTGAGGATTGGTCCCATGACAAGATCAAGGACTAAACTATTACAACAACAGTTGAATTCACTCCTACTTGAGTATAACATTTATAATTATGAGAGCTTTATACTACCTAAATCCATGCATGTTTGTATTCTTAGGTTTGTTGATAACACAAGCATTAAGGAGGGAGAACAAGGAGAGAAGATGCACTATGGTGAAAACAAATATTGACGATGTTGAAAACAATTCTACAAGTGTGGAAAACAAGTGCTAGATTGTTATTCCACACTCATGGAGGGAGAAAACAAGAGGAGGGCGCCCACAAAGAGTATCAATGCGCCATATAGAGTCCAATTAGTGTTACACATGCTTTGTATACCATTATGGCCGCACCCCTAGCATGGGTCGGTTTGTATCTATTGTGGTTGAGTCCAAGTCCAAAACTAGACCCATGTTGGGTTCCTATTCGGATTGGTGGGTCTTGCTTGCGCAAGTTGCCTTGTGGCCGCACCCCACCCCTCATATATACCCCTTGGGGCGCATAGAATAGGTTATACTATGAGAAAACAAAAACCCTAGACTTCTAGATTGTATTGCTTGAAGCATTCATCTTGAATCATATACCTTTGCAAATCTGAGTGTATTCTGCTGTTCCACTGGGAATAAGGAGAAACAGGACCACTTGTAGTCGGTGGCTACTTGTGCAAGAGTGTGGAGTCTCGAATATCCGAAGGGGTTAAGTGCTGTTGCAATTGGTGACAGGGTTTAGCCAAAGGAGAGAGCGAGGTATCACATTGTTTATCAATTTATCACGAGAGTTCACTGAGAAGATCGGGCCACCCCTTATCAGTAAATATAATTGCAGCGAGTGTCCCAATCCTTTTGAGAGCAAAGGACAAGCCGGTTGTTCTACTTATGATTACCAAACGTTCTCGCGGACACATGGGAATTTTGTCAAGTGCTTTCGCTTCATACGGTTGATTAATATTTATTGGTTAGATAAGGGTTGTGGGGGCGAACCTATGCTAAAACACCACCCAACTAGGACAAATATGTACATGTGATTATACCCCTCGTAAGCTTCCGCAAATACAAGAAAGTAATTAAGATAAATCTAACCATATCCTTAAAACTCTGGGATCCTACACTCCCTCGTGTATTGGTTTTCTAACGGGGCTTTAGGGTTCTGTCACTCCGGCAACCCCACAATTAGTAGCCAAATACACAATGCATCCTCCTACGCCCATAAAGGTGAAGTATAATGTAGTCTACGTTTGCATGACACCATTAGAAGAATAGCACCACAACTTAAATACCAAACCCCTAGATATTACTTCAACATAATTCCACTACTAACATCATGACTTCTCCCATGTCCTCAAAAACTAAACAAACTACTCACAAGACATCATATGGATCATAATCAGAGGTGATATAATGGATAATAACAATATGTTCATAAAGTGTAAACATCGATAAATCTCACAAGCATCAACTACTAACAAGTAATCCACCCCGGGAGAGAGATCTAGTGGAAAACCACGGTAAAAACCTCTAATTGTTACAGCGGGATGAAGGTGGATGATGAGGGTGATGGTGTTGGTGATGATGATGATGACGACGATCTTGACGATGCTTGGAGCAATGAAGGTGACGATGGCGATGATTCCCCCTCTGTGGGGAGGAATTTCCCCAGCAGATTTGTCCCTGCCGGAGAGCTTTTCTCTCTCTTTGTTGTTTTCCGCCCCGAGGCGGCGCGAAATATTTATTCGATGATCCTCCGGGGCTTAGGGTTCCCTCGGGGTCAAGTACGCGAAAGGGAGTGCCCAGAAGTGGGCCAGGGGGGCCAGACCACCCCCAGGCGTGGCCAAGGCAGGGGGGCGCCTTCTGGCTGGCTTCCTCCTCGGGACTTCTAAGACTTATCGTATGCCTCCTTCTTCTTCTGATCTTCTGAAATAGGGTATCTCGATGGTGCTTTTTCCATCAGGTTTCTAGTCTCGATGTTTATTCTCCAAAAATTATGAAACATGCAAAATAGGATGAAATAACATAACTAATGCATCATAACATGAAATATATCAGTGAATAACATAAAATAACAATATAAAATAGTGATGCAAAATGGACGTATCAACTCCCCCCAAGCTTAGACCTCGCTTGTCCCCAAGCAAAACTGAACTCAGTAAACATGACCACAGCTTTATGGAGTGAGGTGTCGATAAATAAAATATGGACAAAAAGCATCACATCAAATCACAAGTCATTTTAGATAGCAACTTCCTCTCATATAATCAAACTTGAAATAAGTAGAGTAAATCACAATATAGGTGCAAAAAGTAAATCATAATTGGTAAAGGAAAACTTCGTTCTTGGTCAGAGTCTTTATACTAGAGGTTATATTGCAGAATTTATCATGCTCAATTATAACAGTCTCTTTGCAGTCATTGGTAACTTTCAGAGTGGTATTCAAACAGATAAAAACATTTGTACTAAACAAGGAAGAATAAAGAACATGATTTAGTAAATCAACATATAGATGGATGGATCACAACAACTCAAATGCTTACTTAAGACAAAAAGGAGTAGGTTTACTGACTCAACATAAAGGTAAAATATAGGCCCTTCGCAGAGGGAAGCGGGGATCACTCATGTTCTAGAGCTTTTCATTTGATAAACATAGTATTGAAAACAATTTTAAGAGTGGTGTATGTTTATGTCAATGAATGGCAAACAGAAAACGCAGTACATCACAAGCTAACTAGACTTCACAAGAGCGGCTCCCAATGAAGGACGCAACTGGTATAGAAGGTCATCCCTTTTTCTCTTTTGTTTACACAATTATTCTTTGACTGATAAATCAGAGGCAAAAATAGTTAAGAGAATTTGTATTATTATGTTTGGGGCTGGGAACCCCGCTGCGAGCTCTTCTATCATTTAGATAAGCGGATGAAGCCACTAGTCTAGGTGTGTAAAGTCCAATCGACAAGTGAGATAAAGATTCTCTATTTGCATCCTCATGAGCTAAAACAGGGGCACAAAACAGGTGTAGTTTTGAAGGTTTAATGGTAGCACACAAGCAATTTACTTGGAGTGGCGGTTAAATACCACATATAGGTACGTATGGTGGACACAAATGCCATGGTTTTGGGGATCAAGGTTTGGATGCACGAGAAGCATTCCCTCTTCGTAAAGGTTTTGGCTAGCAAGAATAAGAGTTGAGGGAAAACAAACAAATATACATCCGATAAAACCAATCATGTAATCTTCCTTGAAGGCACAAACAATCTTACTTGAGAATACTAAGCTTATGAGATAACAAGAAAGAAAGATCATGGAATAATATATCTACATGCAACTCTCTCTTTTCTACTTAAGTATCAACATATTGTTGCTACTGACCAATGCTAAGTTTTCCAAAACCAACTAGATTAACTTGATGCTCCAACAATGATACCAATACTAATAATAAGATCAACCATATAAAAAAATTGCAAACTAAAATAAAGTGTAGAGAGTAAATGATGAAACTTCTCATTAATATTCCATTACGGTAACTCAAACCAAGGGATACAATGATAACCAAGTAAAGAGTGATACTTCCATACTGAAAACCATCCTATATGATATATTCTCTACTCATGATATGACTCTACTAAAAGGTGAAAAGGTGAAAGATAATGGTGTTGTACCGCGGCACTCCCCCAAGCTTGCAACAAGCCAAGGGGATGCCAATACCAATGACGAATTAATTCTTCGGTCGTGGTGGTGAATCCTTCTCAGTGAGCTTATCTATTGATTTCTTCGAATCTTCAATTGCGAACATAAGCATACGCATTATCTTTGTATTGTGCTCAATACGCTTTGCGTGCTTGTCAGACGGTGAATTCCACCCATCAAGATTTTCCCCCACACTTCCTTAGGTCGGGAGCATTCTTCATCTGCACGGTTAGAACGATCCATATTCCAGCGAGAAGGCAACTTTGCCTCGGGTACATTTTTAGATTGATATTCATGAATCAAGGTATGGAAGGGTTTCTTAATGCCTGAAAGTGGTGTCCTTGAAGCTAAGTAGTGACGTGGGGCCTTCCCTCCAGTGCCCATCCTCGCCATTTGCTTGGAAGGTTTTGCAACCACTCCAATGCTTGGGATGGTGGCGCGTGGATGCACTCGCAGGTTTTCTTCTACATCTCCTTCAACTCCACTCTCGATCTCGTCCTCCGGCTTCCGGTCTTGGAGATCATCTTCCTTTGGCTCCTTACCCTTGTTGTTGTTGGCGGAGACCATGGTGCTTCTAAAACAAAAAACAGATCCTGGCATAAACCGGTCGAAACAGAAACACGACGAGAAAATGATATACGGGCCTCGGAGGGTCCCGGGGGTTAAATATTGGAAACATACGCAACGAAAGGAAAGTCCAGGTCAAAAACAAGTCGCAGAGGGGCTTCGGGGTGCCCACACCATAGGGTGGCGCGTCCAGGGGTGGGCCCGTGCCCCAGGTGGTGTGGTTCCCTTGGGCACCATCTCCTATCCTTCTTCGGCTCGTTATTTTTCATATTTTTCCAAAAACCAATAATTTATAACTTGGAAATTAATCCGCGAGCTTTTTCTTAACAGAACTTCTCCGGAGACATTACTTGAATAATATCAACATCTTCATCATAAGAATCCCCGAAAATATAATGTTTCATTCTTTGCCCATTTACCACTTGTGTAGTGTTATCTCTGAGGGAAGCTATTTTGATTGCACCCGAACGATACACTTCTTCAATAACATAGGAGCCTTCCCATCTCGAGAGTAATTTTTCTGCAAAAAATCTGAGACAATACCTATACAATAGAACTTTCTCACCAACATGAAACTCTCTTTTAAGAATTCTCCTATCATTCCATTGTTTAAGTTTCTCATTAAAGAGCCTAGCATTTTCATAAGCTTCACATCTCCATTCATCTAGATGATTCAAATCAAGCATTCTTTTCTTACCAGCAAGTTTAAAATCTTTATTAAGTTCTTTCACTGCCAAATAAGCTTTGTGTTCTAATTCTAAAGACAAGTGACAAGCTTTTCCAAAAACCATTATATAAGGAGACATAACCATAGGATTTTTATAAGCAGTTCTATAAGCCTATAAAGCATCATTCAACTTATCAGACCAATTTTTCCTAGATTTATTAACAGTCTTGCCCACTGGTTCGAGGATGATAAGCTAAGGGAGTTCGATGATTGACATCATATTTATCAAGGGTTTTTCTAAAACCACCATGAATAAAGTGAGAACCTTCATCATTCATATGATAGCTAGGCACACGACACCTAGGGAAAATAACATCTTTAAGCATTTTTAAAGAGGTCTCACCATCAACATTTTTTGTAGGTATAGCTTCTACCAACTTAGTAACATAATCAACAACAACAAGAATGTGAGTGTAACCATTCGAAGGAGGAAACAGACCCATAAAGTCAAATCCCCAACAATCAAAAGGTTCAATAACAAGAGAATAACTCATAGGCATTTCATTACGTCTAGAAATATTACCAACTCTTTGACATTCATCACAAGATAAAACAAATTTACGTGCATCTTTAAAGAGAGTAGGCCAATAGAAACCTGATTGTAGAACCTTCTATGCGGTTCTATCTCCAGCGTGATGTCCTCCATAAGCACCACCATGGCACTTTTTCAATATTTCACGTTGTTCATGATCTGAAACACATCTTCTCATAATACCATCTACTTCTTCTTTATATAGGTGTGGGTCATCCCAAAAATAATGCCTCAAATCATAAAAGAATTTTCTTCTTTGTTGATCTATAAATGTTGGAGACGAATAATTCGAAACAATAAAGTTAGCATAATTAGCATACCATGGAATATCTTGGGAATTTACCTTTATTGCATCCAACTGTTCATTTGGAAAACTATCATTAACAGGAATAGGGTCATAAGCTATGTTTTCCAATCTAGACAAGTTATCAGCAACATGATTTTCAACACCCTTCCTATCCACAATATGCAAATCAAACTCTTGTAAAAGCAACACCCATCTAATACGCCTAGGCTTAGCATCTTTCTTTTTTCATAAGGTATCTAATAACAGCATTGTGACGCCCCTGGATCGGGTACTATGGGGATTTCAGCGTTTCGCCAGAATCCACATAATATCTGATCCGGAGTTGTCATTTCTGATACCATTACAACAGTTCACGAATAATCCACAACAACAACAGAAGAGATATATACAAGACGACTCAAACGAGTCAAGGATACAACTGATACAATACAAACATCCAAATAACAACGGAAGACGAAATATTATCCGACTACGGACAAGATACAAATTGGACTAAGAGTCCTGAAGATAACCGATGGCGTCCAATCCCTGCCCAGGCCAAGCCGGAGGGATTCCCAAGCTAACGTCGTCAACTTCAAACCTGCTGACTGCATTGTGAATACAGCCCCGAATCATGGGGTCAGTACTTGGGGTACCGGCAGACGGAAAGCAATACTCAAGATACCAATGCAACCATCCATCACAAGATACAAATATTTTGGGTACAGAGGAAGAGGTTGGTGTAATGAAGCGGCAGCGGGCGGCACTAAGCAGTCTATGGAGACACGCTACAACTCTCGTCCAGCAGAAAGGGAAGAGAAAGCGCGACAAAACCAACTACAACTACACACCAAAACAAACCCATCCAGGATTTACCCCCCAACAACCAATGCCAGGAGGTAACCGAGGAAAAACTCACACATGTTGAAATAGTAAACTCGTTATCGCACAGGTTAAAAAGTATCATTAGGTGTAAGTTATCTTACTCTTGTAAGCCAGCACTTTCTCCAAGATCGTCACATAAGCGCGGACGACACGCCATCTCGAAAAGATTTAACCCTGCTGAAAGTGCATTTCGGTTTCCCAGTGTTTTGTGTGTTAGTTAACAATACTAAGTACATTATTTATCGAGGTGTTAAGCGTGCAGGTGTTATACTTAACATCGGCTTCGATCACCGAAAAGTCGGTGAAGTTTGGCCTGAGAGTTTTGGGACAGAACCCAACCGGATTATTGGAAACCGGATTATTCGGAGCAGACCGGATATTCCGGTTTGGCCAATTTCAGACCATATTTCGTACTGGCATGAACCGGATTATTGGAAACCAGATTATTCGGAGCAGACCGGATATACGATTTGGCAAATTTCAGACCATATTTCGTACTGGCATGAACCGGATTATTGGAAATCGGATTATTCGGAGCAGACCGGATATTCCGGTTTGGCAAATTTCAGACCATATTTCGTACTGGCATGAACCGGATTATTCGATCCGTATTTTTCATCTCGAGCCAGATATTCCGGGTGCTGATGAAGTTGCGCGAAATTGGCTAAGGACTGGAAGATTTGCTCACTTTAGTGAGCCGGATTATTTGAACCGGATTATTCCGGAGCAGCCGGATAATCCGGTTCAGATCTGCAGGACTGCGAGAAGAAAGCAGACCGGATATTCCGATCCAAACTTGGACCGGATATTCCGGTCCCCTTTTTCCTGCACAACGACTAGTTGTGAGGAGGGGGTATAAATACCCCTACTCTTCTTCCCCAAGATCTAGTTCTTCCCCTTAGCATTTATGAGCATTTAAGAACTCACCAAATCTCTCATTACTCCCAATCCCTCCACCCAATCTCGAAGATCTTTGGAGGATTGAAGGAGAAGGCCCCGATCTACATCTTCACCGAGCCGTTCTTCATTTCCCCCTCTCTAGCTTGAGGGATCTTGCCTAGGGTTTCCTCTTGTGGAGAACCTAGGCATCTTGATACTTGTTGGTGATTCAAGAAGAGTTGGGAGCCCCCAATTTGGTTGTGGGTGTGTGCCCCAAGTTGTTTGTAAAGGATTTGATCCCCGCCTCAAAGGGGTTCAATAGTGGAAGGTGAACTAGGCCTTTGTGGCGAAGTTCATCGGAGAATAGGGTGAGGCCTTAGTGGCGTTGAGTAGGCCTTCGTGGTGAGATCACACCCCTCCAACGAGACGTACTCCCCTAAAAAGGAGGAACTCGGAAATACATCGTGTCTCCGTGTGCTCCACCTTGGTGACCTCGTTCCCTCACTCTCTTTACTTACCGCTTGCATTGTGTTTTTTGTTATCCTTGTCATATAGGTAAATTCACCATAACCGCATTATCTAGAGAATTTACCTTTGTGTCAAGCCTAAATCAGAAGAAAAATTAAAATTGGTCGTAGCACCTATTCACCCCCCCTCTAGGTGCGCATACTTTACTTTCAATTGGTATTAGAGCCTCGGCTCTTCTATCGGGCTTAACCGCCTAAGAGTTTAAGTATGGGAGATGATTTGGTTGACGCTCCGTCTGATGGCAATGTGACCCTGGATGATCTCAATGCATTGCGTGATTCATTTACCTCATCCATAGACACAAAATTTGATGAGTTGCGTCAACTCATGACACAACTCCTCAAAGCCAAAGGACCGGAGGTGGTCGACTCATCCCTTCCGGAAGAACCGGAGGGTGTCAATAAAGGGGTAGATGGTGAACTACCTAAAAATGCTTCCGCCGAACAATCCGCTAAGTCTAGTACAGAAGGTAGTGGAGGATTTCATGTCGTCCCCGGAGGTTATTCTCCCGATCCTCCCGTCCCCCATCCTCATATAATCCCTAGGGGAGATCCACCTAAAATTGAGGCATATTCTTTTCGTGAATGGCAATACTACATGGAGACTCACATGAATTATTCTTGTATAGATCTTTGGAGGGTCACTCGTGACGGATACAAACCATTTGACCCCAAGAATCTCACAAGAAGAGAGGCCGTAGATTGCCAACTAAACTACACCGCTTTGTCCATCCTTCAACAAGCCGTGGGTCCAAACCACATGCCACATCTTCAACATTTCTCCACCGCAAAAGAAACATGGGATGCACTAGTCATCATGTTTGTTGGAAATGAGAGCATGCAAAGAAATCGCTATGACACCTTGACCAATGAGGCCGAAGGATTCTTCATGCGTGATGGAGAAGATCATGTTGACATGTATAGAAGACTCAAAACTCTTGCCACCGCCTTCTCTAGTGCGGGTGCAAAGTATATTGACGATGCTTGGATCAAGAGGAAGTACATGATTGCCGTGATGCCTTTTGAGGGCACGGACTTGAAGAGCATTCAAGGAAGACATGATTTCTCCGTCATGACCTCAACTCAAGTGATGCAAGAATTGTGCTCCTACAAAGTGCAAACCAAGAATGCTCTTGACAACCGTGCTAGGGCCATTGGAATGCTCCAAGGAGCATCCGTTGCTTTGAAGGCCAAGGCTTTGTCAAGAGAGGTTGAGAATGAAGAAGATGGTGAAGAGGCATTACCTCCATTGAAGGAACAAGACTATGATCCCGTTCTTAAGGATCTCATTGCTCTTACCGTGCAAAAGTTTTGGAACAATCCCCCCAAGGGCAAGAAATTTGTTGAGGAGAAGACCAAGTCTCGATATGGAAATGATGGGGCTCAAAAGGTTAGATCTTGCTTCAATTGCCAAGACAAGCATCACTTCATTGCAGAGTGCCCCTACAAGAATACAAAACACCATAGTGGCGAGCTCATTCGCAAGGACAAGTCCAAGGTTGAATACAAGAAACCTCACTTCAAGAAGAAACCATTCAACAAGAAATCCCCCACCAAGTTTGTGCTCTTGACTCAAGAGGAGTATGATTCCGGGAGTGATGAAGAAGAAGAAACAACAAGTGAAGTGGCCGCTCTATCTATTGCTTCCACTCCATCTTCGTCATCCCTCTTTGAATCCCCCAATGAAAATCTTCCTCAACGCAATGCCAAGTGCTTAATGGCTAAGGCCACGGAGGTATCATCTTCTCCTAACTCTAAGAACCCTAGTGAACTAGAACATATTGCTAGTCTTAGAGAAGAAGAGGAAAGGGCCTCCTTGGACCGTTTTATGTCTAACATGCAAGGGGAGACCAAGAAGTACTTTGAGAATCTCATGAGGCAATTGGGAGAGGCCCAAGAGGCCCTTGAGAAGAAAGGTGAGGTTGAGAGAAGGGATGCGGATGAAATTGCATCCCTCTCAATGACTCTTGAAGAAGAGCATGATGGTAGAATTTCTCTAGAGGATGAACTTGAATCTATTGAATCAACCCATAATGAATTTGTCTCCAAAATCATTAAGGAACGTGATCTTGCTATTGCTAAATATAAAAAGGCTAAAAAGGATAAAGTTGAGTTTGGGGTTGGTCATGGTAAACTAACCGAGGAGTTTGAAAAGCTAACCAATGCTCACAAAGCTTTGGAAAGCCAACACTCATCCCTCAAAGAGTTGCATGAACAACTTCAAACTCAAATTACTCAATCTAACCATCCTAGCACCTCTACTTCTTCTTGTGATCATGCAAATATTATTGAGGAAAATGCTAGGTTAAAGGATGAGCTAGCAAGGCTCAAGGGCAAAAGCCCTCAAATTGAGAAGGTTGTGTTAGCCACCCCACAAGTGGTTGCCCCTAGCTCTAATGCGGTCATTGCTAGACCACAATTGAGTGCTCCAAGGCAACAAGTGGGTAAGCAAGGCCTTGGCTATATAGCCAAGAAGAAGAACAAGAAGAAGAAGAACAAGAAGAAGAACCAAAATGGTGCTTCGGGTGGTATTGTCATTAGGGACAACACTACTCGTAGCACACCCGCTCAAGCCAACAATGTTGCCTCGAGTAGTAGTGTCATGAGGGACAACACTACTCGTAGCACCTCCGCGGGAACTAACAATCCACACCATTTCTTATATGTTGATTATTATGGTGTTGTGCAAGCTAAATATGTTGGTCCCATTGAGGATTTCATTGACTACACTATTTGGGTTCCAAAGACCCTTGTTGCTAACATGAAGGGACCCAACTCGGGTCCTAACTCTAGTCAATGATCTCTTGTAGGACTATGCTTCCGGTGGGACTAAATGGATTCTTGATAGTGGATGCACTAATCATATGACCGGAAGCAAAGAACTAGTGACGGAGTTGCGACCAAATGACATCCAAGCAACCATCACTTATGGGGACTCATCCAAGTCTAAGGTATCCGGGTTTGGCAAGGTTGTGGTGGCTCCCGATATAACTATCGTGAACGTCATGCTTGTCGAATCCCTTGGTTACAATTTACTTTCTGTCCGCTCTCTGGGAAAGATGGGTTTTTCCGTCTTTTTCGATGGTGATATTGTGGTCCTTTTGAGGAGCAAGACTCTTGACGTCGCTCACGTGGGACATGTTGAAAATGAGTTGTTCGTGGTGGACTTTTCGAAGTCAACCAACTCTCAAGCAATGTGTCTTTTCGGGAAGGCGGACTTGGGATGGTTGTGGCATCGCCGCCTATCCCATGTCAAAATGAGAACTTTGCAAAGTCTTCACAAAGGTGGCCTTATTGTCGGACTAAAAGAAAATGTTTCCTTTGCAAAGGATCGCTTTTGTAGGTCATGTGTTGAAGGGAAGATGCATGGCATCGTGCACAAGGCCAAGACCATTATCTCGTCAAAGAGGATCTTGGAGCTTCTCCATGTTGATCTCTTTGGTGCCGTGCTCGAGGCAAGTCTTGGTGGCAAGAAGTATTGCTTGGTAATTGTCGATGATTATTCAAGATACACTTGGGTTTATTTCTTCAAGTGCAAGAGTGAGACTCAACAAACCATCATCGACTTCTCCAACCAAGTGAAACATCAAGACAATGTGCATATCATGGCTATTAGGAGTGATAATGGTTTGGAGTTCAAGAACTATACATTGAATGAATTCCTTAGTGAAGAAGGCATTCGTCATCAATACTCTGCCACTTGCACTCCTCAATAAAATGGTGTTGCTGAAAGGAAGAATCGCACTCTCTTGGATATGGCTAGGACCATGTTGGCGGAGTACACTTCTCCCCAATATTTATGGGCCGAGGCCATATCCACCGCATGCCACTCCTCCAACCGCCTCTACATCCACAAAGGCTTGGACAAGACCCCGTATGAGATCCTCACCGGCAACAAACCCAACGTCTCCTACTTCCGTGTATTCGGTTGTAAGTGCTTCTATTTGATCAAGGGTATTAGGTTGTATAAATTTCAATCCAAAACTATTGAGGGTATATTTGTTGGTTACGGTGCCGAATCCCACACTTATAGAGTCTATGACAAGACTTCTCGGATTGTCATAGAATCTTGTAGTGTGGTGTTCGAGGAAAATGATGGCTCCCAAGTGGCGCAATTCCATGTTTCTAATGTAGATGTTGAAATGCCTCAAGAAGCCATAGGAAGGATGGGTGTGGGATTTTTCCGCCCCATCGAGGGACACCTTATGGCGAATCGAGAAGGACTATGCTCTACTCAAATGGAGCCCTCCTCTACATTAGAAGATCAAGACAAGGAGCCAACTTTTACACCTAACCAGGAACATGTTCAAGACCCTCCTCTCATTGATCAAGTGACTTCGCAAGTCGTACCCACTCCTCTCACTAATGCGAGTCAAGATCTAGGCCAAGATCAACAATCCTCTTCATCCTCTCCTCAAGTTGAAGCTAGTGTTGAAGATATTGTCGATAATGATGATGATGATCAAGGACAAGTTGGTCAAGATGGGGACCCAAATGATCAAGATGATCAAGTGATCCCTCCTTGCAATAATGAGGAGATCGAAGCCCGTCGCATCAAAAGGATAGGAAGAGCTTTGAAGCAAATTGATGCCCAAGACGACAAGGTCTTGGAGGATGTTCTAACTAGAAGATCTACAAGAAGGCAATTGGCTCATTTTTGTGAGCATCAAGCTCATATCTCTATGGTGGAGCCTAAGAAAGTGTATGAAGCTCTTGAGGACTCCGATTGGGTTGAAGCTATGCATGATGAGCTCAATAACTTTGAGCGCAACAAAGTTTGGAGATTGGTTGAGAAGCCCAAGGATTGCCACAATGTTATTGGCACTAAGTGGATTTTCAAGAACAAGCAAGATGAGAATGGCATTGTCATTAGGAATAAGGCAAGATTGGTTGCTCAAGGTTACAACCAAGTTGAAGGTTGACTTTGATGAAACCTATGCACCCGTGGCTCGCCTTGAGTCCATCCGTATCCTCCTTGCTTATGCATCCTCTCTTAATTTCAAACTGCAACAAATGGATGTGAAAAGTGCTTTCTTGAATGGTCCACTAAAAGAGGAGGTATATGTCAAGCAACCTCCGGGGTTCGAGAATCTCAACTTTCCTAACCCCGTGTACAAACTTGACAAATCTCTCTATGGTCTCAAACAAGCACCTCGTGCTTGGTATGAGCACCTTAGGGAGTTGTTAGATGATCGTGGTTTCGAAGTTGGGAAGATTGACCCCACTCTCTTCACCAAGAGAGTAAAGGGAGAGCTTTTCATATGCCAACTATATGTGGATGATATCATCTTTGGCTCAACTAACCAAGCTTTCAATAATGAGTTCTCTAAGCTTATGACTGAAAGGTTCGAGATGTCTATGATGGGTGAGCTTAAATTCTTCCTTGGCTTGGAGATCAAGCAATTGGCCCGTGGGACTTTCATCTCTCAAGCCAAGTATACCCAAGACATGATCAAGAGGTTTAACTTTCAAGATGCAAAGATCAAAACCACTCCCATGCAAGTCAAGTGCCACCTATCACGCAATCCAAAAGGGAGTAAGGATGTGGATCAAAAGCTTTATCGTTCTATGATTGGCTCTTTGCTCTATCTTTGTGCATCTAGACCCGATATCGTTTTGAGTGTAGGTGTGTGTGCAAGGTATCAAGCGGCCCCTAAGGATTGCCACTTAGTGGCGGTTCATAGGATCTTTCGTTATCTAGTTCATACCCCAAGATTTGGTTTGTGGTACCCAAAGGGGGCACAATTTTCTCTCAATGGCTATACGAATTCCGATTGGGCCGGTGATCAAGATGATAGGAAGTCAACTTCCGGGGCTTGCCAATTTCTTGGTAGGTCCCTTGTAAGTTGGTCCTCCAAGAAGCAAAATTGCATATCCCTTTCCACTGCCGAAGCCGAGTATGTTGCCGCCGCAAGTGCATGCACTCAATTGTTATGGATGAGGCAAACTCTCAAGGAGTATGGAGTTCATTTGGATAAAGTGCCTCTTTTGTGTGACAAGGAAAGTGCCATCAAGATTGCATACAATCCGGTGCAACATACAAGAACGAAGCACATTGAGATTCGCCACCACTTCATCCGTGATCATGTGGCAAGAGGGGATATTGCACTATCTTATGTGCCCACCAAGGACAATCTTGCGGATATTTTCACGAAGCCACTTGATGATGCAAGATTCTTGTTCTTGAGGAATGAACTAAATGTGATTGATTCAAGGAGCTTGACTTGAATATCTTGCACACACCCCTATAGATGAAACGTGTTCGATTTTAGATGTAGGCATGGACATAGGGGGAGTGTTATCCTAACACATTGGGTTCTCCCTCCCCCCATTATGCCCATAGAAAAAATTCATTGTGATCTCTCTTTTTCTAATGTTGAATTGTGAGCTTCAATGTCGAGAATTGGCAATGCACCCAAGATACATCTTCGCGGTTGCATACCATGATCTCTTACATGGTGGCCTAGGACACCAACCTCTTCGTTTCGAAGAGTTGGATCTTGGTTGGGTTCTACTTGTCATTTCATTGCATTTCTTGTGTTTTCCCTTCTAAGTGATTATTCTTAGGAAAATCCCACTCAATTGGTCTTTTGTTGGTTTGATTCTTGCTTTTGAGAGGGATAAGTACTAGTTTCAGTTTGATGTTCTATGCTAAGCCATTCTCTCAAAAAAGCCATTTTTTCTAGCACTTGTGTCTGTCCATTGAAACGAGGAAATTTCGGATCAGAAGGCAGCCGGAATTTCCGGTCCAGTTTTGGACCGGAATTTCCGGGTGTACCGGAATATCCGGTTCAAGTATGAACCGGAATATCCGGTTCGGCGAAATCACAAATACTGGAGCCCGACGGGGAAGAGGCAGTTCGTGCCCTTTTTCCCATCTGCTCCCCTCCACCCCAAAACGCCGCCGCTCTGATTCTTGGCCTCCCGGGCCGTTTCCTCCGTGGGATCTTCAAGCTTTGGCCCGGATCTCATTCCCCTCGTCCTTAGGAACGTTTCTATCCAAGTATCTTCCTCCATGGATTCCGGTATTGTTCAAATCTTGTTGAATTTTGGTGCCATAACCATGCCACTCCTTGGATTTGTGTGTTTTGTTGACAATGCTTGGTAGAATTTGTTCCTTAGAGGTCCCGTTGCATGCTAGTTACAATAGATTAGATTCACATGTGTTCTATCTATGTTTGAAGTCTAGATCTAGATTGATTTTGTGCTGTTTTCGCACTACCGGAATATCCGGTCCACGACTGAACCGGAATATCCGGTTCTGTTCTGAACCGGATTATCCGGCTATGTCCAGTACTGATTGAGAACAACCCAAAATTAATCTTTCCCAGATTTCTACTTAGATTATTCCCTGGAATCTCCTCTATTGTTTTTATGCATGTTGCTTCCGTTGTTTGACACTTGTGCACTCATCTTTTGCTATCCTCTATTGTCTTGTTTCACAGGTGGTGGTTCTGAGAGGCGCATTCCTAAGCGTCCCAAGCAGGTTTCCGTCAAAAACAAGAGGAAGGCTCGGCTCAACTATAAGACCGACATCTCTGTTCCAGATTTCAATGTGCTCAGGCAGAATGATGTCTACCTCGATCCTCGTATTGCTAACATTGATCCTCGGTTCTGGAATTTGGAGCAGTCTTACATTTTTTCTGATATCTATTCTGACTTCCGTCACCCTATCCGTATGATGCAGCCCTTTGACTTTGCTGCTCTCAAGGCGAGAGATGAGTTTGCTGATGCCGCGAGTATTATTGAGCGGTTTGGGCTTGTGAAGCTCATGGAGACCCAGTGCAACTACAACACCCAGCTCGTCATGCAGTTTATGTCCACTTTGGCGTACAGTAATGATCTGGTATGCCGTCTCAAGTGGATGTCTGAGACCACTGCTTGTGAGGCTTCCTTCGAGAGGTTTGCACGTCTCCTTGGATACACTTACAGCTCTCACCCTCCTGTTGGTCGCCGTGTCCATGAGGTTGATAGGCCTAGGAGGGAGGTGGCCATGGTTGAGTTGTATGCTCCTGGATTCACTATTGGGGGCAATGAGGGACTTCTTCCTCTCTATGATCAGCTGGTACGCATCTTCAGATCCTTCCTTGTGCCGAGTGGAGGTAACAATGACGCTCTCACCACTCCTTTATGCAACCTTCTGATTCAGGCTAAGGAGTGCATGGAGGATGAGGATCCGTCTGCTTCTTATACTGTGGATGTTATGGACATAATTTATCACAAGCTGTACGCTGCTATGATTGGTGGAAACACCATTCCTTATGGTCCATATATCATGAAGCTTATCAAGCATGTGATGCGGAAGGAGTACACAAAGTTACCTATGGTTGAGCACAAGGTCAAGACGCTGTATGTTAAGAGGAAGAAGAGGACTGCGGCTGCTGCCACTACTCAGGATGCTCCTTTTGAGGGTGGTTCCTCTATGGGAGGTCCCACTACTGGTTCTTAGTCTGCGCCCACTCCTGATACTAGCACTTTGCGCCATGTCAGGAAGCTCTCCTGGTTTCAGCGCAATGTGCTCTGCATGAAGGTGGACATCCACAAGGAGCAGTACAGGGCATATTGCAGAGACACTGCCATGGCTAGCACACAGAGTAAGATTCTTCACCACGTGAGTGGTGCTACTGGTGATGTACCTGCTCCTCTCACTACTCAGTCTTACTCTGCTTGGTCTGCTGAGGATAGCACTCCTTGGGAGCACATTGAGGCTGCGCTCCGGTCTTCCCAGGCTACTACTTCTAGAGCTGGTTATGATGATGAGGAGGATGAGGACGAGGCGTCTGATGCTGAGCGTGAGGCACATGGAGAGTCCGAGTCTTCTGCTGGCGAGTCTTCTGAGCACTCTGATGCTTAGCCGTGTTTGGGAAGTTTAGCTTAGTTATCTCTCTCCTTTTTGGTGTCTCGATGCCAAAGGGGGAGAAGTAGCTATTAGACTACGGGATTTGCATGGGTGCGGGCACAAGCATATGCTTTTATCATTTCTTGAGAGCTTGTGTCCATTTTTTAGTTTCTTCGTTTTTCGTGAACTTTGCTCGTTTATTGTCTCGTTAAAACTATGTGTGCTATTGTGTGTGAGACTATGTTGGATATTATCATGGATTATCTATGTTCGTGGCTATATGGTTATCTATCTTATATATTGAGGATATTGTCTATTGTTGTGCTTGGTTATTCGTGGATATATTATCTTCGCACAAGGTATATGCTTCTATCTTATTATCAACCTATTGATGATATTGTTCTTTGGCATGTTTGCTACTTGTTGGAAATTACTCCCCATATTCCATTGTATCTATTTGCATTTGAGGCAAACAAAAGATATGCATTGAGATAGGGGGAGACATTTCCATTTTGTTTCAAATATGTTCTAGTCAAGGTTTTATTGCAAATCTTAGTATTGTCATCTAACACCAAAAAGGGGGAGATTGAAAGTGCATTTCGGTTTCCCAGTGTTTTGTGTGTTAGTTAACAATACTAAGTACATTATTTATCGAGGTGTTAAGCATGCAGGTGTTATACTTAACATCGGCTTCGATCACCGAAAAGTCGGTGAAGTTTGGCCTGAGAGTTTTGGGACAGAACCCAACCGGATTATTGGAAACCGGATTATTCGGAGCAGACCGGATATTCCGGTTTGGCAAATTTCAGACCATATTTCGTACTGGCATGAACCGGATTATTGGAAACCGGATTAATCGGAGCAGATCGGATATTCCGGTTTGGCAAATTTCAGACCATATTTCGTACTGGCATGAACCGGATTATTCGGAGCAGACCGGATATTCCGGTTTGGCAAATTTCAGACCATATTTCGTACTGGCATGAACCGAATTATTCGATCCGGATTTTTCATCTCGAGCCGGATATTCCGGGTGCTGATGAAGTTGCACGAAATTGTCTAAGGACTGGACGATTTGCTCACTGTAGTGAGCCAGATTATTTGAACCGGATTATTTCGGAGCAGCCGCATAATCCGGTTCAGATCTGCAGGACTGCGTGAAGAAAGCAGACCGGATATTCCGGTCCAAACTTGGACCGGATATTCCGGTCCCCTTTTTCCTGCACAACGACTAGTTGTGAGGAGGGGGTATAAATACCCCTCCTCTTCTTCCCCAAGATCTAGTTCTTCCCCTTAGCATTTATGAGCATTTAAGAACTCACCAAATCTCTCATTACTCCCAATCCCTCCACCCAATCTCGAAGATCTTTGGAGGATTGAAGGAGAAAGCCCCGATCTACATCTTCACCGAGCCGTTCTTCATTTCCGCCTCTCTAGCTTGAGGGATCTTGCCTAGGGTTTCCTCTTGTGGAGAACCTAGGCATCTTGATACTTGTTGGTGATTCAAGAAGAGTTGGGAGCCCCCAATTTGGTTGTGGGTGTGTGCCCCAAGTTGTTTGTAAAGGATTCGATCCCCGCCTCGAAGGGGTTCAATAGTGGAAGGTGAACTAGGCCTTTGTGGCGAAGTTCATCGGAGAATAGGGTGAGGCCTTAGTGGCGTTGAGTAGGCCTTCGTGGTGAGCTCACACCCCTCCAACGAGACATACTCCCCTAAAAAGGAGGAACTCGGAAATACATCGTGTCTCCGTGTGCTCCACCTTGGTGACCTCGTTCCCTCACTCTCTTTACTTACCGCTTGCATTGTGTTTTTTGTTATCCTTGTCATATAGGTAAATTCACCTTAGCCGCATTATCTAGAGAATTTACCTTTGTGTCAAGCCTAAATCGAAAGAAAAATTAAAATTGGTCGTAGCACCTATTCACCCCCCCTCTAGGTGCCCATACTTTACTTTCACCTGCAAGGGATGCACCAATGTAGCCATACACGCTCAATCAATCCACAGCCACAAAGGCAGGATATCTCGACATGACCGTTCCTATCACCACTTTCAAGTCCTGGGAAGCCACCCATCTGAGTTGACCCGCGTCAAGAGTCCGGCCGTAAACTCCGTAGCGGCTCAAAAGTTTTCGACTACGTGAAAGACGAATCAAACCAACTGGAACTGTCCGTTCGCACGTACCGCACCTGTATGACCCCCCAATCTCATAACCTCTCATCATCAATGCAATGTGTATATGCGTATGAGCAAATGGAACACTCGAACTAGTTGTGGCTCCCAAGACCATCAGAGGATCTAGTACTAAGTCAAGGGGGGTTCCCATACACACCTCCCGCGAGTGGTTAGTGCGCTCATTCTTGGATCAGCGTACAAGAACCTTTTCCTAAGGCGACACCAGAGGGACCAAAAGCCTCGAGGGGCCTCCCGCCGGTGGCTTAACTCGATTTGAAATCTTATTATTACTCTCCAAGAGTTAAGATCATTTTAAAATAAGTTGAACCAACCTATCATACTAGTAAGGTAACAAAGAACCAAAACTCGCCAAAGAACCTAAGCATGCGCTACGACTCGCAAGGCCAACAAGCAAACAAATATGTCATAGGAGGTAGGAGATGGGGCTATATCATGGCTGCAAGATAAACATATTATAGGATCGAGACACAAGCATCGAATCCTAAGGCTAGAATAAAGACAACGGAAAGAATCGGTAACAAGTGATGAAAGGCAGCCATAGGTAGCCAGCTGAGTAAAGCTTGCCTAGAATCCAGCTTGTAGAGGTAGCAGAACTTGTCGTTGCTCACATCATCTCAACGTCCTATCCGTGAAGAAGAAAAACACTAAAAGAAGCAAAAGATGCAACACTTACTACTAAGTCAAAAGATCCAGCATGATCAAGATATGGATGCATGACATGCGGGATGCAACTAAAACAATTTAAGCGGAACCGAAGTCTGAGCAATTTAATTAGAAGGTTCAAGTTATTTATCTAACCATCCAATTAAATGTTGATTAACATGGAGAATATATCATAGGTGAGCTATACAAGATTAAATGGAATAGGGCGCAAATTGAATTAATTACCCAACACATTCCATGTTTATTATTTAGGTGGACATGCATAACACTATTAAAATGCAAGATGAAATATGCAAACATGAACATGGATGGCACATTAATATTCCTTGCATTTTTCTGATAAGAATAGACATAAAGTTTGGGTTAATTGGAATTATAGAACAAGAGTTATGCATTTAGCAAGGTTTAATTGAGTATAGAAATATTTGACACATGTTACATTGTTTAAAATAGGAAACATGTTGCATATTAAAGGAGATCCCATTTTTATGATACAGATTCTTATTTTGTTTGTTCAAAAGGGAAAGGAATTGATCAGTTATGGCATTGCTGTAAAACAGCAGCACAAACAAAAAGAATGACACATTGCTACTGTTAGGACTCAAACCTGGAATCTATTGGTTGGAATATCAGGTAGATAGCCACTTGGATACTAATGGATTGACGGTAGTATTCGAGTCTGACTTCAAAAGAAGCAAAGCAGTGATGCTAACTGAATTTCATATTCAGAAACACATCGACGACGGAGGGAAACAAACTGCAGAGGCGCTGCTGGTCCCCGGTGGTAAAAAAAAGAAAAGTGAAGCAGTGGGGATTCAAACCTGTGTCACCTAGGGTGGAGATCCGGAGGAACAACCACTAGGCTAGGTACTGCAGTATGAAGGATAGCAGATCCGTTTGTACATGATTGAACTGATCGACGTTAACTGAACTTTTACGGGAAATCTTCAGAGCCGGGAAACATAGGTATGTCGGCGACGGATTCCCAGCGAGGCCTCCTGCCTACTGGTTCCTTCGCACGGGAGATCATGTGTGGACGAAAGGAGATGGGCATGCTGAACCGCGAGGACGTGCAGCGTGTACAGGTAGTGCGGACAGAGGCCTAACGGTAGACGTTTGAGCTCGTCATGCTCCAGTCCATGGCGAAACAGAGAAAGAACATATGTGCTCAACGACTACAGCAAGAAACCGAGATGGAGAACAACAGGAATTGGGCGAGGATCTCACAGTGAGGTTGCTGAGGTAGTCGAACAGGCTCGGAGAAGAGCGGAGACAACGAATTTCGTCGGCGACGGTGACTGCTCGGAGAGGAAGAAGAGGACGCCGGCAGCGATGTAATCATTCTCCTCCGAATCCCTTGCACATAGAGGCTGGCGACGGGAGGTGCGGAGCTTTTTCCTAGCTCAGCTTGGCTTGAGGGAGTCCGTGGCCACAGGGCAACCATGAGGGGATTCGGTTCTTCGTGGTGTTACAGGAACAACAACAACAGAGAAGCACAGACAAGAAACAGAGAGGGAGAAAGAGAGGATGGCGACGGAGAGGAAGAGGAGGGGGAAGACTAGGGTTTCCTCTGGATCTAGGGAGGAGGGTAGATAAGGGGGAGAGGAAGAGGGGACCATGGTGTGGTGGTGGCCATGGTCATGTTTTCTGCATGCTCCTATACGGAAGAAGAGGAAGGAAAAGAGGTGGTCTTGAATGGAAGAGAGGCCTTGCTGCTTGGTTGGTGGGCTGGTTTGTCTCCCAAAGTTTTTATTTATTTATTTATTTTTCAAAGAGAGAGAGAAAAAAGAATTGCTTTAGGAAGTTAGGAAACAGATTTGAACCATTTAGAATATTTCACAAAATGATTTTATTAATGCCATGTGTGATATGATGCATGAAGCATGATGATGCACAAAAGAAAAACAAACAAAACTAATTGGGAGAAAAATCCCCGGGCGTTACAAGCATGACCAGTATGAATAGTAACCTTTGAATCAAAATTATAAGGTCTAAACTTATCACTGGCAAAAACTACTGCTAAAAACTCCTTTTCAGTAGTAGCATAATTCTTTTGAGCAGCATCAAGAGTCTTACTAGCATAATGAATAACATTCAATTTCTTATCTACTGGATGTCCAAGGACAACACCTACAGCAAAATCACTAGCATCACACATAATTGCAAAAGGTAAATTCCAATCAGGTGGTTGAACAATAGGAGCGGTAGTTAAAGCCTTCTTTAAAGTTTCAAAAGCTTCCTTACAATCATCATCAAAAACAAAAGTTACATCGTTTTGAAGAACATTAGTAAGAGGCTTTGATATTTTAGAGAAATCTTTAATAAACCTGCTATAAAAACCAGCATGACCAAGAACACTACGAATACCTTTAACATCCCTAAGACAGGGCATTTTCTCTATTTCTTCCACTTTAGCTCTGTCAACTTCAATACCTCTTTCAAGAAAATTATGTCCAAGAACAATTCCTTCATTTACCATAAAGTGGCATTTCTCCCAATTAAGAACAAGATTAGTTTCCTCACATATCTTCAAAACTTTATAAAGGTTGTGCAAGCAATTATAAAAAAAAGTTCCATAGATGGAGAAATCGTCCATGAATACTTCCATAATTTCTTCACAAAAACCAGGAAAAATAGCACACATGCATCTTTCAAACATAGCAGGAGCATTACACAGACCAAAAGGCCTACGTCTATAAGCAGAAGTACCATAAGGACAAGTAAAGGTTGTTTTCTCTCGATCTTGCTTCCTAACAGCAATTTGAGAAAACCCAGAATAACCATCAAGAAAGCCAAAATGAGTTTTCTTAGACAACCTCTCTAGCATTTGATCAATAACAGGCAAAGGATAACGATCTTTCTTAGTAACATTGTTTACTTTCCTAAAATCAATGCACATTCTATAACCAACTACTACTCTTTTGAGGAATAAGCTCATTATTTTCATTAGGCACAACAGTCATTCTTCCCTTCTTAGGGACACAATGCACATGGCTCACCCATCTACAGTCAGCAATAGGAAAAATAATACCAGCATCAAGGAGTTTTAATACCTCATTTCTTACCACTTCATCCATCTTAGGAATTAAAAAGCGTCGATGTTCAACTACTGGCTTTGCATCAGGTTCAATATTAATAACATGCTGACATATAGAGGGAGAAATCCCTTTCAAATCATCAAGAGTATATCCAATAGATCCACAGTGTTTCTTCAATATTCCCAATAATCTTCCTTCTTCTTCACCTGAAAGTTTAGCACTAATAATAACAGGATATATTTTCTTATCATCAATATAACCATATTTAACATCATCATGAAAAGGTTTTAAATCAAAAACAAGTTCCTCTGTGGGTGGTAATTGATGCGTGTGAACACACATTCATTGGGAGACCCCAAAAGGAAGGTATGAAGAGTGCAGCAGCAAGTTTCCCTCAGAAAGAAGCCAAGGTTAAATCGACCAGTAGGAGGAAGGAGTAACTTTAGAAGATTGATGCAGCAGAGATGGCAGGGCGCACTACCGGTTCCGCATCAACGTGGAACCTACACAACACAATCAAATCACTTTGCCCCGACGAAGGAATGAGGTTGTCAATCTCACCGGTTTTGCTGAACATAAAGAAGTTAAATGTATGTTGTGGAAAACAGTAGAACCAGTATGAAAGCAGTACGTGTTTTATCAGTATGAGGAAAAGGGACCGGGGTCCACAGTTCACTAGTGGTGTCTCTCCGTGAAAGATAAATAACATGTGTGGTGAAAAAATTACAGCTGGGCAATTGATAGAAATGAAGGCTGCACCGTAGTGCATATGCAATACATAAAGATTACTATGTGATTCATGCGGGTATTACAACAAAATACACAGACCGTCATCCAACTGCATCTATGTCTAATAACCCACTATCGAGCATAAATACTCCCTCTTTTAGTTACTAGCATCTACTTGGCCAGAGCATCTACTAATAATGGAGAGCATGCAAGATCCTAAATAACATATGCATGAAGATAACATGACACATTGATAATCATAAGACATAACATTTAACATTCATCAGATCCCAGCAAACACAACATGTAGCATTACATAAAGATGATCTCGATCATGTAGGGCAGCTCACGAGATCTAAACAAGAGGTACAAAGTGGAGAGAACAACCATGCTATGCACCCGTAGTCCAGGGATGAACTACTCACGCATCACTTCGGAGGAGGGCATGGTGGTGTAGACCCCTCCGGTGATGAATTCCCCTCCCAGCAGGGTGCCGGGGAGAGCTCCAAAACCCTACCGATCTCGGGATGACGATGACATTGGCCTTGGGTGTTTCTCGGTAAAAAGTGGCATATATTTAGGGTTTACGTCTCGGGGGGTATAAATAGGAGAAAGGGTAAAGGCGATGGAGGCTGGGGGGGGCCACACCACCCCATGGCGCGGCCAGGTGGCGTGGCGCCCTATGGTGTGGGCCCCCTGTGGCCCCCCTCCGGGTCTCTTCGGGACTCCGTGGAACCTTCGGGAATTCTAAGACTTCGGGCTTCAAATTTTCCAATTCCGAGAATATTTCGAGAACAGCTTTTCTGAAACTAAAAACAGCAGAAATCAGGGAAGTGGCTCTATGGCATCTTGTCAATAGGTAGTCCGGAAAATCGATAAAAATGACATAAAGTGCATTGCAAACATGTGGAAAACAATAAGGAAACAACATGGAACATCAGAAATTAAGGATACATTTATGACGTATCAACATCCCCAAGCTTAGTTCCTACTCGTCCTCGAGTAGGTAAACGATAAAAATAAATAATTTCTGAGGTGACATGCTACCAACATGAACTTGATCATCAATAATGTAAAAGCATAAGTAATCCGAGATCATAGAACATAAATAGAAGCTTGATAAATAGAATCTTAATAATAAAGCATAGCAATCACCTTGCATCATGAGAAGTAACACAAATAAAAGATCACGAATAACAATGCAACAAAAGATATACGTTTGCTTCAAGTATAGAGAAAACATGTCAAAGTGATATTTCGCTAGTCCTTAAGAGTGGGGCAAAACATAAATGCCAGGACACCTTCAAATTTATGAGGAAGACTAGAAAAAATAATTAGAGAACACGCAATAACCCATCATGAATCAATTAATAATGTTTCTGGGATAAATGCACATAAAACTCAGAATGGGAACTATGCTCTCTCAACCGTGCATAAAGTTAGAAGATGGAGACTCAACATAAAAGTAAAAGAAAGGCCCTTCGTAGAGGGAAGCATGGATCACTCATGTGCTAGAGCATTTATTTTATTAAATAGAGGTATAAAAAGCTTGACACTCCTCCCATCCATCTTACACAAACCATGGCTAACCGAATTCTCGGGTGCCTACCAACAATCACATACCGTGGAGGAGTGTCTATATTTTAAGAGAGGTGTATGCTTATGTCAACGAATGGTACACGGAAAATACAGTACGTCACAAGCCAATTAGACTTCACAAGAGCGGCTCCCACAGAAGGATGCATCTGGGTAGAAGGTCATCCCTCTTTCTCTTTTGTTTACACAATTATGCTTTGACTGATAAATCAGGGGCAAAGTAGTGAAAAGAATTTGTGTTATTAATTTGGGGCTGGACACCCCGCTGCCAGCTCTTCTATCATTGGATAAGCGGATGAAGCCACTAGTCCAGGGTGTGAAAGTCCAATCAACAAGTGAGATAAAGATTCTCTATTTACGTCCTCATGAGCTAAAACAGGAGCACAAAACAGGAGTAATTTTGAAGGTTTTAAAAGTAACACATGAGCAATTTACTTTGGAGTGCAGGTTAAATACCACATTAAACACTCTCAGATATTTGAGGCTAATCATTCTACTAAATAACCACAAGGCTTTAGAACTAAAATAACATCTATTATGATATGAAAAATTCTAGCCACAGTCTATTCAAGCTTCAACTTGCACCGTTAAAAATTCTACCTCAAGCAATAGTTTCTTTTCCCAAAAAGCACCATACAAAACATGCTTTAACAAAAACTCTCTAAATGCTACAGCGAGAAAACATGAGAGGACTCACATAAAACTACTAAAACTAACATCTCTGAACAAGAGATGCAACGAAAACAACATAGCAAGTATTCAAACAAAAAAGCGGAGCGTGTCTCTCTCCCAAACAAAGAATGCTAGGGTCCAACTATATTATTGCAGAAAGTAAAACAAAATAAAACAAAGGAAAAAAAAAGAAAAACAAACAGACGCTCCAAGTAAACTTCATATGATGTGACCGAATAAAAATATAGTTTCACTAGAAGTGATCTGATAGATTGTTGATGAAGAAGGGTATGCCTTGGGCATCCCCAAACATAGATGCTTGATTATTCTTAAAATATGCTTGGATTAACCACGGTGGCATCCCCAAGCTTTGACCTTGCACTCTTTTTGATCACATATATCACCCTCTTCTCTTGATCCTTGAAAACTTCCTTCACACCACACTCAAACAGTAATTCAAATTAGAGGGTTAGTGCAACAATTAAAAATCCATTGGTTCTATATGGAACAAGTGCTATTTATACTCTTAAACATAATATACAACCACTGATGTTTCGTGAAGCAAAGAAATCCAGTTGACATCAGAAAAGAGCAAATGCAAAAAAAATGGCAGAATCTATCAAAACCAGAACAATCTGTAAAGACTAATTTTTTCAAGGCACTTATGTTGCTCAGATCGAAAAAACTTAAAGAACAAAAATGTTGCATAATTAGCCGAGGAATAAGCACAAGAAATTTCAGGTCATTCTGATTTTTCTATGATTTTTACGATTTTTTACGGTGGACAGCAGAAATCTGTTTCCTGCGCAGAAATCCGAAAATCAACACCAACTCTCATCAGAAACCTTACTTGGCACTACTAAAACATGAAAATAAAGATACAAAGGCGTTTCTAAAGAAGTATACAACCCCTTGACTCAAACAAAACAGATAAAACAAAGCAAAAATAAAACCATGGGTTATCTCACAAGAAGTGATTTTCTTTAACGCCTTTTAGCTAGGCCGAGAAAAGTGGAATCAAGTGTTTTCAAGTGAAGAAGATGCTCACATAAGAAATATGAATTAAGAAATATAGAGCATCAAGAAGAAAGTATAAAACAAATTTATGTCTAACCCACTACCTATGCATAGGGATCTTGTAAAGAAATAAATCAGAGAAGCTCAAAGTAGAAATCATTTTGAAGGTAGAACAAGAGCAACTTCAAAACTTTCAACAACAAGAGATGTGTTTTAGTAACATGAAAATTCCTACAACCATATTTTCCTGTCCCATAATAATTTTCAGTACCGTCATGAACAAACTCAACAACATAATTATCACATCAAGCATGTTTGTCAGGGTCTAAAAGCACACAATTCATATCAAGCTCAAAAATAGTGGGATCTAAATTAAAAATCAGCTCCTCTTTTTCCACACTTTTAGCAATATAAAAATGAGATGATTGATCACTCATACAAAGTATAGGACATATTATAGCAATCCTATTTTTAGTAGCATTATAATTTATAACATCAAGTAACATAGAACCATCATCAAGAGCATTATCATATAAATTTTCTAAACAAACTTCCTCATTATCATGCATATCAATAGTTGGAATAAATAGAGGATTATCATTGGATTTATCCAAGTAGGATGGATTATCATAAATAACAGTAGCAATATCATTCTCACAAGTTTAATTCATATAAGTATCAAGATCACAAGTATAGGAAGTATCAATTTCATCAAATAATGTATGAGTTAAAGAGTTACTATCATTGGGAGATAGACATGGGTAGCTCCATTCTTCCTCCTCTTGATCATCACTCTCCTCCTCTTTTTCATCCAATGATCTTCCCTACTCAGCAATTTCTTCTTCCATAGGTTCCTGCAAGGCATTAGTCTCTTCCTTAGGTTGAGAGCATTTATTAAGATATTCCATTATGTAGTTATTAAAATCCTTGTAATTATCAAAGCAATGTTCAAGTACAGTATAAATCTCGTATTTATAAGGTGCATCATCAATACTTTAAAGTAAATAAGCAATTTCGAATGCACCCTTCCAAGAAATAAATTCTTCAATTTGTTCCACATCATATAATTCATAATTTCCCTTAACATAAGAAGATATCGTAACATCATCATTATACTCACATTGAAAAGGGAGGTGTTTATACCTCCTACAACAACATGATTTATCAAAGCAATAAGTACCATTATAAGTAGAGCACAAGTTTTTAGCATAGTCATGCAATTTATTAATTTGATCCCGTAAGTGTATTCCTTTTTGTGACAAGTGGTGTTCCTTACAATATATTTGTTGTTCATCTGTGAACCCACCTTGCCTATAAGATCTAGTTTCAAAGGCATCAAACATCGCTAGCAAGCATGATAAAACAAGAATAACAACTAGAATAAGAACTAATTTTTTTGTGTTTTTTATAAATAGAAACAAAAAAGACAAAATAAAGTAAACCATGCAAAACAAAAACAAAGTAAAGAGATTGGATCTGAGACCCCTTGCAAAAATTCTCTCTCCCCCCCCAGCAATGGCGCCAGAAAAGTGGCTGGTGCAAAAGTTGACGAGGGAGTAGTTGCTTCTTGGTGACTTTGAGATCCCCGACAACAGTGCCAGAAAAGTGCTTGATGCGTGTTGATACGTCTCCAACGTATCTATAATTTCTGATGTTCCATGTTGATATTATGCCAATTGCTACATGTTTTCTCCCTTCTTTATGTCATTTTTATCCATTTTTCGGGACTAACCTATTAACAAGATACCAAGTGCTAGTTCCCTGTTTTCTGCTGTTTTTAGTTTCAGAAAAGTTGTTCTGGAAATATTCTCGCAATTGGACAATTCGAAAACCAGAAGTCTTAGAAGTCCCGGAAGCATCTAGAAGTCCCGAAGAGCCCCGGAGGGGGGCCACTGGGTGGCCACACCATGGGGTGGCAAGGGTCCCCCCTGGCCGTGCAACCTAGGGGTGTGGGCCCCCTGGCCACCTCCAGGCATCGCCCTTTCGCCCATATATATTCCCCGAGGCATAAACCCTAAAACAATCAACCTTTTCCACAAAATACATCTGTAGCTCCATCGCCGCCGCTGCCAACAAGTTTCAGGGGACAGATCTCTGTTCTGGCACCCTGCCAGGACAGGGAAATACCCCCGAAAGCCATCTCCATCGACTCCACCGCCATCTCCATCGCCGTTGTTGTCTCGTATGATAAGGAGGGAGTAGTTCTCCCCCGAGGCCGAGGGCTCTACCGGTAGCTATGTGGTTCATCTATCTCTCCCATGGTGTGATCTATATGTGATCATGAGCTTTGTAATCTATTAGAATTGGTAGATGTTACTCTTCATCTGTTGCTACTCAAGTGCTTTATTAATATTGATATGGGGTGGACCAATATTCTCAATGAGCTTCTCTCTCTCTTTATGGATTTTCTGTATTTTCTGATAACTAGTGCTACACTGAGACCTCTCACTTGGATGACCCGTGTTGCCAATGCAACAACAATCAAGCCCTTTGGATATTCTCAACTACACACTCTTGCACAAGCAATCAATGATCACAAGTGGTCCTGTATCCCCCTATTCCCAATGGAATAACAAGATATCACGCAACTTTGACTTGGTAATACTTCAATATGAATGCTTAGCAGCAATACAATCTCAAGGCTAGGGTTTCTTTTGTCTAAATTGTTCTCCCCTAATCCACATGCAGGTGGCATGAATAAATAGGTGGGGGTGCGGCCACAAGGGCTCCTTGCGCAAGCAACCCACCTCCTACTAGGACCAGGACTCCTATTATGACTAGGAGTCCAACTTGGACTCTAAGAGAGGTATAAACCGATCCACCATTAAGGGATTCGGCCACATATGGTATACAAACCATACCTATTCGAAAATAGGATTTCTATGGTGCATTTGACTTGTTGGAGGCACCTATCCCCTTGTCTTGATGATTAACAATTGTTTTATTGAAATAACAATTGTTATGAATTGTTTTCACCATCTTGCTTCATTGTTTTCACCATTGTGATATTGTTTTCAACATCTTGAATGTTTGTTTTCACCATGGTCATGTTGTCTTCTATCAACTCTCCATTCATGCTTGTGATAATATAATCCTTAGGCATATCCCTATCAAATATGAACTTTCGAGTCACTTTGATCATGGTGTGAAGGTGACAGTGTGCACGCCGTGTGTGTCTCCTCTATGAAATTGTGGAGTTTTCTTAGTACCTTCTAGGGAGCTCATAGTGACAGCGTGGGGTTAACTAGACATGGGAATACAAACTTGACGACTACTGTTACATCCCTACGCAATGATTAGTGTTTGTTATCCAACCGGAGAGGGTTAAGAGTAGCATAGTGAGAGAAGCTATCTAGTTATTCATTTATGTGATCATTGTTGAGAGTGTCCACTAGTGAAAGTAGGATCCCTATGCCTTATTTCCAAGCATTGAAACACTGTTCTCCACCTGTTCTGCTACATGTTTGCTTGCTGCCATTTTTATTTCAGATTTCTATTATCACTTGCATTTTACTCTCTCTTCGCCGAACTAGTGCACCTATATACCTGACAAGTATATTGGGTGTGTTGGGGACACAAGATACTTCTTGTATCTTGATTGCAGGGTTGCTTGAGAGGGATATCTTTGACCTCTACCTCCATGAGTTCGATAAACCTTGGGTGATCCACTTAAGGGAAACTTGATGCTGTTCTACAAACCTCTGCACTTGGAGGCCCAACACTGTCGACAAGAATAGAAGCGTTCATAGACATCAAGCTCTTTTCTGGCGCTGTTGCCGGGGAGGTAAGGTAAAAGGTTCTCACATCCTCGGGTGTGAGTGCTCGAAGTTATTTCCTTTAGATTCTGCAATTAAATCTTTTTGTTTCTTGTTTTCACTAGTTAGGCTTAATGGAAAACAACAAAAATATGAGAGATCTTTATAATCTTTATCTTGAGTTAGGACATGAAGTGTTTGAAGAGAAAATTAAAAAACCTACTTTATTTGCATGCTAGTAGCAATGTTATTAGTACGAATTCTTTGGACACCATTATTGGTAATGCTATGGAAAATTCTAAGCTTGGGGAAGCTAGTTTTGATGAATACGATATTTTTAGTCCCCCAAGTTTTGAGGAGGAAATTTTCTTTGATGATACCTTGTCTTCAATATATGATGATTACAATGATTGTGGTATTCTAGTTCCACCTATTTACAATGATAAATATGATATATTTAGTCCACCTACTATTGAGGAAAAAAATAATTATGATTACAATATGCCTCCTATATTTAATGATTATGGTGATGAGAATAATAATGATAGCTATTTTGTTGAATTTTCTCCCACTACTATTTATAAGAATGACTATGCTTATGTGGAGAGTATTAATTCGTTTATGCATGTGGCTCATGATAAGAATGTTTTATGTGATAGTTATATTGTTAATTTTATTCATGATGCTACTGAAAGTTATTATGAGAGAGGGAAACATGGTTTTATGCATCTCAACAATATTAAGTTTCCCCTCTTTATGTTGAAATTTTTGAAGTTGCACTTATTTTGTCTTCCTATGCTAGTCACTTTGTGCTTCGTTGACTTGTTTTTCTACAAGATTATTTTTCGTAGGAAGTGGGTTAGACTTAAATGTGTTTTATATTTTCTTATTGATGCTCTCTTATTGTGCTTCAACTCTTATTCTTATGTGAGCATCTTTTAAAAATCATTGTGCCTAGCTGAAAGGCGTTAAAGAAAAGCGCTTCCGGGAGACAAACTGTTTTATTTCTCTTTTTTCAACCCGTTTTTCTTCGTTTTCTTTTGTTTGATTTGCACCTGTGTGTTGTATATTTCCTTAGCAAGCCCTCTGTATCTTTTCTTTTGCATTTTTGTTGAGCCAAGTAAACCCTATAGTGGAAAGTTGAGGCTATATTTCGGATTTCTGCGCAGGAAACAGATTTCTTCTGTCCACTATTAAAATCGTAAAAAATCACCGAAAATTACAAATGACCTGAATTTTTTTGTGTGTAATCCTGGCCTATGTACGCAACTTTTCTTAGTTTACCACTTTTTTATTTGATCAACAGACGATTTTCGAAAAAAACCATCTTTACCTGCTGTCCTGTTTTGACGGATTTCTGCCAATAATTACATTTGCATCTCAATATCTTTCTTTTGGTGTTCTTTTGAGAAAAAGAGTTTTAAAAGAAGTTGTGACAGTAGGTAATGTGTTTATGAGTGTTAGTATTGTGTTGAAACTGAACCATGTGAATTTATTATTTCGATTGCACTAATGTTGCTAATGAATATTGTGAGAAGTTTCGTGTGAAGGAAGTTTTCAAGGGTCAAGAGAAGAGGATGATATGATGTGATCAATAAGAGTGAAAAGCCTAAGCTTGGGGATTCCCCGGAGGTACATCCCAACAAATTCCAAGAAGACTCAAGCGTCTAAGCTTGGGGATTCCCAAGGCATCCCCTTCTTCATCGACAAATTATCAGGTCACTTCTAGTGAAACTATACTTTTATTCAGCCACATCTTATGTGCTTTACTTGGAGCGTCTTTTTTCCAGTTTGTTTGGTTTTATTTGCTGTAATAAATGGTTGGTTCTTATCATACTTGTGTGGGATAGTGGCACGCTCTGTTTTCATTGCTTAGAACACTCTAGTTTTCATTCTTATTGTTCTGTGAGTGTTCACTTTTTCCTAGTACTGCGTTTAGGCTTTGTTTTCATGCATCTCTTATTCAGAGATGTTAGCTTTTGTACTTAGGTGGTTCTCATATATGTTCTTGGTTGGGAATATAAATGCTTATGTGGTAGTTGGTATAGTGGAAAAGATTGCATGGTCTTGTAGATCACTAAACTGCTTCACTTGAATCACTGTTGTTGTTTTGAGATATTAATTTGCTTAATGGATAAACGGGCAGGACTAGTATGTATAAAATTTTAATGGTTGGTCTAAGAAACTTGAAACTGTGGCACACTTAAATTACCAGCTGATAGAAACAATGGTATATGATTGCTACGAGTGATACATTTCTGATCGGCCTTTTGTTACGCGCTACGGTCGGGGTAGCTAACAGTGACTTGTCACTGCCACGAACCCTCTTGGAGTGATTTGCATTGTGCCTTGTAAGATGATTTTCTTGCTGTAATCTTATAACTCGTGAGTCTATGTTGTGGTTCCTGGCACTTCGACCATACATATTTTCTAGCCTCTTCGTTACCGTGCATTGCCCTTTCTCACATTGAGAGTTGGTGCAAACTTCGCGAGTGCATCCAAATCCCGTGGGAGGACTTTGTTCTCCTACACATAATCCCATATATTCTTCCCCAAAACAGCCACCATACCTACCTATCATGTTATTTCCATAGCCATTCCGAGATATATTGCTGCACAACATCCATCTCCATTATGTTACTTGATGATGAGCTTCATGGTTATTTATGCATACTACTACACTGGCAGGAACATGCAGTTAGAGACATCAGAGGTATTTCTTTATGAGTTATGAGTACTAAGAGTGTGATGATTCATTGTAATATAGGATGTTGCCCCTACCGACGAGGATATATAAAATAAAAAATAAAAAAGCGCAAAAAGAAAAAAAAAAGGCCAAAGAGAGAATAAAGAGAGAGGGGGCGCATCACTATCCTTTATATCACACTTGTGCTTCATGTTTAGCACCAATACTTTAGTTTGGAGAGAGTTTTCATATTATCATTCATAACTATGTGGGGGACTTTACATTATAGAACTTGGCTTGTATATTCCAATGATGAGCCTCCTCAAATGAGCTCTAGGTCTTCGTGAGCAAGCAAGTTGGATGCAACCCCACTAGTTCCATTGGAGAACTTTCATACACTTATAGCTCTATGTGCATCCGTTGTGTGGCAATCCCTACTCCTTGCATAGCTTCGGTTGTAAGACTTTCTCTTGTCTAATGACCACTTTCAGCTTTGTGAGCCTTTCTTCCATTGACCTTTCAAACCCCCCACAATTTTCTCTTTTCCGTAACATCCCTGTGCGAGGGACCATCGAAGAAAACTTTCTTGTTTTTAGTGCGCAAATAGTTTAAGATTCAAGCATTGCATCGTGTGCAAAGCTTGACTTGATCCTAACAGCGGTTGTGAAGATCGTTTGACGTGCATGATATTGTTGTTCTTGAAAGCTTAAATCATCTCTAATAAACTTTGCATGGTTGATAGTATTTTATTATTGATTCATTAAAAGTTTTGCTTCTTCCTTCTTATTTTTTTATGCATTACTTGTTGATATCAAATATAGATCACAGCTTTAGTTCATTGGATCCTAGTTTACATGCTCTACTTTACATATTATGATCAAGATTGTGTGGTAGCATGTCACCTCAGAAATTATTTTGTTTTATCGTTTACCTACTCGAGGAGTACTTGTTTTATCAGTATGAGGAAAATTGACCGGGGTCCACAGTTTACAAGTGGTGTCTCTCCATGAAAGATAAATAACATGTGTGTTGAACAAATTACAGCTGGGCAATTGACAGAAATGAAGGTTGCACCGTAGTGCATATACAAGACATAAAGATAACTATGTGATTCATGCGGGCATTACAACAAAATACACATACCATCATCCAACTGCATCTATGTCTAATAATCCACCCTCTGAATATCATCTGAACAAAAGTTGGGTATTAAGTTGCAAGCAACAGATTATCGCTGTAAGCAAAGTGTGATGTAAACAATGTAAACTAGGTAGACACCGTTGTTTTCGCCCTATTGACAATAGTACATCCTCCATCTGTCACGTTTCTGTCACTCGAGCACAGATGCAAAGGAGGCATGAACCCACTATCGAGCATAAATAATCCTTCTTGGAGTTACTAGCATCTACTTGGCCAGAGAATCTACTAATAACGGAGAGCATGCAAGATCATAAATAACATATCCATAAAGATAACATGATAGATTGATAATCATAAGACATAGCATTCAACAATCATCAGATCCCAGCAAACACAACATGTAGAATTACATAAAAATGATCTCGATCATGTAGGGCAGCTCACGAGATCTAAACATGAGGTACAAAGTGGAGAGAACAACCATCTAGCTACTGCTATGGACCCGTAGTCCAGGGATGAACTACTCACGCATCACTTCGGAGGAGGGCATGGTCGTGTAGACCCCTCCGGTGATGAATTCCCCTCCCGGCAGGGTGCCGGGGAGAGCTCCAGAACCCTCTCGATCTCCGGATGACGATGACGGTGGCCTAGGGTGTTTCTCGGGAAAAAGTGGCATATTTTTAGGGTTTATGTCTTGGAGGGTATAAATAGGCGAAAGGGCAAAGGAGGTGGAGGCTGGGGGCCCACACCACCCCATGGTGCTGCTAGGTGGCGCGTCGCCCTATGGTGTGGGACCCCTGTGGCCCCCTCCGGGTCTCTTCGGGACTCGTGGAACCTTTGGAATTCTAAGACTTCCAGGCTTCGAATATTCCAATTCCGGGAAGATTTCCAGAACAACTTTTCTGAAACTAAAAATAGCAGAAAACAAGGAACTGGCTCTGTGGCATCTTGTCAATAGGTTAGTCCGAAAAATCGATAAAAATGACATAAAGTGTATAGCAAACATGTGGGAAACAAATAAGGAAACAACATGGAACATCAGAAATTAAGGATACGTTTATGACGTATCAATAATGTGATATCCAAGTCTTCCACATGTAAATTATGTTTCAGTATCACCGGTTGACGAAGAAGAATATAGTCAATATCATTTCTCTCTTCCATAAAGACCTCACTTTCATGGTCCTCCATATATTGCTGCAAAGCATTGTTAGGAGCAAGAGCAATAGAGGCAAGCTGTTCAACTCTAAAATTTTCATTAGGCAATTGTAGCACCCTACCTTTTAACCAAGGTAGAATACTTGTGTACCTGCTATTCCCGGGATCACTAATATCATACACATGACAAAATGAAATATTCATCACAATAGCATCATTCTACAACGTAGATCCATTGGATAAGAACTAAAATAGTCTTACAACTGGCATAGTCATCAAGGACTAGCCCTAAATAACAAAGTTCAAAGTAATCACAACGGAAAACAAATCTTCAATGAGCCTCCTTCTCTTCATGTGCCACATGCAGACATGTTGGGATGTAAGCTCGAGATCCTAAACCATTACTCATCATCAGAATGACCTGCACGTTGGAATATGCAGCCCACAAGGGGAAGTCAGTACAAACAATGTACTGGCAAGTGATATTTATTTGGTGTCTGTTTTGAAGAATAAACTAACTACATGATATATGGCTGGTGGAGTCTGGGCTATTTGCATAAAGCCAGTTTTGTCCTATATTTGATAAATATTTGTAAATCTCTGGAAAATCAACATGGGTAGACACACCATGTAGTTTTATAAAGGCATCATGGGTAGACACACCATGAAGTTTGATAAATTCATCATTGGTAGACACACCATGAGTGTGAAAAGTCATCATGGGTAGACACACCATGAGTTTGAAAAGGTAGCACAGAGGGGTAAACACACCATGTGCTCTAGGAAAAGGTTTCTACCATGTTTTAATTCATTCAGAAAAGATGAGGAGATCCTTCAGCACCAACTCTGTTTAGTTTGCTCAAATTTCCCATAACCGGGGACACGGCTAAAATCCTAGTTTTTAACTCTTTAGAGGTTGTGCACTTTCACCTTGAGACTCATCCTTCCCGAGTGAAGAATGATACAAGATCTTTGGGAAGAGGTATTCAACCATACCAGCATGGCTCGTTGCTCCTAAAATTCTGCCACCTCATGTCATACAACAGGATGAACCCCCACAACTTACTTAATATTGGCAGAGCCCATATTACCTCAAGGCTCCACTAGAAGCTAACTATCCATTGAAGACCTACATATCTCTTTATTTCTGGGTGGCAATCCACAAGTATACTCTCAGCTGACAACCACCACATACCATGGCCCTGGGAGTGATCCAGGTGACAACCACCATGGACATGGTCCTGAGTAGCCACTCAACATAAACCAAGCAATTACCAATCCACCCAGGTGTTTCATTGGGTTGTTAATTTTCATAGTTTCATAAGTACCACAACTAAAATGAAGCAGTAGCTGTTGTGATAGTAGTCTAGTATAGCTAAGCTAGTATCTAGTAGGGTTTCAGGATGGCTACACATTACTAGGTGTTCTGAGCATAGCATATACTTGGAAAATAATAAAAATCACCTATGATGCGTACTACTGAAAACACTAATGCAATAGGTAAAACAAAAGTGGGACATGAGAATCACTTGCGTTGATCACAGCAACTAGCACAAGCACAACAGTCACAAGTGTTGTAGTGGTCCTCTCCAAAGTCTAAACAAACAAAAGTAACACAAACATAAACATACCACTCAAAATGATCAATCATAGACATGTATGCATGCATGAATGCACCCATTTGTTTTTCACAAGGTAAAGGTGGTATTGAGGTGTATTTCATGTCATATGAGGTATATTTAGTTGGTGGATGGCTCTGGTTAAATTTTATTTCAATAATTGTTTTAATTATTCTATTTCAGTAGCCCAATAATAGATGTTTACCCTAATTAAATATTAAACTCAGTTTTGTGTTTCTAGAAAAATTGTACCTTGTTGTCTCTAAACAGAGGACACAATTATCAAGGCAACCCAATTGGTTTCACTCAAAAATACTTTTTAGAATTTGAATTATAGACAGATTATTGATTTGACCAAAATTGAAATAGCAAGTGTGTGCACAATACAATTTTTATTTTCTCTGGTTACAGGGTGTTTTACAAGTTCTAAGAAAACTAGAGACTACAATTTTATCAAATTTGGAATAGTATAACTCGATCTATGAATTATTTGGTATTTCTGAGCTTTTTTGGCAATTTAAGTAATGATCCAAAAATTTCTACAGAACCTGAATTATATTTTTTTCTAAATTGGTAGAGAAATGCCTTAGCTTTGTAAAGGTTCAGACCTCATAATTTTTGGATCAAGATTTGATTTTATATTGAATTTACAAGTGGACAGATGGTTCTGATTTTTAAATTGAATTTAAATATTTTTGAACAGGGGGGCTGACTAGCACGCTGACTGGCATTGCCACGCGGTGGAACCCTATTGTATGATACCGATTTGGTTAAGGGATATAACAGGGGCCACTGGATCTAGATCCTACAGCCGAGATCGGCTAGGGTTCAAATCTCACCGGAGGGGGTGGCTGGAGAATGGCGGGGTGGTGGCGCTCTGCTCGGAAACTCGTCGGAATGGGGTTCCCGTGGTCCTCGAGGTTGATGGGGGCGTTGTAGAGGTACGACGTAGCACGACGAGGGAGATGGGGCTCACGGCGCGGGCTCGCGCTTCCTGGAACGGCGAGGAGGGGTGGTGGGTTCCGCACGGACGCCGGCGAGCCTCGGTGTGGACAGCGGGGCCGCTTGCTGCGTCAAAAGGGATGCTCGAGGTATTAGAGAGGAGCATGGTGGCGCGAGGAGTCGAATGGAGTGGTTCTCGTGCACAGGGCCTTGCTCACCATGCCGGAATCCTCGACGGAGGACGGCGGTTCGGAAAACTCCGGCGAGCAAATTCGACAGCCCTGGGGCACGGTTTCGGGAGTGTTTGAGGCGAAAGAGAGAGGGGGCCGGGGGTTTTAAGGGGAGTGCTCGGGGTGCAGAGAGGTGCATGAGGGAGGTGGCTGTCATGGAGGAATCGTGCGGGCGTTCTCGGGGTGCAGACAGTATGTGTGCTATTGTAGTTTCTCTATTAGCAAGTTGAATAACCACATCAATATCTTCAAGCTCACAAGAGCCAATTTCATGCATAATTTCTTTATAAAGCTCATAAGGAATAGCACTAGAACTAGCACCAATGTCACACAAAACATAATAGCAATGATCACCAATATTAACAGAAAGCATAGGAACACTAGTTTTCTTAGGTCTTTTTGGATGTGAGACAATATTAGAAGAATCCTCACAAAAAAACAAGGTCTTTAACTATTGCTACAGCAGGTTCAACAGTTATTTGTTCATCAGGTTCAACAGATTTATTTATGCTTTTGTTAACCACACTAGCTACAATACAATGTTCTTTTTACCTTAGCAGGGAAAGGTGTTTTCTATATATAAGGCTCAGGAACAACATGATTAACAACATGCACTTCTATATTTCTAGCAGGAGCAATATATTTATAAGGTGCATGGTACTTGTGATACTCCTTTTTAGGAATATCAAGATAGGAGGCAAAAGCTTGAAGATAGTTTGCAAAGATTAGAGAATCAAGACCACAAACGTCACTAAAATTATAGAAATCATTTGTTCCCATAAAATATTTAATGCATTCATAATCATAATTTACACCTGACTTTCTACCTTTGTCATTCTCCCATCCTTCGGTTTTTTCTTGAATATGATCAAGAAGATCCCATTTAGCTTCTTCCTTGATATGTGTGAATGATCCAAAACAAGAAGCATCCAATAAATCCTTGTCATGAAGAGAAAACCTTGCATAAAAATTATTGATAACAATATTACTTGGGACATTTAAGCATTAATAACTTGATTCTCCCCCAAGCTTGAGCAATACTCTCTCCATCATGAGGCTAGAAATTATATATCTGATTTCGGTCTTTATGAATCTCACTGTGAGGATAGAATTTGGAATAAAAAACAGGTACAATTTCCTACCATCCAATAGATTCACCACTCTTCAGTAATTTAAACCATTCATCAGCTCTACCTTTTAGCGATAGAGAGAATAATTTCCTTTTAACTTGATCCATTGTAATACCTGCACACCTGAATAACTCACATAATTCATGTATAAAGAGCAAATGATCACCGGGATGGACAGTTCCATCTCCATAATAGCAGTTATCCATAACACGTCCAACAATTTTCATAGGTATTTTATAAGGATCCAATTCAGAAGATAACGGGTCACCTACTACCCTAGCAGTAACAGTAGAAGTACCCCTAAACAGAGAACTGAAAGAATTCTCCATAATGAAATAAAGGAGCTGACAGAAATAAAAAACAACAGTCACAGTTAAAGTTTCTCTTACCAATTCCACTTACCAGTAGCGCTTCACTCCCCGGCAACGACGCTAGAAAATAGTCTTGATGACACACAAGTATAGGGGGTGTATCATAGTACTTTTGATATATAAGAGTGTAGAACCCAACAAGGAGCAGAAGGTGTTGACAAGCAGGTTGGATAGAGGATTCACTGTAAACACTAGCAAACGAGTTTTTTGTGGTTTTTGATATAGAAGATAAATAAAGTGCGAGTAAACAAAAGACAGTAAATATAATTGCAGCGAGTGGCCCAATCCTTTTGAGAGAAAAGGACAACCCAGTTGTTCTACTTATGATTTCCAAACGTTCTCGAGGACACATGGGAATTTTGTCAAGTGCTTTCGCTTCATACGGTTGATTAATATGTATTGGTTCGGTAAGTGTTGTGTGGGTGAACCTATGCTAATGTACCGCCCAACTAGGACTAATACATACTTGGGATTATAGCCCTCGTAAGCGTCCACAAATACAAGAAAGTAATTAAGGTAAATCTAACCACATCCTTAAAACCCCGGGATCCTACACTCCCGCGTTCATTGGTTTCCTAAAGGGGGTTTAGGTTTCTGTCACTCTGGCAACCCCACAATTAGTAGCCAAATACACAATGCATCCTCCTAGGCCCATAAAGGTGAAGTATCATGCAGTCGACGTTCACATGACCCCACTAGAAGAATAGCACCACAACTTAAATACCAAACTCCTTGATATTACTTCAACATAATTCCACTACTAACATCATGACTTCTCCCATGTCCTCAAGAACTAAATGAACTACTCACAAGACATCATATGGATCATAATTAGAGGTGATATAATGGATAATAACAATCTGTTCATAAAGTGTAAACACCGATAAATCTCAGAATCATCAACTACTAACAAGTAATCCACACCAGGAGAGAGATAGAGTGGAAAACCACGGTAAAGACCCCTAATTGGTATAGCTGGATGAAGGTTGATGATGAGGGTGATGGTGCTGGTGGTGATGATGATGACAATGAAGATCTTGATGATGGCCGGAGCGATGACGGTGACGATGGCGATGATTCCCCCTCTCCGGGGAGGAATTTCCCCGGCAGATTTCTCCCTACCGGGGAGATTTTCTCTCTCAGTTGTTTTCCACCCTGAGGCGGCGGCGGAATATTTCTTCGATGGTCCTTTGGGGCTTAAGGTTCCCTCGAGGTCAAGTAGGCGAAAGGGGGCACCCAGAAGTGGGCCAGGGGGCCAGACCACCCCTAGGCGCGGCCAAGGGAGGCGCGCCGCTTGGTGGTGTGGGGCCAGGTGGGCCCCCTCCGGGTGCCCTTCTGGCTGGCTTCCTCCTCGAGACTTCTAAGACTTCTCGTATGCCCCTTCTTCATCTGATCTTCTGAATAGGGTATCTCGACAGTGCTTTTTCCATCAGATTTCCGGTCTGAGTGTTTATTCTCCTAAAATTATGAAACATGCAAAATATGATGAAATAACATAAGTAATGCATCATAACATGAAATATATCGATGAATAAGAGAAAATAACAATATAAAATAGTGATGCAAAATGGACGTATCAGTGCGCAAAGTCTAATCAATAAGTGAGATAAAGATTCTCTATTTACGTCCTCATGAGCTAAAACAGGGGCACAAAATAGGAATAATTTTGAAAGTTTTAAAGGTAGGACATGAGAAATTTACTTGGAGTGGAAGTTAAATACCACATGTAGGTACGTATGGTGGACACATTTGGCAAACTTTGGTTTATGGGAGTTGGATGCACGAGTAGAGCTCATACTCAGTACATGTGGAGGGTAGCAAAAGACTGGCAGCGACAAATCAAGAGAGCAATAATGGCCATAGTCATGCATAGCGACAAAAACATTATTAATCAAAGCATAAAGGGTACTACAAGTAAAAATAACTAAATGATCATAGAGGCTATAAGTGACTGGTTTTTAGTCGTAAACATGGTGTAAGCATGCGCCAAGTCAACCAAATAAAGCATTCCAAAGAGAACACCACAAATTAATGCTTCAACATGACAAAAATAATTCATGATTCTTTCAATGGTACATTAAAAACTCTCAGCTATTTGAGACAAGTCATGCTACAATAACAACTACTAAGCATAGAATTAAAATAACATCTAGAATGACATGAAAAAGTCTAGCCATAGTCTATACAAGCTTCTATTTGCATCGTTATAAGCACGAAAATTATACTACTGCTTTCCAACACCAAGAATTTTATACTAAACAAAAAATCTCCAAGAGATATAGCAATAAAACAAGAGAGTACTAACACAAATCTACTAAAACTAACAGCTCTGAATAAGAGATGCATGAAAAAAACAGGAGCTAAAATGGAATTTTGCAGCAACTAGAAGAAAAACTAAGAATACGAGCATAACGAGTATTGGTAGGAAAAAGCGGAGCGTGTCTCTCTCCCAGACAAGAATGCTAGGTTCCAAAAATATTATTGCAGCAAATAAAACAAAAGAAAACAAAATAAAAACAAACAGACGCTCCAAGTAAAATTCATATGATGTGACCGAATAAAAATATTGTTTCACTAGAAGTGACCTGATAAATTGTTGATGAAGAAGGGGATGGCATCCCCAATCTTAGACGCTGGAGTCTTCTTAGAATTTTCTGGGATGAATCACGGGGGCATCCCCAAGCTTTGGCTTTGCACTCTTCTTGATCACATTATATCACACTGTTCTCTTGACCCTTTAAAACTTCCTTCACAGCACACTCAATGTAATTCGCCTTAGAGGGTTAGTGCACAATTAAAAATTCACATGTTCTGCAAGTACACAAGAATTATTGATACTTTTAAACATTAGCTACAGCCACTGATGTTTCTTGGAGCAAACAAATTCACTCGACATAGTAAAAGAGAGAATGCAAGCAAAAAGGCAGAATCTGTCAAAACCAGAACAAACTGTAAAGACGATTTTTTTCAGGGCACATAAGTTGCTCAAATAGAAAAACGTAAATAACAAAAAAGTTTTGGAATTATCTTAATAATAAGCACAAAAAGTCATTTTGATCTTTCAGTGAATTATGCGATTTTGTATGGTGGACAGCAGAAATCTGTTTCCTGCGCAGAAATCCAAAACAAACTCCAACATTCGCTAGAAACTTTTCTTGGTACAACTAATACAATAAAATAAATATACAAAGGAGTTTGTACATAAGTATACAACACCTTGAATCAAAGAAAACATAGAAAAACAAAGCAAAAATAAAACCAAGGGTTATCTCCCAAGAAGTGCTTTTCTTTAACGCCTTTTAGCTAGGCCCAGAAAAATGGAATCAAGTGTTTTCAAGTGAAGAAGCGTCCAAATAAAAACCACGAGGCTTAAATTTACCTTTCTTACCCTTGCTCTTACTCCTAGGGAACTGATGATTGAAGCCCGGTTTGGAGTTGAAATTCATGGTACCTTTCCCTACATCAATAGTTGCTCCCAAGAGCTTGAGCAGGGATCTTCCAAGAGTAATTTGGCCTCCTCCTACACATTCAATAACAACATAATAAGTGGATACTGTTCTCCCTAGGAGTTTTTAAACACTACCTCGGCTATCCCAATGGGAAATATAGTGGTGTTATTACTGAGAGGTATTTCTTCTGCTCCCTTAGAAAGTCCCCAAAGATTCAAAGATTCGTAAATCTCTTTAGGCATAAGACAAAATTCAGACATAATACCACAACGAGCATGAAAAGTTTCCCCATTTAAAATAAATTTTACTGTACAGATCATATTTGAGCTTCAAAATTTATTGGGACATAATCAAAATGCTCACGAATCAGATTATAACCTTTTTTTTTAAGGAAACATGAGTCTCAAGAGTGTTCAATCTAGCATAAATGCTTGCAAGGGCTATATCAGTTTTACTAGGTGAGCTATAGGTGGCAATCAATTTTATATGGCATTAAACGGTTGATCCCCATCATAATTAAGGAAATATCCTCCTACTACAGTATCCAAAGCATACCTATAGCAAAGAACAAGACCAAAGTAAAATCTACGAAGAAACAGGCTTAGAGTCATTTTAGGTTTAGTTTTACAATAAGAATCAAAAACTCTAGACTAGGCTTCTTTAAAACTCCCATCACTCCCTTGTTTGAAAGTGATGATCATTTCCTTAGGTGAAATGGTAAAAGGAACATGAGTACTCATTTTAGCAAGATTAAAAACAGGATAAGAACAACAACTAGAATAAGAACTAATTTTTTTGTGTTTTTGATAAAGAGAAGCAGACAAGACAAAATAAAATGAACTAAGCAAAACTAAAACAAAATAAAGAGATTGGAAGTGTCCCCTTGCAGACCTCTTTCTCCCCAGCAACAGCGCAAGAAAATATGCTTGATGGTGCAGATCTTGCACTCGTTGGGAGACCCCAAGAGACCGTGTGGAATTTTTTTTTTGCAGTAGATGAAAGAGAACAGTGATGGTAGTAGTAAAATAGTAGCAACAGTATGAAAACAGAGATTGCAGTGGTTATATTATCAGTATGAGGAAAAAGTACCGGGGTCCACAGTTCACTAGATGTGTCTCTCCCAAGACAAATAGATAGTATGTGTGGTAAACAAATTATAGATGGGCAATTGACAGTTATAAAGGCTGCACCGTAGTGCATATGCATGACATGATGATTACTATGTGATTCATGCGGGCATTGCAGCGAGATACATAGACCGTTATCCAACTGCATCTATGACTAATAATCCACCCTCAGAATGTCATCCAAGCAAACCTTGGATATTAAGTTGCAAGCAATAGATAATGGCAGTAAACAGTGTGTAATGTAAACAAGGTAAACATCGTTGTTTTCTCCCTAACGGCGACAACACATCCCCCACCCGTTTATGTTTCTGTCACTCGAGCGCGAGTGAAAGGGAGGCATGAACCCACTATCGAGTATAAATACTCCCTCTTGGAGTTACTAGCATCTACTTGGCTAGAGCATCTACTAACAACGGAGAGCATGCAAGATCATAAATATCATACACATGAAAATAACATGATATATTGATAATCATGAGACATAGCATTCAATATTCATCGAATCCCATTAAACACAACATGTAGCATTACAATAAGATGATCTTGATCATGTAGGGCAGCTCGCAAGATCTAAACATGAGGCATAAAGAGGAGAGAAAAACTATCTAGCTACTTCTATGGACCCATAGTCCAAGCGTGAACTACTCAAGCATCATTCTGGAGGCGGGAATGGTGGTGTAGAGTCCTCCGGTGATGATTCCCCCTCCCGGCAGGGTGCCGGGGAGAGCTCCACAACCCTCCCGAACTAGGGTTGACGATGACGGCGGCTCCGGGTGTTTTTCGTGGAAAAGGCTTTTGTATCTAGGGTTAACCCTTCAAGGACATTATATAAGAGAGAGGGGAACATCGGTGGGCGAGCAGTGGGGCCACACCACCCCTGGGCGCGGCCAGGGGCGCGCCCACCCATGGTGTGGGGCCCCTGTGGCTCCCCTCCAGGTCTCCTCCGGGTTCCATGTGTGCAACAACTTTCTAAGACTTCCGGGCTTCGAATCGTCCAATTCCGAGAATATTTCTAGAAGAACTTTTCTGAAACTAAAAATAGCAGAAAACATGACCTGGCTCTGTGGCATCTTGTCAATAGGTTAGTCCCAGGAAATCAAAAAAATGGCATAAAGTGTAAAGGAAACATGTAGCATATGGCATGAAAACAACATGGAACATCAAAAATTATGGATACGTTTATGACATATCAGTGGTGTCATAAGTGGTCCAGAGTAGTTGAGCTAAAAAAGGATTGAGTCGGAGCTTCGGGGATTGTCTATCTCAACTACTAGCGAACAGGTACAATTTTCTCCAGAGGCCTATGAACTTCACGTTGAGGTAATCGATTTACGAATTTACATAATGTTTAAATGATTTTTCATCGTTTTAATTTCTGTTTGTCTTTTATTCTCAATACACAGCACTGGCCTGCGGACGCAGAGTTTCTGAACAAAAAGATCACGCACTATAGCTGGATGAGCATACTGTTTCTGCCATGTCCTAGTGGGTATCCGGAGTCCAACATCCACGCTGAGTGGATCTTGAGGGGAAGAGTGGTGCCGCATCAAAGGGGAACAGTGGTCGGACATCAAAGGGGAGGAGTGCTGGCGCATCGAAGGGGAAGAGTGTTGGCGCATCGAAACGGAAGAGTGCTAGCGCATCGAAGGGGTAGAGTGCTGCCGCATCGAAGGGGGAGAGTGGTGCCGCATCGAGGGCAGTTGTCGATGAGAACAGTGACGATGACTTTACCCCAAGAAGTCGAGCCATGTTTAACACTATGTGTAAGAGTGCAGATTCATCAAAAGTTGCCGCTGATGAAAATAGTCATGACGACTTCATGCCTTCATCACGAACACGTGGGAGAGCAAAGTGAAGTCGTCGAGTTTAATTAGTTATCGTTGTGTGTTTTTTATTCTTTCAAGTTGTAGTTGTTTCTTGTTGTGAGTTGTATGTTAAATTAATTTCTTTGTTGCAAAATAATAACAACAAGTTCGTCACAAACTCATAATAGGAACATGTCTCGCTGAAAAAAATAGGAATATGTCAGATACATAGGTAGTAATATGTCTCTTACGTACATAAAAACAACATGTCTCTACGCATGGAGAGATGTCTCAGGCACGTAGTATTCGGCCTCGGCGGGGAGCTCGTCGAGGAGGCGTCTATTCTCCATACTTGCGGGGTGCCAGAACATTACAGGAGGAATGATGGACCCGTCATCCTGTTGTTCTGAAGATTTGGGAGACGGGGTATGTATCACTGGTTCATACTCTTAATATCCAGGAATTAAACTGGACGTTGTGTCTAAAGGATCATAACCAAAGAAGTCACGAACCCCGCTGGTGTGCGATGTTCCGACGTTTTCGGGTTGATGCATCTCGTGATGACCATGCAGTTGGGGCATAGTGTATCCATAACCAGCCGCCATCTCGCCCCATGTAGATTCAATAGTATCCTGATTATGGAAAGAATTTGTAAATAATAGGCATGCAATGATGTGCATGAGATTCGAAAAAAAATAACATACCTATGTCGTGGTGAACCGCTCCGAACGACACTCTGGTCGATCCATATTTGTGTCTTAAACCAGCTCCCGTCTCCTCCCATGTAGGAGATATAGTTTCCTTTTCACGTAAAAAATTTGTAAGTAATGGACGGTACAATTTTGTGACATAGTATATTAGTAAATATGAACATACCTGTGTCGTGTTACCCATATTTGAACCATCACCTTCAGTATAGGAGTACCGTCCTCCGTGCGGGCTACCCCGTGGTAAAGGATTCTCCTCTTATTATAAGCATCATCATACGTGAACAAAATATTGCATATATGTGCATGTACAAAAAATAGATATATGAAAAATTATAGTTTTTTACTATAATATAAAACTTGTGTGCCGCCTTGAAGAAGAGACGAGTCCTGCCGAGGAAATGTTGGCGCGGTAGTCCTACCCGAGGTGGTACGACGCGGATGGATCGTGCGTGGTTGGCTTGTGCCCACCTCACTCGGTCTGGACGATGGTGCTTCCGGCATGTCGTAAGCTTGCGGGATAGTGTCATCGTCTCTAGTGTAACCAAATCTTTTAAGACCGCTCATGGCCGTATTAAAATGCGCCTGATCAAGGACGTGCCAGTTGTAGAATTTACGTTAGGCAGTCCTAAAGCGCGTTGCGAATCCCAAACGATTTGGCGATAGTCGCCAATCTGCATAAAATAAAATTGCTATAACATGAAATTATATAATTCGAAGAACGAGCAATTAATGAAATAAATTAAATTACTATACATTAGTAGTACATATTTACATAAATGCATATACCATGATTTCACGATCGTAAGCTGATGGTTGTTGAATCCCTCGAACCAATTGGTCCTCTCTTGTGAGCCCTGTTGTCCTTGGTGGTGGAGGACCGTAAGCAGATTACGCGTGCCATTGTAGTACCACTGATTGTACATTGGAGCTCTATGATGGTCATAATGTCTGCATAATTTTGAAATATACGTATAATTTTAATTAGCACGTGTGCCAGAAGAATAAATAGAAAGAATAAATTACATATTTTCTTGAACTATATTGGACGACGCTACATTATTCCATATCTGTATCCAAGACATATTACTATTACGTGCACTCCAGTCACAACAATTTTGGCCTTTATTGTCTTGCCTAAAATCAAATTTATTAAACAATTTTTATTAAAATGACCAACCATAATGTTGATAAAATAACATGAGGCATTGAACTTACGTATGTAATTCCTCGTTCACCGTCTCGGTGGTGGAGGGACAGCTTGAGAGACACGCTCGGGATTATATGGCTCAACCATCCACATAAATAATATTTCACAGCGTGTCATCCACAAGTGACTATCTGTCAAGCAATCCATGTCACCGGCTGATCACCCCATATAGCATGAAGATCAGCATCGGTCCATGGGTTTCATGTGATGCTCGTCTCCTCTAGACGCTCGAACTCCTCGTGGTATTCGGGGTAGCTACTGTGTACCATGAGTGTGGACCACCGTCTTCTAGCATGTGTCCACCGACTTGCAAAAGTAGTGGGGCATGTTCTTCCTGTCTAAAATTGTATCGGTGGATTTTCTCTCGAGTGCCTATTAGGGGACGTCCAACCGGTAGGTACTCCCACGATCATAGCTGGAGAAACTCATAACTAACATCAAGGACATGAGCCGTTTTTGCTGTCTTAGTTCTCTTGGCGGCGTCACATAACCCCCTATACGTATAAGCGAGCATAGCTGAACCAAAGCTGTATCTAGGGTACTTGGGTAAATGCTCATCTACTATATTCTTTGCAATCGTAGTGAGACGGGGAAAAACTATGTCACCGTGTGAGGATGGAAACATCATACCGAAAAGATACAACAGATAAGCAAAGAGATGCTTCCGTAGCCTATCCGGATATGCATTGGCAGGAATATCACGAAAATGGTTTACTAGCCATGGTATAGGTACACCCCTAGGACGCGTCCCTGTGCGTGTGTTCGCAGGCATATTGATCCCTAGCCCCACTTCTAGATTATGATTCCAGTGACTAGAATATGCTGGAGGGCCCAATGTCTCACCGCTTACGGGCAGAGCAGTGATTAATGCGACATCTTTAAGGATAGGTGCCAACCCCCCACAACGTAAGTGAAAGTGGTGGGTCTCAGGTCTCCAACGATCAACAAGAGCTGACATAGGAGGTGGGTCTAACATTAACTTCTCCTCGCTAGACCTAAGCTTAGAATACGCAAGAAGTCCATATGCCCGAAGGTGGTCCACGAATGCATCACACGGCCATTGGTGCTTAATGGTTTGCACCATAAAAGCTTGCGGTGGTTCTACATAGGCCCGAGGGTCTAACCATAGGTGGCAACGGTGTCCGGCGTCCCACGAACCCGGCAGCAACTCTGGCACATGAGACGCCATTACCTACATAACGAGTACATATTTATTAAAATGCATAAAGAGTACAAATTAATTAAAATACGTAACGAGTACAGATTAATTAAAATACATGACAATTACATATTTATTAAAATAAATAACGAGTATGGATTAATTAAAATACATAACGAGTATATATTTATTACAATGACTCTCGAATAAACATTAAATCATGTGTTGTTGATGTCACGGTACGGAAACACCCTTCGTGGGTGCCCCGGGCATCTACAAATGCCGACACCGACATGGTTCTCCTGACTGACTATGATCCATGTCGTTTCTATGACGCTGAGACCGACGTCGTCCTTTCACGGTTCTCTTCAACGCCGGGTCCGGAACCCATCTTTGGATTCTTTCCGGATAAAGGTTCTTATAGTGGCCATCCATGCCTGGAGTCCAGAACTCACCACCCCAGGTGTTGAATAGGTTGGACATGTTGAATTAAGGAGATATATGCTGCTTAACGCTTATGTTCTGTTCGGAAGCAGTCCTAAGAACATGGCTACAGGGGAAGTGCATTAGCTTGGGCTTGTTGCGCGTGCAGTCACACGTGGATGGCCCGAGGGTGACAGCTTGCTTTCTTGCTCCTCCATGGTGGCCTTTCACCCACTTTTATTATACGTTGATTTGCCACTTATGCCTAAGGGCATCCACTCGAGTGCAATCATGACTTTTGGATTTCTCTATCTTCTCATTCAGATGGCGTTGAATCTTTTCAGACCATGGCTTGCTCATTGCAACTTGTACAATGGCGACCATGACTCTGTCTCCAAAGTATGACAGAGCCCGGTTCCAAGTTTTTCAATAAGGGCGGTGATTAGAATGGCTTGCACACCTTTAAGCACGTCATTGTACACCTCTGACATGTTGCTTGTCATTATGCCGTAGCGAGCCCCAGTGTTGTGAGCCAGTGCCCACTTATATAACAGAGGGAAATTCTCACCAATCCACTAGGAAAAATGCATTGTCGGCCTACTAGCCCTCCGGTCTTCTCCCGCAGCAACCTCGATCTGTGAGTTGATTGCCGCCTAGATTGTATTCATCTTCGCTGTTGTTTTCTGCATGCACATCCTTTTGAATTGCTTGGACCAATCCTTGTTCGTGAACTTTGAGTAAAAATTAGCGGCAGTATGAGAGTACATGTGTAAGAGAGTGAGAGAGCGGTTGCTGCATATAAATAGGCAGAGAGTAGTCGACCAGGTGAGTTATTCCCTCGACAAAGAATGGAGGTCTGCATGCACAAAAAAAATTAGTGTGGCCTAAAAATCTGCGAATTGTGTCAGCCCACGTGGGAATCTGAGCAATCAGCGCACTGTGCGCGTGGAAGGGCAATCAACAAACTGTGCGCGTGAAAATTAGTGCAATCAGCGTGCTGTGCGCGTGGAAAATTGAGCAATCAATGCACTGAGTCAGCGTGGGAATAAGTGCAGCGTGCTGCCGCCTCCAGCCAAACACTCCACGGAATCAGCGCTCGAGCCAAACACTCCACGGAATCCGTCCCAGCTCTTTCCGTCGCGATGCACAGACGCGCGTGGTGCAGCCTGGGGCTGTGGCGGCACGCTCCACGTGTCGCTTGGCTGACCTGCCCTGACGGCAGTTTTGGCAAATAATTTTAGGGGTGGTCTTTTTGGTGATGCAATTTTTAGGTGGTCCAATGTGTCAAAAATTCCATACGCATAACCAACAAAAAAGGGAGAAAAAAATGCATGCACGGCTGGGACTAGTCTACGTCAAGGAAAATTATAAAAATTAAAAAGCTGCACTTTGCACGCATAGGCCAGCGAGCCGTACGCGAGTGTACCACCACGTGACCAGGAATCGTACGTGCCAGGCCTTTTCTCTCTCTCTCTCTCCCACACGTTCTTTTCCTTTTCTTTCTTTTCTTTCCTGAACATGGGACCCAAAGTTCGTCTCCTAGCTTGGAACAAATCCAGGACAAATACGGTGACAGTTTTAAACGCGTTTAGCCCAAAAAAATCTCTAATTCGGCCCCAAACCTTACATCCTTGCCCATGAAATTCCAGATATAAATACCCTCGACCCCGTGCAGCCTTCTGCTCCAAAAATCCGAAGCCCTACCCACAAATCAAGCCCGGATTTCGATCTCGAAATTCCGCCGCCGCCACCACCATTGTTGCAAACTTGGAGCTCTCACCGCCGGAGCTAGGAGCAAGGAGGAGGAGGTCCGAGGGAACGAGAAGGTTCGCGGGAAGGACCTCCGTCGTTTGCCACCGTCGCCATGCCCGTAGGAGTACCATAGCCACCACGCCATCCACATCCGCATGTCAACACCGTCTTCTTCTCCAACTCCGGCGAGTTTTCCGGTGAGCTTTCCAGATCCGTTTCCGGCCGTCCGATGCGATCTGGTGGTCCAGATCGGTTCACTTAAGTGAACCGGTACATCCAATCATATCACGCCACGTCGCGCCCAGTCAGCATTCAAAGCTAGTCAGCGGTCAAACGTCCAGTCAGTAGTCAACCAATCAACTTTTTAATTAAAATTCGAGTAGAAATGATATGGACATAATAGAGGTCCATGAGGTTTATTCATGCTTGAGTTGGAAGGAAATATTGAGTCTCACTGATGTTTATTATAAGGTGAATTCTTTCCTATTAATAAATAATGTTTATGTTTGTGAGAACGTTATACTACCTAAGCCTATGATATGTATGATTAGGTTTATTGATAACACAAACATGGACGGAGAAGAGGAAGCAAGGAGCAGAAGAAGGCGGCATGGAAAACAACTACAAGGAATTGTTGTTTCAGTTCGGACTGCCAGGAGTCCTGAATTTGAAATAGTCATGGATTCTTCATACGGGCTCCAAATACAGCAAACAAGCACTCTACGGATAGGGAATTTGATGGGATTTCCAATGGATCCGACCCCATCAAGAAATTCGATTCGTGCAAGCCGTGGTGACCGAAACAAGCCACGAATAGTTTTCTGCCAGCTTCCAAAACGAGTCCAATTGGTGTGTATACCAATATGGCCGCACCCCTTTGTGTGTGGGATCGGTTTGTATCCATATGTGTTAGGAAATAGGAGTCCTAGTAGAGTAGGAGAGGGATTGCTTGCGCAAGGAGCTTGTGGCCGCACCCCTCCCTCATATATAGCTACCACCTGCGTGTGGAATAGATCAGACTACGTTAAAACATAAACCCTAGACCTCTAGATTGAAACTGCTTGTAAGCCTTTCATCTGGAAGTTCATCTGCAAACTTTACGTGTTACCTGCTGTTCCACTGGGAATAATACGGTACAGGACCACTTGTAGTCGGTGGATTACTTGTGCAAGAGTGTGGAGTTAAGAATATCCATTGGGTTGCTATCTTTTGCATTGGCATTAGGGATCAGCCGGAGAGTTCTTAGTGGCGCACTAGTTATCAATTCAGAAGTTATCTGTGAGTTCACTGAGAAGATTGGGCCACCCCTTATCATCTTGGTATCAGAGCTACAGGTTGCCTCGGTGAGCTATCAAATTTCCGTTTACTTTGAGTGTTTTATTACCTATCCAGAAAATTGCCCCACAAAAATAGTGTAGTTTGTGCCAGAGCCTAGATCAACACCAATTTGCATCTACTAGTTGCTGTTTCTTGTTGATTTGCGTTCTTTTTTATGTTTTTAGTTTTTGTCTATTAGGGTTCATTGCGTTCTTCTTTTGTTTAGATCTATACCCAGAAAATCCTACCAAAAAAAGAAAAGAAAAATCCTACCACCGCGCGCGCAGTCCAAGCAGTTATTGGAATCCGCCGTAATACAATTATCGCGCCGCACTTCCAATTATCGCGCGCGCTGTGATCCGCCGTGATCCGCTGTGGTGTCCACCGTCGGAATCCGCGCGACCAATCGCGTCGTTCCTGTTCCGCGAGAACTGGAAACAGGCAAACACCAGCCAAGCGCGAAACCGCGTCGATTTGCTGTCCACCTGCAGATCGCGCGCGTCCTGGTCGAATCCCTGTCGTTGGCGGTTTCGAGCTCTGTGCCAAAATAAACCACCGGCCACGCGCAGATCCACGAGATCCGGGTTTCTCGCCTTCCAACTACCGCTACGCGCCGCAGACGCGCGCTAGCCACGCGCTCGTGGGGAACCGCGCCCACCGTTTCCGTGGAGAAACGCGTCAACGCGTGCGGCAACACTCGCCGATCCGCGAAACCGGGCCAAAACGCACCGCGCGCGCACTAGGTACCGCGAGCTGTTTCTGTGGATCTTGAACCGCACGCTCTTCTGGCAAACCGCGCGCGAGTCTGTCCCCTGTCGGCCCACCAAAACCGCGCCCGCGCGCTGTTTCCACCAACCGTGGGCCACGCGCCGAATTCCACCAAACCACCTGAGCGCTGTCACACCGCGCGTTCTTTTCTTTTTGTTGGTCGAATCCCTCGGTTTTTGAGCAACAGAAAACAGCTGCCACGCGAGTGTTCCGCCGTGAAGTCCACAAAACAGCAAGTCCACACAAACCTCTTTAGTTTTCTTTTGTTTTCTCCTATTTTATCTCTAGGAATTTTGTGCTGAACTTTGTAACCCTTAGCCAAAGCCATTCTACAGCAAAATTTAGGTACCACAACCCAAAAGACTAGCTGTTTTATTGCTCGTTTTCAGGCTGCTCTTTATCTCATATTTGTGTCACATTGTTCATAGCATTGTTACCACTTGATAGTATTGCTCCTTGTGTTGTTATTTGGCCAGTAAAAAGTATAAAAAAAAAAGAGAAAAGAGAAAAAGAGAAAAACAGAATTGAGAAAAAGCAAAAAGGCCTTGAGATACATTGATATATTTGTGGAGCTGTTTTTCATCATTGCTATATTGACACACCATTGAGCAATCTTGTGCCTGAATATCATTTGAGCTTGGCTAGTGTCTTTCCAGTGCATTGCAAAATTTCCTCCATATATTTGCATTTCCACATTTGTCTCCATACTTGGTGTGTGTTTCCTGTGCTTTTTATATCACATTGGACAGCAAATAGGATTGTTATTTTGGTGTTGTTAGGTATCCATACCAAGCCCCACCATATACCTTGTTTGTCTTGTGATTGTTAGCACCCTGGGTATTCTCTTCTTCACATCAAAGCATTTTAGTTGCCACTACTTGTTGGTAAGTATTTCTATTCACTTTGGAACGGTAAGATCATCTATTGTCTTGCTAGATTTTTGAGTGAGTTGTGAGAGAACACCACATCCCATTGTTATTTTGTTACTAACAAGTTAATCAATGGAGTTTTCTAGTTCTTCTGTGTGCAGTGATGCTTTCTGGGAGGAGGATTATAGTGGAATACTTGCACCAAATTTGTTCCACTTCAGCGGAGACATCAATGGTAGTACTGTTGCTATTACTCTTGATAAGGGTACACGGTGGTATAGTTTCGTTAGTATTGAGGTTGTTGAAGCATTACAGTTGACATCTTATGCAACTCGCACTTCATTTATGTTAAAAACTAATGGTGCTCCACTTCCCATTACTCATGCTACTTTCGTTCCGTTAACTATTTATGATAAAACAATACAACTTAGGTGTCATGTGTTTCCTAGAGCACTTACTTGTTGTCACCTTTTGTTGAGTGATTTTTGGTGCGATGCCTATAAGGTTAATTTTGATAGCCATTATCCTGATATACAATTCTTTTGGAATAATAGGAGAGATTGGATATTTCATGAAAGTCCTACAACATTTAAAAGAATTAGACATCAACCATTGGTTATGAGATCTGTAGAGGTTAAGAAGACCTATGAGGTTGTTTCTACTAATGTAACTATGTCTACTCCTAGTGTTGTGTCTTGTGATGTGCAGGTTGCTTTTGAAGAAAGGGAGCCTATAGTACAACCTGCACCACCACCACCATCACATCCATTGGAGGAGCATACCATTGTGCCTAGTTTTGTTTCTTGTGATATGCAGGTTACTTTTGAAGAAAGGGAGCCACAACAAGTAGAACCTGCATCACCACTTGAGATAGTTGAATTGGTACCTAATTATTCTGAGGAGGATGCTATTGATAAAGGTGCTGATTTCGTGTTACCCCTCTTAAGTATTGAATTATGTGAACCCACTAAATTGCTAGTTGATTCTTGTGAGTTAACAAGCATAGATAGTCCATCAACATGTGATAATGTGGTAAATTCGAAATTTAATCATGTGGTTTTGATTTCACATAAGGAAGTACTTGCTAAAATACCACCTAATGATATTGTGGATTACATCATGTTAAATGAATCAATTAATGTGCAAAGTGCTATGAAAAAGGTTGCTGAAATTTCATATGTAAATTCTAGCAATTATGTTTCTTCTTTCACTTTTAACTTGATTGGTGACTATAACATGAGTGGAATTTTTATGGTGGATCATATATGCATAACTTGTGATCATGTGGCCGATTTGAACATTGTTTTACCTTGGATAACTAAGCTACAACTTCCTACATATGAGCATGATTTTACACATATGTTTGGTTTGCCACAATACTTGTCACATACATGTGCTAATAAATTGTTCTTCACTTATATTTGCAAATTAAGTTGCAATTTTCATGATGAAAATAATAAGCATGTTCCCACCTTTGAGTGTATTAATAAACATAAATTTGATCATAGATCTTCTTTGAGAACACTTGAATTGATACTAAACAATAAAAATATATACACATATGATTCTCATTTTGATCATGATTTATTGAGCTTCACTTATATTTGCAATTGTGATTGCTATTTTATGGAGTGCTATGACAATTATGTGATGTTTTTAAGCAAAATTCGTGGTCACATGTCTAGGGCACAATTTTATGATATGATAACAACTAATGCACCTCATTATAGATATTTGTATTGTGCATACACGTTGTTCTTTTTGTTTCTTCCACTTTCAGCTTACTACAAGCCGAGGACGGCTTGTCTTGAAGAAAGGGAGGATGATATGGACATAATAGAGGTCCATGAGGTTTATTCATGCTTGAGTTGGAAGGAAATATTGAATCTCACTGATGTTTATTATAAGGTGAATTCTTTCCTATTAATAAATAATGTTTATGTTTGTGAGAACGTTATACTACCTAAGCCTATGATATGTATGATTAGGTTTATTGATAACACAAACATGGACGGAGAAGAGGAAGCAAGGAGCAGAAGAAGGAAGCATGGAAAACAACTACAAGGAATTGATGTTTCAGTTCGGACTGCCAGGAGTCCCGAATTTGAAATAGTCATGGATTCTTCATACGGGCTCCAAATACAGCAAACAAGCACTCTACGGATAGGGAATTTGATGGGCTTTCCAACGGATCCGGCCCCATCAAGAAATTCGACTCGTGCAAGCCGTGGTGACCGAAACAAGCGACGAATAGTTTTCTGCCAGTTTCCAAAACGAGTCCAATTGGTGTGTATACCAATATGGCCGCACCCCTTTGTGTGTGGGGTTGGTTTGTATCCATATGTGTTAGGAAATAGGAGTCCTAGTAGAGTAGGAGAGGGATTGCTTGCGCAAGGAGCTTGTGGCCGCACCCCTCCCTCATATATAGCTACCACCTGCGTGTGGAATAGATCAGACTACGTTAAAACATAAACCCTAGACCTCTAGATTGAAACTGCTTGTAAGCCTTTCATCTGGAAGTTCATCTGCAAACTTTACGTGTTACCTGCTGTTCCACTGGGAATAAGACGGTACAGGACCACTTGTAGTCGGTGGATTACTTGTGCAAGAGTGTGGAGTTAAGAATATCCATTGGGTTGCTATCTTTTGCATTGGCATCAGGGATCAGTCGGAGAGTTCTTAGTGGCGCACTAGTTATCAATTCAGAAGTTATCTGTGAGTTCACTGAGAAGATTGGGCCACCCCTTATCAAGAAAATTACAGAAAATCACCTAATCTTGTAAAATTCATAACAAATCAACCATAAGTCTGATTTGCGCAATCTTTGTGTCTGCCGATAGAGAAAATTCAGATCTACTTAGAAATAAAAAAATAGGTTTGACCGAATATTTATTTTATGTTTTCCAAAATATGTTTTAGAGTAATTAAATCATAAAAAAATAACTGTAACTCGAAATTTAGTAAACCTTTTTGGTATAGTTTTTTATTGATTAGATCTAACCAGGAATTTTTTTACCAACTTGTTTAGATGCTTCATGCGAATTAGATCTTGCAGATCCTTAATTAATCCATATTTAATCACTTTAATTCCTTTAATTGTTTTCTTTTGCATCAAAATTAATTTTCATGCATCATACATGTTATACACAACCATAGAACAATATTAGATCTGTTGTGGCATTAAAGAAGTATCATGCATTCATTTTTTGCATATTGTATGTCTTGTTTCTTATGCTGTTATTATTGCAACGTGTAGATTGCGACGATTACAACACGTGTGGTTGTGAGGACTGTGTGAGCGACTACACCTGTTGCCAAGGCAAGTGACATACATGATCCTACTATTTTCGTAATTGCATTAGAGTTTTATTGTATCTATGCATGAGTATGAGTTGTGTGTTATCGCTATGCTAGATTGCTCCACTAACACCCAAGTGGAGTGATCATATGTTTCCCTTAGAGAATAGCAATCCATATGTTAGGTAAACATCGTACTTGTAGATTGCTTAGCCATGCTCGTAGTTATTCTTGGTTGGGAATATTACCATGTTATGATGAAATTCGTTATCATAATTGTTTATGAAAACAACATGATAATTAATTAACCACTGGGCGGATTTCTAGCATGTCATCAGAGTACAAATTCCGGTGGGGACCGCCGCCCAGTATCTTGAGATTATGTTTAGTCTCTTTGTTTAGTTCTTTCTAGTGTGCAACCGTGTTTTATAATAGTATGGGCTAGACAGAATTTATAGGTTGTGGTGACTCGAACCCATCGTGTCCAGAGATGTAGAATAGTAGTAGGATGGCCCGACTCGTCGGGGTTTGGGGATCTGCTTCTTATGAATTCTGGCTTAATCTTCTTTTGTTCCATGTTACTAATGGTGTATCATGGTGTTTGGGGTCGATTAGGCAACACGGGTAAAGAGCACAAACCTCGCGAGGCTTAAAATGAAGATCTTAGCCGTGTTCAATTGGTTAGGGACAAATCAACAACTAGATGAGAAACATGACATATCTCGTTCACCTTGTTTTATCAATGATTAAAATTTGACTATGGGTTAATGGAGAAGTTCATGATGGTGTTTCAGTGTGCTAATCCAAACGGTAGGAGCACTTTGTTGTCAACCAAAGTGTCCAATTGTGTGCAAATTTACTTTCTATTAAATGATAGGTCAAATACCTTTATGCAAACTAAACTAGAAACTCCACTAGCCAAATATGCTTATAGTTTAGCACTTTCCATTTATTATACCACCATAGTGTCACTTGCCACCATTGCTCAGAATGATCTGACCTCCTTTTGGGGGCTGCATATTCCTTTGTTCGCCTTTGGCGTGCAAACAAGAAGATGGAGGTCTATTGCTGCTTTGCTGTGATATTGAATAATTATTTGAGCTAGCACTTTGCTATGCAAGTTGTAATAAAGTACTTTACTTTGGATATTCGATAGTATTCAATACATTTGTTTCCTTTGATTACTATTTGTGTTGTGTGTGCTGGTGAACGGTCCAGGGGCCAGTACTACACGCAACAGTATCCTGTGTTGGGTTGTACTACTACATTCCTCGCCTCCCGTGCGCTCGGCCGCTCCCCGCATAGTTGCGGGCGTGGAGACGGAGAGGTCGCACCCCGCGAGGGTTGATGCATCCGCGAGGTGTTCTTCGGTGGAGAAGACTTCCGAGACGCGTCCCCACACCGGGAAGCGCGTCCCTCGAGCTTGGGGATACCGAGACGAGTAAGTCTCTCTTTGTGGTAGTGCCCTTCTCTCCTGGTAGCCTTTGACGCTAATTCCGTCTGTGTTGCAGTTACTCAAAGAGGGCGAAGGTGTCGAAGACGTCCACCCCTCAGTCTTTGGAGGGGGCGGCGCGCCCCATCGCTCCTGAGGAAAGGTGGGTCCCTCCGCGCTCTTCGGCTGTCGAGGGCTCGCAGATCTTGTCGTCCCCCCTACGGGAGATGGAGTGGGAGCGGGGGAACTGCCCGGAGGTCCCTCTGCTGACGATGCCCTATGGTTTGAGCCAGTCGGCCTAGCCGAGGGCGGCGCTATAGCTTGCCCGAGCACCCGAGCGTGGCTGTCGAGACGACCCCCATCATGGAGGATGCTGGGGAAGAAAGGGTCGCCCCTAACGACCAGGGAGTGGGCACTGGGCTCTCCTTCCCGCTGGCGGGGGGGGGGGCGCTGGGGCGCTGGGCTCTTCCTCCGCTCCTTTCCAAGGTGCATCACAGCAGGACTTCGTCGACGCGTTGGAAGAGTGGCTTCGGGAACATCCGTCCTGAGGGTCCGGATGGTTTGTTCTCCTGAACGGTTTTTTCCGTGATTTGATGGCAGAGGACCACTGGTCCGCTCGCATCCGCTTCGGCGCCCCCCACGAGCTCTACTCGGAAGGCCCCTTGCTCCAGATAGCCAGGGATGTCGTGGATGCGCTTCGGGTTAAGGCGAGGGCTCACTCCCACCTCCTCATCAAGGAGAGTGAGCGTCTGGAGAATCTGGGCGCCTGGTTTCATCAGGCGGTCCTCTCCTGCCGCGAGAGGGAGAATGCGGTGCAGGCTGTGCGCCGCCATAAATTCCGCGATGCCGCGCGGAAGTGCGAGGCCTCCACCCGTGAGGCGGACGCACTTCGCGAGGAGGCCAAGCGCGCGGTAGACACCGCCCGGGACCTACAGGCCCGGCTTCTCTCAGAGCAGGAGGAGCACCGCTTGGTGGTGACAAGTGGACCCTTGGTAGCGAGGAGCGAGAGAAGGCCCTCACCCTTCATGAAGAGACCCTGGTGCATCGGGAGGCGGACATATCTTCCGGCGAGTTCGCCGTATCCCTCAGGGAGGACAAGGTCCGTAGCCTTGAAAAGGACGTCAAGAAATGCGAGGCGGAGACTAACCACCTAGTGGGCTAAGTAAGCGAGGAGCGCGAGTGCCTCGAGAAGCTGGAGGGTGACTTGAAAGAGGAAAAGGAGAAGCAACGGCAGCAAGTGGAGCAACGGATCCAGGTTGGGCGTGAGGCGTACCGCAAAGAGCTCGAGGCAGACCTGGGAGGGAAGCAGCCCCTGGAGGCGGACCTGATCGAGCAAGCGCTACCCTCGGAGGCCGAGAGGCTTTGAGCAGAGCTCGGTCGGCTTCGCACACAGCTTGCCGAAGAGCGTGGTGCAAGGGAGCGCGCCGTTGCCGCCTCCGTGGAGTTCCTATCGGACTTGTTCGCCCTGCGAGAGCGGCTGGCTCCTCTCGCGGAGGGGGTGCCTGAGCGGGAGAAGTTGGCTGGTCCAGCGCTGGAGCTTCCGCGCCAGCTGGAGGAGTCGTTCCAGCGTGCCGTTCAGGCCACCCATGTGGTTGGCGAGCCACTGGACCTCGAGCTGCCTTCTCCCCCTGCCAGGTACGACGCCATACGCGCCCTTCACTTATTTGCCGGCCTTCTGGACACGCTGCCGGAAGACGCCCAAAGCGTGGACGTGATTCCTGGCGCAGAGTGTTGTCAGCTCCTGTCAGAGGCTGCAACACATCTGTTCTCTAGGATCTTAATGGTCCAACCAGACTTCAAGTTGAGCACTCTGGCAAGGAAGGTTCCCCCCGAGCTTTCCGCCTCTCTCTGCTCTTGTGAAGGGTGTCGTTGCTGCTTTCTTGAAGGCCTTCAATCTGACCCCTCCTACCGACCCGGCCCCGACTCCTGGTGCTGGAAGCAAGGGTCCTCCTGCCTAGTGCTCTTCTGTGTATCTGCAAGATTTTCTTTAGGTCCCTGTGAACTTTTAAATTTCTTGTAAGGAAATATTCCGCCTTCTGCCATTTTATTGTACCCTATCGTTTATTCTGCTTCTGGGTGCTTTGTGGGAGAATACTTAGCTTTTTGTGATCGTGTCCTTCGAGGCACCTTGCTTGTGTCCCTTGTGGTGGGCCTTCAGCCGCTCCTTGTGGAGGGCTCTTCTGGACTCCGTGTCTGGAGTTGGACGCTGCGTTCTTGCTCCTTGGGAGTGAGGCTACCACCGCTACCTGCAGTTTGTGCTCCTGGAGAGGTGTGCGCCTGGTGGTTCCTTCGTGAGAATCTCGCGAGGAGAAACGCGCAAGGGACTTGGCAAAGTGTTTGTGTGCGGTAGCAACCCGCTCACATACACTATTCCATCCCCCGCTCGTGGGATTCTCTCGAGAGGAAAAAGACCCTCGCGCGCCTCTATGGAGAGGAAAATATGCATGCTAGTATGGATGCGTATGATCTTGTTGGATGCAAAAATGGAGGCATGCCGGCATGCAAGGACAGATAGGATTTCTTTGTCAAAGCAACGAGATTTTACTACTAGGGTGAGGAATTTTTCTCTTACAAAACGCTTGGGGTTGTCGTGAACTTGTGGTCCCCCAAGAAGCACTTGACGTCACCATGCGGACACGGGACTCCCATCGTCATGGGGCTGATACTCGCCCGAGTTCTGGTGCGCATCTCGACGATGTAGTGGCCTTGTGGCGCCCTCGAGTAACAAAAGTTTGCCCCGCCGGAGCGGGGCTCCCACTTACGTGGGTAAAGCCTCCCGTGACCTTGTGTCCCGCCTGGCAAGAGCTCCATGAGACCCTCACGGAGAGAGGTCCTGGCATCGTTTTTACCGTGGCATCACGGGGTTCCCTTGAGGGTACATCTCCATGGCCTTGTGGGGGCCATGGAGCGAGCATGTGGTAAGCGCTCCTCCCTATAAAGGAGGCGCGCTCGCATGGAGAGAAGTGGCAGCCCCCGAGCCTTCAGCGCTCTGGGGGTCTTTTGGGCGGCAGCCCCCGAGCCTCCAGTACTCTTGGGGGGGGGGTCTTTTGGGTGGCTGCTATCTCATGAGAGGTTAGCAGCCTCTTCTTGGGAGCCTCATCGAGGAGTGCCACTTCGTCTTCGTCAACCTGGTGGAAGGTCGCCACCTCCTTGTAGGCTCGCTCGACGGAACGCGTCGCGTCCTCCACCTCCCCATGGATGGTGATGGTGCTAGCAGGCCCGGGCAGCTTGGCGAGGTTGTATGTGCGGTGCGTCACAGCCATGAACTTCACGAGAGCTGGGTACCCGAGGATGGCGTTGTAGGGGAGGGCGATGTGCGCTACGTCAAAGTCGAGGGTCTCGGTACGGTAGTTCTGGCAGGTGTCGAGCGTGACTGCGAGGCGCACCTGTCCCAGAGAGACCATGGTGCCATCGGTTACGCCGGTGAATGGCCTTGTGGGGGCCAGACGCTCGTAGGGCACCTAGAGTCGCTCGAACGTGGGCACCGAGATGACGTTGAGGCATGCACCCCCGTCGGCCAGGGTCTTGTTGACGGTGATGTTGTTGATGGTGTGGGTGCAGACTAGAGGCATGATTCCCATGGTCCTCGTGGACTTGGCATGGTCACTGATGTCGAAGGAGACCTTGTGGTCTGACCACTTGAGTAGTTGTGCCGCGGCTGTGCCTCAGTTGATAGCATTGATCTCGCGCGAGATCTTCTTGAAGTGGCGGTTGGAGAGGCGAGCTTGTGCCGCTAAGAATGCAGGCCATGTAGCCCGTAGGATCTTGGTAGCCTGCACAGTGTTTGTCGCCCCGGCCCTGGTTGCCCTCAGCGTGTTGCTACGTGGCAGCGTTCATCTGAGGCGCGGGTGGGTTGAGACGCTGCAGCAGCTGCTGCAAGGGTGGCTGCTGTGGGGGCGGCTGGTAGCCACCGTTTTTAGCCGCCCGTGTTGTAGTTGTTGTGTCCGTTGTAGTAGTTCGGGCTGTGCTCCTCCCATCTCCCTCTAGCGCGGCCTCCCCTCGCCAGGACTGCGCCAGCCGTCGCCTCGAGAGTAGCCCTCTTGGCCACCCCTCATGAGATGGTCTCCCCGCATCCTCTCCAGCTCGAAATAGTCTTTTGTGGCGTGTGAGTGCATTCGGTGGAACTCACAGAAAGGGCGTGTTGGGGGGATGTTAACCCGATAGGCCCATGGGGAAGGATAAAGACCCGGTTGGAGCAAGTTTGGGCGGAGACCTCGTAAAATGATGATGGGCCGGGTATCGTTGATGGGCCGGTAGTTGTATCGGTGACCTGGCTCAAGGAAAGGAAGTTCTAGAAGACCCAAAAGGCGATGTAAACCGTGGAGTCCAAGACTTGGGGGTCACGAAGAGTAATTTAGGGTTGTATGTAGACCCCGAATAGGACTCCGGGGGGTATCTTGTAAGGAAAGCCAGGAAACCGGGTGTTATATCAACCGGTCCTCCTAGCATAGATTGATGAGATAGAGAGATCCAAGTTATTCGAGATATACGAGAGCTAGTATTTGTAACCCTAGATTTGGAGTCTCGGTGACATTGCAGTCTAAGCTTTGAGATTGATAGCTAATAAGATCCCAGCTGGAAGTAGGCTATTATCTCAAATGGGGAGGCTAAACCAGGATAATCCTTGTGTCCAATCCGAGCTAAACCCTCTCCCAAACACCAGAGTCGATTTGCCCCAAACCCAGTTATCTCTGGTAACGTCTGCCGTGACTATCCCACGACAGGGCGGTTGTCCGCCATGGGGCCTACGTCCAAAGGTGTTTACATCATGGGAGAAGCTCTGGAAAGCATGAAGAACCTCGTTGTTGGCGAGATCATCACAAACCCTGAAGGAGAGAAGATCGTGGACGATTCTGGTTGGGGGCCAGAGTCGCATCAGCTGGAAACCGTATTTGTCGTCACGATCGGCCGCGTCAACGTCTTCGTGGGTATGGTACGTACGTCTGGTTTAATTTTTGATAATAATGAGTATGATTCTATGTCAGGGGCCGCCACTTGCGTTCAATCGGATGGTGAAGAGTCGGTAGGCACGGCAGAGCTGGAGAGAGCGCCCACCACGAAGAGGGAACAACCGGAGGAGCCGGCATGGACCCCGCATGGCCGGGTCAACGAGGATGACGATACCGAATCTATCCTGCACCTGCTCGAAGATCGGTATGAAGAGGATAGCTGCGAGGAAGAAGAATATGAATCTTCACCATGCATTGCGCGCCGAGTTGCGGTCTACACAGCCCCTACGATAAATCTAAACCAGGGTGATGTGACATTAGCCGCGGCTGGTGCGGCGCAAGCGCTGGCCCAATAACAGATTCTGGTTAATGCAAACCCGGCTGGAGCCCGGGTCGATGGCGAGCAAACGTCCGTCACTAGCGAAACAGGAGAAACTGTCCATCACAGGAACATGTTCGGGTTTAGGACGAACAGAATGGCCGGTGCGGGAACTTCACACCCACCAAATCCGGCTCTTTTCAGCAACAACTTGATTTTGGATCCCACGGTATTGGCTACGGTGATAACCCCGGAGAATGCGGCGGCCCGGGCCAGAGACCTGGATGTGACCCGCCTAGCGTTGGAACAACAGAGGAGAGATGTAGAAGCCGAGAAATCACAGATGGCAGTGCGTCAGCGTCAGTTGGATGAGTTAGAGGATCGTATACAGGCACAAACGACTAGGGCCTATAATCAGAGGCATCAAATGAGACTGCCTGCGACAGGCGGGGCCCTACAACCGGCCGCGTTGTTTGTTACACCTCAAGACCAGCCGATCCCGATTGTGAATCAAGGAACCGGGTATGCAGGAGCAACGCTTGGGGAACAACCGGCTAATGTGCCGACCGGGTCACCTGCACTGCCTGTTGGGGTGACCGGGTGTAACAGCCCTACTTTGTAATAAATCTGCGTTGTGTGTTGTGTACATGGCATACATGCATGGAAAACATGGGTAAAATATTTGCATTCGAAAATAACCAGTGAAATGAAAAAAATCGCTTAAACAAGCAACCCACAAAGTTGTTCTAAAAAGTTTTTCAAAATGAACAAACCAAGGTATGGTTTTGTTGGAAATTTGAAGAGCTTTTCAAAAGTTATTTTTGTGAAATTTTTACTTTTCAAAAAGGCCCTCAAAACTTGTTTTTGGTTCTGTTTTTAAAATGGAAAAGGACCTTCCTGTGGTTCTCATAAATCTCAGGGGGTTTTCCAGAAAACCCCCTTTTATCGTCTTCCTCCCGCCAGTAGACGAGAGGGTCGCCGATGACGCTCTGCCACGTCCTGTTACGACCGCTCCTCGCGTGGACGACACCGCAGGAGGATGTCGTGACCTCCTTCTCCTTATCCTTCTCACCCCCGCTCTCTCCTCCTGCCTCTCTTCGTGCCTGAGACAACCCCAAACCCTAACCCTAGCTGTCGCGCGGCCGCTGCTCGCCGCCGGCAATACAGAAACTCCCGGGCTTCATCGAGCACACCACGAGAACCGCCTCGACTCCCTGTCTGTCCTCGAGCATCCGGGCGGGCGGATAAGCACTAGGGGCCGCGAATCGCGCTGCCCCCTTCTTCTCCGGCCGACGGCCTCCACCGTCCATCGCCATCGATTCGGCGACCTCTCGCCTCGCCGGTTGCTTCTTGACAACCACGGTGAGGCCACCTTCCCCCAGCACCCCTGCTCGTTTGCTCCCGCAGCCGTTTTCGTGGAATTCGCTGGAGCCCGATGCCTCCGCCGCAGTCGGGTGCTTGGCGGCTCGCCGCCGGTGGCCCATTGGAGGTGGCGCCACCACCATGTGGTAGAGCACTCCAGGGGCTTTCCAACAAGCCCAACCGCGCGCGTTTTGGTCGTCGGATTCGTCGCCGGCGATGACCACTGCCCCCGGCCGGTCAGTGCTGACGTCACGTTGACGTCACCATGACCTCAGCATGGACCCCATCTGTCTATTGTTTTATTTTTAATTAAAACGAATTTTCGAATTGACACGTGGGCCCCCTTTTTAATAATTACAGAATTTGTTTTAAAATGAAATAATTAATATCTCCACATTTGTAACTCAGAAAAATATGAAAAAGATATGGTTGTGTTCAGAAAAATATTTCCAACCCAAATATGTCACTTTCATACATGCTTTACAAACTTTATTTTTGGGCATTATTTAAATGCAATTAAATCATCTAAAATAATGAAAATAAGATTTTTAACAATAAAATCAGAAAAATACAAGTTATATACCAAAATGCTCAAAATGATAAATTCAATCCACTTATAATGTTTTTAAACCTATTTGAGCTATTAAAATTGTACTCACTTTTAGAATTGCCCGAATTTCCCTCCGAGGTCTATTTCGGGACTGTTTTGCGATAAAATGCCTAACCATCATATGAACCGTAGCAAACCCTTGAGCTTGTTTAGGTCTTTCATTCAAATGCATTAACTTTGTCATGCATACATATTGCGCATTGCATCGATGCCATGTGTTGATTGTTTCTTTTCCGGTTTCTGCTTCTTATCGGTAGAACGCTTCCCAAAGAGAAGATCAACAACTCAGTGGCGAATACTTGATCTTAACCAACAAGTCAAGCACTTATCCAGAAGATCTATCTATTTGGTTTTCTGTTAAGCAAGGCAAGCATAACCTCTTATCTGCTCATATATGTTTTCCAACAACTTTTGGTTCTCGTACTTGCATTCGATTCAAAAGTATTTGGTGTCTGTAGGCAGTGTTCTCCTATAGTTTGCATAGCTAAATACCCTGATCCACTGCTCCTAGCCGCCTAGATTTTATTGTGCGCATCGCTAGAGCCTTACATATGCTATGCTCAGCTTTGTATACTTACTTAGCTCTGCTCCATCCGGTTGATGAATCAGAGTTGCGAATGAATCTAGTAAGGCAGGATAACGTGGAAAGATGAGCTATGTGTGTTTAACCTGACTAAGGCTTGGATAGGAGGCCACTTGGGAAGTGGTTGTTCGTCCTATACTTGCCACCCCTAGGACTAAGGTTTCGGGCGGAAGCCAAGACTGAGCGTGCAACCACACGCGGGGTCTACGTAACCGCGCTCGACTAACTAACTTATTTGGCCACATCCATGGGTCACGTAGTTTGAGAGTTCCATTCAGCAACGCAAATAAAAGCTTTCAAACGTTTTGGAAAAATGCTCCGCCTAGGGCGTGACCGGGGCCAAGTGATGGACGTACACGGATCTTGACACCGCCTCATAGAGACAGGTGCCGTCAGGAGGATGGTCAACTCCCTGTTGATGGGGTGGCCCTGTCTTGGGTTGACTCATGGATATGGCTGGGCAAGGTAAAGGTCGTGGCCAACCACCCTCTGTCGCGCTCCCTTGGGAAGAGCGTTACCGCGTGGCGTTAAGAGTCGGTTGGTACGTGTGGGTAAAGTGTACATCCCTGCAGGGCAATCTTTTCGAAAAGCCGTGTCCACGGTTATGGACGACTTGGTGAAGGCAAAGACCATAGACAACCTGAAAATGACATAAAACATGTTGACAATGATTGAAGGGTGCCTCCTCGGAGATGGAGAGAGGGGTGATCCTTGTAGCAAGTGAGATGCTGGGAGATGAAGTTGTTGGTTTCAGAGAATGATGATTTACAAGAGTTGAGTCCTTTATCATCTGCTTTGGAAACACTCTACAAGACGTGCTATTCTTCCTAGATTTGGAAAACAAACATTGCTTTACGCAAATCAGCATTCATAAAACCCTTTATGAAACTAGCAGATATATAATAGGTTAATTAAGTCTTGTTGAGTACCTCCAGTACTCAGATTTGCTTAAATTTGGTTCAGGTGAAGATCCCGCATCGGTGGTGTTTCAGCGTGGACATCGACGAGTAGTTTTAGGGTTCCCAGGTAGCAGCCTAAAATCTATGGGCTGGGACGTCGCTTTATGTTGCGGCCTCTTAGGACTTTTTGGTTCTTGTTTATTAGCAACATAGTTTGCCTTCCATTGTCTGATGTAATGTTTACCCGGATCTTTACCCGGATCAGCAGTACCGGCGCGCGCGGGAGGAGGAACAACCGGCGTGGAGGTAGTGGGCGCAGTATCGGCCTCAGCCTTCTTCTACGTGGCCTCTTCCCTCGCCTGAGCAGCTTCCGCCTTCCACCGTGCCAGCATGTCATAAGGCTTGGGAGGATCCGACTGAATCGGCTTATCTTCAGCGTCGTATGTTGTAACAATCCGACTGACATCCAGACTATCGGCAATCAGACTAGCCGAGTGACGAACCTCTGTTTGGATGGCTTTGAAGTTCTTGCCTGAAAACCTGGAGCCATCAGTGTTGAATTCTGGAAACCCGCCAACGAGCTTTGCCGGCTCAAGCTTGGGAAAGTACGCTTTAGCCAGAGCAAGCGCCCGGGTTACTCCAACCCGGCATGACGAGCGTTTCCTGTGCTCGATCCACTCGGGGATGGTGGAGCACGCATCAAGCAGCGTGCTCAAACCACCACATCCAGTACCCGGCCACTTCAAGGCTTGAAGAACCCATTTGGTGCCGGCACAGAGTTGCCGGATGGTGCTCTTTATAGTCTTTAGCTTCGCTATGTCATCTTCATCCGGAATTTCATCATCCGGCCCTACAGAAAAACAGAAAGGTGCAAATAAGGAATTCCGAGTGTTTACCAGAATGAAAATCCGGGTTACGATTAGTGAGTCGGGAATCATTACCAATCAAAGCACGGTATGTATCGGCAATCCGGGAAGATAGCTTGGTCAGTTCATCCTCTGCAGCATGGGCTCTATACTTTCTCGCCAGCTTCCCCAGTTTCTTGGCATCAGCTTCAACCGATCCACGCAGCTTCGTCTCCACCTCGAGGAGTTTGTTGGTTTTAGCCAACACTTCCTCAGAGTGGGTTACGTATGCCTGCGTGGAAACATAAGGAAGTGTTAGTCAGACAAAAAAGGAATATCAGTCGGATATGCTATGAAAGTTCCAAGTAAATTATGCATAAGTTCACTCGGAACTTGGGGACTAGACAAATATACGGGCAGTATTAGTTGAGTTTACCTCGTGCTTGGCTATCAAGGCTTCTAGAATTCCTTCTTGGTCAGCTCTAAGGGTATGCAGAGCGTCAAGCATCTCGGCAAAGCTCATATCCTCAGGCTTTGTACCGGAAGAGCCGGGGGCCGGGTTACTTGGAGGTGGAGACCTTTCCTGCCTCGGGGGGGGGGAGACCCGGGTTTCCTGGGTGTCAGGATGGGGATCACCCATCCTTGCGCCCACAACCTCGACGTCGTCATCCCCGGGTCCATCTGGTGGGTTGGGAGACTCGGCCTCCTGCCTGGCCGGGTCTGTCAGCGGGTCACTTCCTTGGTCTTCTTCTTCTTCAGTGCCGCCAGTCGCAGCGTTCCTATCATCAACCGGCTTCTCTGTTGCCGGGTTATCCAAGTTCATGTCGTCTGGGTCACTAAGTGATGGAGGGATGATAACCCGTTAGGATAACGCCAAGGTGTAACTCGGCCTGAAGGGCGCTGCGCAAGATCCGGCTTAGGGAAAAGGAGTTTCTGGAAGGCCCAGGAGTGTAGGCCTCGTAACACGGTTTGTGGGTTCTGATAGGGAAACTTAGGGTTTGTAAGCAGTGTCCGGGTAGGATTCCGAGTATGCCTTGGACAGTAAGCCAGGGGGTCCGGATATTATATAAGCCGGCCCCTAGGGTTAGATTAAGCAGAAGTCATACAATCGCGAGATATTCGAGTATCCTTTGTAACACGAGAGTTGAGATAATATATTCAGATCGGAGACTCGGCGACTTGATTGTCGGCTACCAGATCGCATATCATCATGGTTTCCCTCGAGCTAAACCCTCTCCCAAAAACCAGAGTCGAATTGCCCCAAGACAAGTTACCTCCGGTAACGTCTGCCGTGATTATCCCACGACAGTTGGCGCCCACCGTGGGGCCTACGTCCAAGGGTGTTTACATCACGGGAGAAGCTCGGGAGAACATGAAGAACCTCGTCATCGGCGAGATCTACACCGACCCCGAAGGAGAGAAGATGGTGGACGATTTTGGCTGGGGGCCAGAGTCGGATCTGCTCGAATCCGGATCTGTCATCACGATCGGCCGGGTCAACGTCTTCGTCGGCATGGTACGTGCGTTCGTTTCAATCCCTGAAGATTTTGGATTTGATTCTGTGTCAGGAGAGGCCACCCACGTTCAGTCGGACGGAGAAGAATCGGTCGGGACGATGGATCCGATAGAAGAGCCCACCACGAAGAGGGAACAGCCGGAGGAGCCGGCATGGACCCCGCGTGGCCTGGTCATGAGAGAAGATGATACCGAGTCTATCTTGCACCTGCTGGAGGACCGGTACGAGGAAGATAGCTGTGATGAGGAGGAATATGAGTCTTCGCCAAGCATTGCGCGCCAGGTCGCGGTCTACACGGCCCCTGCAACCAATCTCAATCAGGGGAACGTGACTACGGCCGCGGCCGGAGCGGCGCAAGCATTGGCCCAGCAGCAAAACCGGGCTGATGGAGATCCGGTTCTGACCCGGGTTGACGGAGAGTCGGCTTCGGTCACTAGCCGAGCAGCGGATAGCGAGCTGCATGCAAACATGTGTGGGTTCCTGGCTAACAGGATGCCAGGGGAGGGTCCTTCGAATCCACAACACCCGGCCCTGTTCAGCAACAATATGGTCTTGGACCCAACAGTGTTAGCTACTGTGATAACCCCGGAAAACGCCGCGGCGCGTGCCAGGGACTTGGAGGTAGCACGCCGCGCCCTGGAGCAACAAAGAAGGGATGTAGAAGCAGAAAACCAAGGGGTAGCCACGCGCCAACGTGAACTGGACGCGCTGGAGAATCGGCTCCGGGCTGAGACAAGCAGGGTGCATCAAAGATACCAGACAAGATTACTGGCGATGGGTGGAGTCATAAACCCTAACGCACTATTCATCACACCCCAGGATCAGCCGATTCCGGCTGTGAATCAGGAAACTATGCATCAGCCGGCAACTGGAGCAGGACAGCCGGCAAACGTGCAAGCCGGGTTACCCAAATTGCAGACTGGGGCCCCTGTCAGCAACACGGCACCACCAACACCACCATCACGATTTCGTACGCCACCAGATCACTTCAATAACCCCATGGATAATGTGTATGCCGCAACATTAGCATTGAATCAGATCCCCGTAAGAGAGTCACCCCATGCGGAGCAGACCCGGCGGGCGATCGATTTGCTGCATACGGCAGTGGCTCAGCAGGTTAATTACCCGGATAATAGGAGTGGGATGCATGGAACACCTTATATCAGCCAGCAACATGGCAACGCCGACAATATTCAAACAAGTTCAGCGCGGCGGAGGGCAGAGCAGCAGCAAATGCCGCCTCCTCCCCGCGTTCAAGCAGCACCAGCAGTATCAGCAGCACAAGCTATTGTGGATAGTTCCAGAGCCAGGTGAGCCGCGGCCGGGTCTGCGGTGCACGGACCAGCAGTAGCACCACGCCCAGCCGTACCCCCCGCAGGATCGCATGTTTCCCGGGTGAGGCCAGTACCGACTAATCTCGCTGGGCCCAAGTGCCTGTCGGATAACATCAGGGCTGAGCCTTACCCGGATAAATTCAAGGAACCGGGTAAAGTAGAGAATTATGAGCCGACTATGGACCCAGAAACATGGTTGAGCAGTTACGAGATGGCTATGTCGATTCGCAACGCATCTGAAAATCTTCAAGCCAAGTTCATGTACTTAATGATGTCGGAAGGAGCAGCAAAGTTGTGGTTCAACAATTTACCGGAAGGATCTATCAAATCGTGGGGTGAGTTGAAAACCGCGTTTATCAAGCACTTTCATGGAACGTGCAGGAAGCTATTTACTATTGATGACCTAGAACGGTGCGTCCAGAAGAAGGGAGAATCGGCGCGCAGCTGGGTGCGCCGGGTTATGAAGATACTTCACTCATCTACAGATATCCAGCCAAAGGACGCGTTGCAAGCTATGGCCAAGACATGCAGGTACACGCCTTTAGTGCAGAAGTTAACTCGCATGAAATCTAGTCGGAATGCTTCAGAGGTTACGATGGAAGAGCTAATGGATGCATGCAACAAACACGCTGCAACGGATACCACGTAAGAGGATGTTGATGACAAGAAAGCAAAAGCAAATACGGGTAATAATGGAAGAGCCGGCAATGGATCTACGCCGGGTAACCATGGAGGTAACAATGGGAACAACCAGAATAAGCGCCCGTTCGAGGGGAATTCCGAGTTTGTCGCCAGCACAGAAGCCGGGTCTTCGAGGCCCAGAGCAGAAGGAAATTTCAACGCAGGAAATCATAACGGAGGAAACTATCAAGGGCCACCAAGGCCGGGTAACAACTGGGATATCTTTAGAATGGCGTGCCCGAAACACAGCAGGAACGGAGGGCCGGCTAACCACTCATTGGAGCAGTGTGAGGATTTGCAGAGATGGAAGAACGAGGAAATAAACAAAGCTATGCGAGGTGCAGGCCGGGGAGGAGGACCGGGTCCGGGTGGAAACCCGGGCAACGGCCCACCCCCAGCAGGTAACCCGGGAGTTGGAAATCCGGGTAATAACCAGGGAGGAGCTGGAGGTTCCAAGCCAACCCAAAGCAATTGGGCCAATACCACGTTCACACTACAGGAACTTCTAACAAGGATAGAAAGATACTAAAAAAGGCAGTAAACTCGATTTCCTCGGCTGTCCCGAGATACCTGAGGTGGTCGGAGCAAGATGTAATGTGGAGTAGAAGAGATCACCCGGAAAGGATAGAACACCCGGGAGTCCTAACATTGGTGTTTGCGCCACAGGTTAATGGTTATGAGCTGAAAAAGGTCTTAATGGACGGTGGAAGCAGCATCAACATCCTATATTGGGAAACTTTCTTACGCATGGGTCTCAAGGAGTCTCAGCTGCATAATAGTTCAACAGTTTTTCACGGGATTGTGCCGGGTCACTCAGCGTGCCCTGAAGGAAAGATTACCTTGGAGGTTGCTTTTGGAGAATCAAAGGATAATTTCCGGGTGGAGTGGCTCACGTTCGAAGTGGTGAAGTTGCGCAGTCCTTATCACGCGCTATTTGGGAGGCCGGCTTACGCCAAGTTCATGGACAGGCCGTGTTACGTATACCTACAGCTAAAAATCCCGGGTCCTAAGCAGACCATCACCATACATGGGAGCCGGGATATAGCGGCTGAGTGTGACGAAGGAGATGCGGAAATGGCAGAACAAGCCTGTAGAAAGGAGGAGCTCAAGTATTATCGGTCTCAAGTAGACCTGGATGACAGGACAACGCTGAAGAGGCCAAATATGGAGGACGAGAGAGCAAAATTCAAAGCAGCACAAGATACCAAGATGGTGGCCTTTGTCGAGGGTGATCCCTCTAAGCAATTCGCTATAGGATCTAACTTGAACGATGAGCAAGAAAATGCACTTGTGGAGTTTATTCGTTCGAATCAGGATGTGTTTGCGTGGACGCCTAGCGATATGCCGGGTATCCCTACAGAGCTGGCAGAGCACAGTTTGCACGTTGATCCCAAGTCCAGGCCCGTGAAGCAGGGATTGAAAAAGATGAATGAGGAAAGAAGAAGAGCTATAGGAGAAGAAATTGCTCGGCTGTTGACAGCCGGCTTTATCATGGAAGTATTTCACCCGGACTGGTTGGCAAATCCGACTAATGAGTGGAGGATGTGCATCGATTATACGAGTCTCAACAAGCATTGCCCAAAGGATCCGTTTGCACTCCCGAGGATAGATCAGATCATAGATGCAGTGGCTGGAAGTGACCTATTATGTTTCCTGGTTGCATATTCCGGGTATCATCAGATCATGATCAAGAAGGAAGATTGGGAGAAAACATCATTCATAACCCCTTTTGGGGCCTTTTGTTACAAGACCATGACTTTTGGATTGAAGAACGCTGGCGCAACCTATCAACGGTGTATTCAGAAGTGCTTTGAGGACCAAATCGGACGCAACGTCCATGCTTATGTGGATGATGTGGTGATCAAGACCGAAAAGCGGAGACATTTATTGACGATCTAAAGGAAACATTCAAGAACCTGAGAAGATACCAGATGAAACTTAACCCGACAAAGTGTGTGTTTGGAGTTCCAGCAGGGAAGTTACTCGGCTTCATCGTTTCAGAGAGAGGGATTCAGGCCAACCCGGATAAAATCAAAGCTACCAAGAGTTTGAAAAAGTCGGAAAACCTGAAGCATGTTCAGAAGCTTACAGGGTGTGTAGCAGCGCTGAGTCGGTTTATATCAAGACTCGGAGATAAGGCAATACCCTTGTACCGGCTCTTGAGGAAATCTGATAAATTCGTTTGGGACCAAGAGGCGGATGAGGCGTTCGAGGCACTAAAGAAGCAGCTATCTGAGGCACCAGTCCTGGCAGCCCCGGGTCCTAAAGATCCCATGTTACTGTACGTTGCAGCCGGGCCTCGGGCGGTTAGCGCAGTGGTTGTTGTTGAGCGCAAGGAGGATGGGAAAGATCACCCGGTTCAGAGGCCGGTTTATTATGTCAGCGAGGTGTTATCAGAAGCAAAGCAGCGCTACCCACATTGGCAGAAGCTGGTTTTCGGGGTCTTCATGGCCAGCCGGAAATTGAAGCCGTATTTTCAGGAACACCCCATAACAGTGGTTAGCTCTATACCAATGTCGGATATCATCAGAAACTCGGATGCAACAAGTAGAATAGCCAAGTGGGCGATCGAAATGGGAGATTACCACATCAACTACGAGCCCATGTCAGCAATCAAATCCCAAGCTCTAGTTGATTTCATTAATGATTGGACTCACACAGGCATGCCCACAATGACTCCAAGTTCCGAGTCTTGGATAATGCACTTTGATGGTTCCAAGCAATACGAGGGATCAGGAGCTGGAGTGGTACTCACATCACCCAAACTGAGACAAGTTGAGCTACGTGTTGCAGATTCACTTTGATTGTTCCAACAACGTGGCCGAGTCTGAGGCATTATTGCATGGATTGAAGATAGCCAAGTGAAAGTGCAATATGGTCAACTAGAGGGGGGGGTGAATAGGTGACCTACAAATTTTACTTCTTTTTCACTTTTAATGGGGCCTTTAAGAAAGTAAATGCTTGATTACGTAAATGTGCAACTAAGTGAACACCCTAGGTGGTATGAAGCAAGTAGCAGCGGAAATAAAGGAACGGTACAAGAAAACAACAAGTGAAAAACACGGAGACAAGGATATGTTTCCCGTAGTTCCTTCTTGAAAGAAGTATGTCTACGTTGGAGAGGTGGGGAGCCACCTAGGCGCTCCTCAATAGCACGGATGTGCACACCTTGTTCTCCTTGAGCTTCTCCGCTGAGGGAGATTCTCGTTTCCACTATGAGGTCGACTTGAAGGCGTTGACCAAACCTTTACAAGGGGTTGAGGCTACTCCACAAGTGAGATGGAGGCTCTCAACAATCGAAGCTTCTTGCTACAAGGTGGAAGCTACAAGCACTAGGGTTTCCCTTGGATGTCAAAGCAACCAAGAGATTACAAGATCCCAAGAGTTGTGGTGTGGGTACACACGTTTTGGCTTGGTGGAAAGGTAGATCTAGTCCTCCTCCATGAGATCCTTGAAGGGCATCGAGTTTGGTTGGAGGAGGAGGGAGATCGAGGCGTTTTGAGCTCTACAACAATGGAGGAGAGAGAGGAATGGACGAGCTACCTATCTAGAGGAAGAAGACAGCTATTTATAGGCTCCTCCAAAATCTGACCGTTGCAGTCCTGCAGGACCGGAATATTCCGGATTAAAGGCCGGAAATTTCCGGTGTGTCCTGGCCGGAAATTTGAATTCTCCGGGGGGCGGATATTTGAAATATCCGGGGGCGGAAAATTCCGCCCCAATATTCCGCCCCCATCTCTGTGCGCAGGCAACAACTGGTTGATGAAAATTGCTAAGGACCAGGGGCCGGATATTTGCTCCGGAAATTTCCGGGGCAAATTTCCGCCCCACCTTCTGTGCGCGGGCATCGACCAATGAAGAATACTTCTTAGCAAATTTCTGCTAAGGACTTGATGACCGGAATATTGAAATATCCGGGGGGCGGATAATTGAAAAATCCGGGCCCGGAATTTTCCGGGCAGAAATTCCGCCCCCATCTCTGTGCGCGGGCAACTTGTAATGATCCAATTTTTGCTAAGTCCCAGAGGGCCGGATTTTTGCACCGGAAATTTCCGGGGCAAATTTCCGCCCTGGCATCTGTGCGCGGGCAGAAAAGAACTTAGACGTTTTCGAGAGTGCCAGGAAGGGGGCCGGAAATTTCCGGTGAGGGGGCCGGATAATCCGCCCTTTAAGTTCCGGAATTTCTGGCCTGTGATCTGAAAAATCCGGTGGCAGTAATTCCAGAATATAGTTCTTCTCTTTGATCTTTTGATGAGTATATAAAGATGATCACCTGAGATATTAGCTGCACAGTCTAAACAACATTGTTAGATAGGATATATCCGTGTTATCATGATCACCAAAATCAATAGAGGGATCATGAGCTTTCAATCTCCCCCTTTTTGGTGAATGATGACAACACGGGTATTTGCGGGAAAGTAAACTAACAATGCAAGATACGAAAACATGACAGATAGCATATATAGGAGACATGCCTCCTAATAATAATAGTTCACCAACGAATAACGAGTACGATAGAACGAAGTTCAAAAAAACGCACGAAATGATAAAAACGGCAAATGAAGAACGAAACCCTCCCAAGCAAATGCCCGCGATCATCTAGATCTTCTCCCCCTTTGGCATCAGGATACCAAAAAGAGAAAAGAGAGAGCTACGTCCCATGGAGCAAACTCTAGGCCTGGGTGTCCTCCTCTTCCTCTTCGGCTTCATCCTCGGTGACGTCCTCCATGTCCTCATCATCATCCACACCGATGTCCCAGTCAACGTCGCGGTTGTTCCAGTTCTTGTAGGCAATCCTGGGAGGAGGAAGTGGTGGCACATTGGGGGCACCAAGAGCAGTCATGATGTGATGCTGATTCTCGAGGATGCTGCGGCGCTCCACATAGGCGCTGTAGTTCTCCTTGTGGAGGCACACATTCATGCACAGCACCTTTTCAATTGCGCGAACAAGCCAGGAGCGCTTCTTCTTGCCCGGAGGAGGGGGGCACATGCGAGGGTCCCGGTGGCCTTGACCTGTGGCACCAACATCATGTGCAGCCTGTTGAGTGTGGGCAGCCTTCTTGTACAGGGTGACGTCCTTGTGCTCCTCACAGTCAAGCTCAAGGTCCTCACAAAGAGCTGCGGGATAGCGGGCCTTGATGAGCTTCATAATATAGGGAGCATATGGACGCACTTTGCGGTGGAAGAGAGAAAAGTGGAGCTCATGGAAGATGAAATCCATCACATCAATCTTGTGGGCCTCCATGTCAGTCATGTCGCTCTCAGTGAAGGTCAAGAAGGCGTGGTGCATGAGGTTGACCAAGCCACCACGAATAGCATCATTATTACCACCACTTGGGGCAATAGACTCCCGGAACATGCGCAGCAGAATGTCGTATATGGGATACAGTCCTTTGGCCGAGCCAATCACACCTGTGGAGCCATACAACTCAGCCAGCTTGTTCTTCTCATACTCAACCCCGTGAATATGCATGCGGTGACCCTGGGGAGTGTTGAGGCCAGAAAAAGGATACCCAAGCTCAGAAGTTGGCTGTGAGCAAGTGAGGGCCAGACATCTAGGACATCCCAATTTCTTCAGAATCATCAATGACAAGTGTGGCATAGAACTGCTGAATGAATGTGGTATTGAAGGAGCACCTAGTCTCCATGAGCGGACGTAGACCAAGAACCTCAGCGAGCTGAACAGAGTTGTTGAAGTAGGCGGGGTTGGCAGCCAGATGAGCAAAATTGATCACCTTCATGGGGCACACGGGCTTGCTCATCACAGTGTACACCTGCTTGAATAGGGTCTCCTGCTCAACATGCCAAAAGCATGAATCAATGGTGGGGTCCTGAGGACCCTCTGTGTACCATGCCTTGGCCCTCCATGCCTTGAACTCCAGAATTGACATGGTGCCCACGTTGAGAGTGGCCTTGCCTTGCTGTCTGCCAGCCTTGCGGGCAGCCCTTTCAGCATCACGTTGACGCTCATAATCTCTCTCAGCATCCCTCGCACGCCGGCGAGTCTCATTATCCTCAACAAACGTCCCCTCTTCATTTTCTGTCAGGTGGCGGAGGCGCTTGCGGGTACTGGGCAGCTTTCCGGGCCTAGAGCTTGAACCATCGGGATCCATGGCAGGAAAGGGCGTGCGGTCTCTTGATCCGCAAGAGTTGAGTAGAGGATGAGGAGGGGAGGCGAAGGGAGCCTCCCGGAAGTCTCGGAGGCGGCGGTGGTGGCTGGAGGCGAGTGGAGGCGAGGGGAGGGAAACAGTCTGGAACTGCTCCCTCCCGGCGTCCTTATATAGCTCCAGGCCAGCCACACCGGAAAATTCCGGTACTAAAACCGGATATTCCGGGGTCCGGAAATTTGGGCCGGAATATTCCGCCCAAATATCCGGTGTGCCCTCTGCGAGCAGGCACGCGGGATATTTGGGGGATTATTCGAGTCCATTTTCGAACCCCGGAAATTTCCGGGACTTAAGTCACGGAATATTCCGGGCCCCGGAAATTTACCCCGGAAATTTCTGCACCAAATGTCCGGGGTGCCTTCTGCGAGCGGGCACATCGGAAAGGGGCGAAATTTCTGGGACAAATGTATGAGGGCCGGAATATTTCGGGCCCTAGGCCGGAATTTCCGGTGTTCCCACGCCATCCGAGTTTTTGGTGGAAGATGGAACAAATCGTGAGCCTCCAAAAACGGAAAACACAAATAATCGAACAAACACGAGGAAAACATCAAAAAACAAATTTAAAGGAAAAAGTTGGTGGCCGGAGCCACCGTGTTTGAGTGACACCAAGGAGCCGCGAAGATGTATCTTGGACTCAAGAGTATCACTCACGTTTTAAGCACAATAAGTCACAAATTGACTAGATGTGCATGAAGTTTTGATTGTTTTACGCATGATAGGTGGAGTGTTTGTTCATGAGTTGAACTACGCTCCCCCTATGTCCATGCCTACATCTAGACTAGATAGCACATATAGTGAAGGTACGCATGCAAGGGTTCAAGAGAAGTTAGACGCATCGATCACATTTAGTTCATTCCTCAAACCCCGAAATCTTGGTTCATCAAGGGCCTTCGTGAAGATATCCGCGAGTTGATCCTTGGTCGCAACATAGGAGAGGTCAATATCACCCTTCTCAACATGATCCCGAATGAAGTGATGCCGTATCTCAATGTGCTTCGTCTTGGAGTGAAGAACGGGATTGTAGGCGATCTTGATGGCACTCTCATTGTCGCACAAGAGAGGAACGTTGTCGAAGATGATGCCATAATCTCTCAATGTTTGCCGCATCCAAAGTAATTGAGCACAACAACTCGCCGCGGAGATGTATTCGGCCTCAGTGGTGGAGAGAGCAATGCAGTTTTGCTTCTTGGAAGACCAACATACCAATGAGCGGCCAAGAAATTGACAACTTCCGGATGTAGATCTCCTATCCGTCTTCTCTCCCGCATAGTCCGCATCCGAATACCCAATGAGCTGAAAGCTTGAACCCTTGGGATACCGAAGACCAAAGTTTGGGGTATGAACTAAATATCGAAAGATACGCTTAACCGCTTCAAAATGACTTTGTCTCGGGGAGACTTGAAACCTTGCACATTTACCAACGCTATACATAATATCGGGTCTAGATGCACAAAGGTAGAGCAAAGAGCCAATCATGGAGCGGTATACCTTTTGATCTACCTCTTTACCATTCGGGTAGGGTTTCAAGTCAATAGTCGTGGACATGGGAGTCTTCATAGGTTTGGCATCGTGCATGTTGAAGCGCTTGAGCATGTCTTGAGTATACTTGGCTTGCTTGATGAATGTGCCTTCGGGGTGTTGCTTGATCTCAAAGCCAAGAAAATACTCCAATTCTCCTATCATTGACATCTCGAATTTATCCGTCATAAGCTTGCAAAACTCATCATTGAAAGCGACGTTAGTGGAACCAAAGATGATATCATCCACATAGAGTTGGCATATGAACAAGTCACCTCCAACCTTTTTGGTGAAAAGGGTGGGATCGATTAAACCAACATTGAACCCATGATCTACCAAAAACTCTTTAAGGTGCTCGTACCACGCACGTGGAGCTTGTCTAAGCCCATATAGCGCCTTATCGAGTTTGTAGACATGATCGGGGTGGTTGGGATCTTCGAAACCCGGAGGTTGCTTGACATAAACCAACTCGTGGATGGGACCATTCAAAAATGCACTTTTAACATCCATTTGTTGCAATTTAAAGTTGTGATGAGAGGCATAAGCAAGTAAGATGCGAATAGATTCAAGACGAGCAACGGGAGCGAAAGTTTCACCGAAATCGACACCTTCGACTTGAGAGAAACCTTGAGCAACCAATCTAGCCTTGTTGCGGATGACGATGCCGTCCTTGTCTTGTTTGTTCTTGAAGATCCACTTAGTGCCGATGACGTTCTTGCAATCTTTTGGTCTTGGCACCAATTTCCACACCTTGTTGCGCTCGAAATTGTTGAGTTCTTCGTGCATAGCTTCAAGCCAATCTTGATCTTCAAGAGCTTCATAGACCTTCTTTGGCTCAATGTGAGAGACGAATGCATGTGCTTTGCTAAAATCCGCTAGTTGCCTCCTTGTGACGAACCTTCCACGAACTTGTCCAAGAATCATGTCCTCCGTGTGACCGGAACGAGCAAGATTGTCTAGTCTTTTCTTTGCCCTACGAGCTAGCATCTCCTCCAAAGTTTCCTTGGATAGTACTTGATCATCACCTTCATCATCGGAGACATGACCACCTTGATCTTGATCATCAACGGGAGGTGGATCCCTTACGTTCCTAGTTGTATCATCACCATGTGTATCTTGTTCCTCATTGTGAGCTTGGCCTTCATCATGAGCTTGATCTTGATTGTTAGCTTGGCCTTGTTGTGAAACGTGATGGCTTGGTGCATCTTGTTGGGTAGCTTGGTTATCAATGGATGTAGTCAATGGATCCACTTGAGTGGGACATAGTCCTTCTCCCTCCGTCATCCGGTAACCCTCAATGGGGATTATTTCACCAATCCCCATTCTTCTTATGATGATGGGAGGAATTGCATCTCCTACAATACCATGATTTATACGGCCCCCTTGGGACCCATTATCCTCATCAAATACCACGTCTATAGCTTCTTCAACTTGTCCGGTGGACTTGTTATAGACTCTATAAGCATGAGCGTTTGAGGCATAGCCAACAAAGATACCCTCATAGGATTTAGTCTCGAACTTTGACAAGCGTTTCCCTCTCTTGCGAATGAAGCATTTGCATCCAAAGACCTTGGAGTATGAAACGTCCGGCTTCTTGCCCGTGAGAATCTCATAGGGGGTCTTGTTCAAGATCTTGCGGAGATATAATCGGTTGCTAGCGTGACAAGCGGTGGAGACGGCCTCGGCCCAAAAGTTATAAGGAGAAGAGAACTCCGCAATCATGGTTCGAGCCGCATCCATAAGAGTCCGATTCTTTCTCTCCGCCACACCATTTTGTTGAGGAGTGTAGGGAGTGGAATATTGATGAGCAATGCCTTCCTCACTAAGAAATCCCTCAACGGTGTAGTTCTTGAACTCGGAGCCATTATCACTTCGGATAGCCATGATGCTTGTATTATGTTGTCTTTCCACCAAACTGATGAACTCGATGACCCGCTTTTGAGTCTCACTCTTTCTCTTGAAGAAGTACACCCAACAATATCGTGAGTAATCATCCACAATCACCAAGCAATACTTCTTGCCTCCAAGACTATCATATGATAGAGGACCAAAGAGGTCCAAGTGAATGAGCTCAAGAATTCTTGATGTCGTGATGTTCGTCTTGGTGGGATGTGCTTCTCCATGTTGCTTTCCTAGAACGCAAGAGCTACACACACGATCTTTGGCAAACTTAGCATTTGTTAGTCCTAGAACGTGATTGCCACTTTGAAGGTCATGCAACGTCCTCATATTGGTGTGGGCTAACCGGCGATGCCATAGCCAACCCACATCAACTTTAGCCATTAGGCATGTCGCGGCACACGTGTCTCCTTTGGAGAAGTCCACTACATACATGCCGTTCTCGACATGCCCAACAAATGCTACTTTAAGAGTCGTTTCCCAAGTGACAATCACATTCTCCTTATTAAAGAAAGAGGTAAAACCACTTTTCACAAGTTGAAGAACCGAGATGAGATTGTAGCCAAGGGACTCAACAAGAAGAACATTCTCAATTGACAAGTCATTTGAGATTGCTACCTTGCCTCGTCCCAATACCTTTAGTTCGGAGTTGTCACCAATAGTAACGCAATTGAGATGAGGTAATGGAGGATGAATATCACTCATTGCGTCATTGCTTCCGGTCATATGTTGGGATGCACCACTATCCACCGTCCATTTGCTCGAACCGGAAGCACTTCCCTACAATAGATTAGTTGCTTGATTTAGGGACCCATCTTTGAATGGGTCCTCTCATGTTAGCGACAAGGGTCTTAGGAACCCAAATACTCCAATGATAATCGTCACCATAAGAAGTACCAACATATTTAGCATATACATGACCATCTCTAGACTTCATAAGAACATAAGATGGATTATATTTCCCGGCAAAGTTATTGTGAGTGGTGCTCCCCCTAGAGGTCTCACCACCCACAATGGTGTTGGTCTCCTTCCCTTTGGTCACCTCTCCCTCTTTCACAAATCTTACTTCTTGTGAGGTTGAGGTGACTCTCTTCTTGTTCTTCTTCTTGTACTTCTTCTTTGACTTGGCTATATAGCCAAGTCCCTCCTTTCCATTGTTGGCACGTTGAGAAGCAATCTCATGGGAACTCTTCTCATTTCCTACAAGATTAGTTGTACTACAAGCATTGCTAGGCAAGACATTCAAGCTAGAAAGTGAAGTGGATACAACTTGCTTGTTTGATTGTTGAGCTAGAAGATTGTCACGAGATTTGGTTAACTTGTCATGAATTTCCTTAAGAGACATGAACTCCTTTTCAAGTTTTTCATAACGAGTACCAAGTTCCTCGTGAGCAATTCCTAGCTTCAATTCTTCATGTTCAAGAGTTTTAATTAAGGCAAGAGATTGAGCATTTTCCTTCCTAAGCTTAGAGACACTTATGGCAAAGTTTTCTTCAAGACAAGACAATTTCTCCTCAAGTGAGGCACGAATGGAACGCTCATTATCAAGAGCTTTTTCAAGCTCTTGCTCATTGCAAGTGTGACCTCCATGGCTTTCTAAGGTCATGATGATCTCCTCCTTTTCATCAACAAGAGAGTTAGCCTCATCAAGTTGCCTCAAAAGGGAGTTCACCTTTTCCTTAGCCTCACCCTTAAGGCTAGATAGCCATATGCTTAACTCATTAGACTCACTATCCTCCTCACAAGCATTTTCAACACAATCCAATAACGAAGGAGGGTTAGTGACAATGGTCTTGGAGTTGGGAGAGCATACCGAAGTGGCTTTTGCCATAAGACATGTAGGTCGGGTAGCCACATTCTCATTGGGGAATTCGAATAGAGAGATCGAAGGTGATGATGCGGTGGCCTTGGCGATGTGAGCAACTCCAACTACCTCATCTTCTCCTTCATCTCCGGAGATGTAAGTCTCAAGAACCGCCCCTTCTTGAACGTAGAGAGCTCTTGGCACCTTCCTTGCAAAGTTCTTGTTTTGAGGAGGCTTGGTCTTGTTCTTGCGAATGAGCTTGCCTTCGTTTTCTTCTCTTGGCTCAAAGGGGCACTCCTTCACGCAGTGGTTAGCGCTACCACAATTGTAGCATGTCCTTGGTTGCTCCCCCTTCTTCTTGTAGTTCTTGTTTCGTGGAGGCCTTGGAGATCCGGTCTTGTGAGCTTCACATCTCTTCCAATATCCATGCATAGCAAGGGCAATGCACTTGTGAGCTCCCGTGTAAGTATCTTCATAGTCTTCCTCATCATCATCATCATCTTCTTCACTTTCATCAACTCGAGCCATTGCCTTTGACTTCAATGCAAGGTTGGGAGACTTTCCTATCCCTCTAGAGCGAGCTAGAGCATCATCCGCACTCTTGTGTGAGAGAGAGATTGCGATGAACTCACTAAGAACACCAATGGAGTTGAGAGTATTGTAGTCCGCTCTTGTCCGGATACTAGTGGCGAGATTCTTCTCGAAGGGTGTGATAGCCTTGACAAACTTCCTCTTTATCCATTCATCGGTGATCTCTTCCTTGCCAAAGTCTCTCAGTTGATTGGCGAGAGTGACAACTCGTCTATAGAGCTCTTCAGGAGTCTCATCCTCTTGCATAACAAAGTTCTCGGAGTTGTCAATGGCCACATCATACTTGGAAGACTGAATACTAGCATTTCCTTGAAACAAGGTATCAAGTTTGTCCCAAGCTTCCTTGGCGGTCTTGCAACCGCGGATGTGAGTGAGATGCTCCCTTGGGAGAGCCTTCTGGATAATAACAAGAGCAGTTTTGTTGAGTTGAGATTCAACATCCTCCCTTGGAGTCAAGTTGCTTGGGTCATGAGGATGAAATCCATGGATCACGCTTCTCCACAATGCCGTACACGATCCTGAAATGTGAGATTCCATTTCAAACTTCCAAGAGGAAAATTCGTTAGTGTTAAGGATGGGTGGAACTCCAACATTAAGGATGTGTGGCATGGAAACGATTGGGTGGATAGAATCATAGTTTTGTGGTGGTGGAACTTTTGAATTGGACCCCGAACCATTAGCCGTTTGAGACTTGGAGCCACCGTCACTCTCCTTAGCTTTGGCTTTAGCCTTTTGTGCGGCTTTAGCCTTAGCTTTGGCAATGTTTTCTTCGATTTCGGAAATATCCGGATTTGTTTCCTCATCCGAACTATCCTCATCGGTGACATGGGGAGAGTGAGACGGCCCCTTGGTTCTACCCATCATGTTCTCCAACATCTTCTTGATGGAGGAAACCTCCGATCCCACACTAGAGCTAACCTTGGACAATTGGGTTTGAATGGTACAAACCGTTGTCTCTAGGTTCGCTATAGTGTCGGCCATTTTGGAGAGCTCCTCCTTAGAAGATTCGGGATCATCCCCGTTGACCATGATTACTCTTAGGCGGTTAAGCCCGATAAAAGAGCCGAGGCTCTGATACCAATTGAAAGTGCAATATGGTCAACTAGAGGGGGGGGTGAATAGGTGACCTACAAATTTTACTTCTTTTTCACTTTTAATGGGGTCTTTAAGAAAGTAAATGCTTGATTACCTAAATGTGCAACTAAGTGAACACCCTAGGTGGTATGAAGCAAGTAGCAGCGGAAATAAAGGAATGGTACAAGAAAACAACAAGTGAAAAACACGGAGACAAGGATATGTTTCCCGTAGTTCCTTCTTGAAAGAAGTACGTCTACGTTGGAGAGGTGGGGAGCCACCTAGGCGCTCCTCAATAGCACGGATGTGCACACCTTGTTCTCCTTGAGCTTCTCCGGTGAGGGAGATTCTCGTTTCCACTATGAGGTCGACTTGAAGGCGTTGACCAAACCTTTACAAGGGGTTGAGGCTACTCCACAAGTGAGATGGAGGCTCTCAACAATCGAAGCTTCTTGCTACAAGGTGGAAGCTACAAGCACTAGGGTTTCCCTTGGATGTCAAAGCAACCAAGAGATTACAAGATCCCAAGAGTTGTGGTGTGGGTACACACGTTTTGGCTTGGTGGAAAGGTAGATCTAGTCCTCCTCCATGAGATCCTTGAAGGGCATCGAGTTTGGTTGGAGGAGGAGGGAGATCGGGGCGTTTTGAGCTCTACAACAATGGAGGAGAGAGAGGAATGGACGAGCTACCTATCTAGAGGAAGAAGACAGCTATTATAGGCTCCTCCAAAATCTGACCGTTGCAGTCCTGCAGGACCGGAATATTCCGGAGTAAAGGCCGGAAATTTCCGGTGTGTCTTGGCCGGAAATTTGAATTCTCCGGGGGGCGGATATTTGAAATATCCGGGGGCGGAAAATCCCGCCCCAATATTCCGCCCCCATCTCTGTGCGCAGGCAACAACTGGTTGATGAAAATTGCTAAGGACCAGGGGCCGGATATTTGCTCCGGAAATTTCCGCCCCACCTTCTGTGTGCGGGCATCGACCAATGAAGAATCCTTCTTAGCAAATTTCTGCTAAGGACTTGATGACCGGAATATTGAAATATCCGGGGGGCGGATAATTGAAAAATCCGGGCCCGGAATTTTCCGGGCAGAAATTCCGCCCCCATCTCTGTGCGCGGGCAACTTGTAATGATCCAATTTCGCCGGATTTTTGCACCGGAAATTTCCGGGGCAAATTTCCGCCCTGGCATCTGTGCGCGGGCAGAAAAGAACTTAGACGTTTTCGAGAGTGCCAGGAAGGGGGCCGGAAATTTCCGGTGAGGGGGCCGGATAATCCGCCCTTTAAGTTACGGAATTTCCGGCCTGTGATCTGAAAAATCCGGTGGCAGTAATTCCAGAATATAGTTCTTCTCTTTGATCTTTTGATGAGTATATAAAGATGATCACCTGAGATATTAGCTGCACAGTCTAAACAACATTGTTAGATAGGATATATCTGTGTTATCATCATCACCAAAATCAATAGAGGGATCATGAGCTTTCACCAAGGAGATGAACATTAAGAGGATACGATGCTATGGAGACTCGGACCTTGTGGTAATGCAGGTCTCGGGGACTTGGGATAGAAAAGATGCAACTATGGCAGCATACCGCAGAGAGGTGGACAGGGTCGCCGGGTGTTTTTCCGGGTATGAGGTGGAGCATGTAGATAGAAGAAAAAACGAGGCAGCAGATGCACTCGCCAGACTCGGCTCGCCAGAGAGCCGGTTCCACCCAATGTGTTCCTGGACGAGCTATGGCGGCCATCAGTTAAAACCGAGTCTAAGGAAGAAGTGGCTAACAAAGACCCGGATTTGGAGCTCGTGGCCACAATACGCACTGTTCCCGAGTGGACAGAGCCGTTTCTGGCTTACCTATCACGGGGCGAGTTACCACAGCAAGAGGTACTAGCAAGGCAAATTCTGAGGCGAGCAAAAGGTTATTCCATCATCAATGGGGAGTTATATAAAAGGAGTGCTGCAAGAGTATTTTTGCGCTGTGTGGCACCAGAAGAAGGCCGGCAAATCCTGAAAGAGATCCACGAAGGCGACTGTGGGCATCACGCATCCACAAGGTCCCTTGTGGCCAAAGCATACATGCACGGTTTCTTCTGGCTCACAGCCTTAGCAGATGCGGAATGCTTGGTGGCAAGGTGTGATGGATGTCAAAGGTATGCCCGCCAAATCCATGTGCCGGCTATGGAGTTGCAAACAATTCCTTTGACCTGGCCGTTTGCCGTTTGTGGTATGGACATGGTTGGCCCCTTTCACATGTCACCTTGCAAAAAGACACATCTCCTGGTCGCTATCGATAAATTCACCAAGTGGGTTGAAGTTATGCCAGTTACCAATTGTGAAGCGATTACGGCGGTTAAGTTCCTGAAAAGGATTATCTACCGGTTCGGGTATCCTCACAGTATAATTACCGACAATGGAACCAACATGTCCCTTGGTGAGATGGAGAAATTCTGTGGTAACAATGGAATCCGGCTTGACATAGCTTCCGTAGCTCATCCACAAGCCAATGGACAAGTGGAGAGGGTAAATCAGGAGTTACTTCGCGGATTAAAGCCACGATTGCGAGTCCCATGTATCAGAGCTGCTGGAGCATGGGTTGAGGAGTTACCTTCAGTGGTTTGGGGTATCAACACTACACCTAACAGATCTACTCAGATGACACTGTTTTTCATGGTTTATGGTGCAGAAGCGGTGCTGCCGAGTGATATCATCCATGACTCGCCTCGAGTATCGGCTTACGTTGAGGTGGAGAACGAGAAGACCCGGAAGGACGCCGTGGATATGTTAGAAGAACACAGGGAACAAGCTTTGGAGAGATCAGCCATATACCAGCAGGACCTGAGGAGATATCACAGCCGGAGAGTCAAAACCCGGGTCTTCCAGGAAGGAGACCTGGTTCTGCGCCTGGTACAGTCAAAGGAAGGAAAACACAAGTTATCCCCGCCATGGGAGGGACCGTTCATCATAAGCCGGAATCTGCACAACGGATCATATTACCTGGTAGATGCAAGGGAAGAGTCGGCTACTGTTAACGACACCGCTCATACCACTTCATCTATGCAAGAAAGAGAAAGACCATGGAACGTAGCTCAGCTGCGTCCCTACTATACCTAGTTTAGGCTAGATTCACAAGTGGAATTACACGATGTAACAGGCAGCAGATTCAGACGCACTCTTTTCCTATCCAGGGTACCTAAGGGGACTGGAGGGTTTTTAATGAGGCGGCTTGCTGACCTAACTTTTCTCATATCAATAAAGAGATGGTTAAACAATTTATTGTTCCTTTTTTATGTGTTTCTTATCAAGTCTTTTATATTTCTGTTGTGTTCTTATTTTTCTTCCAGGTAAGTATTATTTATTGCTTTTAGTATATTAGTTTCTCTAGTAAATTGCATATATATCTAGGTCTTGGGGGCTGATTGCTTAAATAGCACAGTTGCAAACTCAGAGACCCGGCCACGATGCCATTGAGTTATAAGGGCCGATTACTTATAATAAGTACGGTTGCAAGCTTATAACCGGACAAACGTGATGTGGAGTTGTACTCCTAGATTGGCCCGATCTTCACGAATCGACAAGAACAAACGAAGAACGCACGAAGAACACGATGAACGCACGAGGATTGAATCGAGGGGGAAAAATCGAGGGTAACGCAAGCAAACGCAAGGATAACTAGTAAGAACCGAAGAACCCCAAATCTTCCGTCAACTAACCCCGAGGGCCGCCTACGGAACGATCGATTCAACTGAGCTCACCTTGATTGAAACCGCTTTACACCCGTAGCCGGTCCACTACGCCAATAGAACCTCAAGATAATCGAGAGGAAGATTGGACAATTCCTTGATAGAAACCCAAAGGGAGAGATCAAGTAATTGGATGATCCTTGATACGATCCTCGACGAAGTCGGAGGAGTAGCCTTGATACGTTCCTCGGTACACACCGGAGGAGTAGTTCCTCAAAGAGGGATACAAGAGAGCTAAGCTCCAAATGTCTAGATTCAACTCTAACCCTAGATCTGAGAATGGGGAGGACTATATATAGTCTAGTGCCAAAGGGGGTAGGTGGGAGGATAAGATACAAGGGACAAGGCCCTAAAGTGGCACGCAGGCCGCGCAGGAGCGGAGGCTCCGGTGGGGGTCCGGTGGTGGCTCCCTGGTCAACCACCCGAAGGGGTTTTAGGCGGAGGTATCACCGGAGGCTCCGGTGGTGAGCTGTGGAGCGGAGGTTCCGGTGGGATCTCCGGAGGTTCCGCTGGGGCTCCGGTGCTGGCTCCGGTGGTGGCTCCACTGTCAGCCACCCGAAGGGCTTTTGGGCAGAGGCCGCACCGGAGGCTCCGGTGGCAAACGTGGAGCGGAGGCTCCGGTGGGAACACCGGAGGTTCCGCCGCCTGGAGCTTCCCGCCTTCGTCTCCTTGCGCTGGTCCTGCCCGTTCGCCTTCCGCGTCTTCTTGGGCACCCGTGGTGGGATTGCACCTGAGCACACAAAGTGTTGCACCATGAGGTAGCGCACCATCCACCAAGTTACCAAAAGTATGGATCGAGAGGAGCGAGTTCACCTTATCCTGGATGGCCCTTGCGCGTGATCTAGTCATCGGTGCACTTGGTGGAGTTGGGTGGGCTACATCATCTCCCCCCCCTTGAAAAAGAGTCGACCTCGACTCGGCGTCGTCTTCATCACTTGGGTATCCATTGAAGGGAGATAGGTCTTTGACATTGAAGGAGTTGTGGACGAGGTACTTGGACTGCGGTAAGTCTAGCTTGTAGGCGTTGTTGTTGATGCGTTTGATGACCTTGAAGGGTCCGTCGCCTCTTGGCTTGAGCTTGGAGTTGCGCTCTTCGGGAAAACGGTCCTTGCGCAAATGTAGCCACACGAGTTCACCTTCTTGGAACACCATTGGTTTCTTGTTCTTGTTCATGATAGAGGCTCGGTGCTCGGAATGTTTCTCAAGCGAGCTCTTGTGGAATCGTGTAGCTTCTTGATGAAGTCGGTGCGCTTGTCGATGTCCATGTTTGCTCGCTCGCGTAGAGGCAAAGGAACTATGTCGAGGGCGGTGTTGGGGTTGAAGCCGTAGACGATCTCGAAGGGGCTCTTCTTGGTAGTTTGATGGAGAGCACGGTTGTAGGCGAACTCGGCGTGTGGGATGCATTCCTCCCAATTCTTCAAGTTGGGCTTGATCAATGCTCGAAGTAGTGAAGAAAGTGTGCGGTTGACGACCTCGGTTTGTCCATCCGTTTGTGGGTGGTAGGCGGTGGAGAAGAGTAGCTTGACGTTGAGCTTGGCCATCAACGTCTTCCAAAATTAGGAGGTGAACTTGACGTCGCGGTCCGAGACAATGGAAGTAGGTACACCATGTAAACGCACAATTTCCCTGAAAAACAAAGTAGCAACATGTGAAGCATCATCGGTTCGGTTGCAAGGAATGAAATGTGCCATCTTAGAGAAACGATCCACAACTACAAAGATTGAATCCATGTTTGTTTTAGTTCGTGGGAGGCCTAACACAAAGTCCATGCTAATATCACTCCAAGGTGCATGTGGGATAGGTAATGGCATGTAAAGACCATGGGGGTTGGAAGTGGACTTAGCTCGGAGGCATGTAGAACATCTCTTGACGTGTCTCTCAACTTGATGCTTCATCTTCGGCCAATAGTAGTTGGTGGAGAGCATGGCATAGGTCTTGTCGCGTCCAAAGTGTCCCATGAGACCTCCTTCATGTGATTCCTTCAAAAACAACAAACGAAGAGAGGACTCGGGGATACACAATTTGTTAGCCTTAAACAAGAAACCTTTGTGAAGATAGTAATCATCGAAACCTCGGTTAGGCAAGCATTTCTCAAAGATAGGACCAAAGAAAGAATCGGAAGCATATAAGTCTTTTATCTCATCCAAACCAATCACATTGATGTCAAGACGTGTAAGAAGGCATTCTTTCCTAGACAAGGCATCGGCTACGACATTCTCTTTACCTTTGTTGTACTTAATGACATAAGGAAAAGATTCAATGAATTCAACCCACTTAGCATGCCTCTTGTTCAAATTGGTTTGGCTTTTCAAGTATTTCAATGATTCGTGATCGGAATGAATGACAAATTCTTTTGGCCAAAGGTAGTGTTGCCAAACTTCTAGCACTCTAACAAAAGCAAAAAGTTCCTTATCATATATGGGGTAATTGAGCTTAGCACTATCAAGTTTTTCACTATGGTAAGCAACGGGGCGTCCGTTTTGCATGAGAACGCCACCAATTCCTATACCACTAGCATCACATTCAATCTCAAAAGTTTTCTCAAAATCCGGTAAGACAAGCAAAGGAGCTTCGGTTAAGCATTTCTTAAGTGTGTTGAAAGCTTTTTGTTGCGCATTGCCCCAAACAAAAGGTACATTCTTTTTGGTAAGTTCATTCAAAGGGCAAGCAATAGTTGAAAAATCTTTGACAAAGCAGCGATAGAAATAGGCAAGGCCATGAAAGCGCCTTATCTCACCCACGGAGGTAGGGTTGGGCCAATTCCTAATTGCCTCAATCTTCTTGTTATCTACTTCAATACCATTGGAAGAGATCACAAAACCCAAGAAAACAAGCTTGTTGGTGAAAAAATTGCATTTGGAAAGATTGGCGAAAAGTTTTGCGTTGCGCAGAGCCAACAATACTTGTGAAACATGATCAAGGTGATCTTCCAAAGATTTGCTATAAATGAGAATATCGTCGAAGTAAACCACAACAAATTTGCCAATGAAAGGACGAAGAACTTCATTCATGAGACGCATGAAAGTAGATGGGGCATTCGAAAGACCAAAAGGCATAACAAGCCATTCATACAAACCAAGTTTTGTTTTGAAAGCCGTTTTCCATTCATCACCTATACTCATACGAATTTGATGGTAACCACTTTTAAGATCAATTTTGGAAAAGATAGTAGCACCACTCAATTCATCAAGCATGTCATCGAGCCTAGGAATAGGATGTCTATATCTAACGGTGAGAGCATTGATAGGGCGACAAGGGCTAAGGAATTCATGAATAAAACCTTTTTCTAGTAGCTCTTGGATTTGGCGCTCAATCTCCTTAGTCTCCTCGGGGTTGGTGCGGTAAGGAGCGCGGTTTGGAAGGGGCGCGCCCGGAATGAGATCAATACGGTGCTCGATTCCTCGAAGGGGAGGAAGGCCCGGAGGGAGCTCATCGGGAAAGACGTCTTCAAATTCCTGCAACAAAGGCAACAAGGATGGAGGAAGATTTGTCATGTCGTTAGTGTCAAGTGCTTCCCCTTTGCACAATAGGACAAAGTGAAGTATGGTTGGGTCATCTCTTAGCTCTCGCATCTCTCTTTTGGTGGCAAGCAAGGCAAAACCTTTGGCATCCCTCGGAATGTTTCCACTCATGTTTTGCTTGTGGCTCTCACTCACTTTTTGGTGGATCACTCTCTCACCACTCATCTCACGAGATTTGAGCTCTTCTTGTCTACGTGCAAGAGTCTTGGCGTTGTCGGCGATCACTTGGCTAGGAGACATGGGACGAAGAACAAATGTTTTGTTATTCCACTTGAAGCTATAGTGATTGGTACGCCCATCATGGATAGTACTCTTGTCGTATTGCCAAGGTCGACCAAGAAGAAGATGACACACGGTCATAGGAAAAACGTCACAATCTACCGTGTCTTCATAGGGACCAATATTGAAATTCACGGTGACCATGTGTTGAATCTTGAAGGTACCGGAGTCACTAAGCCATTGGACATGGTATGGATGAGGATGTTGCTTGAAAGGCGATTTGAGTTTGTCGCAAAGCTCTTTGCTAGCCAAGTTGTGGCAACTTCCACCATCGATGATGACCTTGATTGACTTGCCATCAATACCGGCTCTTGTTTGAAAGAGATTGCACCGTTGAGCTTGCTCATCTTGAGGAGAAGAAGTGAGGACTCTTGTGACCACTAGTGATGGATTCTTGTCCTCATCGCAATACACACTTTCTTCATCATCATTGGGGACGTCCAAAGAGTTGAGAGCAACTTGATGCAAGGCATAGTATTTGCCTTCGCTCATAGAATAACGTTCACCGTCTTGGTTGACAATCATGATCATCTTGTTGGAACATTCAAAGGACTTGTGTCCACTACCGCCACACTTGAAGCAAGTAATACTGCTTGACTTGACGGGAGGAGCACTTGAGGATGAGGTGGGAGGCGCTTGCTTCTTGAATGGTTGGGAAGACTTGTTGGGAGCACTAGAGGCTCGAGTGTTGCTCTTGGTGGTAGTTGGAGGAGGAACTTGTGTCATTGGAGATGAGGATGATGGTCTTGAGTTGAAAAAAGCCTTTTGCTTGCTATACTTGAGATCTTCCGCAATTTGGCGTTCCGCCATGAGAGCTTGGTGGACAAGGGCCACGATGTTGTCATACGGTTGATACTCGACGATCTTCCTTATAGGATAGTTGAGGCCATTGAGGAAGCGGGCCATTGTTTGCTCTTGAGATTCTATCACATGAGCTCGAATCAAAGATGTCTCCATTTCCTCGTAGTACTCATAAACGGACTTCACACCTTGACGAAGTTGTTGGAGCTTCTTGAAGAGGTCACACTTGTAGTGAGGAGGAACGATCTAGAATGCATGGATTGCTTCATCTCATTCCAAGTGGCAATAGGAGCAATGCGATTGCGGATTCGTTCGGCTTGTAGACGATCCCACCATAAGAGTGCATAGCCTTCGAATTCCAAAGATGCTAGAGCAACCATCTTCTTGTCGGTGAAGTTGTGAATGCCGAAGATCTTGTCAACTTTGAGAGCCCAAGCAAGATAGTCTTCGGGATCATTCTCACCATTGAACTTGGGGACATTGAAACGAAGAGCACTCATGTTGTTGTCCTCTTGCGGACGATGGGGACGCTCATGTTGGCGCTCATGGGGGTCTTCATCATAAATGGGAGGTAAATCATCATAGGGGTCATCCTCATTGTCTTGGCGGTGGCGATCATGATGGGGAGGGTGACGCCGGTGGTCATTAGGTGGTGGTGGTTGGTGGTGACGGAGCCTAGCTTCACGGCGTTTACTATCATCATGGCCATTATGATGTTGTCGAGGACGCTCTTGTTCTTGGCGAGGGTGTTGCGGAAGCACTTGTTCATCTCGAGGGTGTTGAGGATGATCATGTTCTTGGCGGTCATTGTTGTTTGGACGCGCATGGCGCCTAGGTGGCCTTCGATGTTCACGAGCATCTTCCACGAAATCATTGTGGCCATAGTCTTGAGTGTGGCCTTGTGGAGGTGGAGGATGATGGTGTTGTCGAAGGTCCGGGCGTTGCGGTTGTTGAAGAGGGTCACCATGGCCTTGGCGATGTCGAGGTGGTGGTGATGGCGAGCTATCCTCATACCAATTGCGTCGCGGAGGTTGTTGAGGTTGTGGAGGAGGTGGTGGTGGTTGTTGAGGTTGTCCACCCTTCTCCATGTTGTGGCGATCATGTCGAGCGTGGAGATCATGGCGACGAGGTTGGTGAGGATCTTGATTGCGGCGTCTTGAGCGACGAGACCTTGAGGAAGATGATGAATGACGACGATTGGCAAGATTAGCCAAGTTGATGTTGATGCGCATCATTTGATCATTCAATCGGGCCTCTTGTTCTTGGAGTCGACGCTCATAGCGTTGCAACCCGTCCTTGACGAGTTCGTGGAGTTGGAAGTGGTCATTGTGGGTGACGAAGTTGGTGTAAGCATTGTCGTTGTAGAATGGATTGCCTTCGTCTTCCGAGCTCGGACTTGTGAATACTCCGTCCCTAGCCATCTCAAAAACACACACAAGGGTGATGTTGAAGAAATGGACGCCTCACTTACCCAACGTTACCTTTCTTGTCGTATTGAGGCTAGTGGACGAGCCTAGGTGTAGGGCGGTATGGCAAGAGCGAATCCAAAAAGATCGAAAGAAACCGCAAACGGCAACACACACACTTTATATGGAAGGCAAATAGGTTAGGAAGTGGCGAGGAAAAATCGACAGAACCAAAGAAAAGTTTGTTGTCAATCGTGGAGAAAATTCAAAGAAAAGCTAGCACAAAAACCAAACCTATAGGATGGAAATATGGTGGAACACACACACGCAAGGGAAAAATGGGGTTAGTGCGACCAACGGGCGAGCGAAGACCGAAATGAACCTAACGTAGACTAATGCTCAATGCCACACTAACTCAAAGAGGACGCTAGCTCAAACCGCAAACTTGAAAAGGCAACAAGATTCGCACCGTGGCAATCGCTCACTCTTTCTCTTTTGCGACGCAATGCCACACGTTCCTACAATGGAAAGCAATTGGCACCAATCCTTTTGCTTCTTTTTCTATTTTCTCTTTTTCCCTTTTTTTTGTTTGATTTTCTCTTTTGATGGATTCCAAAGTGCCAATGCCTACTCGGTAACTAATCTCTCACAAGCGCAAACCTCGCACTCTCGATGCCACAAATGCGATGCCAAGCGGTGTAAAAAGAACTAGTCCGATAGGTAAGTAACACAAAGGGGTGGGGTGGTTCAAGCGGAAGCAAGTTATACCTCTCTTATTGATGATCACGGACTTGCGGCCGTGGGGAAGTCGATGTCGTGGCGATCCGTTGATGTGGAAGCATAGGTGATGTCGTGGGTGCCGCGTAGCACTTTGTTGCACTCAATTCGGATAAAAAACGACAAAGAAAAACAAGTTTCAAAATCTGTCGGGAAATCAAAGAGCTGAGATTTTCTGAGATTTTGGCTCAAATTCGAAATTCCTTCAAAATCAAGAAAATTTTGGGCGAATTTGGGAAAAGTGGCTGAATGGAAAGATGGGGAATGGTATTTGGCAACAAATCTGTGAAGCAAAACCACGAAAAACTCAGCGAATCAACAGATCGGTCGAAATCCCTTTGTGGCTATTTTTGTGAAATTTTCGCATTTATGGTGGATAGAAGAAAAATTGGAGGTAGGGGAGGGGATGGGGTGTCGGATTTGTGTCAGTCTAGCTCTCGATACCAGATGGTGTGGAGTTGTACTCCTAGATTGGCCCGATCTTCACGAATCGACAAGAACGAACGAAGAACGCACGAAGAACACGATGAACGCACGAGGATTGAATCGAGGGGGAAAAATCGAGGGTAACACAAGCAAACGCAAGGATAACTAGTAAGAACCGAAGAACCCCAAATCTTCCGTCAACTAACCCCGAGGTCCACCTACGGAACGATCGATTCAACTGAGCCCACCTTGATTGAAACCGCTTTACACCCGTAGCCGGTCCACTACGCCAATAGAACCTCAAGATAATCGAGAGGAAGATTGGACAATTCCTTGATAGAAACCAAAAGGGAGAGATCAAGTAATTGGATGATCCTTGATACGATCCTCGACGAAGTCGGAGGAGTAGCCTTGATACGTTCCTCGGTACACACCGGAGGAGTAGTTCCTCAAAGAGGGATACAAGAGAGCTAAGCTCCAAATGTCTAGATTCAACTCTAACCCTAGATCTGAGAATGGGGAGGACTATATATAGTCTAGTGCCAAAGGGGGTAGGTGGGAGGATAAGATACAAGGGACAAGGCCCTAAAGTGGCACGCAGGCCGCGCAGGAGCGGAGGCTCCGGTGGTCTCCACCGGAGGTTCCGGTGGATCGAGCGGAGGCTCCGGTGGGGGTCCGGTGGTGGCTCCGTGGTCAACCACCCGAAGGGGTTTTAGGCGGAGGTATCACCGGAGGCTCCGGTGGTGAGCTGTGGAGCGGAGGTTCCGGTGGGATCTCCGGAGGTTCCGCTGGGGCTCCGGTGCTGGCTCCGGTGGTGGCTCCGCTGTCAGCCACCCGAAGGGCTTTTGGGCGGAGGCCGCACCGGAGGCTCCGGTGGCGAGCGTGGAGCGGAGGCTCCGGTGGGAACACCGGAGGTTCCGCCGCCTGGAGCTTCCCGCCTTCGTCTCCTTGCGCTGGTCCTGCCCGTTCGCCTTCCGCGTCTTCTTGGGCACCCGTGGTGGGCTTGCACCTGAGCACACAAAGTGTTGCACCATGAGGTAGCGCACCATCCACCAAGTTACCGAAAGTATGGATCGAGAGGAGCGAGTTCACATTATCCTGGATGGCCCTTGCGCGTGATCTAGTCATCGGTGCACTTGGTGGAGTTGGGTGGGCTACATCAAAAGGAGCCAAACTTTCTTGACTTTTCTTGCTTAAGCTTGATGTGACTCGCACTAAGTGGCATGCTTTGCTAGCGTATGATTACAATCAGTCATGATGCCCAATGGGACTTGCCTGACCTTGTCTTCGTACAGCTGTAGCAACATCGATTATCCACGCGAAAGCCGGCTTACAGTAGAAGAAGGTCAAAAGGGTCATCTAAACCACAAGTTATGCAGAGTACAAGGTTAATAGCCGGAAACTCAAGCTATATCAAGCATAACTTCAGATCCTATGTGAAACGGCTCTAGGTTTTGGGCTTAGCAGTAACAATTTGTTCCTTTTGAAAGACCCAACACCCTAGACTCGGAATTTCGGGCCTTGGGGACTTGGGAATTTGAAAACAGAAACAAATTATCTAGCTATTCAGCTCAAAAACCCAAAAATCCGAGTCTTGGGGACTTGGGGACTTAGAAAAAAGTCCACTAGCCAAAACCCACGAGACCCGGAAACCGAGTCTCACAAAAGGAACCATAGCAGTAAGTCGGAAAACCAGGGATGAAAAAGCTCAAAGTCAAGAAATATCAAAATTCAAGCAAAAGGCCATAAGGGCCACGAAATATATTAAGGTCTTAAAATGTATTACAAACCAGGATAGTAGTATCATAAAGTGCGCAGGCGCACTATCAAAAGAATAATTGTTTTAAAAAGGCCCACTGGCCGAATAAAGTGCTTAAGACGGTTGCCGATAAAGAGTTCACTCGGCCTCTTGGGCCGAGTCGTCCATCTTGCCCTTGCCTTTGGCAGCTGGGTCTTGTTACTTGCCTTGCTCTTCAGCAGTCTTGGTGGCAGCAGCACCCGAGTCAGCAGTAGTGTCGGCCCGTGCGGGAGGAGGAACAACCGGCGTGGAGGTAGCAGGCGCAGAGTCGGCCTCAGCCTTCTTCTTCGCGGCCTCTTCCCTCGCCTGAGCAGCCTCCGCCTTCCATCATGCCAGCATATCATATGGCTTAGGAAGATCCGACTTAACGGCCTTATCATCAGCATCATATGGTGGGACGATCGAACTGACGTCCAGACTATCGGCAATTATGCTAGCCTAGTGACGAACCTCCTTCTGGATAGCCTTGAAGTTTTTTACTGAGAACTTAGAGCCGTCGTGGTTGAACTCTGGAAAACGCCTACTAGCTTTGCCGGCTCATGTTTTGGAAAATATGCCTTAGCCAGTGCAAGCCCTCGGGTTACTCCAACCCGGCAGGACGAGCGTTTCCAGTGCTCAATCCACTCGGGGATAGTGGAGCACGCGTCAAGCAGTGTCTTCAAGCTGCCATGCCCAACACCCGGCCACTTCAGATCCTGAAGAATCCATTTGGTTCCGACACAGAGCTGCCGGATCGTGCCCTTTATGGTTTTCAACTTTGCAATATCATCTTCATCCGGAGTTACATCATCCGGACCTGTAGAAAATAGAAAAAAGCTTTAAGTAAGGAAATCCGACTATTTATCAGAATGAGAATCCGGGTTATAGTTATTAAGTTAGGAATAGTTACTAGTCAAAGCACGATATGTGTCGGCAATCTGAATAGAAAGCTTGGTCAATTCATCTTCTGCTGCGTGAGCCCTTTTTCTATATTTTCTGGCAATCTTCCCAGTCTTCTTGGCGTCAGCTTCAGCCAACTCACGCAGTGTCGTCTCCTTCTCGAGGAGGTTGGTGGCCTTAGCCAATGCTTTCTCCGAGTGGGTTACGAATGCCTGCGTGGAAACACAAGGAAGGGTTAGCCGGATAAGAAGCAAACTATCGGTTGGATACATTATGAAAGTTCCAAGCAAATTATCAATAAGTTCACTTGGAACTTGGGGACTAGACAAGTATACAGGCAATATTACTCGGATTTACCTCATGTTTGGCTATCAGGGCTTCTAGGACATTTTCTTCGTCAGCCCTCAAGGTGTGCAGGGCGTCGAGCATCTGGGTAAAGGTCATATCCTCGGGCTTGACACCGGAAGAGCCGGCGGCCTGATCACTCGGAGGACGAATCTTCTCCGGCTTTGGGGTTGAGACCCGGGCTGCCTGGGTGTTAGGATTGGGAGTGCGCATCCTTGTGTCCAGGATCTCGACGTCGTCGTCCTCAGCTTCCTCAGATGGCTTGGGAGACCCGGTTTCCTGCCGGGCCTGAGTCAGTCAGGGGGTCTTGTTCTTGGTTCTCTTCACCACCACCGCCAATTGCGGCGTCCATATCATCAACCGGCCCTTCGGTCTCCCGGTTGTCTGTGTCCATGTTATCCGGGTCACTGATCGAGACCTGGGCGCTAAGGAAAGAAAAGAGAAGTGGTTAGTGGCAGAAAGTGAAGGTTATCAAAAGGACGAGAATATCGCTTAGCAGGAAATGTGACTTACCCGGCATTCACCACGAAATCCGTCGGGAGCTCGCTGCTGGACGCGGATGAGGCTGTTACAGAATCCGAGAGTGAGACCCGGAACTGTCCGGCTAATGGATGATTGGGGGAAGGGTGTCTTTGAGGTGAGTTGCAGGGATGAGATGGAGGAGTACCAGTGCGGCGAGCTGGGGACGTGGGAATACCCGGGTTAAGGGGATCATCACCCGGGGAATTCTGGGTTACCCTGCGCTTGGTCGGAGGCGGATCCTTCAAGTGTGGCGAATTGGATAACTGTCGGTTAAGTTCGCGCATATTATCAAAAGAATAGGGTTTGGAGGACATGGAAGAGTAGGGAACCTTGAAGACGACCCCTCGGGTTTTCCTCTTGGCTCCGACCTCCACTTCCGGCTCAGCCTCGCTTTTATCGCTCTCAGTTTCTTTCGGGTCTCCTTGGTCATCCTTGTCATCCTTATCATCCATCCCTGAAAGGCACAAATACATAGTCGGAAAAAGAGAAAAAATGGGAAAGCAAAGTAACAAAGGTTAAGGTGATTGAAACCCGAGTGATACCTTCATCGGTGTCAGCCGGTTCTTCTTCCTCCTCCGGGTTCCCGGAGTTGGGAGGGGTCTCGATATTCCAGAAAGCATTATTAGCCTGAGATAAAGGCATAAAAGTGAGGGTTAGTAGTTGTGTCAAGTCAAAGTACAAGAATAAGTGAATAAGTGTCGGATTTTACCGCTGGAGCCGGGTTATCCCGAGTGAACGGCGCTAACCCGGCTATATTTTTGATCACATCCAGCTTCTCAGTCAGGAAGCTCTTGATGATCTTTTTCGTGTCCCCAGCCGGGTAATTCCTTGAAGAATAACGGAGCGCGTCCGTGACATGCCCCGAGTACTCACACATCAGCTTGGGGCGAATGGAGTTGGGCTGAATCCGGAAATCTACCCAAGTCTTAACCAAGTTAAGCCCAACAAGACCCTGGGCGAAAAGGACGGCTATCTTGGCCAGGTGGGGTTGGATGGACTCTCTTTCCGACTCAGAGGCGAAGGCATTAAAGGTGTCAGAAAGATCTAGGAGGCCCTCCGAGTAACCCGGCAATTTCCTCTCGCCGGGTGGGGAGGTGTCCCGGCAATAGAAGAAAGATTGCTGCCAGTGCTTAACATGTGAGTTAAGGCTTAGAGTCGGCATAGGCGAATTTTTACAGGCGTTGGATAGAAACTCCGCTGCAGGCCAAGAGGGCCCCGTCGCCGCTTTCGCGGCACGGTTTGCATTGGAAAAGTTCGATAAATAAAGCCAGATTCGGGGGGATGCACAAGTAGGATTCACAAAGGACTATGAAATGGGTGATGTTCAACATAGAGTTAGGCCCTATGTCGAATACCCGGAGGCCGTAACGGCTGAGGACTTCACGGAAAAAATAGTGACCCGGGGGGCGAAACCCCCGGATCACGTGCTCAACGAAGCAGATTACCTCGTTGGGGTTGGGGGTAGGCCGGGTCTCGTCACCCGGTACTCTCCAATGGATCTCCTTCTGAGGGGGGAGAACGCCTGACTCGGCGAGCTCCTCTAGCTTGGCCTGGGTCACGCTAGATCGTGCCCAGTTGGCAGAGATGGATTGGGTTGACCTTGGCTTTGCCGGCTGTTTGCCCTTGTTCTTTGGAGCCATTTGTTCGGTCTGCAGAACACAAGGCAAAGAGTACAAAACATGAGTAACAAAGACCCGGAAAATACCGGTTATCCGAGTATCAATAAACAGTATGGAATCCACGAGTTATCCGAGTATCAATAAACAGTATGGAATCCACGAGTTATCCGAGTATCAGTAAACAGTATGGAATCTACGAGTTATCCGAGTTTCAGTAAACAGTACGGAAGCTATGAGTTATCTAAAGTATCGATGAGCAACTATGAAAAGGAGTTGATTGTCTGGTTAACTAGTGAAAATAGAAGATCCGGAAATAGAGGATTGTCCGGGTATCGAGGAACAACAGCGGAAATCTTAGACGGACTACGTCTAGATTGGAAAATTTCCAGAGAGATTCGCGGAGAAGTTTATGATTGCGAGTAATAGGAGAGTGTAATTAGATATATTATTGAGCGATTAAGCAAGCAAAGATGAAGTTGAGTAATCTAATTCGGTATGGAGCAAGAAATTAGCCCGCGAGCAAACCTAGATCCAATCCAAATCGAACGGAAAGTTTGGAGTTGAGATTAATGGGGATAGGAAGCTCATCGGTGCGGATTGAAGGATGGCGCGACGGCGGCAGATGGCGCAGCTGTGGTGCCCCTTTGGGACTGTCGGCGGGCAGCTCGGAGGCGCGGCGGCGGAAGACGACGGCGGCGCGACGCGAGCCGTGGACGAGCGCAAATGGCGGCGGCTGGGCTTCCGGCGGCACGTCCGTGGGCTCCGTGGCGGCGCGGCTACGAGCTCGAGTGAGGTGGCACCGGTGGGGAGGAAGATGGGGAAGAAATGGAACGTTGAGCCTAGGTTACCCCCCCCCCCTAGGGCACCTATTTATAGGCGCGGATGGGGAAAACTAGGTCAAGTGAGCGGGAGCCAAAATTTTCGGAAGGAATACCCGTCCGGAAATTTTGGGATATGCGTTAAGTGCCCCGGCGCGATATCCGGAAAAGATCGGAAGCAAATCCCTTCCGCGATATCCGGGCCAGTTAACAAACGAAATGAGCAGGATCTCCTGCGTTTTCCTCGGAGTATTGACCTGGGAAAATAAAGGTGGATTTGGAGAAAGCCGGGTTATTATATGGACCACCAGTGGAGTTAGGCCTAGCTGTTTATCAAAGCAACCTAACCCGGCCTCTATGAACTTGTATGTTTGTTATTTTTGCAGGGAATAGCATGCGCTTCAAAGAGGATCCCGTGAAGCCCAAGCTATTCTGGGGACTACTGATGGAGGGATGATAACCAGGTAGGCTAACGCCAAGGTGTAACTCGGCTCGAAGGGCGCTGCGCAAGATTCGGCTTAGGGAAAAGGAGTTTCTGGACGGCCCAGGAGTGTAGGCCTCGTAACCCGGTTTAGGGTTCCGATAGGGAAACTTAGGGTTTGTAAGCAGTGTCCGGGTAGGATTCCGAGTATGCCTTGGACGGTAAGCCAGGGGGTCCGGATATTATATAAGTCGGCCCCTAGGGTTAGATTAAGCAGAAGTCATACAATCGCGAGATATTCGAGTATCCTTTGTAACACGAGAGTTGAGATAATATATTCAGATCGGAGACTCGGCGACTTGATTTCCGGCTACCAGATCGCATATCATCATGGTTTCCCTCGAGCTAAACCCTCTCCCACACACCAGAGTCGAATTGCCCCAAGACAAGTTACCCCCGGTAACGTCTGCCGTGATTATCCCACGACACTAAGTGTGACCTGGGCACTAAGGAAATTAAAAGAAGTGGTCAGTATTAATAAGTGAAGGTTATCGAAAGCGCCAGTATATTGGATAGCAAGAAATACGGCTTACCTAGTATTCACCACGAAGTCCGGTGAAGCTCGTTGCTAGACCCGGACGAGGCTGTTACAGGATCTGAGAGTGAGACACGTAATTGTCCGGACTAATGGATGATTGGGGGAAGCATGTCTTTGAGGTGAATTGGAAGGACGAGATGGGGAAGTAGACGTGGGGATACCCGGGTTGAGGGGATCCTCACCCGGGGAGTTCCGGGTTACCCTGCGCTTGGCTGGAGGCGGGTCCTTCAAGTGTGGTGAATTGGATAATTGTTGATTAAGCTCACGCATATTAGCAAAAGAATACGGTTTTGAGGACATGGAGGAATATGGAACCTTGAATACAACCCCTCGGGGTTTCCTCTTGGCCCCAACCACAGCTTCCGGTTCTGCCTCGTTCTCGTCACTCTCGGTCACCTCCGGGTCTTCCTTATCATCCTTGTCCTCCTTATCCTCCATCCCTGAAAGGCACAAATGCATAGTCGGAAAAAGGAAAAAGTGTGGGAAAACAAGTTAGCAGAAAGTAAAATGGGCAAAACCCGGATGGTACCTTCTTCTGACTCAGCCGGCTCTTCTTCCTCTTCCGGGTTTTCGGAGGTAGGGGAGTCTCGATGTTCCAGAAGGCGCTACCTACCCGAAATAAAGGTGTGGTAAAAAAGGTTAGTGATTGCATCAAGTAAAAGCACAAGAACAGAAGAGTTTAGGCCGAATCTTACCGCAGGAGCCGGGTTGTCTCGGGTGTATGGCTCCAAAACGGCTATGTTGCGGATCACTTCCGCTTTCTCAGTCAAGAAACTTTTGATAATCTTATTTGTATCGGCAGCCGGATAGTTCCTCAAAGAGTATCGGTGTCGCACCCGGACTTCTAGAGGATACTCACCGTACGAACTGAACAGTATTTTGATTGGATTACGGGGCTTACCGGCACCCGCATCTCTTACGAGTAGGCCAACACTTATGTGTGACAACCAATCTTTACTATCCACCGTCGATGTAAACTATCCCATAGAAATCAGGACACTACCATTGACGTACTTCATACCATACACACATGGTACGTCAACGGCTTTGAACAAGATGATAACACAACAGATCTCTAAGACACAAAAGATGGAAATAAGTTGCAAATAGCTCTCACTAGAGCAGAGATAGCAAATACAATCATCCAGAGGACACATGTCCCTACATAACATCATTACATCTCAGCGGAAGCATTCAAAGGGGTCTGAGTACAGACAAATCCAAATAGGCTTAAGAAGCCGGAAATGAAAAGAAGACGGAGCCCATCCACGATGTCTCGGATCCTGCCTGGGTCCGCTACCTACTCGTCAGCAGCCTCGTCAAACTCCACGTAGTAGCCGTCACGGGGATCCTCGTAAGAGTAGTCTGCGGAAACCACAGCCCCAAAGGGGTCAGTACATAAACGTACTGGCAAGCAAGACTCACAGTTCACCAAAATGTAGCCCGTCAACACCAAGCACAGATGCCTTGGGTTCAACGGAAGGAAGAGATATAAAAGATGCTGCAACTGGCTGCACTAACCAACTACAGAACATACTACAACTTCCGGCTATCAGAAAGGGGATAAGATAGCGTATCGTAACCAACTATAGCTAACCACCAAACAAACCCATCCTGGATCTCGCCCCTTATCCAAAGAAGCAATCCGAGGATAACTCACACAGTTGGATTACTGATGGATCAAATTGTTGTGTCAATAAGCCTATTACTAGTCAAGTTATCATTAGTTAGGTGTAAGTTGTTCTGAGTACTTGTTAGCCAGTACTTTCACCAAGACAACCATAACCGCGGAAAACACGGCTTCTCGAGAAGATTTATCCCTGCAGGGGTGCACCAATTTGGCCGTACACGTAAGAATATCCCGCCAGGATGGAAATGCACTTCCACCAAGCGGGGTACTCTACACAACTCAACTCTTCTTCGCATCAAGCCCAAAGCACCACGTGTTGTGCGTGCGCGGCTAATCGAGCCCCACGAAGAAAAGGGGACCCTCATAGCACTGGAAGACCACGCCGCCCTAAATGCCGACTACAAAAGTTCCACCCTGGCCTCGGGTTCGTACCTGCATATGCGTGCATCAAATGGAAAGCCCGAACTAAGTGTGGTGATTTGGACGAGATGCGAATCGAATCAAATTGAGGGGGGGCGCCCATACACTCTTCCCACATGCGGATAGTGCACTCATCATGGATCAGTAGACAAGACCCTTTTCCTAATTAGGGTCGACACTAGCAGGCCTCAAAACCACACCGGGCCTCCTGCCGGTGCCTTATCAGCATGACTTCAAGAGGAGATGGAAAACAAGTGCTAGCATGGTGAAAACAACAAATAACAATTGTTATCATGATAAGGGGATGGTGCCTCCACAAGATCAAATGCACCAAGTGTGGAAAACAATCCAATTATGTTATTCCACACTCATACATGAACAAGGCAAGAGGAGGGCGCCCACAAGGAGCATCAATGCGCCATATACAAGACCTAGTTCAATTAGGATTGGTTTGTATACCAATTTGGCCGCACCCCTTGTGTGGGGGTCGGTTTGTATCTATTTTGGTGTCCTAGTAGGAGTCCTAGTCCAATTAGGTTAGGTGCTTGCGCAAGGATAGCCTTGTGGCCGCACCCCCCCTCTTATATACCCCTTGGGGCGCATAGGAGAGGGCAGACTACGTTAAAACATAAACCCTAGACCTCTAGATTGAAACTGCTTGTAAGCCTTTCATCTGGAAGTTCATCTGCAAACTTTACGTGATACCTGCTGTTCCACTGGGAATAAGACGGTACAGAACCACTTGTAGTCGGTGGATTACTTGTGCAAGAGTGTGGAGTTGAGAATATCCATTGGGTTGCTATCTTTTGCATTGGCATCAGGGATCAGCCGGAGAGTTCTTAGTGGCGCACTAGTTATCAATTCAGAAGTTATCTGTGAGTTCACTGAGAAGATTGGGCCACCCCTTATCATTTACCAATTTAGAAATTTAGTTATTAATTTAGAGAATTTTTGGTTCCTTAAAGGGGTTACACAAATAGTTGTTGTTTTCACCAATTTAAATTGTGCAAAATAAATAACAAAATTCATATTTGAAAAGATCATAAAATTTTGGGTGGATTACATGTTTCAAATATTGAACAAGGAATTAGGATGAATTTATTATGACTTAAACAAAATTAAACAAGTTTTAAATGAGTTTCAAACAAGTTTGAATATTATTTGAATTTTATTTGTTCCAATCATAAATTCAAATTCATATTTGAAAATTTTATACTTTTCTAGTTTGAAAACATATTTTACATGTTCAAAAATAATTTAATTTGAGCAAGTTATGATTTTAGCAAATTTAAATGATTTAAACAAGGTTTAAATTATTTAAGCAATTTTAATTATTCAAACCATGAAACAAAATTTATATTCGAATAGGTGGTTCAAAATGGTATGGAAAACATATTTTATTTGCATTATTTGGATTAATTATGAATTAGTTATGGATTTTAGCAAATTACAAATGATTTGTTTGAATTCAAATTTTGAATGCATTTGGAAAATTCAAAACAGAAAACAAATGCTATAATTAGATAGAGAATTAAATTTGGATCAACACACATATTTTATTTTTGTTATTTGGAATTATAATTTAGAAGTTATTAAGGTTTTAGTTTTAGGGACCAAACTGTGAATAAAAAGGATCTAGTTTGAAAAGAAAACTGGGCAGAGCGTTTTTCACTGCGCAGTGGCCTACCCTGGGCCCCTGCCAGCGGGCCCAGCCCAGCGTGGCAGCCCGCGTGGCCACCACGGCCACAGACAGGTGGGCCACGGGCTTAGGGAATAAATTCCCAAAAAAAAGTGTGGCGCGCGGGGCTCGAACCCAGCCCCTCTCGCTCGCGCGCACTGCCTGCTACCAGTGCGCTGGTGACCGTTCGCTTTTCAGTAAACGGCGCGCACACAAGGTGAGGTTCAGATAGCGAGTGGTTCTGAATTTTAACTGACGACGAACGTTTCTGAAGATTGACAGGTGCCCACGGTGGCTCAACGGCGGCGATCAACGACGCTGTGCTGCTTGCGCGTGCTAGGGTGCAGAATCGGGTGCGTGATGAGTGTGCTAGCGACAGAGAGGGAGCAGGAGGGGGAGAGAGCACGGTGGAGCTCACCGTGAGGGCAGCAGGTGGCCGGCGGCGAGGTGGAAGCCGCGGGCAGTGGTGAGGATGGCGGCGGTGATGTGGTCGTGCTCCGTGACTGCGGGGGTGTTGACGAGGACGAGGGAGCGGTGGCAGATCCGTTCCCGGTTAGCCAGCGAGGAAACGCGCGGTGACGGCGGCGTTCATCGGCGAGGTTCAGAGATGGCGCGCTCCGGTGAGTGGTGGCCGAGAGGGGAAAACGACGGGGAGAGTGGGTAGACGGCGACGGAGCGAGGGAGAAGGGGTCTAGGGTTAGCTAGGGCACGCCCGAGGGGGTCTAGGGGGTTTTATAGAGGGGTACAGGCGCGGATCGCCGTCGGAGGGCGCTGCTGCCGCCGTGGCGCCACGGATGGGCGGCCGTACGCGAGGACGAAGGGGAAAAATAAAAGATCGAACCGGTACGCGGGTAAGGAGATGGGCTGGGCTGCGCGGGAGAGAAAAGAAAGGGTGGGCTGGGCGCAGCCCACTCCCCTTTGGCGCCAGATTTTTCTTTTTTTTAAAATTTTCTCCTCTGTTTTTTTTTGCAGAAAAAAAAGGATTTGGAAGAAAAAGATGATTTTTGAGTTAGCAAAAATTTCAGAAAAATTAAGGTGAGCTATTTGGGTCAACAGCAAACAAGGGCTAAGTTTTGTTTTCAAAAAGTTTGAAATTAACTTGCTGTTTGTGAAGTAATTCAAATTTGGATGATTTTTATATTAAGTGATCATTAATAAAAACAAACTTTTTAATAGGGTGAACCCTATTGTTTAAATAGAACAATTAGTTGATTTGTTTTGATAATATTCATAAATTCAAATTGGGTGCTGTTTGATGCTTTGATTTGAATTTTGAATGTGATTTGGAATTAATTGATTGATTAAAAGCCACCATTTAAATAGTTAAACATTATGGAACAACTGGAAACAATTAAGGGTTTGATTTGAACTTATTATTTGAAAAAGATTGTAACAGAGCAAGTATGAAATAAATGTTTGGATAAAGTTTGAATTTGAATTGTGAAAACAGAGTAAAACAGATGCAAACAAATAAGAAACAAATGCAAACAAATAAATGAGCATGATGACATGATGCAAAACTTTAATAAAACAAGAAATCAAACATGCTAGGGGTGGTTTTTCATACTTGGGATGTTACAAAACGCCCCCCCTTGAAGGAATCGCGCCCCGAGATTCCTACTGAGAAAGGAAAAGGTCCGGATACTTCTTGCGAAGATCCTCTTCGGTCTCCCACGTTGCCTCTTTATCGGAATGATGCGACCATTGCACTTTCAAGAACTTGGTGCTCCTGTTGCGAGTCTTACGCTCGGTCTCATCGATAATACGAACAAGGTGCTCCTCATAAGAGAGATCATCTTGTAGTTCAATGGAATCATGATCAACTGCACGATCTGGATCTTTGAAACACCTCTTGAGCTGTGACACATGAAACACATCGTGCACCTTGGATAGTTTTTCTGGAAGTTCAAGACGATAAGCATTTTCTGCACGCCTTGAGAGAATGTTGAAAGGACCAATGTATCTCGGTGCAAGGTTTCCTTTCACACCAAAACGATGAGTGCCTCTGAGGGGAGTTACACGGAGATATGCCTTGTCACCAGGTGCATAGATCATATCCCTGTGCTTGCTGTCATAGTAGCTTTTCTGACGAGACTGAGCAATCTTGAGATTGTCACGAATGATACTAACTTTCTCCTCGGCTTCCTTAACAATGTCAGGGCCTAAGAGTGAACGTTCACCAGCTCCAGACCAATTGATTGGACTCCTGCATCTGCGGCCATAGAGTGCTTCAAATGGTGCCATGCCTAGGCTTGCCTGGTAGCTGTTGTTGTAGGAGAATTCAGCATATGGAAGGCAATCCTCCCATTTCATGCCAAAGGAGATACCACATGCTCTGAGCATATCCTCGAGAATCTGATTGACTCTTTCGACTTGCCCTTGAGACTGAGGGTGATAAGCTGTGTTGAACAGAAGTTTGGTGCCCAATGCTTCTTGAAAGCTTTTCCAGAAATGAGAAGTGAATATGATTCCACGGTCTGAACTTATTTCCAATGGAACACCATGAAGAGGAACAATCTTTGTTGTGTAAAGTTCTGCTAACTGGCTAGCTGAGATTGTTTCTTTGACAGCAAAGAAGTGAGCTACTTTAGTGAGACGATCGATGACAACGAAGATTGCATCGTTGCCCCTCTTGGACTTTGGAAAACCAGTGACGAAGTCCATTTCAATCATGTCCCACTTCCACTCAGGAATTTTCAGAGGTTGGAGTAGACCGGCTGTTTTCTGATGGACTGCCTTAACACGTTGACAAACGTCGCATTCAGAAACGTATTGAGCAATTTCACGTTTCATGCCAGGCCACCAATACAGTGTCTTAAGATCCTGGTACATCTTTGTACTTCCAGGGTGAATGGAAAGAGGAGTTTCATGAGCCTCCTTGAGAATAACATCTTTGAGACTTTGAACTTGAGGAACTGCAATGCGTCCTTCGAAAAACACAGTTCCTTTGTCATCAATTGAGAAGGACTTAAATTTCTCCTTTCCTTGTTTGACGTGTTCTACCATCTTCTTGATTTCAGCATCACGAAGTTGTTCAGAAAGAATCTTGTCCTCGAGAGTTGGACTGGCTGTCAAGCTAGCAAGATAACCTTGAGGAACAAGACCAAGGTTCAGCTTCTGGAATTCTTCATGAAGTGGAGGTTGGATTTCCATGATCATGAGATTATTGCAATATGACTTGCGACTGAGAGCATCGGCCATAACATTAGCCTTGCCTGGAGTGTAAGAAATGGTGAGATCAAAGTCTTTAATATTTTCAATCCATCTCCTTTGTCTGAGGTTTAGATCTGGTAGAGTAAAGATGTATTTCAGACTCTTATGATCGGAAAAGATTTCAGTGCGGTTACCCAACAAGTATTGCCTCCATTTCTTGAGGGCAAACACAACTGCTGCAAGTTCAAGATCATGTGTGGGATAGTTTTGCTCATGTGCATTCAACTGACGTGAAGCATAAGCCACAACTTGACGTTCTTGCATAAGAACTGCACCTAGACCTTGGAGAGATGCATCGCAGAATATGTGGAAAGGTTTGGTAGTATGTGGGCCAACCAGAACTGGAGTAGAAGTGAGTTTAGTCTTCAGGAGATTGAAACTTTCATCACATTTTGAAGACCAAACAAACTTTTTGTCCTTCTTTGTGAGATCAGTGAGAGGTTTGGCAATCTTGGAAAAGTTTTGGACGAAACGACGGCAATAGCTAGCCAAGCCAAGAAAACTTCTGACTTGCTTCACCGTCTTAGGAGGTTTCCAATCAACAATTGCTTTAACCTTTTCTAGATCAATGGCTATGCCATTGGCAGAGATGACATGACCAAGGTAAGCAACTTCTGGAATCCAGAACTCACATTTGGAGAACTTGGCATATAGACGATGCTCGCAAAGTTTCATGAGAGTGAGACGAAGATGTTCTCCATGCTCTTCCTCGGATTTCGAGTAGACCAGAATGTCATCGAGATATACCACAACGAACTTGTCGAGGTATTCATGGAAGACAGAATTCATAAGTCTAGAGAATGTCGCCGGTGCATTGGTGAGACCAAAGGACATTACGGTGTATTCATATAGACCGTACCGAGTGGTGAAAGTTGTTTTTGGAATATATTCCTTTCTGATCTTTATTTGATGGTAACCCATCCTCAAGTCCAACTTTGAGAATATTGAGGCTCCAGCAAGTTGATCAAAAAGATCATCGATACGAGGAATTGGATACTTGTTTTTGATGGTTTTCTCGTTGAGAGGACGATAGTCAACCACGAGTCTTTTTGTTTGATCTTTCTTCGCAACGAACAGAGTTGGGCAACCCCAAGCGGAAGAACTAGGTTGAATGTAACCTTTCTCCATGTACATATCGATTCGCTCCTTCAACAATTTCAGTTCAGGAGGAGCTATCTTGTATGGATGCTTAGATATTGGAGCAGTACCTGGTTCAAGCTCGATCACGAACTCAACTGCTCTGTCCGGAGGCATCCCTGGCAACTCTTCTGGAAAGACGTCAGGGAATTCACAAACCACCGGAACATTTTCAAGCAGAGGTAGAGGTTTAGCATCGACGGTGTACAGCTGAACAGAACTTGATTCATTTGGAGAATAGACTATCTGGCCAGAAGGGTGGAACAGAGTTATTGACTTCTGAGCACAATCAATCGTAGCTTTGTTGGCCTTCAACCAATCCATGCCAAGAATGACATCAATGTCAGAATTGCCAAGAAGAATGAGGGAAGCAAGGAATATGTGACCTCCAATTAGAATCTGATTCTCATGACTGATCTTGGAAGTTTGCATAGTTGCTCCAGGGGAGTTTACTACTAGCGGGGAACCCAAACCAACAAAAGGTAGTTTAACTGCTGTCGCAAAGATCTTTGACACGAAATAATGCGATGCTCCGGTATCAAACAACACTTTAGCTGGGTTAGAGTTTACGGGGAATGTACCGAGAACAACGTCATCAGCTTCCTCAGCTTTGTCGGCCTTGATATGATTCACCCTCGCGGTCCTCCCGACAGGCCTGTTGTTGGAGTTGAAGGCTTTAGCCGGGGGAGCACGCACCATTGTCTGGTTGGTGTTGGGGCGAGGAGGTGGTGGAGGTAGCTGCCTTTGAGTGCACTTATCAGCGTAGTGCCCCGTCTGCTTGCATTTGTAGCAAGTGACGACACGAGGTGCATCTGGCCTTGGCTGCCCCATTGAGAACCTCTGAGCCTGCATCTGTGATGGGTTGGGTGGGCGGGAAGCGAAGCCTGGAGAAGCTTGGGCATATGGAGCCCTAGTGACAGCACCATTTGGCACCCAGATGCGGCGCTTCTGCGGAGGGGTGGTCATGTTGGAGGAGGAACCACCCTCACGCGAGTGCTTTCGAGAATCCTCGAACGCCTTGCGCCCATTTTCTTCATTGAGCGCGGTGTTCACGAGCTCCTCGAAGTCTTTGGTCTTGATGTTGGTGAGGGCGTACTTGAGTTCCGGGTTAAAACCTCGGCGGAACCTTGCCATCTTCTTAGCCTCAGTGGACACCTCATCACCAGCGTAACGAGCGAGGCGATTGAACTCATTCTGATAGCCAATGACGTCCAGCTTGCCCTGCTTGAGAGAGCAAAACTCCTCACGCATCCTTTCCATTAGACCATCTGGGATGTGGTGCTTCAGGAAGGCATCCTTGAAACAACCCCAGGTGATTGGGTATCCAGCTCTCATGGTCTGGTAGTACTCCCACCAGGTAGCTGCCTGACCCTTCAGTAGGTAGGTGGCATACTTGACTTTGTCTTCCTCAGTAACGTGAGCAATGTCCAGAGCCCTGGCCATCTCCCGGATCCAGTCATCAGCATCCAGAGGCTCACGTGTTGCCACGAAAGCTCTCGGCCCCAGACTCAGAAACTCCTTGATGCTGACTCGTGGAGCATTCTGGTTGTTGTGCTGGTTAGCCTGGATCTGGGCCATCTGCGTCACGACCTGAGTCATCTGAGTCAACAGCTCCGTGATTGGCGGTGGCTCAGGCGGGTTGTTCCTGGTTGGCGGCATCCTGAATAGACATGCATTTTAGCACAACAACAGAAAAGGATAGACTTGGTAACCGAAAGAGAGATTATTCCGACGCATGAATAGATAACCAACAGGTACATCATCACATGTTCAAATACATCAGAATATCCAACACACCATAAATGGTTCAAGTCAAAGGATAACTAAACATAGCTAAGAATGGATACATCGGTACTCTCATGCTCATCACGCAGGACGGCGGTGAGTAGTACGACGAGGGGTACGGTGAGGAGCACGCCCACGAAAGTAGGTAGAACGACGATCCACATAGATCTGACGTGGTCTGAGAGCGACTCTAGGTGTGGTGAAGTACATAGCGTCGACTCCCTGTGCTCCAAAGCGTGGAATCCCAGTGTAACCAGCACCGAGGTTGAGGAATGGACCTCTGATCGGCTCGTAACCTCCAGCATCTGGCAGACGACGACCAACTGGCTGATCGAAACGTGCAAAGCGCTCATCTCCAACAAAGTCTGTGGTGTACGTCGCCAGACGAGTCAAAGCAAGGTAGAGCTGCTCTCTGACTGAGGCCAACTCCTGAGAAAGTGTGGTGGCAACTGCGTCACTGTGCCTCACAAACTGAGCGGTGGTGTGCAGCCTGGTGTTATCATGCTCGTAGACATCCAGGTTGTCGTAGAGAGTGAAGTGAGCTCCCTCCGAAGTGATGTAACCACGGGGGATGTGGCGATAGATGGAATCGTCAAACCCCCAGTAGTCAGCACGAAGGACGGTGAGACTCACATAAGCTGCCTGCTGCACGGCCATATCCACTGTGGAACCTACTGCCTCGTAGCGGTGGACGACGCTCATGCCATCATCTGACAGAATGTAGACGATAGCCTGGTAGTAGGTCTGGTCAAACTCTCGCTGCTGCTCGTAGACCTGGTACTCTGGTGCCCAACGGAACCCTAGATAATTGACCATGTCTCTCAGCATCTCCGGATGACCGACAGTGCTCTCGCAACGAGTCATCCGAACCACCTGCGGGTAGAACCTGAGATCCATCTGCAGATGATCGGGGAAGTTTAGATTAGACGCCGGTAGAGAACTGAAGTGGAAAGCAACAACAAGGTTTCAACGGACGAAAAGGATGTTGAGAAGAACAGGATATCGAAGCAACAACGGGAAACACGAGACCAAAACTCCTGGGGTACTACGGGAAAACCCATCCGGGCTTCTAAAGGATCAATATCTACTGCTTAAGGAATAGAAGATTTGCTTCCGGGGCTTACACGCCTCCGTTCTCAATCATGAGTAGGCAACATGATAAATCATGTCACAACCACCTCCATTCCTATGGTCTAGTAGATATAACTATCCTAGAGAAACCAGGATTCGTGAAATCCTAACTTGAAAGTTTAGGTGAGAAGGGGAAAACAACGTTGCACTTCCTTACCAGAAAAGGGAGGGTGGGTGGGGAAAGAAGAAAAATGGCAGAATTCCTACTCTTATGTTTCATTTTCCTATATAGCTACAAAATAGTTTCTAGACTCAACTGCGACCAGTAAAAGGGATCCTACAGGCAGACAGGCTTTGATACCATTTGTCGCACCCGGACTTCTAGAGGATACTCACCGTACAAACTGAACAGTATTTTGATTGGATTACGGGGCTTACCGGCACCCGCATCTCTTACGAGTAGGCCAACACTTATGTGTGACAACCAATCTTTACTATCCACCGTTGATGTAAACTATCCCATAGAAATCAGGACACTACCATTGACGTACTTCATACCATACACACATGGTACGTCAACGGCTTTAAACAAGATGATAACACAACAGATCTCTAAGACACAAAAGATGGAAATAAGTTGCAAATAGCTCTCACTAGAGCAGAGATAGCAAATACAATCATCCAGAGGACACATGTCCCTACATAACATCATTACATCTCAGCGGAAGCATTCAAAGGGGTCTGAGTACAGACAAATCCAAATAGGCTTAAGAAGCCGGGAAATGAAAAGAAGACAGAGCCCATCCACGATGTCTCGGATCCTGCCCGGGTCCGCTACCTACTCGTCAGCAGCCTCGTCAAACTCCACGTAGTAGCCGTCACGGGGATCCTCGTAAGAGTAGTCTGCGGAAACTACAGCCCCAAAGGGGTCAGTACATAAACGTACTGGCAAGCAAGACTCACAGTTCACCAAAATGTAGCCCGTCAACACCAAGCACAGATGCCTTGGGTTCAACGGAAGGAAGGGATATAAAAGATGCTGCAACTGGCTGCACTAACCAACTACAGAACATACTACAACTTCCGACTATCAGAAAGGGGATAAGATAGCGTATCGTAACCAACTATAGCTAACCACCAAACAAACCCATCCTGGATCTCGCCCCTTATCCAAAGAAGCAATCCGAGGATAACTCACACAGTTGGATTACTGATGGATCAAATTGTTGTGTCAATAAGCCTATTACTAGCCAAGTTATCATTAGTTAGGTGTAAGTTGTTCTGAGTACTTGTTAGCCAGTACTTTCACCAAGTCAACCATAACCGCGGAAAACACGGCTTCTCGAGAAGATTTATCCCTGCAGGGGTGCACCAATTTGGCCGTACACGTAAGAATATCCCGCTAGGATGGAAATGCACTTCCACCAAGCGGGGCACTCTACACAACTCAACTCTTCTTCGCATCAAGCCCAAAGCACCACGTGTTGTGCGTGCGCGGCTAATCGAGCCCCACGAAGAAAAGGGGACCCTCATAGCATTGGAAGACCACGCCGCCCTAAATGCCGACTACAAAACTTCCACCCTGGCCTCGGGTTCGTACCTGCATATGCGTGCATCAAATGGAAAGCCCGAACTAAGTGTGGTGATTTGGACGAGATGCGAATCGAATCAAATTGAGGGGGCGCCCATACACGCTTCCCACATGCGGATAGTGCGCTCATCATGGATCAGTAGACAAGACCCTTTTCCTAATTAGGGTCGACACTAGCAGGCCTCAAAACCACGCCGGGCCTCCTGCCGGTGCCTTATCAGCAATTTATTATTACCTCAAATTAACAGGTTGTTGTTTAACATCGAGCCCCAGGATATAACCAAATATGATAACAGAAAGTAACTGATAACAGACTCGAGCAAAAACAACCCTAAGCATGCTAGTAAGACACGGGCCCAAGCAACGGGGTTATAGGATTGGATGTGAGGCAATATCAGGGTTCAGGGTATCATGTGATAGGTTCGTGACAGAAGCAACGATACATATGGCTAGCAGAAATAGACAACGGAAAGTATCGGTAACCAATGTTGAAAGGAACACAATGGTTCATGTGAGTGATAACTTGCCTGCAAACTCAGTAGCCTGGTACTGGGCTAGATCCTCAGAAGGGGTGTCGTAAGTATCGTCTGTCTCAACGTCGTCGTCTATCCGAGAAGAAGCAAACAAACAATGCAGAAAGGTAGACAATCAATATCATGGCATAATGCACAATCATGGGATGATGCATGACAATTGTATGGATGCATCAAAATAAACTAGTTGACATGGTAACAAAATTTAAATGGACACATATGCAATTTTGAGTTGCATATGAAAAGCCCATGAATTTTGGTTAGATTATTTGTTTTCCCACTAATCAACAGATGAAGGTGGATTAGTATGATGCATGGATGAGGAAAACAACAAAATAACAACAATAGGACCAATTGGAAATAAGGTTTACCAATTTAGAAATTTAGTTATTAATTTAGAGAATTTTTGGTTCCTTAAAGGGGTTACACAAATAGTTGTTGTTTTCACCAATTTAAATTGTGCAAAATAAATAACAAAATTCATATTTGAAAAGATCATAAAATTTTGGGTGGATTACATGTTTCAAATATTGAAAAAGGAATTAGGATGAATTTATTATGACTTAAACAAAATTAAACAAGTTTTAAATGAGTTTCAAACAAGTTTGAATATTATTTGAATTTTATTTGTTCCAATCATAAATTCAAATTCATATTTGAAAAGTTTATACTTTTCTAGTTTGAAAACATATTTTACATGTTCAAAAATAATTCAATTTGAGCAAGTTATGATTTTAGCAAATTTAAATGATTTAAACAAGGTTTAAATTATTTAAGCAATTTTAATTATTCAAACCATGAAACAAAATTTATATTCGAATAGGTGGTTCAAAATGGTATGGAAAACATATTTTATTTGCATTATTTGGATTAATAATGAATTAGTTATGGATTTTAGCAAATTACAAATGATTTGTTTGAATTCAAATTTTGAATGCATTTGGAAAATTCAAAACAGAAAACAAATGCTATAATTAGATAGAGAATTAAATTTGGATCAACACACATATTTTATGTTTGTTATTTGGAATTATAATTTAGAAGTTATTAAGGTTTTAGTTTTAGGGACCAAACTGTGAATAAAAAGGATCTAGTTTGAAAAGAAAACTGGGCAGAGCGTTTTTCACTGCGCAGTGGCCTACCCTGGGCCACTGCCACGGGCCCAGCCCAGCGTGGCAGCCCGCGTGGCCACCACGGCCACAGACAGGTGGGCCACGGGCTTAGGGAATAAATTCCCAAAAAAAGTGTGGCGCGCGGGGCTCGAACCCAGCCCCTCTCGCTCGCGCGCACTGCCTGCTACCAGTGCGCTGGTGACCGTTCGCTTGTCAGTAAACGACGCGCACACAAGGTGAGGTTCAGATAGCGAGTGGTTCTGAATTTTAACTGACGACGAACGTTTCTGAAGATTGACAGGTGCCCACGGTGGCTCAACGGCGGCGATCAACGACGCTGTGCTGCTTGCGCGTGCTAGGGTGCAGAATCGGGTGCGTGATGAGTGTGCTAGCGACAGAGAGGGAGCAGGAGGGGAGAGAGCACGGTGGAGCTCACCGTGAGGGCAGCAGGTGGCCGGCGGCGAGGTGGAAGCCGCGGGAAGTGGTGAGGATGGCGGCGGTGATGTGGTCGTGCTCCGGGACTGCGGGGGTGTTGACGAGGACGAGGGAGCGGTGGCAGATCCGTTCCCGGTTAGCCAGCGAGGAAACGCGCGGTGACGGCGGCGTTCATCGGCGAGGTTCAGAGATGGCGCGCTCCGGTGAGTGGTGGCCGAGAGGGGAAAACGACGGGGAGAGTGGGTAGACGGCGGCGGAGCGAGGGAGAAGGGGTCTAGGGTTAGCTAGGGCACGCCCGAGGGGGTCTAGGGGGTTTTATAGAGGGGTACAGGCGCGGATCGCCGTCGGAGGGTGCTGCTGCCGCCGTGGCGCCACGGATGGGCGGCCGTACGCGAGGACGAAGGGGAAAAATAAAAGATCGAACCGGTACGCGGGTAAGGAGATGGGCTGGGCTGCGCGGGAGAGAAAAGAAAGGGTGGGCTGGGCGCAGCCCACTCCCCTTTGGCGCCAGATTTTTCTTTTTTTTAAAATTTTCTCCTCTGTTTTTTTTTTTTGCAGAAAAAAAAGGATTTGGAAGAAAAAGATGATTTTTGAGTTAGCAAAAATTTCAGAAAAATTAGGGTGAGCTATTTGGGTCAACAGCAAACAAGGGCTAAGTTTTGTTTTCAAAAAGTTTGAAATTAACTTGCTGTTTGTGAAGTAATTCAAATTTGGATGATTTTTATATTAAGTGATCATTAATAAAAACAAACTTTTTAATAGGGTGAACCCTATTGTTTAAATAGAACAATTAGTTGATTTGTTTTGATAATATTCATAAATTCAAATTGGGTGCTGTTTGATGCTTTGATTTGAATTTTGAATGTGATTTGGAATTAATTGATTGATTAAAAGCCACCATTTAAATAGTTAAACATTATGGAATAACTGGAAACAATTAAGGGTTTGATTTGAATTTATTATTTGAAAAAGATTGTAACAGAGCAAGTATGAAATAAATGTTTGGATAAAGTTTGAATTTGAATTGTGAAAACAGAGTAAAACAGATGCAAACAAATAAGAAACAAATGCAAACAAATAAATGAGCATGATGACATGATGCAAAACTTTAATAAAACAAGAAATCAAACATGCTAGGGGTGGTTTTTCTTACTTGGGATGTTACAATCGGAGCGAATCGTGACATGTCCGGAATACTCGGACATCAGTTTAGGCCGGATGGAATTAGGCTGGATCCGGAAGTTCACCCAAGTTTTAACTAAATTAAGCCCAAGGAGGCCTTGGGCAGATAGGACAGCAATTTTGGCTAAGAGGGGCTGGATGGACTCCCTGTCCGACTCAGAGGCAAAGGCATTGAAAGTATCGGAGAGATCGAGGAGGCCCTCCGAGAAAACCGACAATCTCTTTTCGCCGGGTGGGGAGGTGTCCCGGCAATAGAAGAAGGATTTCTGCCAGTGCTTAACATGAGAATTTAGGCTCAGAGTCGGCATCAGCGAATTCTTCCGCCTCTGGATTGACACTCCACCGCAAGCCAGGAGGGCCCCGTCACCGCTTTCGTGGCACTGTTTGCATTGGAATAACTCAAGGAACAGAGCAAGGTTTGGGGGGACGCATAGATACGATTCGCAAAGGACGATAAAGTGGGTGATGTTTAACATAGAGTTGGGGCCTATGTCAAAGACTCGGAGGCCATAGTGGCTAAGAAGTTCGCGGAAAAAGGAGTGACCCGGGGGACGAAATCCCCGGATCACGTGCTCAACAAAACAACCTCATTCGGACCAGGGGTGGGCCAAGTATCATCACCCGGGACTCGCTAGTGGATATCCTCCTGGGACGGAAGGACGCCCGACTCAGCGAGCTCGTCCAATTTGGCCTTGGTCACGGTGGACTTAGCCCAGTTGGCGGATATGGACTGAGTCGGCTTCGCCTTTGCTGGCTGTTTTCCCTTGTTCTTGGGTGCCATGGGTGCAGTCTACAAAGCACAAAGTAAAGGGTGCAGAGTGTAAGTAATTAAGACCCGGAAATGACTGATTGTCCGGTTAACCAAAAAGCAGCTAAGAGATCCGGAAATTACGGGTTATCCGAGTATCAAAGAGCAGTTACGGAAATTTTTGACAGACTGTATCTAGACGGAGAAATCCATGGAGAAATATAAGGAGAAATTCATGACCACGAGTGATAGAAGAATGCTACCGAACCTAGCTTAAGCGATTAAATAAGAAAGAGTGAAGCTTGAGTGATCTAAGTTGATACGGAGCAAGAACGTTGCCTACGGGTGAGTTTAGATCCAATCTAGATCGAACAAGATTGAAGATAAAATTCATGAAGGAAGAGGGCTTACCGACGAGGTCCGGAGGAGAGCGCGGCGACGGCAAATGGCGCAGTTGCGGTGGACTGCGGGATCTTCCGGCGGACAGCTCAAAGGCGCGGTGGCGGAGGTTGACGGCGGCGCCGCACGGGTTGAAGACGAGCGCAAACGGCGGCGGCTTGGTTCCGGCGGTGCGTCCGTGGGCTCCGTGGTGGCGTGGCGTCGAGCTCGAGCAAGGGAGCGCCGGTGGAGCTTGGAGGTGAAGGAGGCAAGGAGATGGCGAAATGAAACGTTGGATCTAGGTTTTCCCCTAAGGCGCCTATTTATAGGTGCGGGCCGGGAAAACCTAGACTAGGAGCGGGAGCCAAAAATTTCGGGAGGAGAGATACCCGCCCGGATTTTTTGGGATAAGTGGTTAAGTGCCTATGCGGGATATCCGAAAAGATCGGAGCGAATCGTTTCCGCGATATTCGGATTAATTGGTGAATAAAGTGAGCCGGGTCTTCTGTGTTTTCCTCGGAGTGTTGACCCGGGAAAGTGACGTTGGACTCGGAGAAAGCCGGGTTATATATGGACCACCTGAGGAGTTAGGCCTAGCTGTTTATCAAGGCATTCTAACCCGGCATTTTATGAAATTGTATGTTTGTTATTTTTGCAGGGAATAGCATGCGCTTCAAGGAGGATCTCGTGAAGCCCAAGCTATTCTGGGGACTACTAATGGAGGGATGATAACCCGGTAGGCTAACGCCAAGGTGTAACTCGGCCCAAAGGGAGCTGTGCAAGACCCGGCTTAGGGAAAAGAAGTTTCTAGAAGGCCCAAAAGCGTAGGCCTCGTAACCCGGATTGTGGGTTTCGGTAAGGAAACTTAGGGTTTGTAAGCGGTGCCCAGGTAGGACTCCGAGTATGCCTTGGACAGGAAGCCAGGGAGCCCGGATATTATATAAGCCGGCTCCTAGGGTTGGATTAGACACGCACGAGATTCACTAGCTATTCGAGTATCCCTTGTAATACCAGAGTTGATATAATAAGATCTAGATCGAAGACTCGGCGACTAGATTGCCGGCTACCAGATCGCTTCATCACCATGATTTCCCCTGAGCAAAACCCTCTCCCAAACACCAGAGTCGAATTGCCCCAAGATAAGTTACCCCCGGTAACGTCTGCCGTGATTATCCCACGACAGAGCCGGTTCATATCTCGGCTCGGAGAAAAAGCAATACCCTTATACCGACTCTTGAAGAAAACAGACAGATTCGTATGGGATCAAGAGGGAGATGAGGCGTTCGAAGCTCTGAAGAAGAAGTTGTCTGAAGCACCGGTTCTGGCAGCGCCGGGTCCCAAAGAGCCATGTTGCTCTACGTCGCGACCGAGCCTCGAGCAGTTAGTGCAGTAGTCGTGGTTGAGTGCAAAGAAGATGGAAAGGATTACCCGGTGCAACAGCCGGTTTATTATGTGAGCGAGGTCTTATCAGAAGCAAAGCAGCGGTATCCGCATTGGCAGAAACTGGTTTTTGGGGTATTCATGGCCAGTCGGAAATTGAAGCCGTATTTTCAAGAACACCCCAGTACGTTGGTAAGTTCCATACCCATGGAAGACATCATAAGAAATTCAGATGCTACAGGCAGGGTAGCCAAGTGGGCCATCGAGATGGGTGATTATCACATCAATTATGAGCCCCGATCCGCGATCAAGTCTCAGGCGCTGGTTGATTTTGTTAATGATTGGACTCAGACAAGCGTACCCTTGTTGGTGCCAAGTTCAGAATCCTGGGTTATGCATTTCGATGGCTCCAAGCGGTATGAAGGATCCAGAGTTGGCGTTGTGCTCACATCGCCAAAAGGAGATAAGTTACGTTATGTTTTGCAAATTCACTTTGATTGCTCTAACAACGTAGCTGAGTACGAGGCCTTGTTACATGGATTACGTGTAGCAAAGAAGATGAACATTAAGCGTATAACATGCTACGAGACTCGGATCTTGTGGTACAGCAGGTCTCAGGAACATGGGACGGGAAGGATGCAACAATGCAGCATACCGCAGAGAGGTGGACAAAGTTGTCGGGTCTTTCTCAGGATACCAGGTGGAGCACATTGACCGACGTAAGAACGAGGCTGCGGATGCACTGTCAAGACTCGGCTCTCGTCGAGAGCCGGTTCCACCTAATGTTTTCCTGGATGAGTTGTGGCAGCCCTCCGTTAAAACCGAGTCAGAAGAAGAAATAGCCAACCGAGACCCAGACTCCGAATTTGTGGCCGCGGTGCGCGCTATTCCAGAGTGGATTGAGCCGTTCCTGGCATTTCTATTGGGGGCGAGTTACCAGAGCAGGAAGTCGTAGCCCGGCAAATCCAGAGACAGGCAAAAGTTTATTCTATCATTGGTGGTGAGCTTTACAAGAGAAGTGCTACTGGTGTCTTTTTACGCTGTCTCTAGAGGAAGGCCGGCAAATATTGAAGGAAATTCATGAAGGTGATTGTGGACATCATGCCTCCACAAGATCCCTTGTGGCCAAGGCGTATCGGCACGGTTTCTTTTGGCTTACAGCTTTGGCAGATGCAGAACGCTTGGTGGCAAGGTGCGATGGATGCCAGAGGTATGCTCGGCAAATCCATGTGCCGGCTATGGAGCTGCGGACAATCCCATTGACCTGGCCATTTGTTGTTTGGGGTATGGATATGGTAAGCCCTTTCCACATGTCCCCGTGCAAAAAGACTCATCTACTGGTAGCCGTCGATAAGTTCACAAAGTGGGTTGAGGTCATGCCAGTCACGAACTATGAGGCGGCCAGAGCTGTGAAATTCTTGAAGAAGATCATATATCGGTTTGGATACCCCCACAGCATAATCACAGACAATGGAACCAATATGTCCTTGGGAGAGATGGAGAAGTTATGTGGAAACAACGGCATTCGACTTGACGTAGCCTCGGTGGCCCATCCACAAGCCAATGGTCAGGTGGAGAGAGAAAACCAAGAGCTACTTCGTGGGTCAAAACCACGACTACGAGTTCCATGTCTCAGAGCTGCTGGAGCATGGGTTGAGGAGTTACCTTCTGTGGTTTGGGGAATCAATACTACACCTAACAGGTCTACTCAGATGACCCCGGTTATTATGGTTTATGGTGCAGAGGCAGTTCTCCCAAGCGATATTATCCATGACTCGCCACGAGTGTCGGCTTATGTTGAGGTAGAGAATGAGAAGACCCGGCAAGACGTTGTGGACATGTTAGAAGAGCACAGGGAACAAGCATTGGAGCGGTCCGCAATATATCAGCAGGATTTACGGCGATACCATAGCCGCCGGGTCAAGACGCGCGTTTTTCAAGAAGAAGACCTGGTGCTGCGTTTGGTGCAATCCAAGGAGGGAAAACACAAGTTATCTCCCCCATGGGAGGGTCCGTTCATTATAAGCCGGAATCTAGCCAATGGATCGTATTATCTGGTAGATGCAAGGGAAGAGTCAGATTATGTGAATGATACTGCTCATTCCACCTCCTCCATGCAATAGCGTGAACGACCATGGAACGTGGCTCAACTACGTCCTTACTACACTTAGCATAGACTCAGTTTGCAAATTGTATTACACGATGTAACAGGCAACAGGTTTTAGACACACTCTTTTCCTATCCAGGGTACCTAAGGGGACTAGAGGGTTTTTAATGAGGTGGTCTGCTAACCTAACCTTTTCATATCAATAAAGAAATGGTTAAATCATGATAGTCATTATGTTCTTTGAATTTTGTCAATTTCTCGCATATTTTTCTGTAGTTAATCATGCTTTGTATTTACTCGTGAATTATTTCAGTTAAATATGATTTAGTGGGTATAAATTTACACATCTTTTTCTTTTTAGTATTCAAGCTATCTGTAAGCCGGTAGAGCAGAAAGTCTATTGTTGTATAGTACATATACTTAGGTCTTGGGGGCTGATTGCTTGAATAGCACAGTTGCACACTTAGACCCAGCCATGATGCCAATCGGTTGTGGGGACTGATTACTTGCGATAAGTATAGTTACAATCTCATAACCCGGACAATAGAGCCAACTTTTTTCTTGACCTCTTTTGTCTAAGCTTGATGTGACTCGCAACAAAATGGCGTGTTTGCTAACCTATAAATCCAATCAGTCATGATGCCCATTGGGACTTGCCGAACCCTGTTTTTACTAGAGTTATAGCAACATTGAAAATCCATGCGAAAACCGGCTTATAACCAGAAGGGTCAAAAGGGTCATCTAAACCATAAGTTATGTAGAGCAAAGGCAACAGCCAGAAGCTCATCACATATTGCGCAGAACTTCAAAATATATAAGTGTATAACAGTAAAGTTTGGGACTTGGGGACTTGAGAAACAAAATTTCTCAAGCCAAGACTTCTAAGACCTAGAATCCGGGTCTGGGGGACTTGTGAGAAATTCTTCAGTCCAAACACCAAGACTCGGCATCTTTCTCACAAAGCATATAATAAGTAAAGTTGTGCCAAACTGAGTTTGCAACGCGCATATTAAAGTGACAACCAGAAGGGTCATCGAAACCACAGAAGTTTAAATGTGTTACAAACCTTAGGAATAGTATCAAAAGTGCACAGATGCACTAACAAATAACAGTGTAAAAGGCATATTACAATGCCTATTGGCCGAATGATTGTTTGCCGATAAAAAAGAAAACATTACTCGGCTGCTGCAGCCGAGTCATCATGAGTGGTCTTAGGGGCCGGGTCTTCGGCATTCTCCTATGTTGCCTTCTCCATCTCAATGTCCGGGTCAACCGCAGAAGCAGCACGAGCTGGAGGAGGAACAACCAGAGTCGATGAAGTTGGCGCAGAACCGGCCTCGGCTCTCTTCTTGGCGAGCTCTGCCTTGAAGCGAGTTATTATATCAAACGGAGCCGGGTCTTCAGAGTGCACAGGCTTATCCTCAGCATCATATGGATCGGTAAGCTTGTTCACATTGAGGTTTTCTGCGATCAAGCTGGCCGAGTGACGGATTTGGGTGTTGATGGACTTGAGGTCTTTTCCCGTGAATTTAGAGCCGTCAGTCTTAAACTCGGGAAACCCATTTACAAGCATTGACGGCTCAACCTTGGGGTAGTCGGCCTTAACCAGTGTGAGGCTGCGTATCACTTCGACCCGGCATGTTGAGCGCTTCTAGATATCAATCCAAGGAGGGACTGTTGAGTACGCCTCAAGCATGTGTGTTACACAGGTGTAATCACCGGTTAACTTCACAGCCTCGAGTGTCCATTTTGTCCCTGCCAAGAATTGCCGGATGACGGTCTTGAGTATTCTCAGCTTCTTGAGGTCGTCATGCTCGCCAGCAACTTCACCCGGCCCTGCAGTACAAAAAGAGAAGTAAGACAGTAAGATTTGGGTCAAAAGCCTTCTAAAACAGGAAATCCGAGTAACACAAAGCGATAGTCGGAAACTTAGATGTGCTTTACCTATGATGGAGTTATATGTCTCGGCTATGAAAGTCGAGAGTTTCTTCACAAGCTCCTCAGCGGCGTAGAGTCTCTTCTTATGCTTCTTGCATTGTTTGGAGAGATCCTTGAGGTTGGCCTCCAGTTCTTCGCGGAGCTTTGTTTTAGCTTGCAGGAGTTCATTGGTTTTTATCAATATTTCATCAGTCCGGGTAACATAAGCCTGAAAAGGAGAAAGAAACAGAAGTTGGCAATGAGCTCAAAAGGGATATATCTGTAAGTACCGAGTGACTGTGGACATTTTACTCGGCACTTGGGGACTAGGATAAGGATATAGAGATAACATAAGTTAAACTAACCTGGTGCTCAGCCGCCAGAGACTCGACAATCTCCTCTTCAGTCTTCTTCAGGGAGCGATACTCCTTCAGCAGCTTTTCAAACTCATGGCCACTGAGAGTCGGCCTGGAAGAGCCGGTGTTCCGATCAGCCGGTGGCGGGGTTGCCTCCTGTTTCCCCGCGTCGAATCTGGTTGCTGCGGTCTTTGGAGCAGGGGCCGCCCTCTGTGTCCCAAGGTATTCAACCTCGGAATCAGCCGGCTGGGGTGCGGGAGGAGGAGACTCAGTTCTTGGGTTGGCCGCATTAGCGGGCTCTTGCTCTTCAGTGGGCGGAGGATTAGCGGCGCTCTCCGGGTCTTCCGCCATCGGGTCATCGACGGGGGGTCTCAACCGGGTCACTGAGGGTGACCTTAGCCCTGAAGGAAAAAAAAAGAAATTGTTTTGTGGTTTCTAAAGCTGAAACGTGCAAAGTATAGGGATATAGCCAAGCAAGGTATGAAATCACTGGGGAGATTGTTGCTAGACCCGGAAGACACTGATAGAGAATGGGAAAGTGAGACTCAGAGTTTTCCAGCTAATGGGTGACTCGGACATGGATATTTTTGAGGAGCGCAAACAGGATAAATTGAAGGAGTACCGGCTCGGCGAGCGGGCGATTGACGGGGAAGCCCTGGATTGAGGGCCTCGTCACCTAGTGAAGACCGGGTTGCCGTCGCTTATCTGGAGGAGACGCGGTTTTCTGTGATAATGCAACAGTTAGGCATTTGCTAAAACTTGCACATATCAGCATATGAGTTCGGGTCTGAGGTTATGAAAGAATAGGATACCTTGAACGTAACCCCCTTGGCCTTCCTCTTTTTGCTTAACTCGGCCTCAGGCTCTGCTTCGCTCTCGTCAGAATCAGAGTCGACCTTGTCAGCTGGTGCTGGTGATTGTGGCGTATTGTCAGGGATAAAGTTGGGAGGAGAATCTTGATCTAGTAAGTCGACAAAGTATTTGTTCAGTAACTCGGAATCACCTTCTTCGCTGTCACTCGGCTCTTCATCTTCCGAGTTTTCAGAGGGAGGAGGGGTGACAACCTTCCACCATTCGTCAGATTCCTGGGTAAAAAGCAGCAAAGATAAAAGTTAGTATATGCGAGTTTGAAAAATTAATCGGTACAGAAGGGATTAGTCGGTTCTTACTGGTGGAGCCTGGTTACTGTGAGTGAACGGGGATAGTCCAGAAATGCTCTTTATCACGTCAACCTTCTCGGCCAGAAAATTTTTCATAGCCTTGTTGACATCGGTAGCCGGGTATGACTTCTCCGAGTATCGGAGAGAGTCGGTCAGGTGGCCCGAGTATTCGCAGAGAAGCTTTGGGCGAATGCTATTGGGCTGGATCCTACAGCTGATCCAGGTCTTGATCAAGTTTAACCCACAAAGACCGTGGGCTGCTAGGACGGCTAGTTTATGAAGGAGGGGTTGGATGGCTTGTCTGTCGGCCTCTGAGGCAAAGGCGCTTAGATTATCGCTAAGGGAAAGAGTTTCAGTAGAGAAACCCGGCAGAGGCTTCTCGCCGGGTGAAGAAGTGTCCTTGCAATAGAAGAAAGTCTTTTGCCATAGCTTCACGTGGGAGTGAAGGTTGAGAGTCGGCATTAAAGATTTCTTGCGCCTTTGGATGGCCACACCTCCACAGACAAGGAGGGGACCATCCGTAGTCTCGCGGCAAGGTTTGCATTGAAAAAGCTCAAGGAATAGAGAAAGATTGGGAGCTATGCAAAGATAAGATTCGCAAAGGACAATAAAATGGCAAATGTTGAGAATGGAATTCGGTCCTATGTCAAAAACTCGGAGTTTATAGTGATGGAGGACCTCACGAAAAAAAGGATGACCCGGGGGACAGAAACCCCGGGTCACATGTTCAAGGAAGACTACGACTTCACCTGCTTCAGGTGAAGGCCGGCTATCCTCCTCGGGCTACCCTCCATGCGATCTCCGACTGAGGGGGGAGGACCCCAGACTCGGCCAGCTCTTCCATCTTGTCCAAAGTGACAGTCGATTTCGCCCAATTGGCGGTGATAGTTTGACCCGGCTTCTGCTTCAAAGTCGTGGCCTTGCCCTTGGACTTGGGAGCGGCCTTGGGTGCCATCGAAAAAGATCTAGAGGAAACCGAAAAGGAAAAACAAAGTAAGGAAAAATGGAGGCGATGAAAGCGAAGAACACGAACTCGAGATCTAGAAATGAAAATTTAGATCTAGAAAAGCTTACCAGAAAACGGCGGCGGAGATGAAGCCCGGTGAGCGCGGCGCGGCGGCGCGGAACGGCGGGCCGGTTCTCGAGGGTTACGGCGGCGTGCGCGCGTGGACCGGCGTTTGAGCTCGAGCTTGGGTCTTGGGCTCCAATGGCGCAGCGCGAGGTGGAATACGAAGTGGAGTGCGGTGGCGTTTTGTGATTAGGGTTACCCATGGGGCCCAGTATTTATAGGAGGGTGAAAACCCTAGAGCGCTAACGGTAAAATGGAGCAAATTACGGGATACAATACTCGGCCCGTCGATTACGGAAACAAAATCTTGGGAGTTATTGTCATACAGACGGGTTATAAGTGACCGCCAAAAGAGCCGGTTAAGCGTAGGAGGAATATGAAAGTCGGGTTATTATATGGACCGCCGAAAGAGCCGGCCTGGCTATAGTTAAAGCAATCTAACCTATAAATATTGTATATGAATATTTGTTGTTTTGCAGGGAATAGCATGCGCTTCGTGGTTGGCTCAAAGTTTGAATTTACAAGGGAGGCACGCCAACCAGGATTCCCAAGCTATTCTGGGGACTACTGTTGGGGGGATGTTAACCCGATAGGCCCATGGGGAAGGATAAAGACCCGGCTAGAGCAAGTTTGGGCGGAGACCTCATAAAATGATGATGGGCCGGGTATCGTTGATGGGCGGGCAGTTGTATCGGCGACCCGGCTCAAGGAAAGGAAGTTCTAGAAGACCCAAAAGGCTATGTAAACCGTGGAGTCCAAGACTTGGGGGTCACGGAGAGTAATTTAGGGTTGTATGTAGACCCCGAATAGGACTCCGGGGGGGGGGGGGTATCTTGTAAGGAAAGCCAGGAAACCGGGTGTTATATCAACCGTTCCTCCTGGCATAGATCGATGAGATAGAGAGATCAAAGTTATTCGAGATATATGAGAGCTAGTATATGTAACCCTAGATTTGGAGTCTCGGCGACATTGCAGTACGAGCTTTGAGATCGATAGCTAATAAGATCCCAGCTGGAAGTAGGCTATTATCTCCAATGGGGAGGCTAAACCAGGATAATCCTTGTGTCCAATCCGAGCTAAACCCTCTCCCAAACACCAGAGTCGATTTGCCCCAAACCCAGTTACCTCTGGTAACGTCTGCCGTGACTATCCCACGACAGGGCGGTTGTCCGCCATGGGTGCGGCGTCGTTGTGGCCTTGCTTGCATTCTGGCTCGGCAGCCAAAATAGCCGAAGCTTTGCATTTGGCGTCTGCATCATCGCTTCGTGCCTTGGTCTTTATCTTGGGGGCCACCGGTTTGGATTTGTCAGTATGCGTGTTGTGTCTGGAGAGGCGTCCCTCCTCATTCTTAGCGCACATGTCGCAAATGTCTACAAGCTAGCGGAGGTGAGGTCGTCCCTGATGCCGAGCTCTTCGAGCATGTGCTTGTTGGTGACCCCTTCCCTGAAGGCGGAGATGACGTTCGCGTCGGCAATGCGGGCGATCTTGTTGTGCGTCTGACTGAAGCGCTGCAGGTACTAACGTATGCCACAGATGTCGTTGTAGCAGAGGGGCGCTCGTAGGAGCCCTTGAAGTTGGCGACGAAGTGGAGGCACAACTCCTCAAAAGACCCAATGGAGCCCTTCGTCAAATCCATGAGACAAACGAGGGCATGACCCTTAAGGTCCATAGGCAGCAAGTTCGCCATGCACTTGTCGTCCCCCTTTGCAGCTCCTACAATGAGGCAGTAGAGGTGCAGAAAGTAGAGGGGAGGGATAGTGTCTTCATAGCAAGATGGTAGCGTCGGGTTGAACTTCGGTGGCCAGGAGACCATGTGAAGTTGCTTGGTGAACGCAAGGGCACCGCCGACATAGACTGTGGCACACACGTCGAGGTCCGCCGGGCGGTTGGCGCCGCCTGCTTCTGCGGGGTCGTGCATGGTGCGCCGCTCGCGCTCATGGCAGCGTTCGATCTGCACGCGCACATCCGGTGGAGTGCGCAAGATCTGGCACCTATTGCTACTCTTCTCAGGCACCTTAGTGGTCGGTGCCTTGCCATGGAAGTGCGGGAATCGCCTTGTACCGGCGAGGTGACACCGTGAGAAAGGGGCGACACGTCATGGGCTGCCGCGCTCCTATGCTGGCCAGCATCGCCTCCCCGCAGCTCCCGCGGGGGGACGGTGGCGAGCTCCTGGAGGCGGGCGAGCCTTGTGGCATGTCCTTCAAGTGCGGGCAGGTGCGTAAGCAGCTCCTGGACCAGCAGCAGAGCTGCTGCGGGAGTAGGTTGCTCCAGGCGTCCCTGCATTCCTGACGACCGTCGGGGCGGATGCTGAGACGCAGGCGCGTCTTGCTGCGGCGTGTGGTAGGAAGCTTCCTCCTCAGCCCCGTGTTCGTCCTCCACGCTAGTGGCGTTGCGCCGCGTCGCGTCGTTGTCGTTGACAGTCGACTCGACCTGCCCCCGGCGGAGAGCGCGCTCGGAGCGGGTGAGGCGTGGGCTGGTTCGGGCGGTAGGGGCCATGGCGACGAGGAAGCGAAGGAGTGCCTTAGCCCCCTGATACGTCTCAAACGTATCCATAATTTCTGATGTTCTATGTTGTTTTGGTGCCATATGCTACATGTTTCTTATATACTTTATGTCATTTTTATGGATTTTATGGGACTGACCTATTGACAAGATGCCACAGTGCCAGCTCCTGTTTTCTGTTGTTTTTGGTTTCAGAAAAGTTGTTGTGGAAATATTCTTGGAATTGGACGAAACAAAATCCCAGAGTCATAGAAAGTCGTCACGTACACGGAGTCCGTAGGAGACCCAGAGGGGGGCCTCAGGGGGCCCACACCATGAGGCAGTGCTCCCCCTCTGGCCGCGCTTGGGGTGGTGTGGGCCCCTAGCTGCCCACCGACGTTACCCTCTCGCCTATTTATACTCTTCGACGGGTTAACCCTAAATACACGAGCCTTTTCCACCAAAAAGATCTGTATCCACTGTCATCGTCAACCCTAGTTTGGGAGGGTTCTGGAGCTCTCCCCGGCACCCTGCCGGGAGGAGGAATCATCATCGGAGGGCTCTTCATCACCATGTCTATCTCCGGAGTGATGCGCAAGTAGCTCATCCCTGGACTACGGGTCCATACCAGTAGCTAGATGGTTGTTCTCTCCTCTTTATGCCTCATGTTTAGATCTTGTGAGCTGCCTGACATGATCAAGATCATCTTATTGTAATGGCACATGTTGTGTTTGGTAGGATCTGATGAATATTGAATGCTATGTCCAATGATTATCAATATATCATGTTCTTTCATGTGTATGTTATTTATGATCTTGCATGCTCTCCGTTACTAGTAGATGCGCTGGTCAAGTTGATGCTTGTAGCTCCAAGAGGGAGTATTTATGCTCGATAGTGGGTTCATGCCTCCCTTTCACTCACGCTCGAGTGACAGAAATGTAACGGGTGGGGGATGTGCAGTTGCCATTAGGGAGAAAACAACAATGCTTTGTCTAAGGATGATTGTATTGTTTACATTAGACACTTTGCTTAACGCAATTATCTGTTGCTTGCAACTTAATACCCAAGGTTTGCTCGAATGACACTCTAAGGGTGGATTATTAGTCATAGATGCAGTTGGATAACAGTCTATGTATCTTGTTGCAATGCCCGCATGAATCACATAGTAATCATCATGTCATGCATATGCACTACGGTGCAGCATTTATATCTGTCAATTGCCCAGCTGTAATTTGTTTACCCAGCATGTTATCTATCTGTTTTGGAGAGACACCTCTAGTGAACTGTGAACCCCGATCCATTTCCTTACTCTGTTATACAACCACTACAACAGCTGTTTTACTACTGCAATCATTGTTCTCTTTTCATTAATGCAAACAAATACTATTTTCCATGTTATACGTCTAATCCTTTGTTTCAGCAAAACCGGTGAGATTGACAACCTCACTGCTTCGTTGGGGAAAAGTCATTTGATTGTGTTGTATAGATTCCACGTTGCTGCTAAACCGGTAGTGCGCCCTGCCAACATCAGCTGCATCAACCTTCGGAACTGATTTATTTCTCCTATGGGTCGATTCAACCTTGATTTCTTTCTGAGGGAAAACTTTCCGTTGCTTATTGGCAAGGTGGGTTCACGGAATAACAACAAAAATATTATAAGGAACACCGCTTGTCACAAAAAGGGAAACACCTCTGGGAACAAATTAATAAATTATATATATCATTGCTAGAAACTTGTGTCTACTTATAACGTTACTTATTGCTTTGATAAATCTTGTTGTTGTAGGAGGTATAAACACCTCCCCTTTTAATGTGAGTATAATGATAATGTTACATATCTTCTTATGTTAAGGGGAATTATGACTTTTATGATGTGGAACAAATTGAGGAATTTATTGCTTGGAAGGGTGCATTCGAAATTGCCTATTTGCTCAAAAGTATTGATGATGCACCTTATAAATATGAGATTTATGCTATACATGAATATTGTTTTGATAATTACAAGGATTTTAATTTCTATATAATTTAATATCTTAATATATGCTATCCCCCAATGGAGGAGACTAATGCCCTGCAGGAACCTATGGAAGAAGAAATTGCTGAAATTGGAAGCTCATTGGATGAAAAAGAGGAGGAGAGTGATAATCAAGAGGAGGAAGAATGTAGTAGCTACCCATGTCTACCTTCCAATGAGAGTAACTCTTTAACTCGTACCTTATTTGATTTCCCTCCATGCTTACCAAAGTAGGATGAGTGTTATATTGATAATTGTGATGATCATATTGATTCTTTTGAAATATCCTTTTTTGATGAAATTGATACTTGTTATACTTGTGACCCTGAAACTACTATGAATGAAACTTGTGATAATGATATTGCTACTGTTATTTATGATAATCCATACTACTTTGATAAATGATCTGATAATCCTCTATTTATTCCCACTATTGATATGCATGAAAATGAGGAAGTTTGTTTAGAAAATTTATATGTTAATGCTCTAGATGATGGTCCTATGTTACTTGATGTTATAAACTATAATGATACTGAAATAGGATTGCTATAATGTGCCCATATCTTTTAAGAGTGACCAATCATCTCTTTTTGACATTACTAAAAGTGGAAAAAAGAGGAGCTGATTTTAAATTTGGATTCCACCATTTTTGAGCTTGATATGAATTATGTGCTTTTAGACCATGAGAAACATGCTTTATGTGATAATTATGTTGTTTAGTTTGTTCATGATGCTACTGAAAATTATTATGAGAGAGGAAAATATAGTTGTAGGAATTTTCATGTTACTAAAGCACCTCTCTTTTTGTTGAAAGTTTTGAAATTGCTCTTGTTCTATCTTCCCATGATTTCTAGTTTGAGCTTCTCTAATTTATTTATTTACAAGATTCCTATGCATAGGAAGTGGGTTAGACTTAAATTTGTTTTATACTTTCTTCTTGATGCTTCTTCACTTGAAAATACTTGATTCTAGTTTTCTGGGCCTAGCTAAAAGGCCTTAAAGAAAATCACTTCTTGGGAGATAACCCATGGTTTCATTTTTGCTTTGTTTTTCTATTTTTTATTTGAGTCAATTTGTTGTTTAATTCTGTAGAAAATCCTTTGTATATTTATTTTCTCGCATTTGTTGTTCCAAGTAAAGTCTCTAGTGAAAGTTGAGGTTAGATTTGGATTTATGCGCAGGAAACAGATTTCTGTTGTAAATTCCAGAAACATCAAAATGACCTGCAAATGTTTGTCCTTATTCCTCAGCTAATTCCAAAACTTTTTCTAGATTTGCTTTTTTAGATTTGAGCAATGTAAGTGCCCCGAAAAAATCCGTCTTTATAGACTGTTCTGGTTTTGACAGATTCTGCCTTTTTACTTGCATTCTCTGTTTTACTATGTTGAGTGGATTTCTTTGCTCCACAAAACATTAGTGGCTATATCTAATGTTTAAAAGGTATTAATAATGCTTGTGTCCAAAGAGAACATAAATTGTTTTGATTGTGCACTAACCCTCTAATGAGAATTACATTGAGTTTGGTGATATAATGTGATCAAGAAGAGTAGAAAGCCAAAGCTTTGGGATGCCCCCGTGGTTCATCCCAGAAAATTCTAAGAAGAATCAAGCATCTAAGCTTGGGGATGCCCAAGGCCTCATCATCAACAATTTATCAGGTCACTTCTAGTGAAACTATATTTTTATTCGGTCACGTCATATGCACTTTACTTGGAGCGTTTGTTTGTTTTTTTTGTTTTGTTTTCTTTGCTGCAATAAATATGTTTTGAACCAAGCATTACTTGTGTGGGAGAGATACACGCTCAATTTTTCATATGAAAACTCGTTTCTTCCATGCTCGTGTTCTTAGTTTTTCTTCTAACTGCTGCAAACCCTTTTAGCTCCCGTTTTTCATGTATCTCTTATTCAGAGCTATTAGTTCTAGTAGAGTTATGTTAGTACTCTCTCGTTTCATTTCTATATTAGTTGGAGAGTTTTTGTTGGTTGGTGTTTGGTGGAAATAGAAAATGCTACATGCGGTAGATGGTATGTTGGAAAAGACTTGCATACTCTTGTAGATCATTAAACTGTTTCACTTGATTATTTATTGTTGTTTTGAGGTATTAATATGCTTAGTGGTGAACCTGCTGGTTTATTAAGGTAAAAACAATTAATGGTTGGTCTAAAAGCTTGAAACTGTGCCACACTCGAAAAACCAGTTGATAGTATAATGGTATATGACTTCCTCTGCTGATAACAATCGTAATGGCTTTTTGTTACGCGCTATACTCGGGGTAGCCAACAACACCTTGTCACTACCACAGACCCTCTTGGAGTGATTTTTCATTATGCCTTGTATGATCATATTTCTTGTTGTAATCTTTTAACTTGTTAGTTCTAAGTTGCGGTTTTCTGGCACGTCCACCATCCATATTTTCTAGCCTCTTCGGTACTGTGCATTGCCCATTCTCACACAGAGAGTTGGTGCAAACTTCACCAGTGCATCCAAACCTCGTGGGAGGACTTTGTTCGCTTACACATAAGCCCAAAATATCTTCCTCAAAATAGTCACCATACCTACCTATCATGGCATTTCTATAGCCATTCCGATATATATTGCCATACAGCATCCATCTTTGTTATGTTACTTGGTACATGTTCCATTGTTATTTTCCATACTACTACACTGGCAGGAGCATTTAGTTTTATACATCAGAGATATTTTAGTTTCAGTTATGAGTACTAAAACTGTGATGATTCATTGTAAAATAGAGTGTTTCCCCTACCAGTGAGGTTATATATAAAAAGGAAAAAAAGAGAAGAAGCGCAAAAAAAGGGGGGCAAAGAGAGATAATAAAGAGAGAGGGGCAACATTACGATCATTTATTCCACACTTGTGATTATTTACCACCAATACTTTAGTTTGGATAGAGTTTTCATTTTATGACTTGCATTACTTTGTGGGGAATTTACATTATAGAACATGGCTTGTATATTCCAATGACGAGCCTCCCAAAAAGTGCTCTAGGTCTCCGTGAACAAGAAACTTGGATGCACCCCCACAAGTTCCATTGGAGAGCTTTCATACACTTATAGCTCTATGTGCATCTGTTGTGTGGCAATCACTACTCCATGCATAGCTTCGATTATAAGACTTCCTCTTGTCTAATGATCACTTTGAGCTGTGTGAGACTTCCTTCCATTGACCTTCCACCCCCCCACAATGTTCTTTTCGCCATAACATCCTGGTGTCAGGAACCAATACAGAATGCTTGCTTGTTTTGAGTGCACAAATAATTTGATTATTTTCATACGTGCATATTTGTTGTCACTTGACTTGATCCTAACAAGAGTGTTGTGAGAGTTTGATGCTTAGTGATACGTCCAAAACGTATCTCCTTATCCTAACACTTCTACTATTGTTTTCCTCTAAACTTGTGAGTTTTGGATACAACTAACACGGATTAACGATGTTTTCAGCAGAATTACCTTGGTGTCTTGTTTTTGAACAGAAAAATCAACTTTCGGGAAAATGCCCACAAAAGATCCCAAAGACCTTAAAATACCTGAAGACCCCTGGAGCCAGAAGGAGACCCGGAGAGGGGCCAGGAGGGGGCCACACCACCCTTGGGCGCCCCCCTAGGCCGCGCCACCTGGTGGTGTGGGGCCCCCAAGCACCCCCTCGGGCCCCCCTTTCGACTACTTATCGCCTGTAACCCTAATACAACAGGGGGTTCGTCATATTCCATAGAAACACAACAGAGCACTGCCGCCACCTCGAAACTCAATTCGGGGATCAGAAGTTCCTGTTCTGGCACCATGCCGGGACGAGGATTCGGAGGAGATCATTGTCATCTTCACCGCCACCTCTTCTCCATGAACCATCCATGTCTCCCCATCCATGTGTGAGTAAACACCGCTGTAGGCTGAGAGGGATGCAAGGGATTGGATGAGATTGTTCATGTAATAATGCCAGATTGTTAGGGCATAGTACCTAGTATCCATTGTTAGTGTTTTCTGCCGTTGTTGCAACTTGTTATGCTTAATGCTTGTCACTTAGGGCGTGAGTGTCATGATCTCAGATCTGAGCATGTTATTGTTTCATGAGTATAATTATGTTTCTTGATTATATCTGCAAATTGTTTACACACATTGTTGTCCGAGACTCGAGGCCCCAAAGTGAGAGAAATTGGGACAACCGGAGGGGATGGCTGTGATCACGTGTGTTCACGGAGTGTTAATGTGTTGTTCCGGTGCTTTATTAAATGGATCACCTTAATTACCACTAGTTTCCCTTGAGGCCCCGCTCCAAACGGGCTCGTAGGACAAAAGATATTGTGCAAGTTTCTCATTGCGAGCACGTCTGACAATATTGGAACAAATGCCTATGGTTTGCCTAGAACTTGGATGCATTATTATTATTATTTGCAATGCCCATGTTTAGATTATGACATGAACTATCTTATGCATGGAACGCCCGTTCATCCATTCCCTACGCCTACGGTACTTTCATCATGTTGTTTTCACGATTGCTACTGCTGTTACTATTTTATTCCTGCTGTTATTTTACTACTACTGCTGCTATAAAACTGTTACCACTGATAAATTGTTCCGAGCAAGTCTACTTTCAGGTGCAGCTGAATTGACAACTTAGTTGTTAAGGCTTATAAAATATTCTTTGGCTCCCCTTGTGTCGAATCAATAAATTTGGGTTTTAGTTCCCTCGAAGACTGTTGCGGTCCCCTATACTTATGGGTCATCAAGACTATTTTTTGGCGCCTTTGCCGGGGAGCATAGCTTTATTTATTTGCTCACTTGAACGTGATATTGTTTGCTGCAAGCCTTTCATCATGGGTAAGACTCGTGATGGAAAAGTTCCTATATTACCATCCACTACAAGGAGAGATAAAACTCTGAACACCTCTGTTGCTCTTGATTCACCATCTGTTATGAGTAAGCTTCTTACACCACCACATGCTACACATATTGTTACTTCTGTTGAGTCTAAAAATGTTTTTGATACTTTTGATGATGCTTCTACTTTGCTTGATGATACTGGTTCACTAGGTCCACTAGTAGAAAACGGGCCTCTAGTCCCGGGCCATAAGGGGCTCTTGTCCCGGATGGCCATCCAGGACTACTTATCCGGGACTAGAGGCCCCCCATTTTGTCCCGCCGACCCACGAGCCGCGACTAGAGGGCCGTCCACGGGGAGCTTCCGGGGCGCTGTCGGGGCAGGACCTTTAGTCCCGGGTGGTACCACCCAGGACTCGACTATTTTGTTTTGTTTTTTTTTCGTTTTTTCTTTTCAGTTAGTCTCCACGAGAAATCACTTTCTAGCCGAGGTTACATATACCCCGGTTTTTTAATTTTTTTGAAACTAATATTTTTAAGTTTCAAAAAAACCAAAAATAATGCTAGATGTTGACAATGATATGATCTACGGCACTGAAAATTTTCAACTCAAAATGGTTTGTATTCCGTGCTAGACGAAAATAACAAATTCTTACAATTTGGAAAGTTTTTTAATCCGTCACTGTTTACCATACTAGATATGAATTTTTGTCATTTTTACACGGAACGAAATACAGGCAATTATGTTTTGTACACTTGTAGAACATGTCAATATTTACGTGCAGGATTGTTTTTCAGATTTTTTTGGAAACATAAATTTGTAGATTTTAATTTGTAAAATACTGGGTTACTCGTGTAGCCAGGGTTACAAATCACCGATGCTTATATAATTGCTTTGTAATGTGGTTTGCTTTGAGGAGTTGCGCAGGCTAGTGCTCCTTCTCGATGCGCCAGTGAAGTGTCATCACTGTAAGAACTCTGTTCTTTGATTTATACAGTTCTGTATCTTTAAAAAAATGTCATATCTAGCTAATCATTCAGTAGTTAATGTTATTTGTACTTATAAACTAAAACAATTGCTGACTATAATCCTTTTACCTTTGAATTATTTACAGTTTCCAGTCTTTTTAACAATAATAGGATTTTACTTCTGAATTATATATAACAAAGTTTTGTCAATCTTGAGACTAACTTTTTTTTAGGGAGAGACTAAGTTTTTATTCTTCCTGGTTCAAAAGGTCCACAATCCTAGCTACTGTTTTCACTGTTACTTATTACTGCCACAGTTCGAAACAAACCACTATCAGAATACGTATCTATTGAACGTGTGTGTAAAGAAAAAAATAGTGCTCCCTAAACCTGTGAAAGAAAGATTTTCAGAAATTTCTTAGTTCATTATCACGTCAGATTCGCTTACCTCGTTTGCACCATAACCAATGCAACCTTGCCATATCTAGCCCTCTTTGTCCATATTAGAAATTGGTCGCTAAAGTCAGTTTATGCACGTCGTTGTGTCTTTGTCATGGCTAATGGCTCTTGCTCCCAGCTCCCAAGGGAAGGCCGATGTACGCTTGATGGATGTACTGACGTAGATGAAAGGTTCCTTTGCATCCATCCTCTGAAGACTACCAATTACCGATGGAAACAGATCTAGTTGAGGAGAGCAAATCAGGACAGATTGATCCTGCGCGCCGCCATCTTATTTTGGGACTCGACATCATGGAAACAAGGACGAATTGGTTCCACGCACCATCCCATCTGCATGCCGTCCTAAAGAGTCGGAAAAACACATACCGGGAGATAGATTACCTGTTATCGAACATCTAACCCTATAGCGCACGACCTAACCCTCCAGCCGCCGCCCTCCAGGCGGCTCGGGGGAACGCCGCCGCCGCCGGTCCGAGCCCCTCCCTCTTCATCAGCGCCTGCCTCGTCGTCGCCCGAGACCCCGTCGGGCTAAGCCCGGGCGGAGTCCATGACGGCGGCGGCGGGGATTCTCCGATGCGGCGGCATCTGCGAGGCGGCGGCGGGGTCGATTCACGGTGGCCATTCCGAGGCGGAGACGGCGGTCTCGATGGGGTGCCGGCCCCGAGCTCCAGGCGCGACGCGCCCTGGTCGCGGTGGCGGCCATGGCGGCCGGCGGTGGCGGGCGGGCGGCGATCGTTGCGCCATCCTTACCTCCTCTCCCTTGGGTGCAAGTGGGGGCTTTCCCCTTCGGATCCCGGATTGGAGGTTGGTGGTGGCGTTTTGGTCGACGGGTTGGTGGCGGCGGACGTCTTCTTCGTCGGAGATGGGTTGCGTTTGGCAGACCTCCGGTTGCATCTCTGGGGGAAACCTCAGATCCCATCGGGGTCAAGCGATGGCGGCGTCCCGGTGTCGTATTCCCTCTTGCGGGCATCGCTTTGGAGTCTTCACCGGATCGAGGGACCAGCGGCGGCGGAGCCGAGGTCGTGGCAGCCTCGACTCTCCAGGTCATCGGACCTATGGATCAGGATCTGCAACGGCTTGCGGCGGGGAGGAGGTCGCTATCGGCAGCTGATGCTGCGTGGCAGCGTGGTTGCTTACAGCTGGTCTAGAGGCGGCGCGCTGGCCGCAATTTACTCGTTGCGGTGTCGTCGACAACGCATGAGTTTGGAGATGGGGCGGCGGCCCGGCTACTTCGACGGTGGTGGTCTTCGTGGTCATGTGGATGATGCGATGGCTGGTCTTTGAGATGGTGATGGTCTCTGGCTTCATAAGTCACAGTCGATGGCGGTATGGGACGTTCTCTTCTGTGGTTGCAGAGTTCTGAGGCTGGCGGCGGTATGGGACGCCCCCTCCATTTCGAGACAGGGTTCTATTCGACGCAGTAGGTGGTACGCACGACGACTTCAGAGGAGCTGTCAAGTCATGCCTGCCCGGTGGTGGCAATATGCCTGATCCTGGCAGGTGCTACGCACGACTTTTCTCCGCGGTGTCAAGTCATGTCTGCTGTTGTTGATAGAAGGTGGTGTGACAACGGCTAGAGGCTGAGCGGTATGGGACGTCATCGGCCTCCAGTTTCTCCTCCAGTGGTATCTGGCTATTCGTTGGCCGGAGAGGTGGTGATGGTATAAGATTTGGTATCGAGTTTACACACTTCGATGGAAACATCTCGGGCGAAGTTGACACGCGCTTGCGTCGTTACCTTGCTGAAGGTGATGGTTCGAAGTTTGACTTTAGGGATGAAAATCCCGAGTTCGGTCTTTGATCGAACTCGCCATCATCGGCGCACGTGTGGCTTTTCCTTCTTGAAGGCTTCGTCTAGAAGTTGTGTATGTATCTTTGCTTTTATCTTTTGCCATTAGTTTAGAGGTAGTCTGGGGGAGGTGTTGTTGCGAGGCATGCGGCCTCAGGTCTGTTTACCTTTTACTTCTTTGATTCTTATATTAATGAAAAACCGGCTGTATGCATCAATTTGATGCAGAGGCCGGGACATTGTTCCCGTTTCAAAAAAAAAATCTAGCTGAAGAAGACAAATTAAAAAAGATGGCTTATTCCGAACCTGATATCTCTAAGACTACAGCCAGAGTCAAGTAGATGACGATGAAGATTGCTACCAAGGACAGTGCGAAGTTTGGCTTGCCCGTACCGAAGCGCCGAAGCCTAAGACCACAGAAAGACGAAATTAGATTCCCTACTGTAAACAACGAGGGAGAGAGTGATAAGGGGTTGCCCGATCTTCTCGATGAACTCACACGATAACAAGGATCAGATAAATTGTGTCTCTCCACGAACTCTCCGGCTAATTCCTGATGCCAATTGCAGCAGCAACCAATCCCTTGGATATTCGTAAATCCACACACTTGCACGAGCAGCCACTGACTACTAGTGGTCCTGTATCAACTAGTTCCCAGTGGAATAGCAGATAACACGCAAAACTTGCAATATCAATTCCTGATGAATGCTTCAAGCAATCAACAATGGAGTTCTAGGGTTTATGAATAAAGGTAGTCTAACCTCTCACACGCAGGTGAAGAGATATATATGAGGGCTAGGGGGTGCGGCCACACCTTGGATGCGCAAGCACCAACCTAATCCAACTAGGACTCGAACCAGACAAGTTTGGACTCGGACTAAAGGGGTACAAACCGACCCACAAGGGGGTGCGGCCAAACCAGCCACACATGGCCTTATTAGACTAGGGTGGGACTCTCTCCTAACCATAGACAGCCTCTTATGTTTGGAGGGAACCATCCTGGGGCGCATGGGCTTCTCTCCCAACCATAGATAGCCTCTTATGTTTGGAGAGAACACAAAACAATTATCCTGCCTCCTCCTTCTCCCTTGGACTTGCATGATCATCTTCTTCCATGACTTCTCCAATGCCTTGCTCCATGATTCCATGCTCCTTGCCTCCCATGATGTTTGTGTTATCCATAACCTGAATCATACATAAGTGTAGGGATTTAGGTAGTATAAAATTCTCATAAGAACAAACATCATAATTTAAAAGGAGTGAGTTCACCTGCTGTTCTAATAGTTTAGTTCTTGATCTTGTCATTGGACCAATTCTAACTTCATCATGCTTCTCTTGAACAGCAACATCATCATCAATAGGAGGAAGAACAAATGTGTTAGGGATGTCCTCATCATCCTCCCCCCTTGAAAAGGCGTCGACCCCGACGCATCAAGGTCCTCTCCATGGTATGGTGAAAGATCAGCAACATTGAACGAATTACTCACACCAAACTCATCACCAGGAAGATCAATTGTGTATGCATTATCATTAATCTTGTGAAGCACTTTATAAGGACCAGCACCACGGGGCATCAACTTGGACTTGCGCAATTTGGGGAATCTATCCTTGCGAAAATGTACCCACACCAAATCCCCGGGCTGAAAAAGTACCTCCTTCCTCTTCTTGTTTCTCCTCTCAGCCACATGTCTTCCTGTCTTCTCAATTGCTTATTTGGTCTTCTTATGGATCTTCTTAACATAGTCAGCTCGTTTTGAAGCCTCCATATTAACTCTCTCATCCACAGGAAGTGGCAATAAATCAAGTGGTGTTATGGGTTTGAAACCATAGACCACCTCAAACGGGCATAGCTGAGTGGTAGAATGCACAGCCCTGTTGTATGCAAACTCAACATGAGGCAAACACTCCTCCCACTCCCGCATGTTCTTTTTAATCATGGCTCGCAGCAATGTGGATAATGTGCGATTCACCACCTCCGTTTGTCCATCAGTTTGGGGGTGACAAGTAGTGGAAAACAGCAGCTTTGTCCCCAACTTCCCCCAAAGGGTCTTCCAGAAATAGCTCATGAACTTGACATCACGATCAGAAACAATAGTCTTGGGTACTCCATGTAATCTCACTATGTCCCTGAAAAACAGATTAGCAACATGCGACGCATCGTCGCTCTTGTGGCAGGCAATAAAGTGTGACATTTTAGAGAATCTATCAACTACCACAAATATTGAATCATGTCCTCTTTTAGTCCTAGGCAATCCTAACACAAAATCCATACTAATGTCTTGCCAAGGTGTATTTGGTGCAGGAAGAGGAGTATATAAACCATGAGGTTTCAGTTTTGACTTAGCCTTGTTGCATGTGATGCAACGTCTCACAAACCTCTCAACATCTCTTCTCATACGTGGCCAATAGAAGTGATCAGCCAACATCATCAATGTTTTCTCCCTCCCAAAGTGTCCCATCAATCCACCACTGTGTGATTCCTGCAACAATAACAAACGCAAGGACGACTCGGGCACACATAATTTATTAGCTCTAAACAAATATCCATCATGCAAATGAAATTTATCCCATGCTTTCACAGTAGAACAATTCGCATAAGCAGTTTTAAAATCATTGTCTTGAGCATACAAATCTTTTACACTCTCCAAACCAGGAATTTTCACATCCAATTGAGTTAATAGCATATTTTTCCTAGAGAGAGCATCAGCAACAACATTATCTTTGCCTTCTTATATTTAATGATGTATGGGAATGATTCAATGAATTCAACTCACTTAGCGTGTCTTTTATTAAGGCTAGATTGGCTCTTTAAAAATCTCAAAGCTTCATGATCAGAATGTATGATAAATTCTTTTGGCCACAAATAATGTTTCCAAACCTCAAGAACTCTAACAAGTGCATACAATTCTTTATCATAAACAGAATAGTTCAATTGTGCACCATGCAATTTCTCAGAAAAATAAGCAACAGGTTTGTTTTCTTGCATAAGCACACCACCAATACCAATACCACTTGCATCACACTCAATTTCGAATTGTTTGTTGAAATTAGGCAATATTAACAATGGGGCCGAAATCAGCTTGTTCTTTATCTCATCAAAAGCAATATCTTGTTCTACCCCCCATGTAAAATCAACACCCTTCTTAGTTAAATCATTTAATGGTGCAACAAGAGTACTAAAATCCTTGACAAATCTTCTATAGAAACCAGCCAATCCATTAAAACTTCTCACTTGACTAACATTAGTTGGAATAGGCCAATTTTTAATAGCTTCAATTTTAGATTCATCCACTTCAATGCCATGTTTAGATACAGCATATCCCAGAAAAATGACCTTGTCTTTGCAAAAAGAACATTTAGCAAGATTACCATATAATTGATTTGCTCTTAAAACATGCAAGACTTGTCTAATGTGTTCAACATGCTCAGTTTCATTGTGGCTATATATAAGAATATCGTCAAAATAAACTACCACAAATTTTCCAATGAACTCTCTCAAAACATGGTTCATAAGTCTCATGAAAGTACTAGGTGCATTAGTTAAACCAAAAGGCATCACTAACCATTCATATAAACCAAATTTAGTTTTGAAAGCAGTTTTCCATTCATCCCCTTCTTTCATTCTTATTTGATGGTAACCACTACGCAAATCAATTTTAGAGAACATAGCAGCACCACTTAATTCATCTAACATGTCCTCCAAACGAGGTATAGGATGACGATAACGAATAGTGATGTTGTTAATGGCTCTACAATCAACACACATGCGCCAAGTACCATCTTCCTTAGGCACTAAAATAACAGGAACAGCACATGGAGATAAGCTAATACGAATATAACCTTTGTCGAGTAGCTCCTGCACTTGTTTCTGAATTTCCTTGGTTTCTTGGGGATTAGTCCTGTAAGGGGCTCGGTTTGGTAATGTTGCTCCAGGGATCAAGTCAATCTGATGCTCAATGCCACGCAATGGTGGCAGCCCTGCTGGTACCTCCTCTGGAAAAACATCATCAAAATCCTGCAACACATGAGAGACACCAAGAGGAATAGGGGTCATGTCAGAAGAAACCAAAATTTCTCCCTTGTGCATGAGCACTATAGGAAGCATAGTAGGGTCCTCTCCAAACTCTCTCAAATCCTCTTTGGTGGCTAGCATACATAATAGGTTCACTCCCTCACTTTTATTTTTACCACTCAGCTTATTTTTTTCACTCATAGAAGGAGTACTCTCTTGTTTTTCTCTCTCACTCTCAGTCTCTAAATTCACTTCAGTTTTTTGACGAGACTCATTTACAATTTGCTGTGGTTTCATAGGTCTCAAAATAATATCCTTCCCATGCCAATTCAACTGGTAGGTGTTTGCTCTCCCATTATGTGTAACATTCCTGTCAAACTGCCATGGTCTTCCAAGCAACATGTGACAAACAGACATAGGCACAACATCACACTCAATGGTGTCAGTATAGGGCCCAATTTGGAACTCAACTCTCACCATGTAGCTCACCTTCATGTCTCCTTTATCACTCAGCCACTGTATATAATAAGGATGAGGGTGTGGAATATATTTCAATTTCAGCTTTGCACATAGCTCTTTACTAGCAAGATTTCTGCAACTCCCTCCATCAATAATAACTTTGCAAGCCATTTTAGGGCCTACAATTGCCTTGGTTTGGAAAAGATTGCACCTCTGATTTTCTGGAGAAGGAATAACACTCAAAGCAGCAGCTTTTTGGGAGCAAACAATAGTGGGATAATGTGTGGCATAAGCATCAAGTGGACCTCCTTGCTCCTCACAATCATCCTCCTCATTAGGATCAGCATCATCTCCAGTCTCATACTCATTATCTTCATTAACAAGCATGGTCTTTTTATTTGGACATTCCCTCTTAAAGTGGCCTTTTCCACCACATGTGTGACATGACATGTCTCTATTTCGGGCTGTGGAAGAGGTGGATCCACTAGCACTTGCTGCTGGTTGCACTTGCCTCCTAGATGTGGAGGGTGTGCTCTCGGCCTTGGAAGTAGATACCCCACGGCTAGGTGCTGGTTGTGGTGATGGAGAAGAAAAATTGCTATTTCGAGGGGGAAACAGCCTTCTAGCACTCAATTTTGCCTCCTCAGCTAGCTGTGATTCGGCCTCCCTTGCATGATGGAGCAATTCATTCATATCACTATATTGAAGGTGCCTCACAATGCTTCTGATTTTAAATTGCAAACCTGAGAGAAAATGTTGCATAGTATGTTCTGGTTCTTCTCTCACTTTAGCCCTCTGAATAATCAACTCCATCTCTCTATAATAAGCATCAACTGATAATGTACCTTGCTTCAATTGCTGCAATTTATCATATAATGTTCTCACATAATTCTTTGGCACAAATCTGGTCCTCATGAGTTGCTTCATAGTAGCCCAAGTAATCACTTCAGGATCACCATTTTCTGCCCTCAATTGAGTAATATTATCCCACCACAATAGAGCATAACCATCAAAACTAGAAGAGGCCAATTTAATCTTCCTATCCTCAGTGTACTCATGCAATCTCCATAGCTTCTCAATTTTAAGCTCCCACATCAAATATTCCTCCACATCATCAGAATCAAAAGAGAAAGGAGGAATAGAAAATTTTGGCTTGCCCAAACCATCATCTTCTCTAGCATTATTTGGAGCTTGTACTCTTCTAGCATGAAAATCACCACGGCCATTATAAGCTTGCACGCGGTCTGGTTCCCAATCATCATGATTTCTTTGCTCTAATTGAGTAGTCAATTGTGTGATTTGCCTAGTCAAATTGGTGAGAGATTCTTGCATAATATCAATAGATTCTTGAGAAGCAGCTTTCTCAATTTTAATATCCATCTGCTATAAATCCCTCCTCAAACTCTCATCATAGGCATCAAGCTTTTTATCCATTCGGGTGGCTACCACTTCATCATATTCATCCAATTTTTTATCAATTCTGGATTTGATCATGTCTCGAAATTTGGAGAGATCTCCCCATGTGAGAGGATCATCAAAAGACTTCTTAGCAGCAGCCTCAGTAGCTTTCCTACCATGTTTATCCACCTGCACATCACTAGCCACAGAAGACTCCATAGATTAATGTGTTAGTGAAAAACAAAAATATGGGAAGTGGTGTTCTCTCACAACTCACTCAAAACAGCAAAGCAATGGGTTAACTTATTGTTCCAAAGTGAATAGCAATACTTACCACAAGCAAACAGTAGTACTATGGCTTGGTGTGAATAAAAGAATACCCAGGGATTTTAGCTAACACAAGGCAAAGCAGGATATATAGTGGGGCTTGGTATGGATACCTAACAACACCAATAACAAGTCCTATTTGATGTTTGTGATGACTGAAAAATAGCACCTAGGAAACACACACCAAAGTGGATACAATTGTGGCAATGCAATTATATGTATGGAAAATATTGCAATGCTCTGGAAAGACAATAGCTATAGCTCTTATAAACAGGCACAAGATTGCTCAAAGAACTAGTGCAAAACAGCATGTAAACATCTCCAAAACATGTGGCAATGATCAACAATTTTGAGGCCTCTTTTCCTCTCTTAATTTTCTGTTTTTCTCTCTTATTTTTCCACTCTTTTTGGGCCAAATTATGCCTCTTGTACGGACTGTACGGACACAATGAAAAACTGCACGTTGAAACAGATGATTGAGCAGCCTGTGAGCACAAAAACGAGCTATTCGTATATGGGTATGCTCCTAATTTGATATGTAGATAGGCAGTAGCTATGGTTTACAAAGTTTGGAAAAGAAATCCTAAAGAAATTGGAAAAGAAAACTAAAACCGAAAAGAAACTAGAGGGGACAGAACTCACGGCAGAAAACGGGGCAGTTTTGTGCTCCCGGCAGCCTGCCGCGACACCAAAACGGCCTAAAACCGTGCCGTACGGCAGCAGCCCCCGCGCGCGCGCAAGGGCAGAGGTTGGATGTGGTTGCGCGGCAGGGGAGGACCTCGCGGCGGAGAAACGCGCCGGTTTCGTACCGCGGCAGCGCGCTGCGGTTGCTCGTGGTAAGCGCGTTACAGGGCGCGGGGGCGGATTTGTAAGGCGCGGCTGACCGAATCCGATGGGAAGTGGAACACGGCGGCGGCAGGGAATCGGCTAAATTTCTGCCGCGGCAGAACTTCTTGTCCAATTCGGATTGGATCCAAGGCACCACACGGATGGACGATTAGAGGGGATTTTTGGTGGACTCAGGGGAAGAACACGAAGAACCAAGAACCCTAAACCTAGACCGACTAGAACAAGACACAAAAAGAGAAAAGAAACGCAAAGATCAAACACAAAACAACAACTAGAAGATGAAATTGGTGATGATCTACGGCTAGGCAACAACTACTCCTGTTTTTTGTGGCTGATTTTCGGTGGATAGGTAATGAAAACAAACTAATCTACAAGATCACGATAGCTCACCGAGTTAACCTGTAAATCTGATACCAAGATGATAAGGGGTTGACCGATCTTCTCGATGAACTCACACGATAACAAGGATCAGATAAATTGTGTCTCTCCACGAACTCTCCGGCTAATTCCTGATGCCAATTGCAGCAGCAACCAATCCCTTGGATATTCGTAAATCCACACACTTGCACGAGTAGCCACTGACTACTAGTGGTCCTGTATCAACTAGTTCCCAGTGGAATAGCAGATAACACGCAAAACTTGCAATATCAATTCCTGATGAATGCTTCAAGCAATCAACAATGGAGTTCTAGGGTTTATGAATAAAGGTAGTCTAACCTCTCACACGCAGGTGAAGAGGTATATATGAGGGCTAGGGGGTGCGGCCACACCTTGGATGCGCAAGCACCAACCTAATCCAACTAGGACTCGAACCAGACAAGTTTGGACTCGGACTACAGGGGTACAAACCGACCCACAAGGGGGTGCGGCCAAACCAGCCACACAGGGCCTTATTAGACTAGGGTGGGACTCTCTCCTAACCATAGACAGCCTCTTATGTTTGGAGGGAACCATCCTGGGGCGTATGGGCTTCTCTCCCAACCATAGACAGCCTCTTATGTTTGGAGAGAACACAAAACAATTATCCTGCCTCCTCCTTCTCCCTTGGACTTGCATGATCATCTTCTTCCATGAGTTCTCCAATGCCTTGCTCCATGATTCCATGCTCCTTGCCTCCCATGATGTTTGTGTTATCAATAACCTGAATCATACATAAGTGTAGGGATTTAGGTAGTATAAAATTCTCATAAGAACAAACATCATAATTTAAAAGGAGTGAGTTCACCTGCTGTTCTAATAGTTTAGTTCTTGATCTTGTCATTGGACCAATTCTAACTTCATCATGCTTCTCTTGAATAGCAACATCATCATCAATAGGAGGAAGAACAAATGTGTTAGGGATGTCCTCATCAGAGAGAGATAGGGTTTAAGCCTTGATGATAATTACCATCAGGCGCTCGTCATATATATAGCCTCGACCTCACGGTGGGCATAACAGAAAGATTACAAATATTGTTACAACAACTCTCATGCCTATCTACAGCCAGCTACGAACTTATCTCTAGGATGAACTTATCTTAACATCTCCCCTCGATCTGAACGCGGGAATCACATTGAGATCGCCTCTGAACCGTTCAAACTGCTGAATCATCATAGGCTTGGTAAGAACATCAGCTAGCTGGTCATGAGTAGAAATATAACGAATTTCGAGCGCCTTCTTGGCTACCTGTTCACGCACGAAATGGTAGTCGATTTCGATATGTTTCGTGCGAGCGTGGAACACGGGGTTCACCGAGAGATAGGTGGCGCCGATGTTAGCACACCACAAAGACGGTGGTCGACGCATAGTAATGCCAAGCTCACGAAGGAGTGCCTGAATCCACAGTAGTTCGGTAGTAGCATTCACAACAGACTTGTACTCTGCCTCCGTGCTCGATCTTGAAACCGTTGGCTGCTTTCTCGAGTTCCAGGCAACGAGATTGCCCCCAAGAAACACCGCGTGTCCTTCGATAGATCCGCGATCGTCAGGACATCCCGCCCAGTCCGCGTCGGAGAAGGCGCTGAGAACCAGAGACGGCGAACGACGAAGGAGCAGACCATGAGAGAGGACTACAGGTACAACTTCTGCCGAGAAGTTTTCATTTAGTTCTTTTTCAAATAATTATATTAATCCACGTGCCTCTAGATTGGCTATTTCTCTGGGTGGTTCATTAGTAGAAGTTGATCGTTCCGTTTTGATTTTAAAGAATCTTGAGGATAGTCGTCGGTTAACTTTTTTGACTAATAATTTGGGTGATGGTGAGTTTGGTGAGTCGAGTTTGGTGGTTCGTCATGCAAATTCTTTGTGTGAGGACTATGATAATGAGAAGGAGGAGGGGTTGGAAGATTGCCGAGATCTTTGTAACCCAGGTGCCAAATTGTCGCCTTCCCGTACGGTTAGAAAAAGGGGGTCTTTGGGACCTAAGAGGCGTAGTGCTAGGCTGAGATCTTTAAATAAGAGGAAGTGATGAGAGGAGTATTTTGGAATAGCAATGGTTTTGGGGACCCGGCGAAACACCTAGCGGTTAGTGAGATGGTTAGGGAGTTTCGGTTGGATTTCATAGCTATCTTAGAGTCAGGTAGGTCGAGTTTTGATACACGTTTATTAAATAATTTGGCAGGGGGGTATGACTATCGTTGGTATTGTTTACCCCCACAGGGTCGGTCTGGTGGAATCTTGGTGGGATTTAATTCCGCAATTTTTACTGTACAGACAGTGATAGCGGGAGAATTCTCAGTAAAATTTCATTTGCGCAGGAAGGATGATGGTTTCCTTTGGGCGATGGTTGTTGTCTATGGGGCTGCCCAAGATGGCAAAAAACCGGCATTTCTTTCCGAACTGGTGCATATCTTTGAGGGTGAGGCACTACCTATATTGGTGGGTGGTGACTTCAATATTTTAGACGACCAGAGGAGAAAAATAAAGATTCTTTTAACCCTCGTTGGCCTTTTATTTTCAATGCTATTATTGAGAGCATGGATTTAAAGGAGCTAGAGATGTCCAGTAGGCAATATACGTGGGTTAGCAGAGAAAATGATGCAACATTTGAGAAGTTGGATCGCTTTCTTGCAAGTGTGGAGCGGGAGAAAAAATTTCCGCTAGTAACGGTGCAAGGTCTGACTCGCACGGGGTCCGATCATGTACCTCTGCTCATTGATTCTGGATGTCCTGCTCATGTTGGGAAGAAGTCTTATTTCTCGTTTGAGTTGTCTTGTCTGCGACAGGAGGGTTTTTACGAGATGGTGAAAACGGAGTGGAAATCCATTTCGATGAGAAAAACTCTGATTGAGCGGTGGTAAAATAAGATCAGACACCTGCGTAGTTTTTTGCGAGGTTGGGCGCAGCGAGTATAATAAGTTAAAGAAGAAGCTGCTACTTCTTATCAATGAGTTAGATGTAAAAGCGGAATCTGTTCCTCTCTCGGATGATGAGAGAAAAGCAAAGAAGGAGGCGGATGATTTTCTTGCAAAAATTAGACGGGATGAGGAGTTCAAGTGGGCTCAACGGGCTAAGGTTAGATATATTCAAGAAGGAGGGAATAATACGCGGTATTTTCAGCTCATGGCCAATGGTAGGTATCGCAAGAAAAAGATCTTCCAGCTAGAACAGGATGAAGGGACGATTGTGGGGAAATCGAATCTAAATGTTTTCATCTCTGAGTATTATAAGAAATTATTTGGAGCGCCGACTCCTAGTACTTTCTCGCTGGACGAAACAAGGACAGGGGATTTGCCCCAGGTTTCAGCAGAGGAAAATAGCTTATTAACCATGCTTTTTTCTGAAGAGGAGGTGTTTGATGCTATTGGACAAATGGAACTGAACAAAGCACCGGGAACAGGATGGGTTTCCTGCGGAGTTTTATAAAAAAAATTGGGGTGTCATCAAGATAAATCTTATGGAATTGTTTGCACATTTGCACACAGGGGAATTACAGTTGTTCAAGTTGAACTTTGGTGTGATTACCCTGTTACCCAAAAAAGATGATGCGTCTAGGATCGAGCAATATAGACCTATTTGTTTGCTTAACGTGAGCTTCAAAAAATTTACGAAGGTGGGAACTAACATAGTTACCTCTGTTCCTCAACGGGTGATTAGACCAAATCAATCAGCTTTTCTCCTGGGGAGAAATATTTTACAGGGGGTTGTGGTTTTGCATGAAACTATTCATGAGTTGAAGCAGAAGAAATTAGATGGGGTATTACTCAAAATTGATTTTGAGAAGGCATATGATAAAGTTAATTGGTCCTTTCTGCAACAGACACTTCGTATGAAGGGATTCACGTCACTGTGGTGTGAATCGATTGCGAGGTTTGTCCAAGGGGGAAGTGTTGGGATCAAAGTTAATGATGATATTGGTCATTATTTTGAAACGCTAAAAGGATTGAGGCAGGGTGATCCGGTATCACCTATACTCTTCAACCTTGTAGCTGATATGTTGGTGGTCCTTATTTCTAGGGCAAAGGAGGATGAACAAGTTGGCAGTCTCAATTATTCAATATGCCCATGGTCCTTTTTGTCATTCTTTGAGGTACCTCACTTGGTGGAAGGTGGGGTCTCAATTCTTCAATATGCCGATGATACCATTCTGTTTCTCGAACATGATATTGAGAAAGCAGTTAATATGAAACTGTTGTTATCATTGTTCGAGCAACTATCGGGGTTAAAAATTAATTTTCATAAGAGCGAGATCTTTTGTTTTGGGGAAGTGGTAGCACATGAACAGGATTATCGACTTATCTTTGGTAGTGAGATTGGTAAACTCCCGTTTAAGTATCTTGGTATCCCCATTCATTATCGTAAGCTGTTAAATAAAGAGTGTAAACCGATAGAGGATCGGTTTGAAAAAAATCTGAGCGCTTGGATTCGGAAAATACTTTCATATGGAGATCGTTTGATCCTAATAAATTCAGTTCTATCTAGCTTACCTATGTTCTTTTTGTCATTCTTTGAGGTACCTGTTGGGGTGCATAAAAGACTTGACTTCTTTAGATCTCGATTTTTTTTGTCAAAGCGACCGGCAGAAAAAGAAATACCGTCTAACAAAATGCAATATTGTGTGCCGGCCTAAAGACCAAGGAGGTCTGGGTATTGAAGTACTTGATGTTAAGAACAAGTGTTTACTGACTAATGGCATTTTAAACTCTTAGTGGAGGGAGGTGTGTGTCATGAGTTGCTACATAATAAGTATATTAAGGTGGTTCCTCTCTCCCAAGTTGAGTCGAAGCCTTCTAATTCTCCCTTTTGGAAAGGAATTATGAAGATGAAGGGGGATTTCTTTTCTAACATCACTTCTACACTGGGTAATGGTCATTCGGTCCGGTTCTGGAAGGATGTTTGGTTAGGTAGCTCTGCGCTATCGAGTCAATATCCATCCTTATATAATGTGGTTGCACATAAGAATGTTTTGGGAGTGAACATCCTAATATTACCTTTAGGAGAGCGCTAATGGGTGATAAGTGGGAGAGGTGGTTACACCTTGTTGAGAGACTGATGGATGTTTTGCTCACTGATGAACCTGATAGGTTTAATTGGAAATTAACACAATCTAGGGTGTTCTCGGTTAAATCCTATTATGAACATCAAATGAATGGAAACACTCGTTTTCTACGCAAATACCTATGGCGGTTGAAAATCCCTCTTACAATTAAAATTTTCATGTGGTTCCTTTACCGTAAGGAATTATTGACTAAAGATAATCTGGTTAAAAGAATGTGGACGGGGTGTACGAAATGTGTGTTTTGTAACGAAGAAGAGACGGTTGCTCATCTATTCATCTCTTGTGATTTTGCTAGAAATATATGGAGACTAGTACATTTCACTTTTAATATTACACCGCCTATTTCTGTAGCTAATTTGTTCGGCTCCTGGTTAGAGGGAGTGGACAGAGTTACAAAATCTAATATACGCATAGGTGTATGTGCTTTTCTTTGGGCAATATGGAATTGCAGGAATGATGTTATTTTTAACAATATGAAAGCTGGTCATTTTCTGCAGGTTGTTCATCGAGCTACGCATTGGATTCAGTAGTGGTCTCTCCTGCTTCCAGAAGGCCAGCGAGGACGTTTGGATTCTGGATGTACCCGGCTCATGGCGGTGGTCCGGGCTATCTTCAACCAGGGTGGTTGGTTGCACATTAGGAGATTACATTATGTGTAATTTGAGTGATGACTTGCTGTTTAGGTGGCTGATTTATACAGCTACTATTCGTTACCGCTCAGTTGTACTTTAAGTACTATTGAACGTTGGATTTAAGCGATTTAATATAATAAGCCGTGTGCATCGCCTAGATGCAGAGGATGGGCTTTCCGTTTCAAAAAAAAAGAGAAGCAGTTCCCTGAAGATCAGTCCAATGGAGATGAAAAGAAAGCACGAGGAAGGTCAGTGTTGGAGCCAGAGGTCTTGTTTGTGGAATCTTCCATACTGGCCAGATTTGTAGTTGAGGCACAATCTTGATGTAATTCACATCGAGAAAACATTTGTGATATCATGCTTGGGACATTTCTGAACATCGAAGGCAAGTAAAAGGATACTATAAACTCCAGGCGTGATTTGGAAGATATGGGTATAAGAAAGGAGTTACATCTACAGCCCATTGTTGAAGATGACGATTCTTTTCAAATGCCAGCAACATGGTATACGATGACTAAAGAACAAAATCGAGCATTATGAGAATTCATAAGGGTTGTGAGATTTTCGGATGGAAATGCCTGTAACCTAGGAAGATGTGTTTCTCCTGATGGATGCAAGCTGCAAGGTCTAAAACTCATGATTGTCACATTCTCCTCCGAAGAATTTACCGGAAGGCCTCCGAGGAATTATGGACAAGAAAATGTATGAACCAGTTGTTGAGATAGGAAACTTCCTTCGAGAACTTTGCTGCAAAAAACTGAAGTTGGATGTTCTGCGAAGGCTTGAAGCTGAAATCCCGATGATCCTTTGCAAGCTTGAGAAGATTTTTCCTCCGGCGTTCTTTGACGTGATGGTTCATTTGACCGTCCTCCTACCAGGGAAGGCTATCCTTAGAGGCCCGGTACAGTATGGTTGGATGTTCCTGGTCAAAAGAAAGCTTCTTACAACTAAACGCTATGTGAGAAAGGCGGCTAGACCTGAAGATTCTATTGATGAAATTTACTGCTCGAGATACTTGGATATGTAGATACGAGGTTTAATCAGCCGAGCAGAAATAGAGAGCAAGATGATTCGCATAGTGGCGATGTGTCGGTTTACAATCAAGGTATGATATTCCTTGGAGGCTTGGAACTCGTTGAGGCTGGGCTGAATATGAGAAGATGGTTTGGTACGTGCTCAGTATCTGCGACGAGGTCCAACCGTACATCGAGTACCTATTTTCTTGTGCACTTGTATATTTCCTGTAGGTTGGAGGGAAGCTATTTGCTTGGCCTGAATGTTCTAATCCTCCAATTTTTTGGCATTGCAGGATGTGCAAGAAAGAGCTAATGCAGCAGGGTAGTAATATAAATGTTGATAAATGGCTTGTCAAGGGATTTGCCAACTAGTTTATAAATCATGTGAGATATTTAGCCTTGGAATCAATTGACATGTGGCTCTCAAAATGTGTTTGTGCGGGATAGAAAACTTCATGGGGAGAAGAAGATCAGTGATGATCTGTTTTCTTTGGCCTTCAAACCAGATAAGTGAGTGACGTTATATTCAGCGTGTATTGTTAAGGGTGTACAGTATCACACAATTGAGCGGGAGAAGAATAGAAAGACACAAAATAGTGAAATCCTTACCAAGGGAGAACATGAGGGTCAGGAAATTGAGTTCTACGATCAGCTCAAAAGCATCATAAAATTGCAATATAATTTAAGCGGAGGCATCCACCGTTTCGTCGTCTTGTTTTGGTGTGATTGGTTTGACCTTGGTGGAAAGAAGAATGCAGGAGTCCGGGATGATGGACACTTCAAAAGCATTAACACCGGAAAGTGCTGGTACAAGAGTGATCCTTTCATTCTAACAACACAGGCAACGAACGTATTCTATCTTCCAGACACCGAATTGCATGGAAATTGGCGTGTTGTGCAAAAATACCAGCATCAAGATTTGTGTAGTGTGACTGAAACTCAATTGCACGAGGGCCCTAGTGTTCACGATATGTGATACCAGGATGATGAGTCAACACAAGTTCTAGTTCAAGCTAAAGATGTCACCGTAAAAAAAATATGGTGAGACGACCGAGAAAGTGTGTTTGTTGATGCCGCTGTTGTGGAGAAAATTAAGAAATGAAGGAAAGAGGTGGTTGCAGATCATGAAAGCAAGGACGAGGATGAGACAATGATGCAATATTGTAGTGAGGATGAAGATGCTAGGGTTGGGCATAAAAATCCTCCTACGGGTCTCGACGATGAGTAGTTTGAATCTCTCAGTTTCTAGTTGCTTCTAGTAGATGATGACTAGTTTGAATCTGTGAGAGTTGCTGCCAGTAGTTAGGCTTTCTACTGCTGATGCTTTCAAACCTGGAACTTGTTGCTTTACAATCCTGCTGCTTGTAACCTGGAACTTGTTGTTGCTCTCTTGTAAACCTGGAACTTGTTTTTGCTCTCTTGTAAAATGGAACTTTTTGTTGTCTTGTAAGCCTACTGTCTTGATGAATATTGTTGTCGAACTTGTAAAATTGTTGAATATTGTTGTCTTGTAAAATTTCCGAATGTTGCAAAAGATATGTTTGAGGCCTGGGACTCGAACCCAGTACCTCTGGTTTGATAGAGAACTGATCTTGCTAGTTCTGCTGTATAAACCTTTTTATATATAACATTTTTTATATTTTTGTAAAAGAAAAATAATAGAAAAATACTAGAGGTTAACAGATGACAACAAAAATTAAAATATTTTTCTGTGTTGCAAAATTGTACATTGTCATTTAGGCAAAATAAAATGTTTGAGGCCTAGACTCGAACCCATAACCTCTTGCTTGATCTGAAAGTGCCTTGCCATTGGGATAAAGAATGTTATATTGCTATTACTGATGCATGACAGTTTATATATATAACTTTTTGTGTATTAAAAAAAAGAGATAAAATACTTGAGGTTAACAGATGGCAACAAAAATACTAGAACCAGATAACATAACCTGGTAAGATAGATTGCATCCATTTCACAACACATTTAGATGTTCAACACACATTTCATAACCTGACAGCATAACTAGATTGCATCCATTTCATAACCTGACAACATAACATAGGTTGCATCCATAGCTTCAACAGATAGGTTGACACCAACCACAACTAGATGTTGAACACACATAATCAAAAGATACATGATCAACCTAGCATTTCTTAGTTCTTCACAACCAAAAGCAACCTTCAGTACATAGCCTGGCATCTTAGTTCTTCATAACCTTCACTACATAACCTAACATCTTAGTTCATCAACAATGGGGACATCCTTGGCATGGCAAGATTTCTTCAACCCATAGCTTCAGATGGTTCTCGATGTGGCAAAACCTAAACATCACAATAGTGTTCTCCTCTAAGTCTAGACTTCCCGTTATTTTTAGCCACTTCGATGTCAAAAAAGCTTGTTTTTGGCTCCCAATCTTGATCGGGATAGTTTTTGTCCGGTTCCCATAGTACACTTTTACTTCTGTTTCCTTTGCAAGGTACTTTTTCAGGTAGGTGTATGTGTACCTCTTGTTGAAATACTGCATTTTGTATAGCAATTACCATTGTGCATATGTATATATACCAATAGATAGCCAAAACATAGCTTACCATCTTTCCTTTCCCCTTCAAGATATGTGTATTTTTATGGTGGAAATGTATAGTGGTTTGGATATTGCATGATGAGCATAGTACTCCTTAAGAAAAGCAACCTGAACATGATCCATAGCAACTTTGTTGGAAAACACGCAGTGGTCGTCAAACGTGTTATTTCCCACCTTTTTGGGGCCTACATTTTATCCCAAGTGTCAAACACGTGGGATATGTGAGCAGCAACACTTAGCTAGGTAGTGGATGCCATTACCTCAATTGGTTAGCTTCTTAGGACGGAGGGCAGCAGCAACAGTATCAGGGCATATCTCCATGAGCTCTTCCTCCGAGCTACTCCCAGTGAGCTCTTCCTCCAAGCTACTTCCAGTGAGATCTTCCTCCGAGCTACTCTTAGTGAGCTCTTCGTCCGGGCAAATATTAATGACGGTCAGATGGCACACGCTTCTGTCGAACACCTTGACGGTGAGCACGACGGCGCCGTCGTAACTGAAGACCATGAGATAGCCAGGATGCATGCTGTTAGCGCAGGCGAACTGCTCCGACCCGCGCCTGATGTAAATGTGGCCATTTCCATCGAACGTCGCATCCATCTCCCACAGCCCACTTCCCCACCTCACGCAGCTTGACTTCATGTGGTTCAGGGCCAACCAAGAACTGAGCAAACTTATCAGGCAACATCTACAGCAAAGGATCAAACATAGCTTAGAGATAAACTAACCAAACTGCAGATATCAAAGTGTGGAAAAAGCAGCAACTACTGTACCAGTTTGTCCAAGGAACTTTGTTCCATGATCAACAAGAAGAACTACGAGTCGTTGTTGTTGCTTCTCTCGATGCTGCCACTCTAATTGTATTGGTAGTGCCTGCGGCAGCTGGTCCCATCGAACGCCTTGACGGTGAACATGGCTACACCGTCATAGCTAAATAGCAGGAGATGGCCAGGCCACAGGCTGCAGTTGCAGGCGAACTACTCCCAGCCGGGGCCGAGGTACATGTGGCCCTTTCCATCGAACACCACTTTCATGTCCCACAACCTACCGCCCACCTCACGCAGCTTGACTGCATGGGGCTCACGGTCTTCAAACGACTTAACAAACCTATCAGGCAGCATCTGCAGCAAAGGATCAAGCATAGTTTAGAGATAAACAAACCAAACTGCAGATATCAAAGTGCGGAAATAGCAGCAACTACTGTACCAGTTTGTCCAAGGAAGTTTGCCATATGAACACGAAGAATTCGAAGTCCATCGTAGCCTGAAAAAAAAAGTAGGGAAATTGCTTGAGTCAAGAAGCATCTTGCATCTACAGGGATTGATAGCATACACCTCTCAATACTAACTACATCAACAATACTAAGTACAGCAGCATATGAGCAATGTTGCTTCTATAGGGATTGAAACCCATTGACAAGATCACAATAATGTACTGTCGCATTATTGTACAGCAGCAATACTAACTACAACAGTATATGAGCAATGTTGTTTCTACAGGGATGAAACCCACTGACAAGATCACAATAATGTACAACAGTAATACTAATCCTATTACAAGGGTCAACATGTTCCTCATCAGCTGTCGGGGGGCTACCCCCGAGTAGGGGCAAGATTGGTAAGAAATGGTGTTTTGGGTACAGACTGCGAAGTAAGGTCGTACCGAGTAGGGAGCTACCGGGTAGAGTGGCAACCGAGATGGAGATATCTTTGTAGGCGATGTGAAGAGCCAAGGTGAAGAAATGAGTGCCCGTCTGGATTGTCCGAGTAGCACTTGGAGGATCCAAATAGGCATGATGCTACTCTTCTCGGAGGGAAAGTCAATGGATCCGTTGTGATCCCATATATCCAGGGAGAGTACAGCCGTCCGGTTCAAATTACTAGGCGTGATGATGCGTATGCATACACTGGTACAATGCGCTGTATGGGCGAGGCCACGTCCTGTCTCTAACAAGGGAGACAGGACATGTCAGCGACCACGACAGCGGATACTTTCGGCGTCTGTCAGCGGATAAGCGGAAGCGTGCCATACAGCACCGTGTGTAGTCACCTAAACATGTACTATTAGTTGGTGGCCATCACTATATAAGGTGGCCACACCCCTCCTGTGTGAGGGTAGCTGATATTCTGAGAAGAGAAGTGGTGCTAGTTTGTTTAGAGAGAGATAGCAGTAGAGATCCTTCCTCCTCTAGCTCCTTGAGCTTGAGGAACCATTGTACTCATCACCACATATACAGAGAGAGAGGCAGGAGTACGGGTGTTACCTCCACACGAGGGCCCCGAACCTGGGTAGATCTTGTTGTTTGAAGTGTAGTGAGCGCGCCACCTAGGCGTGCGATCCCTCCCCGGATACCCACAGTGTCCATCGGCCCCAAACTCAAGCCATCCTATGGCATATGTCTTCTCCACACCACGACAGTTGGCGCCCACCGTGGGGCCAGCAGCGGCGCTGGCTGGGGTTTCTATCCGGACGGGACCTCTTCCTTGTTCGGGGGAGCGCGTGGTTTGTGGCCTTGTCCATAGATCCGGCTCCTTCGACTTTGTCACCGGCAATGCTGGTGATTTCTGCGGCAGGCCCATGCCTGCAGGTGGCTCTGTCATCAGCTTCGGCGTGCACTTGGTGTACGTCGCCACCACCATCATCCGCGAGTACCCCGTGGTGGTGCTCGTTGCTGCTGATCCTCCTGCCGTTCTCGTCGTCTGCGGGCAGCCTATCGGTGGCTCTGCGGGAAGCGTGGAGGTGATGATGACCGGACCGGCTCCTGTAGCCGAGAAGAGCGCGACCGGTGTGGCTGATGTTGTTGGCACGTCGGCTCGGCTGGGCCACAAGCCATTGGAGAGGCCTGAGAATCAACCCGGCTTCAAGGCTCCTGCTGCACCAACCGCGAGACCGGCTCCCTTCGCCGATGTCATCGAGAAGCTGAGCAAGCCCGTAGCCGTGAAATCGGATCCGGCTGTGATGTGGGAGCAGCTCGAGGAGCAGCGCCAGGCCTTCCTGCTGGAGACAACCGAGATGGCGAAAATTAGGCAAGAGTTCGATCTCCACCAGAATGAGTACAATAGGGCTCATGGTCTTACTCCTGTTGGCAACAACCCTAGGCAGATAGGGAATATCCGGAACCGAGGCTGCAATCTCGGTGCCGAGTTGGATAGAGATGGTAGAACTGCTAGTAAATCTGCTAGCTTTACTTCACATGGTAGGCCCAAGTATAGTAGTCCTGCTAAAACGCTTAGGCAGTAGAGGCAGTTGCTGCTGAGTTGCCACATCTAACCGGTGACGCTCGTATTAGGCAGCAGGACCGGCTTAATGAGCTTGTTCTTGAGGCTGGCCTGCAGAACGAGGCTTTCTGGAAGGCGAATCCGGGAGCCGGTGCGTCTCATGTTGTTCAGTCGCATGGGGCGAGATCCGGAGGCCAAGCCTCCTCACCTCATCTCGGTGGTGGGAGATCTCGGAGTGTGAACTCCGAGAGACATAAATAGATCCAAGCATATGACCCGACTGTCGAGGGAAAATAGCCAGCTATAGAGCGGCAGCCTGGGCAAGAACACATTGCTCAAGGTGGTGGCCATAATGCTGCCCGAGTTCAGCAAGAGGGACAAGGAGGCAACCAAGACGGTCCATCTCGGCACCCGGCTGCCTACCCGGTTCAGCCTCAGCCAGGTGCCGGACCTGCCATTCAGCCACGTGTGGTCGCGCAACCAGGTTCCCCAACCCGGTGTCGCACGGCAGGACCGGTACAATGATGGTTACTCGGCAATGGAGAAAGCCGAGTACCAGAGACATGAGCGTTATACTGATGCTGGAGGTATTGGAGCTCGGTTGGGGGGCACGTGTGCTGCAACCGAGTGACGCAAGATACAAACTGGATAGAATCTATCAGTCGGAGGAGATGGAGCTGCAAGGCCCACCAGGACCGCTTTGTTTCGGTCCCAGGATCATGAATGAGCCGGTTGTGTCCAAGTTCCAGCTGGCAAGAGGGACCAAGACATATGATGGCAGCACCAAGCCGGAGGATTGGCTGAATGACTATGTCACTGCCGTGCACATTGCTGGTGGTAACCGTAGATGGGCGGTGAGGTACGTGCCCCAGATGTTGGAGGGGCTAGCCCAGATTTGGCTGAACAATGTGCCGAGAGAGAACATCAATTGCTAGCTTGATTTCTCGGAGGCTTTCATCAGCAACTTCACCAGCACATACAAGAGGCCAAACCGGCCACAACAGCTCTCGGCGTGCAAGCAGAGGGAAGAGGATACTGACCGAGAGTATCTGACTCACTGGAGCACATTGAGGAACACCTGTGACGGTGTGAACGAGCCTCGGGCCATTGCCTAGTTCTCTTAAGGTTGCCGACATGGCAGCATGCTGTGGCAGAAACTACAAAGGGAGATGTCGAGTACACTGGCCGAGACCATCAAGATTGCTGATATGTACGCACTCGGTGATCCTACTCAACCTCTGCTCGACTTGTCGAGACATCGTAGTAGCGTTCATAGACGGGGGTGCCATGAGCCTACGGGTAGAGACGTGGGGGACGTGGTAGTATGACAAACAGAAACACCAATTTTAACCAGGTTCGGTACGGCGCAACTAGGCGACGTTCCTACTCCTGCAATCTCACTAAATTAGGGCTGAAGACTAACGTATACAAAGTACAATGTGAGTAGGGTTTTGCTAACTCTGCGAGGATCAACTTCTCGGCGAGTTGGCTTCTAGCTAATTGTCTGTATATTTCTTCTCTCTCGTCCGGCTTTATATAGATAGCCGGGTTAGGGCTTACAGAAAGGAAACCTAGAAGGCTACGGAAAGTATCTAACTTGGTAAGTAGGAATCCGCCTTCTACTCCAAGCCGCACCACTTTGGGCCGTGGTTTGGGTTCTTCTAGAATCCGTCTTCTGCGCGTCAGCTTATTGGGCCGCCTAATGGACGGTGATCCATTACCAACAGGCCACCCTGGTAATCCGGCTCTTTAGGACAATGCTGGATATAACCCTAATCGGTATATATCTGACAGTAGCCCCCAAGAATGATTGAGACTTCATTATGCCACCTTTCGTCAATTCGCATTCTGTTCCGAGAAATGTTGGCGCTTTGTCTCGGTTCTTATTTCTCTCAAATCATTCATAACGTGGAACTCGGATTTTATCAGAATCCGGTTTTTTCTTCCACGATCCTTCGAGGAGAAGGAACTTCGTGACGTCAGCGATGAAATCGTGCTGGCATCATGGACGTTTGGGTTTAGTCAAAAACCCTGAAACGTATCTCTGACAGATTCTCGCGGGAAACGAAGAGATAGCCATTATCACCCTGTCCTCTCGTTTCCCGGAATTTCCGGGCGTGACATTCGTCAAGGATCCAACGGCTGAAATAGCCGTTGTAGCCAACCTCAACGCATTTCCGGCTATAAATAGCCGCCTCGGGCCCTCCGGATTTCCCTTGTGCCTCCTCTTCTTCTTCAAGCCCCCAGCACCATAGCCATAGAGCCCGAGCTCGAGCTTGAGAGTGAGCAGAGAACGAGTGCCACCACCTTCTCCGGAAGAACCATCGGAGGATCCGGATCAACGCCGCGCCGCCCGAAAATGACCAACGGAGGATCACCCCGCGCCACGGAAACGAGCTCCGTCGCCCTGGACATCGACAGCATCCTAAACAACATCGACCCGCAGCTGGACTCCCCCGGCCGCACCACCGCGAGCGCGCCGGAGGAAACGCCGACGATCTGCCCCGTGGGGATCTTCCTCCCATGGCCGAAAGCATGCCGTTGTCATCTACCGCGCCTACTCCGCCCCTCACCACCGATCCTGCAGAAGAAAACATCACTCGCGGTGGTGAGGAGCTCGCCGTCTCGGGCGCTTCCGAAGCCGAAGAAGACGCGGAGGAAAACTCCGTGAACTGGAGTCACTGCAACATGGTTCCGTCCCTTCTTCCGACAATGGAGAAGGAGGGACTCGTGCAGAAGGGAAAATGGCGCCCCGAGGAGGACGACTCTGAGCCATTGCCAAAAGTCGGAGAAAGGGTTCTCCTTACCTCTCACATCAGCAGAGGTATGGGATTTCCACCTTCCGCCTTTTTCCTTCAATTCATCAACCACTACAACATCCAACCACATAATCTTCCTCCCAATTCCATTCTATATCTTGCCGGGTTCCAAGCCCTCTTTGAAGGGTATCTAGGGATAGAGCCTAGGTTAGAATTTTGGTAGTATTGCTTCGGGGTGAAGCGCAACCCCTCTGAGGGCACTCTCCACACCTGCGGGACCATCTCCTTCACCTTGCGTAGGTTTAGGGAAGATTGGTTTCCAAAGATAAAAACCTCAGAATTCGTCAAATTCTGGACGGGTTCCTTATTTTACCACGAAGATGTCCCGTTTCCTGGAAAGGAGACGGGAATTCCACCTTTTCTCGATTCTGTGGCCACTCCCTAGGATAACTGGACGGTGGACGCTGTCCAAACCCTGCCATCGGATCTGATGAGGATCAAACGGCGCATCGCCAATCTTGTTTCCGCCTCTCCTCCACTCACTGGCATGGACACGGTTCTATGCTGGCTTGAAAGGCGGATCCAGCCTCTGGCTCACCGCGATCCCCGACTGATGTGTGAATACACGGGCCTGAGGACGCGATGAGGACGACGAACAAGCCTTTGTCAAAAAAAGACTTGAAGAAACGCATCAACCAGCTAGTCGCAACTCGTGACCAGTATGAGGAAAGCCGGCCAATGTATACGGCAGCAAACCCGGCTCCAAAGGTATGATTCTAGCATTTTGGGCATTGGTTCTGAGTTTCTCTTTTCTCGGATGTTTTTTCTAACCCGAACTTTGTCTTTTTTGACAGATTGTTGATCTTCCTGAGGAGGATCTTGCGACCAACGCCTAGCTGGATGCAATGCATGCCAACTTTGCAGTGGGCGGAAGCGCAAGAAGCCTTCCTCTACTCAGGAGATAATTGATCTTGACGGAGTTCCCGTCGCGACTTCCAGGTAAATTATCTGGGTTTTTCTTTTCTCTGCTTTTTGTTGCAGGAACTTATTTTCTTTATCAGAATTCTAATTTCTTGGTTCTTTTCCTTTCTACCCTGGCTCCGACAACTCTGAAGCCAAAAAGCCGGAAGAAGCAAAAGTCTGTTGCTAGGAGAGGACCACGGCCCTCTCCTGCTATTGCACCTGATACTCCAACTGCGGCTGAGGAGGAGAACTTGGCTGCCAGGGAAGAGGAATACCCCTTGCAGTCCAGCCAGCCTATTGCACCGGAGACGGACGCGAGGGAAAGGGTGGTGCCAGAAACGGGAGGTCCTTCTCGTGTTCTAGAGGAGGAGCCTATCCCGACATTTGACAAAGAGTTCAAGGTAAAGGAAGAGACCTTTGACGAACACGGGTATATCCACCCGTGGGCGACAAAGCACTTTGCTCCAGCTCCCTTAATCCGTCCTTGGCCGCAAGGAGGACTTATTGTTAGGAATAACTTCGTATTTTCCCCTCGGCATGTCATCCACGATGGCCTTTGCCACGTCAGGATTCTTTTTGCAGACTATGCAAAAGAGTTCAACGAAAATCTGGCAAATCTGACAAAAATGAGCCAGGTAATATCTCTAGCCCCCAAGCATTTTGCCAAATGTATTCATTTTTTACTTAATTCTTTTATCATGACCTTGCTTATTTTTTGACTTAAGCGTTTTGTCTCTTTTCCATGTTTCAGCAAACTGCTGAAAACATTAACTTGGAAGTTTTCAGTAAACTTACCATCAAGAATAAGGAGGTGAAAACTCTCCTTAGCATTCTTGAAGATAAGGACTCGGAGCTGGCCTCCGCTCAGCAAAAGCTGGATGAATCAGCAGGTAATTTTGTATGTGCTTTTGTTTAGGATTTTTTCTAAGTATTTTTACGAGTTTTAACTCTTTATTTTACTTGCTTTTCAGCTTCTTTGGTGAAAGCCAAACAAATTGCTGAAGATGCCAGCAATGCCGAGAACCTCCGCAAGGAAAACCTATAACTTCACAAGATCAATGAGAAGCTCTAGGAAGACATGGAGGCCAGCCAACTGGTTGTCGGCATTGCCGAGTCCAAGGCCTCTAGCCATGCCGAGAAGAACAAGCCACCATCAGGGACTTGGAGAATGCCCTGAACCAGCGCCTTGAGGAAGGCACGGAGATGGACAGAATTCTCGGTAAGTTTTTAAAATTTTACTGCAATTTTCTTTTTCCCTTCTTCTATTTTTCCTAACTTTCTTTTCTTGATTGAAACAGAAGGTAGCCCCTCACTTACCCGGATCGAAAGAATCCGGGCTTTCGAGAAGGTCTTCACTGCGCTTAAATCTGCGGGGATGCTACTTATCAATAAGTATATTCCTGACAAAGCAGGAGAATTCTCGGAAGTCAGCAAGCTTCCGGAGTCGATCGAGGAGGTGGCGAACCAGAAGGAATCCTGGTTCCACTCCGCGGCTCGCGGTGGTGCGCGCATGGACCTTCGGCTCATGCGTATGCATTATACCACAGCCAAGCCTTGGCGCATGGCGTTAGGTATCCCTCAAGGATACACGGACGCGCAGCGGGCCAGCATCTTCGACTCCGTCAAAGGCCACGCCACCAAAATAGCGCAAATGGTGAACATATCCACCTTCTACCCCGAGGAGGAAGTTCCAACAACTCGTGAGGATTCCAGCTGCGAAGATGAAGACTCGGATCTCGAAGAAGCTGCTTGAGTCCTGGGTAGATGGCAGAAAAAATAGAAGCATTACTATTCTTACAATGTAATATTCATTTTAATTCTATCTATCATTTGTATAAACAAGTACTCCTCTTTTGCAGTTTATAAGTCTTTGCAAGTTTTCCGGGTTTTAATTCCTTTGCCTTCTAAGTTCTCTGGTTTATATGTTTTAACTGTCCTTATTGTTTGAAATGGCTCAATAGTACTTAATCTACACTCCAAGTGACTCGGTTTAACCGATCAGTCGAAACTTGGAAACATGGATTGTACTAAGGCATTTTTACTTACTAATTTTAGTGACCCAACATAGAAACAATCAGATAATACTTAGAGAAAAATAAGGAATTTTGAAATTTGGATGAAACTCACGCACGCAGGCACAATCTAGGTTTCCTTAAGCCTCCTTAGGCCGAAAATCATTCAGTTTTATAACTCCGAGCACGCAGGCACAATTCGGGTTAACATTGAGTTTTTTTGAAAGATCATTGGGAAATAGATAAGACGGACTTATGCTTTGTACTATAATAAACATGTAAAACATAAATGCATGAATTCCGACAACTTTATTTCATGATCTCAAAGATGTTTACATAGAAATTGAACTAAGTGTAGAAGGGACATAATTGCTGGATGCTCCATGGTCTCTTTGTCTCTCCCAGTTCGACATCTATCTTTCTCTTTCTTTTGCGATTCAGTCTTTTGGGATCATCCTCCGTATCCCGAATATCTACGAGATAGTAAGGTCCATTTTTCATAGCGTTGCTAATGATGAATGGTCCCTCCCAGACTGGGGCTAACTTGTGCTTCCTTTCCTACACCAATCTTAGCACTAAGTCACCTTCTTTGAAAGAACGGTGTCTAATTTTTCGACTATGGTATTGTCGTAATCCTTGCTGATAAATGGCGGATCTTTGAAGCACAAGGTCTCGTTCTTCTTCTAAAAGATCGACGGCATCCTGTCGTGCGTTTTCGGCATCCGAGTCATCGTAAGCCTACACTCTTGGGCTATCATGGAGCATGTCCGTTGGAAGCACTGCTTCTGCGCCATAAACCAAGAAAAACGGGGGTTGCCCTGTTGATCTATTTGGTGTCATTCGAATACTCCAAAGCACGGAAGGTAATTCCTCTACCCAGGCTCCAGCGGCTCTATGAAGAGGAGATTCGAGTCTTGGGCGTATTCCCTGCAGGATTCAGCTATTCATTCTTTCAACCTGTCCATTGGATTGTGGGTGAGCCACAGATGCAAGATCTAGGCGTATTCCCGTTTGTCGGCAATATTTTGCCAACTCTCCAATAGAGAAATTTGTCCCGTTGTCCGTGATTATGCTGTGTGGAACGCCGTATCTCATGACTACGTCAATGATGAAGTTTCTGGCAGTCACACCGTCAAGTTTTTTTATGGGTTTCGCCTCCACCCACTTGGTATACTTATCCACTGCAACGAGTAGATGTGTAAGTCCACCTCTTGCAGTTTTGAATGGTCCCATCATATCTAGCCCCCAGACTGCGAACTGCCATGTTATAGGGATAGTTTTGAGTGCTTGGGCTGGCATATTTTTCTCCTTGGCGTAATACTGGCATCCGGCACATGTGTTAACTATGTTTTCCGCGTCTGTCTTGGCTCTGTGCCAGAAAAACCCTGCACATAATGCTTTTTTGACTATGCTTTTTGATTGAGCATGATGTCCGCAATCTCCTGCGTGGATTTCTTGCAAGATTTCTCGGCCTTCCTTTGGCGAAATACATCGCTGAAAAATTCCGATAATGCTGCGTTTATACAGGCAACCATTGATTACCGTGTATCCTTTGCATCGGCGTTGTATCTGCCTTTGTAAGACCTTGTCTGCTCCATCCGGGAGCTTCTGATCAACTAAGAAGTTTAAGTATCTAATTGTCCAATCCGGGTTAACGAGCAGAACTTCAATTGACTCGGAAACGAGAGGATAATCAACATCTCCACCTTTGATCGATGGTTCGTGCAAGTGTTGGCCAAACACACCAGGTGGTAGCGTTTTCACTCTCTCCGACCCCACGCGGGCTAATGCATCCGCGATCCAATTTTCTTCCCTTTTGATATGAAGTACTTCAAATCCTAGGAAGCAAATGGCAAACTCATCCACAGTTCTCCGATACTCGGCCATTATGGGGCTTTTAGCATCCCATGTTTGGTTTAGCTGATGCTGCACCAAGTCCGAATCACCATAACAAAGTATACGTTTGACGCCAATTTCTTTTGCAATATGCAAGCCGTGAAGCAATGCTTCATATTCTGCCACGTTATTACTGGCGTTGAAGTGTATCTGTAATACATACTCCATAGTATCACCTTTTGGAGATTTTAGCACTACACCAGCTCCCGCGCCTTCCTTCATCTTGGATCCGTCAAAATGCATGATCCAGTATTCTGACTCCGGCATTGGTGTGTTATCCATTGATTCTGTCCAATCAGCGACAAAATCTGCCAACACCTGGGATTTAATTGTCGTCCGGGGTTGGTACTTAATGTCGAACGCAGCTAGCTAAATGCCCCTTTTGGCTACTCGGCCTGTTGCGTCCGCATTGTTGATGATATCCCCTAGTGGTGCTTTGCGTACCACTGTTATGGAATATCCTTGGAAATAATGGCAGAGTTTTCTAGATGCAAAAAACATGCCATATGCCAGTTTTTTATAATGTGGGTACCTTTGCTCTAACTCGGAGAATACTTCGCTAACATAGTATACTGGATGCTGATCTGGTATACTTTGTTCATCTTCCCGCCTTTCCACAATTATCACAGTGCTGATAACCCTGTTAGTTGCTGTAAGATACAGTAACATGGGTTTTTCGTCTTTTGGGGATGTCAAAATTGGAGCTTTCATCAAGGTTTCCTTCAACTGGGTTAATGCTTTTTCCACCTCTTCTGTCCATTCGAATTTGTCAGATTTCTTCAACAATTTGTATAATGGCAGGGCTTTGTCTCCTAGCCGACTTATAAACCTGCTGACTACGGCTGCAGAACCCCTCAATCTTTGTACATCTTTTAAACACGTAGGCTTTGAGATGTTCAAGATTTCCTTGATCTTTTCCGGGTTTACTTCTATTCTCTATGAGAAACGATAAAACCCAGAAGTTTTCCTGAGGGAACCCCAAATACGCACTTTATTTCAACTTCATTTTATAAGTGCGCAAATTTTCGAAAGTTTCTCGTAAATCTTCAAGGAGTGTATCCTTTTCCTTGGAAACGATGGCAATATCATCCATGTAAACGTGTACATTTTTGCCAATCTGACTATGCAAACAATGTTGCATGCAGCGCTGGTATGTTGCACCTGCGTTCTTCAGGCCAAAAGGCATGGTTATGTAATAGTATGTTCCATACGGGGTTATGAAGGAAGTTTTTATTTGATCCTCCTCCTTCATATGTATTTCATGATACCCGGAATAAGCATCCAAAAACCATAAAAGCTCAGAGCCAGCAGTGGGATCTATTATTTGATCGATTCGTGGTAACGCAAACCTATCCTTTGGACCATACTGTCTTTCTTCGGGACTAATACTAGGTTCACGGACCAATCAGTATGTATACCTTCCCGGATAAAATCAGCTGCTAAAAGCCGGATAATTCCCTTGCCAATAGCCTTCCGTCTTCTTCCATCAAATTGACGGATACCTTGTTTGACGGGTTTTAATCCTTGAATCACCTTGAGTTGATGCTCAGCAAGTTCCCTGGGTATACCCGGCATGTCCGCAGGACACCAGGCAAAAATATCCCAGTTCTCACGGAGGAACTCGATGAGCGCGCTTTCCTATTTGTCGGTCATCCTGGTCCCCACTATGACAAACTTTGTCGGATCTTTTGGATCTAGGATAACCTGTCTTGTATTCTCGGAAGCTTTGAAACTATCTGCCGGCTTCCGGCTTTCTTTCCCTGCCGGCATTTCTATCCGCGATACTTCCTTTGCCAGCTCTTTCAATCCCTCCTTTGCTATCACTTTTTCGGCGCAAAGGGCGTTTCTTTTTTCCAGCTCGTTTGCCAATTTGAAGTCTCCCGATACGGTGATTACTCCTCCTTTTGGCCCTGGCATCTTCACCTTGTTATAAATATAACATGATCTTGCCCTGAATTTGGTGAAAGCTGGACGTCTGAGTATTGCATGGTATAGACTTTCGAACAGAACCACCTCGAAAGAGATTTTTTCCTGTCGGAAGTGCTCTTTTTCTCCGAAGGTTGCGCCTAGGGAAATTTCTCCTAGGCAATGTGCTTGTCTGCCAGGAACAATACCGTGGAAACGTATGTTGCTGTGATTGAGCTGGGTCTCAGAAATCTGCAGATGTTTCAGTGTATCCAGGTACATGATGTTGATACTAAATCCTCCATCCATCAGCACTTGTTTCAGCCTAGTGTTTTGAACAATAGGGATATTTCCGGGATGACCTGACTGATCCTAGGTAATTGGCGTATTTGAATACTTCAAGAATTTGGGAGTTGGTGGAACAACCGCATTTATTTCTCGAAGTGTTCTCTTTGCCTGTTTTGCTGAGGAGTTGCTAGGAAAGTTAGGATACATTCTCCATCAACTCTCAAGAATTTTGGTTCACCTTTTCGCTGATGTTCCTGGATTTTTTTCATCAGTGTACGATTCACTGTCTTCTTTTTCAGCTTCTAGCTTTTTCTTGGAGAATTTCCTCTTGGAGTTCTTTCCTTTGTTCCCGGATCATGCAGTGCCTTTCATATGCTTATTAAACTGGCATTGCGCATTGGTATGGGTAGGTTTCCCAAATTGCGAATGGTGGACACATTTTTCCGACTTAATCTTTCCCACTCTTCCTTTGAGTAGGAGATAGGTTCTGTGCTTCTTCATTTCCATTTGCTGTCATTATCCATTCCAAAGGCTAAATTAACTTCTTTGGGCTTTGTCTGTGCTTCTGGAGTAGCTTTTTTCTCAGAACGAGGCGTCTTTTTGGCCTGAGCAAAAGCATCCATATTTCCACCTCTCGCTCTAATGTCGTCTTCAGCCGCTGCATGCTCATTGGCGGTAGTAAGCATTGATCCGAGATCTTTGTGCTCCTTTGAACCAACCATGAACGGTACGAGGCCGGGTTTTAAACCATTAGTGAAAGCGTGCATTGCTTGTACATCACTTACTCCGGAGCAGCTGTTTTTCATTGTTGGCCATCTTGAGATAAAGTCAACATACGGCTCATCTTCAAACTGGACGCAGCGGTTTAGCTGGTTGATGCTCTTGGGGCGTTTGTATGTTCCCTGAAAATGCTGAGAGAATACTCTAGCCATCTCATCCCAACTATCCACGGTTCTTGACGGAAGCCCGTTGATCCAATCTCTGGCTCCATCCAGCAACATTAGGGGGAGGAACTTTACCTGCCTCTAAGTCTGTCCCTTTGTTAATCTGGACGGCAGTATAGTAGTCTGAAAGCCAGGTATCCGGGTCTGTACTGCCGGTATATTTTTGGTATGTTGGACCAACTTTGGCAAAGCCAGAATGTAGAGTTATCCTCCGGATCCTATCAGTGAAACACTTAGGTCCAAAGTATAGCTCGTCTCTTTCCGCCTTATCATCGTGAACGGAATACCTGCCGGCTGAATGAATAGAAGGGGATCTGCTCCTTTCTTTACTATTGTTGCACGAGTGTGCTTTTCCGGGATTATCCCTATTTCGTCCGTTGGCATGTCCTTTGGAATAAGGTGGAGTTCTACTCCTTGGCCTTTCTTTGTTCCTAGGAGGAGTACGGAATCTCTCACGTCTGTGAGGAGTGTCGAATCTTCCGTCTTCTTCAGCTGGGCGTCTCGGAGGCGGCATTGCTTTGCTGTCTTTCTGGTTTTGTTCCTCCCGATCGCGGGGATTAATTCCGCCTTTTGGCAGATGGGATCCTGTCCTGATCCCTATTGCCCGAGATTTTCTTGTACTTCTTAGGATCTCCCTTATTTTCCTTAGAATCGCCTGAATTTCTAGGTTCGCTAGGTCCAGGTGCTCCAGCGGCGCAAGTGGCTGTTTTACATAGGGCCGAGTCGTTGTGCAAGTTCCCTGATCTTGCATGTACTCGATGTTGCTGTTGCAATGCTTTACCCAGGAAAGCATAAACTCCCTGAAGCTTTTTGTCATTGGAGTACAGATCATCATTAAGGATGGCGAACGCAGCTTCCGCGTTTTCCGCTGCGGTTTTATAAATTCGTTTGCCCTTGGGATTTACGCCGTCAACCTGTCTTTGCCAAGAAGGGTTTTTGCAACCGTTCCTTTGCTGGCAGCACATCCGGAATTGCGATTCGGGTAATCTCCTGGGTTTTATCCCGGACATATTCCTTCTTTCGAATTCTTCAATTACTCATGTTTTTCTTTTACAGTAGCTTGCGCTTTGAGGAGGTTTTCTCGCAATCAGAATAGTTGTTGTTGCTGCCGCATAATGGCTTGCCTTGTGGCTTCCAGTACTTCTGGTGGCTTGTACGGTCCTACCGGGGTTTATATCAGATCGATCTCGTCCTATTTCGACATTTCGGGGACAGGGATTTCTTTCTTTTTCTTCTCCACATGTGTGACTCCTCTTGCTCCTCCTGCTTCCAGGTTTTGGTTAGCATTATCTGCCAATTTTTTCTTCTGGAGTTTGTACTGGAGTTTCTTGGCAGTCTTCTTTTTCTTCTTGGAAGAGGGAGGCTTTTTGCCAGGTTCTTCTTCTTTCAATTATTTGACATCAGGGTATATGGGACTGGTTTCGCTGTCCTCTCTTTCCTCATCTGGTGAAGGTGTTCTAGGGTCTTCATCTTCCCCGGCATCCGAGTTTTCAGTTGGTTTTGCCATAAGTACTTCATGGAAGCTCCCCTGCATAGATTTAACCTTTCTTTCGAAAGCGTCTTCATCTTCATCTTCTGAATCTATGTCTTCAGATCCAGGTTCCGACTCCAATCTTGCCTCTATGACACCTAGTACGGTGTCGGCTTCCGAGTTCGTCGTTTCATTGATGGGTGTCGGATCTTCCACTTGTTCTATGGGATTGTTGTTATCTGCTTCTTCCACGGGATTGCATACTTCCGTGTTTTCAGCGACCTCGGACTGCACAATGCCGATGAAGTGAGAGCTGATTGCAGGCGTCTCCGAAGAGGCAGCAAATTCAGGGTTTTGGCGATCTGAGCAGAATCCGGTATCATAGTTTTCTTCAAATCAAAATCCCATTGCTTCTGCAGTTAATCCGATAAAGATGTTTGAAGATCCCAACGGTAAAACTCGGGCACTTACCAGATGATTCCGTGCTGGCATGTATGATCCATTGTCGAGGAAGCGCCCGACGTCGTTGTTGAATTCCAAGCTTCCGACAGTTATGGTACTGCCGATTCCGCCGAGTATCCCCGATCGAAACATAACGCCTGACGTCGCTGGCCCCACGGTGGGTGCCAACCGTCGAGACTTCGTAGTAGAGTTCATAGACGGGGGTGCCATGAGCCTATGGGTAGAGACGTGGGGGGACGTGGTAGTATGACAACCAGGAACACCAATTTTACCCAGGTTCGGTACGGCGCAACTAGGCTACGTTCCTACTCCTGCAATCTCACTAAATCAGGGCTGAAGCCTGAAGTATACAAAGTATAATGTGAGTAGGGTTTCGCTAACTCGGCGAGGATCAACTTCTCGGCGATTTGGCTTCTAGCTAATTGTCTGTATATTTCTTCTCTCACGCCGGGCTTTATATAGATAGTCGGGTTAGGGATTAAAGAAAGAAAACTTAGAAGGCTACGGAAAGTATCTAACTTGGTAAGCAGGAATCCGCCTTCTACTCCAAGCCGCACCACTTTGGGCCGTGGTTCGGGTTCTTCTAGAATCCGGCTTCTGCGCGTCAGCTTACTAGGCCGCCTAATGGACTGTGATCCATTACCAACAGGCCACCCTGGTAATCCGGCTCTTTAGGACAATGCCGGATATACCCCTAATCGGTATATATCCGACACGACTCATTTGAGCCGAGAAGGAGAAACCATGGCAATGATGGTGGTAGGCGGAATGATCGCCATGATTACCGGAACAAGAGGCGGGACGACAGGCCGGATATCCGCTATGGCTCAGATCACGTAGTCGTGGTCGATCTGGATCAACCTGATGCTGGAAGCATCCAAAGGCAAAAGAATACTGGGCCCCAGTACGGGCAGAACCAGAACCAAAACTACAAGAAGCAATGGACTCATCCCAAGCAGTCCGGAGATGCACCTCAGAGGTTTACCTTTGAGATGATGAGGGATGGGACGTGCAGCTATCACACTCGGCATCCGAGTAGGTCGGCAAACCATACTTCCCGACAGTCCAGCTGGTGGGACCGGATTAAGAGCGAGGGGTTTGGCCAATTGCATCCTCCTCCGCCTCTGCCGGCTCCGGGTTCCAACATTTAGCCTATCTGGGAGCTGCTCCCAAGCCAGCCGAGAACCAGAGGAGGGAGAATGTGAATCAAGTGGTGCAGGGGGCCAACAACAACAACACGCGCAACAACTACAACAACAACAACCGCAACAACTACAACAACAACATGAACAACAACTTCAACCGAAACTTAAACAACAACAACAACAACAACAACAACAACAACAACAACAACAACAATAACAACAACAATGACAATGCTGGCGATGGAGGCCTGATACATCCATTTTGCATCACTATTTTATATCATAATTTTCTGTTATTCATCGATATATTTCATGTTATGATGCATCCCTTATGTTATTTTATCTTATTTTGCATGTTTTATAATTTTTGGAGAATAAACACCAGGACGAGAAATCTTATGGAAAAAGCACCGTCGAGATACCATATTTCAGAAGATCAGAAGCATAAGGGGGACACTGGGGGTGTCCTAAAAGTTTAGAGGAGGAACCCAGCTAGAAGGAGAGCCGGAGGGGGTCCACCAGGGGCCCACACCTAGGGGTGGCGCGCCACCTAGGGGTGTGGCCACCCTGGCCCACCTCTGGGGGGTATTTTTCGCATGCTTGGCCCCTAGGGAACCCTAAGCCTCATTCCATCGTCGAAGAATTATTCCGCCACCGCCTCGGGGCGGAAAACACTAGAGAGAGAAAAGCTCTCTGGCAGGGAGAAATCTGCTGGGGAAATTCCTCTCCCGAGAGGGGAAATCACCGCCATCGTCACTGTCATCGCTCCAGGCATCATCAAGATTGTCATCATCATTGTCATCAGCACCAACACCATCACCCTCATCATCCACCGTCATCCCGCTGTAAAAATTACGGGCCTCTATCGTTGTTTTGCATTAGATCTCTCTCCCGGTGTGGATTACTTGTTAGTAGTTGATGCTTGTGAGATTTATTGGTGTTTGCACCTTATGACCAGATTATTATCATCCATTATATCACCTCTGATTATGATCCATATGACGTCTTGTGAGTAGTTCGTGTTGTTCTTGAGGACATGGGAGAAGTCAAGTTGTTAGTAGTGAAGTAATGTTGAATAATATTTAACGTTTGATATTTAAGTTGCGGTGTTATTCTCCAAGTGGTGTCATGAGAACGTCGAGTACATGATACTTCACCATTTATGGGCCTAGGGGAATGCATCGTGTATTTGGCTACTAATTGTGGGGTTGCCGGAGTGACAGAAACCAAAAACCCCATTAGGAAACCATTACACGAGGGAGCGTAGGATCCCGGAGTTTAAACTGTGGTTCGATTTATTTCTTAATTACTTTCTTGTAGTTGCGGATACTTGCAAGGGGTATAATCACAAGTATGTATTAGTCTTGGATGGGACGGTACTTAGCATAGGTTCACCCACACAACACTTATCAAAACACCTAACATTATTCAGCTGCATGGAACAAAAGCACTTGACAGAAACCTCCCGTGTGTCCTCGAGAACGTTTGTTAATCATAAGTAAACCCACCAGCTTGTCCTTTCTGAAGAAAGGATTGGGCCACTTGCTGCAATTATTACTACTGCATTTTATTTACTCGCACGTTATTTATCTGCAATATCAAAAACCCCTACAAATCTATTTTCCAGTATTTACAGTCATTCCCTCATCAACACCTTCTGCTCCTCGTTGGGTTTGACACTCTTATTTATCGAAAGTACTACGATACACCCCCTATACTTGTGGGTCATCAAGACTATTTTCTGGCGCCGTTGCCGGGGAGTGAAGCGTTATTGGGAAGTGGAATTGATAAAGGAAGCTTCTGCTGTAAGTGGTGTTTTTATTATTGTCTACTGCTTTATTACACTATGTTTGGGTTTTCTTTTGAGTCCTTATTTGCGAGCACTGCTACCACTGCTAGGGTAGTAAGTGACCCACCGCCTGATGATTTGGATCCTTATAAAATACATATAAAGATTGTTAAACATGTTAGGGATAACTCCTATTCAGGTGATGGAACTGTCCATCCTGGTGATCATTTGCTCTTTTTACATGAATTATGCGAGATGTTCAAGTGTGCAAGTATTACAACAAGCCAAGTGAAGAGGAAATTATTCTCTGTATCATTGACAAGCCGAGCCGCTGAATGGTTCAAACTGCTGAAAAATAGCCAAACTATTGGATGGGAGGAAATTGTGCCTCTCTTTTATTCTAAATTCTATCCTCCTAGTGAGATTCATAGAGATCGTAATTATATATAGAATTTTTTGCCTCACGACGGAGAGAGTATTGCCCAAGCATGGGGGAGATTGAATTTACTAATGCTCAAATGCCCTGTTCATGAGCTCCCCAGTAATATTGTTATTAATAATTTCTACGCAAGTCTTTCTCTTCATGATAAGGATTTATTGGATGCTTCTTGTTCTGTATCATTTACACGTATGAAAGATGAAGCTAAATGGGATCTTCTTGACCGTATTCAAGAAAACACTGAAGGATGGGAGAATGACAAATGTAGAAAGTCAGGTATAAATTATGATTATGAATGCATTAAAACTTTTATGTCATCCAATGATTTTCATAATGTTAGTATTGTTTATGGTCTTGATTCTCAAGTTGTTGCAAACTTATATAAGGCTTTTGCTTCCTATTTTGATATTCCTACAAAGGAATGGGACAAGTACTATGCACCTTATAAAGATACTAGTCACTAACCCGTGCACCTGCACAGGGCTAGAAATTTGAATTATAATTGCTAGAAATCATTGTTTTAATAGTATAGTATGGTTATTCAACGGTAAAAAAAAATTGCTCGCTTTGATCCATATCGATTGTCGCTGAGTCATACATCCGACTTAGTGAGAATTAATACGGATCGAAGGGAGTACTATCTATCACATAGTGATTCTTCGAGTTTTGAATCTTTCGGAGTACATGTTTATGGTTTATCAAGTTATTTCGCAACCAATTAATTGAGCTGGTAATTTTGTGTCGCGTTTGTCAAGTTAGCTATCTTCATAGCTTTCTTAGTAGATATGGGCTCATTGATCAGCGTTAACATAAAATTAGGTCATACAAAATAGCTTAATTAAATCCTTCATTTGGAAACTAACTATTTGTTTAGAACCGTTGTATTGATTTTTGAGATTCCTATCAGCGTTGGTCACCTGAATTTTAAATCAAGAAGAGACACATGTCTGTTAGAGAAAATGAAACTATTTAGGACTACATGGGTTTTGATAATTCAATTCGAGTTTCCAACCAATGAATTTTCTCCTAGTATTCAACCAAATGGTCATCACAATGGCGGTGCGAGATCATTTTAAACTAATAACTTTGTGCTTCAAATTTATATATGATCAGCAGTGAACTATTCTCGATCGTCATGGCTCAGAAGATTAAGAAAACAATAGATGCTATTATTCTAGTTAGTCGATCGGCAAAATAGAAGTGCTATTCATCGATTCATGCACCAATAAATATTTCAAGATTCAAATTATTGAGGAAGTAGCATAGGACAAACCATTCTCAGATTCCAACAGAATAGCAGTTTAGTCTCGATATCTTGCTTCCTAAGGCTGGTCACAATGGGGAGGAACTTAGAAGTAACATCACACACTCTGATACAACTTTGCTTATGTGGCACGTATTTAATGAAGAGAGAGGTGATTGTGGTAACTAGCTAAGTTACCGGAACATCACACACTCCAAGAAACAATGAGTCTATAGCGTAATAAATGCATTGTTGCATGACACTACATACATGTTACTCCCCATTGTGGATGTAGGAACATAGTCTAGAAAAGTGTGTAGGTTCCTACCTTATGTTACTCCCCATTGTGAGCAGCCTAAACTGTCTCGACTAATTTTCTGTAATTTATGAGTATGTTTCTTAGGGTCTCCATAGTCTCACCATCTTGCTTCCTAAACTGGTTCATTTCCAATGAAGTTGCTTGAATAGATAGTGTTTAGAATCTGAGGATAACGATTCCTTACATCATGCAATACTTCGACTTTCTATTTGAAACAGAAGTACATAAAGCTCAATTTCAGAAAGGTGCGTACATTCAGTAGTAGCATCTGAAAAGAAATGCCATGCATATGCAACCTTTTATTATGGTAATAAAAAATAAAGTCCTAATAAATTGGAAGGCTTAGCATGAGCCCAGACTGAACTCTTAGTTTACATACCTGATAGTGACATGAAGTGATTATTCCATCAATTCCATGGAAGACGAAATAGTGTAAACGAATCCAGTCTTTTCCCTGCACCTCTATTCGATCAATAAAAATATGAAGGGAAAGCTAATTGTGCCTCGATATGTTTATATCATATGGAAAAAAAATGGATGATTACCATCGCATAAATATAGGACACGTGCTTTGGATATGAACATTTAACTTAATTGTAGTCATTCTGGAAAAAAAAAAATCCCATTAGAGGAGACAGAAAGTTTCAGCTACCAATGTTCTTTCGAAAAACTTTGAACCTGAATAGATATTGTTTTCTTTGTGTAAAGGAATATATTGACGTATTGCTTCCAGCAGTCCCTTAAATCCCTGGACGTATCTGCGAGTCTTTTTGATACTTGTGCATCCTTCATCACATCATAATCGCACATCTTCGAGAGGAGCGATTGACTCCTTGTGAACCCACGCTTCAAATGTTAAATAAGTTACATTTAAATTGATGCTTTCAACATTAAATGTAGCTAGCGTGCACAAAAATATCCAGCACCCACGACAATCATAAGACAAAACTGAAACGCGGTGGCTGATCAACATCCACTGTGTTTTTCATGACCAGGCCAAACTATCTATATATATGTCTAGCACCATCATTTTTACTAAACTATGGAAAGTGTTTGGAAAAGAAATGATATATGTAGTAAACACCAAAAGACTATGCTCTTAAGTCAACAAATTATATGAATCTAGAAGCATAGAAATACAATAATCAGGATTAGATCACATAAAGCTTTGACATGTACGATACACCCCATAATTCACAGGAGGCCAGGGGAGATGACAACAAAAATCTGAGTAAGTATACAAAAAAACATTGAAGGAACTGACAGCTCGAAAGTAAAGTTGTAATAAGTACATCAAAAATATTACACTTTTATATTCCAAAGGTGGAGAGTTATTTTCTGGGACTTGTGCATAATTTTGGGTGCCTACACGGGTGCACTGGAGCAGACATTCAGTTATAGAAAGCTAATCATTTGGCCTGAGCTTTTGTACGTACCTAATGAGAAGAACATCATCTCGGCAGCTACTGAATATAAACTCGTTCCAATGCATGCTAATTTATTGAGAGTAGTTTGATGCGTCTTAGAGGCCCTCATCTAGCCGACTGGTTCTGAACGTAAAAATCGAAATCCTTCACGGACACTGAACCCTCGGACATCAGCAACATCGTGGTATGGACTGCAACATCGCTGGCGGCCGTAGATCAGGGCCTCCATCTAAGCGATCGGGTCTGGACGTAAAGATCGAAATTCTTCTTGGACCCTAAACCCTCTGGCATCAACGACATCGCCAGCATGCATGCATCTTGGCTCCTGCATCATCGCCGGCGGCCGGCGGCCTGCGGCATCCTAGCCTAGAATCAGCGTGAGATCTATCAGTTTGTTAACCCTTGATGTCTCCCTGGATGTCAGAAGCACTCCGTCAGCTCCAATTGGATTGTATCGCAATGTCCTATGCCTGCCACAGTAGTATGGTACTCCTCGAGCGAAGGATATTGCACTATGCATGTCATGCCGCAGACAGGGGATCGAAGAACATGGAGGAGGAATATTGATGCTAGGGCTCATAGCCTCGGCAAGGGCAAAACATGAGTCTAGATTGTTTACGGAAGGCCATCAGGGGAAAAGTCGTGCGCGTGGTAGACGGCAAGGGTGTCTACTTGATCGGATGGATATAATTACTCGTTAATTGGATCAAATGGATGTTATTGTGTTTACTCAAGGATTAACGTGGAGGCTTTTACGGTGCCTCCAATTAGTAAATATAAGATTGTTAATTGTGTTCCTGCTAGAGATATAGAAGTTCACACTATCGATTCTGTTGTGCCTGAACCTTATATTGAGAAAATGCCTTTCCCTCCTAAGTTAAAGAACATTCTATGTTAGCTAGTGTGGTTAATAAAAGTGCAAGGAAACCTGTATAACCTGAGGAACAAATAACTGTAGAACCTATAGTAGCAATAGTAAAGGACCTTGTTTCTGAAAATGTAGAAGAGGGACACATTATATTTTGTGAATATGCTTCTAATATTGTCTTTCATCCTGGTGAATCTAGGAAACCTAGTGTTCATGTGCTATCTGTTAAGATAGGCGATCATTTATATTATGGTTTGTGTGATATTGGTGCTAGTTCTAGTGCTATTCCTTATGAGTTTTATAAATAAATCATGCATGAAATCAGTTCTTGTGAACTTGAAGACATTGATGTGATTATTCAACTTGCTAATAGGGAAACTATTTCTCCAATTGTTATTGTTAGAGATGTGGAGGTCTTATGTGGTAAAACTAAATATCCTGCTGATTTTCTAGTACTAGGCACTTTTACTAGTGATACTTGTCCTATCATATTTGGTAGACCTTTCTTAAACACGTGTGGTGCTGTTATTGATTGTAAAAAGGAGAAAATTCTTACAAAGTTTGATGGAGAGTCTTATGAATTTAATTTCTCCAAATTTGCTAAAGCACTTTATGAAGATGAATTGCCTAATGAGAATTATAGAGTTGAACAATTGGCTGTTATTGCTCTTGCTACTAACAATCCTTTGCAGCAATACATGGAAGACCACGAAAGTGATGTCTTTATGGAAGAAAGGAATGAAATTGACGAGATTTTCTTACATCAGCCAGCAATGCTGAAACATAATTTACCGGTGGAAGATTTGGGTACCACATTACCACCCAAGGAGGATCTTGTTTTTGATTTAAAACCCTTGCCTGACAATCTTAAATATGCTCATATTGATGATAAGAAATTATATCCTTTTATTATTAGTTCTAAACTTTCTGGTGAAGAAGAGGAGACATTATTGGGAATATTGAAGAAACATAGAGGTGCTATTGATTATACTCTTGATGATTTGAAGGGGATTTCTCCTACTATATGTCAGCATGCTATTAATATTGAACCTGATGCAAAGCCAGTTGTTGAACATCAACACCGTTTCAATCCTAAGATGAAGGATGTGGTAAGAAACGAGGTATTAAAACTCCTTGATGCTGGTATTATTTATCCTATTGCTGATAGTATATGGGTTAGCCCTGTGCATTGTGTCCCTAAGAAAGGAGGGATGACTGTTGTGCCAAATGAAAATAATGAACGTATTCCTCAAAGAGTAGTGGTTTGTTATAGGATGTGCATGTATTTTAGGAAGGTTAAGAAAGTTACAAAGAAAGATCATTATCCTTTGCCTTTTATTGATGAAATGTTAGAGAGGTTGTCTAACAAAACTCATTTTTGCTTTCTTGATGGTTATTCTGGGTTCTCTCAAATTGCTGTTAGAAAGCCTGATCAAGAGAAAACAACTTTCACTTGTTCTTTTGGAACCTATGCTTATAGACGTATGCCTTTTAGTTTATGTAATGCCCCTGCTACTTTCCAAAGATGCATGTCTGCTATCTTTCATGGTTTTTGTGAAGAAACTGTGGAAGTTTTCATGGACAATTTCTCCGTCTATGGAACTTTGTTTGATAATTGTTTGCAGAATCTTGATAAAGTTTTGCAGAGATCTAAGGAGACTAATCTTGTTCTTAATTGGGACAAATGCCATTTTATGTTTAATGAAGGAATTGTTCTTGGACATAAAATTTCTGAAAGAGGTATTGAAGTTGATAGAGCTAAAGTTGAAGCTATTGAGAAAATGCCCTATCCTAGGGATGTTAAAGGTATTTGTAGTATTCTTGGTCATGATGGTTTCTATAGAAGGTTTATTAAAGATTTCTCTAAAATATCAAAACCTCTTACTTATATTCTTCAAAAATATGTACCTTTTTTTTATGAAGATTGTAAAGAAGCTTTTGAAATTTTAAAGAAGGCTTTAATATCAGCCCCTATTGTTCAACCACCTGATTGGAATTTACCATTTGAAATTATGTGTGATGCTAGTGATTATGTTGTAGGTGTATTTCTTGGACAACGGGTAGATAAGAAGTTAAATGTTATTCATTATGCTAGTAAAACTCTTGATGCTGCTCAAAAGAATTATGCTACTACTGAGAAAGAATTCCTAGCTGTAGTTTTTGCTTGTGATAAATTTAGGCAGTATATTGTTTATTCTAAAGTTACTATTCATACTGATCATGCTGCTATTAAGTACCTTATGGAAAAGAAAGATGCTAAGCCTAGGATTATTAGATGGGTGCTTATCTTACAAGAGTTTGATTTACATATTGTGGATAGGAAGGGTGATGAAAATCCTATTGTTGATAATTTGTCTAGATTAGAAAATATCACTGATGACCCTATTCATGTTAATGATAGTTTTCCTAATGAACAGTTGGCTACAATAAAAGTGAGCTCTCAAGAGAGTCCATGGTATGCTGATTATGCTAACTTTATTGTTTCGAAGTATTTGCCTCCTACCTTTACAGGTCAGCAAAGAAGAAAATTCTTCTATGACTTGAGGCATTATTTTTGGGATGACCCACACTTATATAAAGAAGGTGTTGATAGTATTATGAGAAGATGTGTTCCTGAAAATGAACAACAAGAAATATTGAGAAAATGTCTTTGTAGTGCTTATGGAGGACATCACGCTAGAGATAGAATTGCACATAAGGTTCTACAATCAGGTTTTTATTGGCCTAGCCTCTTTAAAGATGCTAGGAAGTTTGTTTTATCTTGTGATCAATGTCAAAGGGTTGGAAATATTTCTAGACGTAATGAAATGCCTATGAATTATTCTCTTGTTATTGAACCATTTGATGTTGGGGTTTTGACTTTATGGGTCCTTTCCCTCCTTCAAAAGGCTACACTCATATTCTTGTTGTTGTTGATTATGTTACTAAATGGGTAAAAGCTATACCTACTAAAAGTGCTGATGGTGAAACCTCAATAAGAATTCTTAAAGATATTATTTTCCCTAGGTTTGGTGTGCCTAGATATCTTATGACTGATGGGGGTTCTCATTTTATTCATGGTGGTTTTAGAAAAAATCTTGCTAAATATTATGTTAATCATAGAATTGCCTCACCCTATCATCCTCAAACTAGTGGGCAAGTAGAATTATCAAATAGATAAATCAAATCTATATTGCAAAAGACGGTTAACAAATCTAAAAAAATTGGGCTTAGAAATTAAATGATGCTCTGTGGGCTTATAGAACTGCTTATAAAAATCCCATGGGCATGTCTCCCTATAAAATGGTTTATGGAAAAGCTTGTCACTTGCCCCTAGAATTAGAACACAAAGCTTATTGGTCAGTGAAAGACCTAAATAGAGATTTTAAACTTGCTGGTGAGAAAACGTTGCTTGACTTAAGTTCTTTAGATGAATGGAGGAGTGAAGCATATGAAAATGCTAATATCTTTAAAGATAAAGTTAAAAGGAGGCATGATAAGAGAATTATTAAAGGAGAATTTCATGTTGGTGAGAAAGAGCTATTGTATAGGTCTCGTCTCATACTTTTTGTAGGAAAATTACTCTCGAGATGGGAAGGACCTTTTTTTATCGAAGAGGTACATCGTTCAGGGGCAATTAAAATTGTTTCCCTTGAAGACAACTCCTCACAAGTGGTGAATGGCCAAAGACTCAAGCACTATATTTCTGGAGATCCTTATAATGAGAATGTTGATTGTATTCGAGCCATGATCCCGGAGGAATTTATTAGGAAGCATATTTCAGAAACTGCAGAGTCAATTTTCGAATAGGTAACAATTTTGGTAAGAAAACATTCACGAAACATCTTCCAACTTTTATTTTTTCTGTTTTTGGAAAATATGAAAAATTATGAGCTGGAAACGAGGTGGAGACGGAGCCCGGAGGCTCCACACCATAGGGTGGCGCGGGCCCACCCCTGGCCGCGCCAGCCTATGGTGTGGGCGCCCCGGAGCCCCTCTCTGACTCGTTTTCGACCCGGACTTTTCTTCCGCTATGAAACTTTTTGCTATATAATTCCCCGGACCCCCCGAGGTCTGTATATTCGTTTTCTCGTCGTGTTTCCGTTTCGAGCTGTTTCTGCCAGGATCTGTTTTCGGGTTTAGAAGCATCATGGTCTCCGCCGACGACAATAAGGGGAAGGGACCAAAGGAAGATGATACTCGACACCTGAAGCTGGAGGAGGAGATCGAGAGTGGAGCTGAAAGAGATGTAGAAGAAAACCCACGAGTGCGTCCACGCGCCACCGTCGCAAGCATTAGAGTGGTGGCTAACCCCTTGAAGCTCAAGAGAAGCGCGTGGATGAGCACCGGAGGGAAGGTTCCACGTCACTCCCTAGCTTCGAGGACACCTGTTGCGAGAGTCAAGAACTACTTCCACACATTAATTCATGATTATCAGTGCAAAAAGGTGCCCCATAGGGATTTGCCCTCGATGTGGGATATGAATTGTTCGAACCGTGCAGATGAAGGAAGCTCTCAACCTAAGGAAGAGTGGGGGAAAAATCTTGGTGGTTGGGATTCACCGTCTGACAGGCATGCAAACTGTATTGATCTCAATACGGAGGTGATGTGTATGCTTATGTTTGGGATTGAAGATCTGAAGAAATCAATTGATAAGCTCATCGAGAAGGATTCACCACCACCACCGAAGAATTGATTCGTCATTGGTTTTGGCATCCCCTCGGCTTGTTCCAAGCTTGGGGGCAGTGTCGTGGTATCACATCACTATCTTTCATCTTTTTTACTTTTTCAGTAGAGTCATATCATGAGTAGAGAGGTTATCATATAGGATGGTTTGCAGTATGTAAGTGTCTCTCCCTAGTTGGTTTTCATTGTATCCGTTGGTGTGAGTTGTCCGGTTTGAAATATTAATGAGAAGTTTCATCATTTAATTTATGCACACATTATTTTAGTTTTCAATTTCTATCATCTCGTTGAGCTTGTTATTACTATTTGGTATCACTCTAGAGATCATCAAGTTAATCTAGTTGGTTTTGGCAAACTTAGCTTGGGTCAGTAGAAATAATAATTTGAGATGTTAGTATAAGAAAGACAAAGTTGCCTATTAGCTCATAAACTTTGTATTCACAAGTTAAGATCGCTCGGGCTTTCAATGAAGATTGAATCATTGGTTTCATCATATGTATATTTGTTTGTTTTCCCTCAACTCTTATGCTTGCTACCCAGCCTTGCTAGCCAAAAAACCCTGTATTGAGAGGGAATGCTTCTCGTGCATCCAAACCTTAATCCCCAAAACCTTGCCATTTGTGTCCACCATACCTTCCTACATGTGGCACCGCCACTCCAAGTAAATTGCTCATGTGCTACCTTTAAAACTTTCAAATTATCCCTATTTTGTGTTCCTGTTTTAGCTCATGAGGACGCAAATAGAGAATCTTTATCTCACTTGTTGATTGGACTCACACACCTGGACTAGTGGCTTCATCCGCTTATCCAAATGCTAGAAGAGGTGGCAGCGGGGTTCCCAGCCCCAAATAATAATACAATTTCTCTTCACTCTTTTTGCCCCTGATTTATCAGTCAAAGCATAATTGTGTAAACAAAACAGAAAGAGGGGTGGCCTTCTATACCAGTTGCGTTCTTCTATGGGAGCCGCTCTTGTGAGTCTAGTTGGCTTGTGACGTACTGTATTTTCTGTTTGCCATTCGTTGACATAGACATACACCTCTCAAAATTTAGACACTCCTCCACGGTTTGTGATTGTTGGCAGGCAGCCAAGGATTCGGTTAGCCACGGTTTGTGTAAGATGGATGGGAGGAGTGTCATGCATTTTATACCTCTGTTTATTAAAATAAAATCTCTAGCACATGAGTAGTCAATGCTTCCCTCTATGAAGGGCCTTTTTTTACTTTTATGTTGAGTCAGTAAACCTACTTCCTTCTGTCTCCAGCAAGCATTTGAGTTGTTGTGATCACATCATCTATATGTCGATTTATTCAATCATGTTTTCTATCCTTCTTTTTTTAGCACATGCTTTATCATCTGAATGAATATTACTTTGAAATCTATGAATCACTGTAAAAGAGTTGTTATAATTAAACATGTTAAGCTCTACAATATAAACCTTGTTATAAAGACTTCACCTAAGATAAGTATGATTTCATTAAATGTTCTCTGACCAAGAACGAAGTTTGCCATTACCAACTTTGATTCTCTCTTTTGCATCTTTGTTCGTGACTCCCTTTACTTGTTTCAAGTTAAGTTATATGAGAGGAAGTTGTTGTCTATAATGATTCGTGCATAGATAGATGTGATGCTTCTTGTCCGTTTTTTATTTATCGACTCTTCACTCCATAAACTTGTGGTCATGTTTTCTGAGTTCAGTTTCGCTTGGGGACAAGCGAGGTCTAAGCTTGGGGGGAGTTGATACGTCCATTTTGCATCACTATTTTATATCATCATTTTCTGTTATTCATCGATATATTTCATGTTATGATGCATCCCTTATGTTATTTTATCTTATTTTGCATGTTTTATAATTTTTGGAGAATAAACACCGGGACCAGAAATCTGATGGAAAAAGCACCGTCGAGATACCATATTTCAGAAGATCAGAAGAAGAAGGGGGACACCGGGGGTGTCTTAAAAGTTCAGAAGAGGAACCCAGCCAGAAGGAGAGCCGGAGGGGGTCCACCAGGGGGCCCACACCTAGGGGTGGCGCCCCCCCGGCCGCGCCACCTAGGGGTGTGGCCACCCTGGCCCACCTCTAGGGGGTATTTTTCGCGTGCTTGGCCCCCAGGGAACCCTAAGCCTCATTCCATCATCGAAGAATTATTCCGCCGCCGCCTCGGTCCGGAAAACACCCGAGAGAGAAAAGCTCTCTAGCAGGGAGAAAAGCTCTCCGTAGAGGGTAAATCTCCGCCATCGTCACCGTCATCGCTCCGGGAATCATCAAGATCATCATCGTCATCACCACCAGCACCACCACCCTCATCATCCACCGTCACCCCGCTGTAACAATTAGGGGCCTCTATCGTTGTTTTGCATTAGATCTCTCTCCCGGTGTGGATTACTTGTTAGTAGTTGATGCTTGTGACATTTATCGGTGTTTTCACTTTATGACCAGATTGTTATCATCCAATATATCACCTCTGATTATGATCCATATGTTGTCTTGTGAGTAGTTCGTGTTGTTCTTGAGGACATGGGAGAAGTCAAGTTGTTAGTAGTGAAGTAATGTTGAATAATATTTAATGTTTGATATTTAAGTTGTGGTGTTATTCTCCTAGTGGTGTCATGTGAACGTCGACTACATGATACTTCACCATTTATGGGCCTAGGGGAATGCATTGTGTATTTGTCTACTAATTGTGGGGTTGCCGGAGTGACAGAAACGTAAACCCACATTAGGAAACTATTAGACGAGTGAGCGTAGGATCCCGAAGTTTAAAGCTGTGGTTAGATTTATTTCTTAATTACTTTCTTGTAGTTGCGGATGCTTGCAAGGGGTATAATCACAAGTATGTATTAGTCTTGGATGGGACGGTACATTAGCATAGGTTCACCCACACAACACTTATCAAAACACCTAACATTATTCAGTTGCATGGAACAAAATCACTTGACAGAAACCCCCCGTGTGTCCTCGAGAACGTTTGTTAATCATAAGTTAACCCACCGGCTTGTCCTTTGCTGAAGAAAGGATTGGGCCACTTGCTTCAATTATTACTACTGCATTTTATTTACTCGCACTTTATTTATCTGCAATATCAAAAAACCCTACAAATCTATTTTCCAGTATTTACACTTATTCCCTCGTCGAAACTACTTGTCAACACCTTCTGCTCATCGTTGGGTTCGACACTCTTATTTATCGAAAGTACTATGATACACCCCCTATACTTGTGGGCCATCAAGGCCGAAATCAGTACCAGGAGCACCATCAGAGCTACATGCTGTTCACCATAGAGCCGAATGACAAGCAAAGCCTGTGTAGGAGGGCAATGGAGGTAAATGCAGTGATGCCGGCGGTGCCGGATTACATGCACTGGTGCAACCAAGATATTGTCTGGTCTCGGGCTGATCATCCTAAGATCATGCCCGACCCGGGTAGCTATGCCTTGTTGGTGGACCCAACCTTCATTGGGCCCAAGATCAATGTGAAGTTCAGCAAGGTGCTGATTAACAACGGCAACAACATCAACATTCTGTACCGAGATACCATGGAGAAACTCGGCTACGTCGAGAACATGCTGCTGCCCAGCCGTACTACCTTTCACGACATTGTGCCCGGGGTATCTTGTGCTCCTATTGGCCGGCTTTGGATTGATGTGCTCTTTGGCACCAGGGAGAATTGCCGGACTGAGTGCTTGCAGTTCGAGGTGGTTGATCTCCAGAGCCCTTACCATGCTCTTCTCGGCAGACCAGCTCTGTCCAAGTTCATGGCCTCTACTCATGCGGCCTATTTGAAGATGAAGCTTCCCGGTCCCATGGCATTATCACCCTCTCGGGTGATTACAAGTGCCCTCTGGAGTGCACATCAGCTGGATCTCGGCTGGCCGAGTCCATGGTCATTACGACCGAGAAGAAGAAGATACATGAGGTGGTGGCCATGGCCCGGGAAACTCAACTCGGCATGCCCGGAATGCCTAGCTCTCAGCACGGTGCCACTTTCCTGGCCTCTCAGAATACCAAGAAGGTGCAGATTGATCCCGAGTTCCCAGAGCGTGTCGCCATTATTGGTGCCGGGTTGGAGGAGAAATAGGAAAGCGCGCTCATCCACCTCCTCCGTGAGAATTGGGATGTATTCGCATGGTCCAATCAGGATCTGCCGGGTGTCCCGAGGGAGTTGGTTGAGCACTCTTTGCATGTGCGGCAAGATGCCAAGACGGTAAAGCAAGCCATGTGCCATTTTGCGGCTGAAAGAAGAAAAGCCATTGGTGACGAGATCACAAGGCTATTAGAAAGAGGATTTATCATGGAGGTACTGCATCCAGATTGGCTGGCCAATCCGGTCATGGTCAAAAAGAAGAAGGATGATCCCCGTTGTGGTGTGACGCATGGCGTTGACTACACCGACTTGAACAAGGCCTACTCGAAGGACCCATTCCCACTGCCCCGGATAGATCAGGTGATCGACTCCACAGCCGGGTGCAAACTTTTTTCTTTCATTGATGCCTACTCTGGTTTTCACCAAATCCCACTGAACCCGGCTGATCAAATAAAGACTGCTTTCATTACCCCGTACGGGGCTTATTGCTATCGTGTCATGTGCTTTGGGTTGAGAAATGCTGGGGCCACATACCAGATATGCATGCAGAAATTCTTACATGGGCAGATAGGCAAAAATGTGCAGGTGTATGTGGATGACATAGTCATCAAGACCAAGGAGAAACACACACTCCTAGAAGATATCCAAGAAACATTCGCAAACTTGCGAAAGTACCGGATGAAGTTGAACCCGACCAAGTGCACCTTTGGTGTCCCGGCAGGAAAGTTACTCGGTTTCCTCGTGTCTAGCCGGGGTATCGAGGCCAACCCCTCCATGATAAAAGCTATTGAGAGCATGTTTCTCCTGAGATCACTGAAAGATGTGCAGAAATTTACCGGTGCCTGGCTTCCCTCAGCCGGTTCATTGGTGATGAGGACATCCCTAGCTCTTCACCTATTGTTACACATGAGGATGTTCCTGTAAAAGCTAATGAAGTGAGGATTGGTCCAATGACAAGATCAAGAACCAAGCTATTACAACAACAGGTGAATTCACTCCTACTTGAGTATAATGTTTATAATTGTGAGAACTTTATACTACCTAAATCATTGCATGTATGTATTCTCAGGTTTATTGATAACACAAACATGAATGGAGATCATGGAGAGGAGATACACATGGATGAAGGAGGAGTACAAGAGGAGATGGAAAACAAGTGCTAGCATGGTGAAAACAACCAATAACAAATGTTATCATGACAAGGGGATGGTGCCTCCACAAGGTCAAATGCACTAAGTGTGGAAAACAATGCCATATTGTTATTTCACACTCATGGATGGACAAGGCAAGAGGAGGGCGCCCACAAGGAAGCATCTATGCGCCATACGAGTTCTAGTAGTGTTAGGTTTGGTTTGTATACCAATGTGGCCGCACCCCTTTGTGTTTGGGGTCGGTTTGTATCCAATTGTGTTAGGTATAGGAGTCCTAGTCCTATTAGGGTTGTGTTTGCGCAAGGGAGAGCCTTGTGGCCGCAACCCCTCTCATATATACCCCCTTGGGGCGCATAGGAGAGGTAGACTACGTTAAAACATAAACCCTAGACCTCTAGATTGAAACTGCTTGTAAGCCTTTCATCTGGAAGTTCATCTGCAAACTTTACGTGATACCTGCTGTTCCACTGGGAATAAGACGGTACAGAACCACTTGTAGTCGGTGGATTACTTGTGCAAGAGTGTGGAGTTGAGAATATCCTTGGGGTTGCTATCTTTTGCATTGGCATCAGGGATCAGTCGGGAGAGTTCTTAGTGGCGCACTAGTTATCATACTGGAGTTGTCTGTGAGTTCACTGAGAAGATTGGGCCACCCCTTATCATCTTGGTATCAGATTTACAGGTTTCCTCGGTAAGCTATCAATTTCCCTTTAGTTTGAGTGTTTTTTTATTCCTATACAGAAAATTGCCCCACAAAAATAGTTCTAGTCATTGCCATAGCCAAGATATCACCTTAGTTTCATTACTTTTGCTGTCATTGTGTTCGATTTTGTGTTACCTTTTTCTGTTTTTAGATCTCTTATTTTCGGCTAGGGTTAGGGTTCTTTGTTCCCCTAGTCGAAACCTATCAAAAAACAACAAAAAAATCCGCTGCCATCCACTTTATCTACCCCAATCCGATTCCATATAGTTCCCTGTCGTGGCACCAAAACTTACCAAAACGCTGCCGCAATCCATCCCTAGTCACACTCGGTTTGGTTCCATCGCTTTCCACCCCACCGCAGCCGCACCCTACTTGCAATCGGATTCCCACCGTAACACGGTTACAAAACCCCCTCGAGCACCCGCAGCACAGCACACCAAATCCCACCGTAACGCGAGCGCGCGCGCTGCCACGGCACAATTCTGCGTGTTTTCGCTGCCGTGCGCCTGCCGTGGTGCGTTTTCGCTGTTTTTCGCTGCCGTGAGGTGCTATTGCTGCCGTAAGCTGCTGTTTCTCTGCCACGGTACGAAAAATTAACGTTTGTGCTGCCGTACGCTCTGCCGTGGATCAAAAACGAGCTGTTTTCCTGCCGTGAGGATTAAGTGCTGCCGTGAGCCTTTTTAGCTAGTTTTTCACCTAGAATTTTTCTGTTTTTCTTTGTTTTTCCTGTTTTCATCACTAGGACCATTACTTCCATACCTTGTGAACCATAGCCACAGCTTTTCTAAAGCATTCAAATAGGAACTTGCCCACAAGTATAGATATTTTGTGCTCTGACAGGTTGCTCATTTTCATCACCACCATTGTGTTCACTTGTTTATTGGTTCATATTGCTCCTAGCTTAGTGTAAGGCCATTGGAAAAATACAAAAAAATAGAAAAAGCAAAAAGTAAAAAAAAAAGAGAAACTAGAAAAGAGAAAAGAGAAAGTGCAAAGAGGCCATATCATTGTTATTGTTTACTAGTTGAGCTTGTCGTTGTGACACTTGGTTTTTCTTTGAGCAATCTTGTGCCTGTCAATTAAGAGCCTAGCTAGTGACTTTCTAGTCCATTGCAAAAATTCATCCATATATTTGCTTTGCCACATTTGTCTTCATTATTGTGTGAGTTTCCTTGGGTTTTTCTATATCTTCACTAAGACAGCAAATAGGATTGTTACTTTGGTGATTGTTAGGTATCCATACCAAGCCCCACTAAATAACCTTGTTTGCTATTGTGAGAGTTAAAAACCTGGGTATTCTCTTCTTCACACCAAAGTACTTTAATTGCCTCTACTTGTGGTAAGTATCTCTATTCACTTTGGAGTGGTAAGATATCCTATTGTCTTGCTAGATTTTTGAGTGAGTTGTGAGAGGCACCACAACCTATACTTGTTTCTATTACACTAACCTACTAATGGATCTTTCTAGTGGTGATCTTGTGCATCAAAAGAAGGACCATAAGGAGGGAGTTAATTGGAGAGATTATGAGGCTCTTAGGGATGTTTTGGCAAAGGAGATATTGGACAACCATAATGGACTCAAACAATTTGTTCAAGATGCATGTGATCCCTTATATGAGGCTCTCCAAGCTATGGAGACCAAGATGGAGGCCACACACAAATTGGCCGAGACTAATAGAGGGGAAGTGAGATCAATCAATGATTCAATTGCTCAAATGACTACTACCCTTGCTGGACTTCAAACCATGATTCAAGAAAGATTGCCTCTTGTGGATGATGACAATGCTAGTGTCCATAGTGATGCTAATAATGGTTTGGAAGATTTTGGTGCAAGGAATATTAATCATGGCCGAGCTAGAGGAGAAAGGGGCCATGATGGACATCAAGGCCGAGCCCCTAATTTTGCTCCAAGGAGAGTGCTCAATAATTTGGTTCAAGAAAATCGGAGAGAGGATGCGTTGGGTAAACCAAAATTTTCAATTCCTTCTTTCAACTTTGATGCTATGGATGTGGAAGAATACTTGCTATGGGAGTTGAAGATTGAGAAGCTATGGAGAATGCATGATTACAATGAGGATAGAAAAATCAAATTGGCCTCTAGTGAGTTTGATGGATATGCTCTTAGATGGTGGGATAATCTTGTGAGAAAGAGGCAAGAAGATGGAGAATTACCCATTGTCACATGGAACACCATGAAGAGAGTCATGAGGGATAGATTTGTTCCACCAAATTACATAAGGCAATAATTTGATAAATTGCAACAATTGAGGCAAGGTACTATGAGTGTTGATGCTTATTATCAAGAGATGGAGCTAATTATGCAAAGGGCACGTGTGAGAGAGCAATTGGAGCAAACAATGCAAAGGTTCCTTTCGGGTTTGAACTATAAAATCAAGGGAATTGTTAGGCATCATCAATACAATGATATCCATGAGTTGCTACATCATGCAAGGGAGGCCGAAGCACATCTTTTGGAGGAAGCAAAAATTGCTACAAAGACAAGGGCTAGATTTCCTATGAGATCATCATCTATGCCTAGTGCACCTCCTCCACCACTTCCATCATCTAGTTTTCGAGGTGCTACATCCTCTAAACCCAAGCCTAGTACCTCCATTGCCAATAAACCATCACAACCTAGTGTGAGTACCACGGGTTCAAGTGCTTCTACTTCAAGGACTAGAGATATTTCATGTCACACTTGTGGAGGAAAGGGGCACTTCAAGAGGGATTGTCCAAATACAAAAGTGATGGTGATCAATGAGAACAATGAGTATGAGACAGGTGATGATGTTGATCCTAATGACATTGATGATGATGATGGCTATTTGAGTGATACTCCTTTGGATGCTTATGCTACTACTATGTCATCTATTGTTTGCACCCAAAATTCATTGAGTGTGGTGCCTACTCCTGAACATCAAAGGTGCAATTTGTTTCAAACCAAAGCTATTATTGGTCCTAACATGGCTTGCAAATTCATTATTGATGGAGGGAGTTGCAGAAATTTGGCTAGAAAAGATCTATGTGCAAAACTCAACTTGAAATACATACCACATCCTTCTCCTTATCATATCCAATGGTTGAGTAGCACGGGACAAACGAAGGTTTCTTATATGGTGAGAGTGGATTTCCAAATTGGACCTTACAAAGATATTATTGAGTTTGATGTGGTGCCCATGACAGTTTGCCACTTATTATTGGGAAGACCTTGGCAATTTGATAGAAGTGTGAAGCATGAAGGAAGAGCAAATACTTATGAGCTATATCATCATGGGACGACTATTATTTTGAGGCCTATGACTCCACAACAAATTCTACAAGAGTCCCAATCCAAAATTGAGAGGAAAGTGGAAAAAGAAAGTGAGAGGGATGAGGGAACACCAAAAATACAAGCCATGGGGAGTGATAGCAAAACCAATTCGAGTGCTAAAAAGAGAGAGAACCTATTATGCATGTTAGCCACTAAAGAGGATTTGAGGGAATTTAGGGATGATCCTTCACTAGTCCCTATTGTGCTTATTCACAAGGGAGAGATTTTGGTTTCTAATGACATGACCCCTATTCCTCTTGGTGTTTCTAATGTTTTGCAGGATTTTGAGGATGTTTTTCCACAAGATGTGCCTTCGGGATTGCCACCTTTGAGAGGTATTGAACATCAAATTGATTTAATCCCCGGAGCATCTCTCCCAAACCGAGCTCCTTATAGAACCAATCCACAAGAAACAAAGGATATACAAAGGCAAGTACAAGAACTCGTAGATAAAGGTTATATTCGAGTTAGTCTTTCTCCTTGTGTCGTTCCCGTTATTTTGGTTCCTAAGAAAGATGGTACTTGGCGCATGTGTGTAGATTGTAGAGCAATTAATAACATCACTATTCGTTATGGTCATCCTATACCACGTTTAGATGACATGTTAGATGAATTAAGTGGTGCTACTCTTTTCTCTAAAATTGATTTGCGTAGTGGATACCATCAAATAAGAATGAAAGAGGGAGATGAATGGAAAACTGCTTTTAAGACAAAATTTGGTTTATATGAGTGGTTAGTAATGCCTTTTGGATTAACTAATGCACCTAGTACTTTCATGAGATTAATGAACCATATTTTGAGAGACTTTATTGGTAGATTTGTGGTAGTTTATTTTGATGATATTCTCATATATAGCCACAATGAACATGAACACACTGATCATATTAGACAAGTTTTACAAGTGCTAAGAAATAATAAGTTGTATGGTAATCTTGAAAAGTGCACTTTTTGCAAAGATAAGGTCATATTTCTTGGATATGTTGTTTCTAAGCATGGTATTGAAGTTGATACATCAAAAATTGAAGCTATTCTAAATTGGCCAATTCCAACTAATGTGAGTCAAGTTAGAAGTTTTAATGGGCTTGCTAGTTTCTATAGAAGATTTGTGCCTAATTTTAGTACAATTGCTGCCCCTTGAAATGATCTAACTAAAAAGGGTGTTAATTTCGAATGGGGTGTTGCTCAAGATATTGATTTTGATGCATTAAAGGAGAAGTTGATTTCGGCCCCATTACTTATGCTTCCAAATTTTGATAAACAATTTGAGATTGAGTGTGATGCTAGTGGCATAGGTATTGGAGGTGTGCTCATGCAAGAAAAGAAACTTGTTGCCTATTTTTCTGAAAAATTAAATGGTGCACAATTGAATTATTCTGTTTATGATAAGGAATTATATGCACTTGTGAGAGTTTTAGAGGTGTGGAAACATTATTTGTGGCCTAAAGAATTTATTATACATAGTGATCATGAAGCATTGAAATTTTTAAAGTGCCAAAATAATTTGAATAAGAGACATGCTAAGTGGGTTGAGTTCATTAAATCTTTTCCATACATTATAAAACATAAAAAGGGATTGGATAATGTAGTTGCTGATGCTTTGTCAAGAAAGAATATGTTACTCTCAAATTTAGAAATTAAGGTTTCGGGTTTGGAGGGTATTAGAGACTTATATGATGAAGATAAAGAAATTTCTATGCCATTTAATAAATGTGTTAATACTAAAGCATGGGAAAAATTTAATATACATGATGGGTACTTGTTTAGAGCTAACAAATTGTGTATTCCCGAGTGTTCCTTGCGTTTATTTTTGATCCAGGAATCTCATAGTGGAGGATTGATGGGACACTTTGGAAGAGAGAAGACATTGTTGATGTTGGCTTAAAATTTCTATTGGGCACATATGAGAAGAGATGTGTATAGATTGGTGCAAAGATGCATTACTTGCAACAAGTCCAAATCAAAATTGAAGCCCCACGGATTGTACACACCATTGCCATCACCAAGTACACCATGGGAGGATATTAGTATGGATTTTGTGTTGGGATTGCCAAGGACAAAAAGAGGACATGACTCTATCTTTGTTGTTGTGGACAGATTTTCAAAGATGGCTCATTTTATTCCATGCCACAAGAGTGATGATGCTTCTCACATTGCCAATTTGTTCTTTAGAGAAATTGTGAGATTGCATGGAGTTCCAAGGACTATAGTTTCGGATAGAGATGTCAAGTTCATGAGTTATTTTTGGAAGACACTTTGGGGTAAGCTTGGCACTAAATTATTGTTCTCCACTACTTGCCACCCCCAAACAGATGGCCAAACCGAAGTGGTCAATAGGACATTGTCCACATTATTGAGAAGTATGATCAAGAAAAATTTCAAGGAGTGGGAGGAGTGTTTGCCACATGTGGAATTTGCATACAATAGAGCTGTGCATTCAACTACTCAATTATGTCCTTTTGAGGTGGTGTATGGTTTCAAGCCCATTACTCCTCTTGATTTATTACCACTTCCTATACAAGAGAGAATTAATATGGAGGCATCCAAGAGAGCTGATTTTGTTAGAAAGATTCATGAGAAAACAAAAGAAGCAATTGAGAGCAAAGGAAAATATGTGGCCGAGAGGATGAATAAGAAGAGGAAAGAAGTAATTTTTCGGCCAGGAGATATGGTGTGGGTGCACTTTAGAAAAGATAGATTTCCAACATTGAGAAAATCAAAGTTGATGCCTAGAGGAGCTGGTCCTTACAAAGTTATTTCAAGGATCAATGATAATGCATACAAAATTGACCTCCCAATTGATGAGTTTGGTGTTAGTAATTCTATTAATGTGGCTGATTTGACACCTTACCATGGAGATGATTTAGCATCGAGGTCGATGCCTTTTCAAGACGGGGAGGATGATGAGGACATCCCTAGCTCTTCACCTATTGTTACACATGAGGATGTTCCTGTAAAAGCTAATGAAGTGAGGATTGGTCCAATGACAAGATCAAGAACCAAGCTATTACAACAACAGGTGAATTCACTCCTACTTGAGTATAATGTTTATAATTGTGAGAACTTTATACTACCTAAATCATTGCATGTATGTATTCTCAGGTTTATTGATAACACAAACATGAATGGAGATCATGGAGAGGAGATACACATGGATGAAGGAGGACTACAAGAGGAGATGGAAAACAAGTGCTAGCATGGTGAAAACAACCAATAACAAATGTTATCATGACAAGGGGATGGTGCTTCCACAAGGTCAAATGCACTAAGTGTGGAAAACAATGCCATATTGTTATTTAACACTCATGGATGGACAAGGCAAGAGGAGGGCGCCCACAAGGAAGCATCTATGCGCCATAAGAGTTCTAGTAGTGTTAGGTTTGGTTTGTATACCAATGTGGCCGCACCCCTTTGTGTTTGGGGTCGGTTTGTATCCAATTGTGTTAGGTATAGGAGTCCTAGTCCTATTAGGGTTGTGCTTGCGCAAGGGAGAGCCTTGTGGCCGCATCCCCTCTCATATATACCCCCTTGGGGCACATAGGAGAGGTAGACTACGTTAAAACATAAACCCTAGACCTCTAGATTGAAACTGCTCATAAGCGTTTCATCTGGAAGTTCATCTGCAAACTTTACGTGATACCTGCTGTTCCACTGGGAATAAGATGATACAGAACCACTTGTAGTCGGTGGATTACTTGTGCAAGAGTGTGGAGTTGAGAATATCCTTGGGGTTGCTATCTTTTGCATTGACATCAGGGATCAGCCGGGAGAGTTCTTAGTGGCGCACTAGTTATCATACTGGAGTTGTCTGTGAGTTCACTGAGAATATTGGGCCACCCCTTATCAATTGGGAGAATGGGTGAGAAGGCCTTACCTCTGTACCAACTCATGAAGAAAAGCGACAAGTTCGTTTGGACGCCCCAAGCTGATGTGGCTTTTCGGGAACTCAAGACCAATGCTGGGTACAGCTCCAGTTCTGGTGTCTCCCCTGCCTAAGGAGCCAATGTTGCTCTATATTGCAGCTACCAACCGAGTTGTCAGTGTGGTGGTAGTAGTGGAGCAAGAAGAAGAGGGAAAGTCGATGCAGACGCCGGTGTACTATCTCAGTGAGGTGATATCCAACTCGAAGCAAAACTATCCTAATTATCAGAAGATGACATATGGAGTCTATATGGCTGCCAAGAAGATCAAGCATTATTTCCAAGAGCATCCGATTACAGTGGTGAGCACTTCTCCCATCTCGGAAATTATGGGCAACAAGGATGCAAGTGGAAGAGTAGCCAAGTGGGCGATTGAGCTAGCTGCTTATACCCCGATGTATGCAAGAAGAGAGGCCATCAAATCTCAAGCCCTGGGAGATTTCTTTGTTGATTGGGCCGAAATGTAGTATGAGCCTCCCCTGCCGGAAACAAATTTCTAGCGGATGCATTTCGATGGCTCCAAGGTGAAAGAGGGTCTCGGTGCTGGCGTTGTGCTCACCTCACCCAAGCGGAATCAACTCAAGTACGTCCTGCAAATCCATTTTGCGGTGTCCAATAATGTGGCCGAGTATGAGGCCCTAGTCCATGGAATAAAAGTGGCCAAGGAGATCGGTATCCGCCGGATTATATGCTATGGCAACACGGATCTTGTGGTTCAGCAAGCCTCGGGGACTTGGGACGCATTACATGCCAATATGGCTTCTTATCGGTTCCTTGTCCAAAACATGTCCGGATTCTTTGATGGGTGCGAGTTCCACCACATTCACCGGGCTGAAAATGATGATGCTGATGGTCTGTCCAAGTTGGGCTCTTCTCGGCAGTCTATCCCGGTAGGAATCGCTCTGGAGCATCTCAGGAAACCATCCATCAAGCCTTCACCCGAGTCGGACTCAATATTCGTCCCAGCTGTACCGGAATCAGAAGTTGTGCCCATGGAGATTGATGAGGGGATAATAAAGGAGAACCCGGGGACTGTCGCATTCATCTCGGGGATTGTTTCACAGTACTCGGGGACTCGGTGACTCGTCTCCAACTCGGAGCAAGTCATGTCAGTTGATCCAATGGGGGTAGATGAGCCGGTGTTTCCTACTCGGGTGATACCGAGTTGGGCTCAGCCACTATTGTCTTATCTGGCGGATGGCACTTTGCCGGATGACGAGATCTTGGCCATGCAAATATAGAGAAGATCAAAGGGCTACACCATCATCAACAAGGAATTACACAAGAGAAGTACCGCGGGCGTGCTCCAGCGTTATGTTGAGCCGGAAGAGGGAGAAGAGATTCTCATAGAGATACATCAGGGGGAATGCGGGCACCACGCCTCATCCTGGGCTCTAGTGAAGAAAGCTTTCCGGCATGGATTCTTTTGGCTCACTGCCTTGTAGCAATAAGAAAATCTAGTGATAAAGTGCAACGGGTGCCAACGATATGCAAGCAAGATACACATGCCAGATTCCGAGTTGAAAACAATTCCCATCACTTGGCCATTTGCAGTTTGGTGCTTGGACATGGTGGGGCCTTTCAAGCCAGCTCGGGGTAACATGACTCACATTCGGGTCATGGTTGACAAATTCACCAAGTGGATTGAGGTGAAGCCAGCCCGGAAGTGTGATGGAAACACAACAGTAACATTCTTGAAGGAGATTATCCTGAGGTATGGCTACCCGCATGGAATAATCTCGGATAATGGAACAAATTTTGCTAAGGGAGCTTTTGCTCGGTTCTGCAAGGAGAAGAGGATCCGGCTAGACATTGTGTAGGTCGCGCATCCGGAATCAAATGGGCAAGTTGAAAGAGCTAATGGCATGGTCCTATCTGGAATAAAGACAAGGATGATTGAGCCATTACAGCGAACCCCTTGGTGTTGGATGGACGAGTTGTCGGCGGTGTTGTGGAGTCTAAGGACTACCCCTAACCGATCAACCGGATACACACCATTCTTCCTGGTATATGGAGCAAGTCCGTGTTGCCCATTGACCTTGAGCATGACTCACCGAGTGTAACCCTCTATACTGAGGCAGAGGCAAGAGAAGCCCGAGAAGATGATGTTGATTTGCTAGAAGAAGAAAGAGAATTAACTTTGTCGAGATCAGCTGTATATCAACAGAATCAGAGACGCTATCATAGCCGGAAAGTAAGCCCAAGGGTTTTCCGAGAAGGAGATTTAGTGCTTAGGCTGGTGCAACGCACAACCAGGATGCACGAGATTTCCCCTCCATGGGAAGGGCCGTTCATTGTGAGCAAGGCTCTGCACAATGATGCATATTATCTCATTGATGCACAGGAGCCACTGAAGAACAGGGCAGATAAATACGGAGAGGAAACTAAGCTCCCCTAGAATGTATCTCTACTCCGTCGTTTCCATTCCTGAAAAAGCATTGTATGTATCTCCTTACCGAGTTGAAATCCAAGTCGTCACTCCGAGTAGGAACTCGGGGACTGCCTGTGTCTAACTTTCTCTGAGCTATTTACTTCTTACGTTGCTATGTCGGTTGATCATCTCAGAATTTCATGAGTACGGCTAGTAATATGTTTAAACCCAAGGGCTAACTCCTCGACTTTGCTGCTGTCCGCAACCCGGCTTCATGGGAAGCAAGAGAACAAGCCAAGGTTCAATGAACACACGAAAAACTACTAAGGAAATAAAGAGTGAATCAACCGAGATAAGTTGCTTTTTTCTGTTTTTTCGGCTAAGTACTGGGCAGTTTTAATTTCAAATCTCAAAGTTATGAAGTATTATAAACTTGGTTTTCCAAATCTTGTGACTCAACTGTCAAAAAGCCACAAGTGGCAGGCAAGAGCAAAGACGAAAAAAGCCAGGTGGATAAGAAAACCAACTCGTTGACTGGAATTAACGCAATCCGGCATTCAGCCAGTCTTGATCGAACTTAAATAAAACTTAGTAGCAAACGGTGAGATAATGTTTTGATACAATTGCACCCGGCATACCGGGGATCTGATGAAATGTTTGAGATTGAAAAGCAGATAGTTAGGCCGCGGCCAAAGGAGTTGCATCACCATCAGCACCTGCCGGGTTGGAGGACTCGGGGGGGGGCTCAGAGGCAGCAGTCGAGGTAGGAGGCTCGGAGGTGGCATTCTCGGTTGTGGGCTCTTAGACGCTCAACTCGGGAGCAGGCTCCGAGATGACCATTTCGGTGGTGACGATCTCGGAGGCCGTGGATGGATCTTGCTCGGCCTAGATCTCCTCATCCACCTCCTCGGAGTCGTCATCAACCTCAGTTTCTTCGTCGCCTTCGTCGCCCTCGTTGCCCTCCTCATCGTCACCCTCATCGCCCTCGTACTCACTGTCGGTGTCGGGCTCGGTGTCGGGCTCGGTGGGGCCCTCCACAAACTCCTTTGTGTCAGCATATAAAGCCAACCGATAAGCCATCTCTTGGCGAATACTGATAGAATCTTTTTCTGTGGTCCACCGGGGTCCGTTCCGTAATTTCTGGAGTTTGCTGAGGTCGAGGTTTTCGTACCAGGAAAGCACAAAGTGTAGGGCCTCGTCTGCGCCAGCTCGAGCTGCTGAAGCTGCGCCATTTCTTGAGTTCTTCTTTGACATAATCCAGCTTGGAGGCCAGCTCGTGGACCGTTGTGGGAGGTTCAACTTCCGGCCTGAAGAGTTTGTGTAGTCGGATGGCGGTGGAGACGATGTTGGTTCCCAAACCCTTAAGGGGCAGAACTCGGGATTTGATGCCCTCGATCTGATCCTCGATGGTGACAATCTCGGTGACGTCGAAGCCAACATCTGCCCGTTGCTGCCTGGCCCTCTCAACAGCCCTTTCAGCACCAAAGTCCAGGTCGGGGAATGTCCGTGGGAAGCAGGATGCCCGAGTTAAGGCAAGAGATCAGCCGGATAGAAGAAATCAGATAGAGCATGAAGGATAGAGCAAGTTGGAGAAAAACCAAGACTTACATCGCATTTCCATGGTGAGGTCCTTAAGCCTGCGGAACCACAAATCGGCATTGGTCTCGTGTTTATTCAGCAAGACGCGGGAGTTGCTCACCATCTGGTCAAGCGTGGTGTTTTGCTCTTTCAGGACATCTATCGCCTACAACAGCTCGAGCTTCTCGGCAGAGGCCTTGTCCCTCATCTCGGTCTTGTCCTTCCCGGCCTGCAATGCCACCTTTATAGCATCAGCCAGCTCCAGCTTGAGCTTGGCCACTTCGTTCTTCTCGGCCTGGAGTTCTACCTGGAGCTGGGAGGTGCTGCCGTTGATCTGTTGCTGCACCTCGGTCAGGGAGAGGCAATTTTGATGTTTCTCAACAAAGGATTGATGCTCAGCTGTATGAAAAAACAGTCCACTTAGCAACTTAGAAGGAAGATGCAAACTGAGTAAGGAAGAACAAAGAAGAACGAAACTTACTCTCCAAGGCCGTGATTTTGCTCTGTGCCGATTCGGCCAGCACAGTGAAGTCTTGGTGCTTCTCAGCGAAGATCTGATGCTCATCTGCATAAGAAAGCAAGATTAACCAAAGTGAAGGAAAAGCGTAAACACAAAACGCAAAGATAGAAAATACGACACTTACTTTCTAGGGAAGAAATCTTGGTGACAGAATCTGTCAATTGCTTCTCCATGATAGTTGTGAAAGAAAAAACGGAAACCAAGTTAGAAAATTGATGCAGGAAAAGCATATGCAGTATCTCGGTATGGAGGAGTTACCTTTGCCCCCAGTTCCTCCTGCAGGTTATGGATCTGCTCTTTGGCATCTGGGTGAGCCCAGAGAACCTTCTGGAAGATCAGAGCACGAGACTCGGTTCAAGTCTGAAGAGAAACAAGAAAAATATTAGTTGGAAGATTCGACCCGAGTAGACTTCAACTCGGTCGAGTATTGCCTACTCGGCCCAAATCTCATGGACTGGATGATATATGAATTTCGGATGGAAATTTGTCAACTCGGAAAAAACAGAGAGAAAACGAAACTTACTCAGGAGGTGATCTCGGCATCTTCTGCGGCAGTGCGCAGGCAGTACATCTTGTGCGCCGAGGTGCTGCTAGGAGATGAAACCGGCATGGAGATTGGACCAACATCAGCCCGGTTCCAGGATTTCCAATAATGGTCCAGCGGGCCCAGTTTCTTCCCGTTGTGTTCGGGATCGATGTGGCCAATCCGGTCCAGAGTGGCGTCAATATCCTCCCGCAACTCTGCGGCAAGTTTTTGGTGCGGCACGAGCTGGGTGTCCATGCTAATCGCTAGGGTATCAGGTTTTGCTTTCGACCCGTCCTTCTTTTGATGTTCCTGCTACTTCTTCAGCAAGTGTACCGGAACTTTTACAAGTCCCGTCGCCTCGCTGCTAACCTCTCCAGCCACTGCGCCCTGCGATGGCACAAACTTGGCTGACTGCCGAGTGCTAGGTCCCGCTGGTCTTTTCAGAGGCGGTGGGCTTGGTGATGCTGTTGCTGCTACCGGGTGTGTTGTTGTGGAGGTTGAGCTTGTTGCTACTGATGCTGATGAAGTTAACCATCTGGCCGTGGGAGCAATGCTGGGTGCTGCTTCTGCTGTCACAGTGTTGGCTATGGTTGTTTCTGCTGCTGTGGCTACTTCTAGTGGGGAAGTTCTTCTCGGTGGGGTTGCCGGTGTTGCTGCGGTGGATGTTGGAGAAACTTGTTGATGCGGCGCTTGCTGTTGCACCGCGACTTCGGGTTGTTGTTGCTCTGCTTGCTGCTGTTCTGGTGGTTGTTGTTCGGGTTGCTGCTCGGGTTGTTGCTCGTGTTGATGTTCGGTGGCCGACTCCGGCTATTCCGGAGTCTCTTGAACGTCCATATCGGCGCCCTTGTCGCCTGCGCCGAGATCCTGGTCTTCCCGGTCCGGGAGGGGCATCTTAGACCGGTCGTCGGTGTGGGTGTCCATGTCCTCGGAATCGAGGTCAATTACGTCACGGGCGCTACTCGGTCCCGCAGGCGCCTCGGAGTCTTCAGCATCAAGGGGATTACTGGAGGAAAGGAAAAAACGAAAAAGTAAAGAAAATGCAAGTGCAAAACATCTCGGTCAATAGAGGCAGACAAGCAAGGAATGTGCAAACATGAAGCATCTCGGAAGTAACTTACTCGTCAACCGTGGGTCGCAAGTTCTTTTGGCGTTTCACCGTGACCTTGCCACCCTTGGGACCCTTGTTCCCGGATCTCTTGAAACGTTTGGGTGGAGGCTAGATGGCGCCGCTTCCGGCCCTCTTCTCCAGTTCCACGGGGGCGGCGATGGACACGAGCGCCACGTCAATCAGCTGATCTTCCAAGTCAGCTAGGAACAAGGAAGGAGAGTACACAAACGAGACCGAGAAGGGGTTAGATACCTCCATAGGAACACAATCGTCATCGCTATCACCTTCATCATGCTCGGACTAGTCCCGGATTAAGGTTGGAACTCGGGACTTACCGGGTAGAGTAGGAGGATGGACGAGTGGGATGGGGAGTGTATCCTGGATGTCGTACTGCTCGACATCATCCTCAGTCCGGTCATGTTTCCAGTTATCTGAGAGGACCTCCTTGTTTTCCTCTCTCTGGCGGTCAAAGTGTTGCACATGCGAAACACAAGGCATAAACAGAGGAACTAAGTGAACTCGGAAGAGACCGAGATGTACTCTACTCGGTAGGGCATGCGAAACATAAAGCATAAGGAACTAAGGGAACTCGGAAGAGACCGAGATGTACTCTACTCGATAGGGCATGCGAAACATAAAGCATAAGGAAATAAGTAAACTAGGAAGACACCAAGATGTACTCTACTCGGTAGGGAATGCGAAACATAAAGCATAAGAAACTAAGGGAACTCGGAGGAGACTAATATGTACTCTACTCGGTAGTACATGCGAAACAAAAAGCATAACAAAGTACATGAATTCGGAAGATACCGAGATGGAAGCTACTTGGTAGGGTGGCAGAAACTTACTCGAGGTGATATGGACATAATAGAGGTCCATGAGGTTTATTCATGTTTGAGTTGGAAGGAAATATTGAGTCTCACTGATGTTTATTATAAGGTGAATTCTTTCCTAGTAATAAATAATGTTTGTGTTTGTGAGAACGTTATACTACCTAAGCCTATGATATGTATGATTAGGTCTATTGATAACACAAACATGGATGGAGAAGAGGAAGCAAGGAGCAAAAGAAGGAGGCATGGAAAACAACTACAAGGAAATGATGTTTCAGTTCGGACTGCCAGGAGTCTCGAATTTGAAATAGTCATGGATTCTTCATACGGGCTCCAAATACAGCAAACGAGCACAATACGGATAGGGAATTTGATGGGCTTTCCAATGGATCCGGCCCCATCAAGAAATTCGACTCGTGCAAGCCGTGATGACCAAAACAAGCCACGAATAGTTTTCTGCCAGTTTCCAAAACGAGTCCAATTGGTCTGTATACCAATATGGCCGCACCCCTTTGTGTGTGGGGTCGGTTTGTATCCATATGTGTTAGGAAATAGGAGTCCTAGTCGAGTAGGAGAGGGATTGCTTGCGCAAGGAGCTTGTGGCCGCACCCCTCCCTCATATATAGCTACCACCTGCGTGTGGAATAGATTAGACTACGTTAAAACCAAAAACCCTAGACCTCTAGATTGAAACTGCTTGTTAGCCTTTCATCTGGAAGTTCATCTGCAAACTTTACGTGTTACCTGCCGTTCCACTAGGAATAAGACGGTACAGGACCACTTGTAGTCGGTGGATTACTTGTGCAAGAGTGTGGAGTTGAGAATATCCATTGGGTTGCTATCTTTTGCATTGGCATCAGGGATCAGCCGGAGAGTTCTTAGTGGCGCACTAGTTATCAATTCAGAAGTTATCTGTGAGTTCACTGAGAAGATTGGGCCACCCCATATCATCTTGGTATCAGATTTACAGGTTGCCTCGGTGAGCTATCAATTTCCCTTTAGTTTTGAGTGTTTTTATTACCTATCCAGAAAATTGCCCCACAAAAATAGAGTAGTTCATTGCCAGAGACTAGATCAACACCAATTTGCATCTACTAGTTGCTGTTTCTTGTTGATTTGCGTTCCTTTTCTGTTTTTAGTTTTTGTCTATTAGGGTTCCTCGTGTTCATCTTTTGTTTAGATCTATACCAGAAAATCCCACCAAAAATATTTGCCAAATTTGCTGTGCATTGCCCTAGCCACCATCGGATTTCTTGCTAGGATCCGATTGGGCAACAATTTTCACCTGCAATCCTCTGCGCGCGCGTCATTATCCGCACTCGGTTACCGCGCCTTTTGTCCACTTTCGTCGCAGGTACTTGTCGCAATTCATCCGGTTCCAATCACACGGTTCCGCGCACCCAAAGCACTACCGGCCACGCACACGGTTCCGTGTTTGCTGTTGTGCGCCGTACGATACCGGCCGACACAGAAAACACGCACACGGCGAGCACACCTTCCGAGCGCATCGTGTCGTGCGCGACCAAACACGCGTTGCTCTACGCATCGTGTCGGTTCCTGCCAAAAGCGTGGGGGCTGGCTGTCGGGCGAATCTCCGCTCGGTGTCCTCTTTCCACGCGCCATACGCGCGCGCTAGTCGCACTCGATCCGCCAAAAAGAGCTACTAGCAAGAAAACGCGTGCGCGATTCGCGTCACGGAAGTCCACGCGCCAACCACCAGCCATCCACGCGTGAATCACGCGCAGTCCTGTCCCTCGCACCGCGCCGCCTGCTAACTGCCACAAACACGAAACCGCGTCAACGCGTTCGGGGTCGCGTCCTTCTCGTTCGGACTCAGCGCTGTTTCCTTTTTGTCGCTACCGGCCGTATCGCTGCTCCCTTTTTTGTCGCTACCGGCCGATTGCTGTGGTTCCAATCCCACCTGTACTCGGTCCGTGTGCTGATCCACCTACACCGAAAGCTTCCAGGCGACATACGCGCAATCATTGCGCCAATCAAACGCGTAGTATCTTTGTCGGTTTCAGTTTTCCGCCACCACGCGCGTTTCTGTCGCTATCAAACCACTGCCGGCCAAAACAGCACACCCCACATACCACAGCAAGTCCACACAACCGCGCATATTTCTACCAGTTTTCTTAGTTTCTTTTTATTCCCTATTTTATCTCTAGGATTTCTGTGCTGACCTTTGTGAGACTTAGCCACAGCCTATCTACAGCAAATTTTAGGTACCACAACCCAAAGACTAGCTGTTTTATTGCTCATTTTCAGGCTGCTCTTTATCTCATATTTGTGTCACATTGTTCATAGCATTGTTATCACTTGATATTATTGCTCCTAGTATTATTATTTGGCCAGTAAAAAGAGATAAAAAAAGAGAAAAAGAAGAGAAAAAAAAAGAATTGAGAAAAAGCAAAAAGGCCTTGAGATACATTGATATATTTGTGGAGCTATTTTTCATCATTGCTATATTGACACACCATTGAGCAATCTTGTGCCTGAATATTATTTGAGCTTGGCTAGTGTCTTTCCAGTGCTTTGCAAAATTTCCTCCATATATTTGCATTGCCACATTTGTCTCCATACTTGGTGTGTGTGTTTCCTGTGCTTTTTATATCACATTGGACAGCAAATAGGATTGTTATTTTGGTGTTGTTAGGTATCCATTACAAGCCCCACCATATACCTTGTTTGTCTTGTGATTGTTAGCACCCTGGGTATTCTCTTCTTCACATCAAAGCATATTAGTTGCCACTACTTGTTGGTAAGTATTTCTATTCACTTTGGAACGGTAAGATAATCTATTGTCTTGCTAGATTTTTGAGTGAGTTGTGAGAGAACACCACATCCTATTGTTATTTTGTTACTAACAAGTTAATCAATGGAGTTTTCTAGTTCTTCTGTGTGCAGTGATGCTTTCTGGGAGGAGGATTCTAGTGGAATACTTGCACCAAATTTGTTCCACTTCAGCGGAGACATCAATGGTAGTACTGTTGCTATTACTCTTGATAAGGGTACACGGTGGTATAGTTTTGTTAGTATTGAGGTTGTTGAAGCATTACAGTTGACATCTTATGCAACTCGCACTTCATTTATGTTAAAAACTAATGGTGCTCCACTTCCCATTACTCATGCTACTTTCGTTCCGTTAACTATTTATGATAAAACAATACAACTTAGGTGTCATGTGTTTCCTAGAGCATTTACTTGTTGTCACCTTTTGTTGAGTGATTTTTGGCGCGATGCCTATAAGGTTAATTTTGATAGCCATTATCCTGATATACAATTCTTTTGGAATAATAGGAGAGATTGGATATTTCATGAAAGTCCTACAACATTTAAAAGAATTAGACATCAACCATTGGTTATGAGATCTGTAGAGGTTAAGAAGACCTATGAGGCTGTTTCTACTAATGTAACTATGTCTACTCCTAGTGTTGTGTCTTGTGATGTGCAGGTTGCTTTTGAAGAAAGGGAGCCTATAGTACAACCTACACCACCACCACCATCACATCCATTGGAGGAGCATACCATTGTGCCTAGTTTTGTTTCTTGTGATATGCAGGTTACTTTTGAAGAAAGGGAGCCACAACAAGTAGAACCTGCATCACCACTTGAGGTAGTTGAATTGGTACCTAATAATTCTGAGGAGGTTGCTATTGATAAAGGTGCTGATTTCGTGTTTCCCCTCTCAAGTATTGATTTATGTGAACCCACTAAATTGCTAGTTGATTCTTGTGAGTTAACAAGCATAGATAGTCCATCTACATGTGATATTGTGCTAAATTCAAAATTTAATCATGTGGTTTTGATTTCACATAAGGAAGTACTTGCTAAAATACCACCTAATGATATTGTGGATTACATCATGTTAAATGAATCAATTAATGTGCAAAGTGCTATGAAAAAGGTTGCTGAAATTTCATATGTCAATTCTAGCAATTATGATTCTTCTTTCACTTTTAACTTGATTGGTGATTATAACATGAGTGAAAATTTTATGGTGGATCATATATGCATAACTTGTGATCATGTGGCTGATTTGAACATTGTTTTACCTTGGATAACTAAGCTACAACTTCCTACATATGAGCATGATTTTTCACATATGTTTGGTTTGCCACAATACTTGTCACATACATGTGCTAATAAATTGTTCTTCACTTATATTTGCAAATTAAGTTGCAATTTTCATGATGAAAATAATAAGCATGTTCCCACCTTTGAGTGTATTAGTAAACATAAATTTGATCATAGATCTTCTTTGAGAACACTTGAATTGATACTAAACAATAAAAATATATACACATATGATTCTCATTTTGTTCATGATTTATTGAGCTTCACTTATATTTGCAATTGTGATTGCTATTTTATGGAGTGCTATGACAATTATGTGACGTTTTTAAGCAAGATTCGTGGTCACATGTCTAGGGCACAATTTTTTGATATCATAACAACTAATGTACCTCATTATAGATATTTGTATTGTGCATACACGTTGTTCTTTTTGTTTCTTCCACTTTCAGCTTACTACAAGCCGAGGACGGCTTCTCAGTGAACTCACAGAAAACTTCTGAATTGATAACTAGTGCGCCACTAAGAACTCTCCGGCTGATCCCTGATGCCAATGCAAAAGATAGCAACCCAATGGATATTCTCAACTCCACACTCTTGCACAAGTAATCCACCGACTACAAGTGGTCCTGTACCGTCTTATTCCCAGTGGAACAGCAGGTAACACGTAAAGTTTGCAGATGAACTTCCAGATGAAAGGCTAACAAGCAGTTTCAATCTAGAGGTCTAGGGTTTTTGGTTTTAACGTAGTCTAATCTATTCCACACGCAGGTGGTAGCTATATATGAGGGAGGGGTGCGGCCACAAGCTCCTTGCGCAGGCAATCCCTCTCCTACTCGACTAGGACTCCTATTTCCTAACACATATGGATATTAACCGACCCCACACACAAAGGGGTGCGGCCATATTGGTATACAGACCAATTGGACTCGTTTTGGAAACTGGCAGAAAACTGTTCGTGGCTTGTTTTGGTCATCACGGGTTGCACGAGTCGAATTTCTTGATGGGGCCGGATCCATTGGAAAGCCCATCAAATTCCCTATCCGTATTGTGCTCGTTTGCTATATTTGGAGCCCGTATGAAGAATCCATGACTATTTCAAATTCGAGACTCCTGGCAGTCCGAACTGAAACATCATTTCCTTGTAGTTGTTTTCCATGCCTCCTTCTTTTGCTCCTTGCTTCCTCTTCTCCATCCATGTTTGTGTTATCAATAAACCTAATCATACATATCATAGGCTTAGGTAGTATAACGTTCTCACAAACACAAACATTATTTATTACTAGGAAAGAATTCACCTTATAATAAACATCAGTGAGACTCAATATTTCCTTCCAACTCAAACATGAATAAACCTCATGGACCTCTATTATGTCCATATCACGAGGCGCCCGCCTATCTCGGCTGAAGGGCTCGAGTCCCCAATCCCAAGTTTCAGAAAGGGTAACCTTGGCGACGCACCTGGCCCAGATGGCCACCTCCTTCCTGGTGAGCTCGAAGGTGGTGGTGCGCGTGCAGTCTCGGGCCCCGCCCATGAAGCACATCATGTGTGCCCTGAGTTGCAGAGGCAGGACCCGGCAGCTCACCCAGGTGGCGATAAGGTCATCAGCTCGGAGCCCGCCCTTGACGAGCTGCTTCAGGCAGCCATCTGCGACTTTCACCTTGGGTACACTCTTTTTTGGATTGTACCTTCAGTTTACCATTGCAGTGGGGGGATCATTGCGAAAGGGAGGAAGCTTGATGAGGTATTCTTACTCGGCGCCCTCCTTTGGATCGGGATTCTTCACATAGAAGAATCCCCTGTCCCACTTGCAGCAGGAATCGAGACCCTGAACCCAGGGATACTCGATGGTGTTCTGGTAGACAATCATGGTTGTGCCACATTGGGTCTTTGTTTTGGGGGCATTCGGATTGGCGGTGTTGGATAGAACTTTTTGACGGAAGTGAAAGTATTTGGCCCAGATATCTACCGTGGGGTAGATACCGAGATATGCTTCCGAGAAGGTTACGAAAGTGGAAAGCATGGTAATTGTGTTGGCAGAGAGATGATGGGGTTGCAAACCAAAGTGGTGAAGGAACTTTTGCATGAACTTGGAGATGGGGAGGCCGAATCCACGCTTGAAGTGGCTGAGGAAGACGACGTGCTCGCCGTCTTCGGGTTGCGGCTCCACCACCCCACCGGGAGCCTGGCAGATGACACCCGGCGGCATGCGACGAGTGTTGACAAGCCACTAGATGTCCGAGGCAACCACATCGGAGCCCTCCCAGGCTCCGCAGGTGGATACGGATCCTTCGAGGTTGAGGTCGTAGACGGGCTCGATGTCCATCTCGGCGGTTCTAGATCTCGGCTCCTCCGAGATACGCACGGGCGTGAGGAGGGGCTCGAGCCGCAATGGACGAAGAAGGGCCGCGACGGCGCGGAAGACAAACGCCGTGGCATGCTGTCCACGGCGAGGAAGTTGAAGAAGAACGGCGAGGAGGAACCAGTACGGCGCTGGCGTGAAGTTGCGGAGGGTCGTAGGGCACGGGGAAGGTCCTGGTGCGCGTCGGCGCTCCGGTGAGTGGTGTCATAGCGTGTTCTGTGTGCGCGGGTGCAAGGAGCAAGGAAGAAGAAGAAGAGGCAAATGGCGAGGAAAACGGTACGATAGGCGACGCGTGGGTATTTATACCACCTAAATGCAGTAACTGCTCCGGATCAGTTGCAGAGGCAGTCATGGGTACGTGGGAGTTACTACATCCAGAGAAACGCATACAGCGGTATTACCGCGCGTAACTGGCGTAGTTAATCCCACATCGTGCGACGTGGGCACTTGAGTGCCTTTCTGCAAACGGACGCGACAGTGTGTGGGCCCGTTGTGCAGTGAGGGGCCTGGGCGTGGCGCGTGCGCTGCAACCGCACGGGAACCGAGGCGACGTGGGTTGCGGTTCTGCGCCACGTGTTGATCCTTACACAGGAAGATAACTAGGCAATATCGTTTGAGCGGCAAAATCTGTGGAAAATTGCCTAAGTGTTGGGATCTCGGTAAAATCCAAAGCAGCGTGGCCTACTCGGCTGAAGGGAGTAAATTCACCAAGGAGTGGTGGATTGGATCCGAGTTCGAGTTGGAACTCGACCGAGATGGGTGCATCTCGGTTAGGAATTCTAGAGGAAGTTGGTTAAAGCTGGCATGGCCCAGCATCTGAGTTCACCGGACCATACCAGGTTCGGGGACTAATGTCGGGGGGCTACCCCAGAGTAGGGGAAAGATTGGTAAGAAATGATGTTTTCGGTACGGACTATCGAGTAAGGTTGTACCGAGTAGGGAGCTACCAGGTAGAGTGGCAACCGACATGGAGCTATCTCGGTAGGCGATGTGAAGAGCCAAGGTGAAGATATAAGTGTTCATCTGGATCGTCCGAGTAGCACCTGGAGGATCATAGGCACAATGCTACTCTTACCGGAGGGAAAGTCAATGGAGCCGTTGTGATCCCGTATATCCAGGGAGAGTACATGCGTGCGGTTCAACTTACTAGGCGTGATGATGCGTATGCATACGCTGGTACAGTGCGCTGTATGGGCGAGGGCATGTCCTGTCTCTGACAAGGGGGACAGGACATGTCAGCGACCACGACAGCGGGGACTTTCGGCGTCTATCAGCGGATAAGCGGAAGCGTGCCATACGGCACAGTGTGTAGTCACCTAAACATGTACTATTAGTTGGTGGCCACCAGTATATAAGGTAGCCACACCCCTCCTGTGTGAGGGTAGCTGATATTCTGAGAAGAGAAGTGTTGCTAGTTTGTTTAGAGAGAGAGATAGCACTAGAGATCCTTCCTCCTCTAGCTCCTTGAGCTTGAGGAACCATTGTACTCATCACCACATATACAGAGAGAGAGAGGCAGGAATAGGTGTGTTGCCTCCACATGAGGGCCCCGAACCTGGGTAGATCTTGTTGTTTGCAGTGTAGTGAGCGCGCCAGCTAGGCGTGTGATCCCTCCCCGGATATCCACAGTGTCCATCGGCCCCAAACTCAAGCCATCCTATGGCATATGTCTTCTCCACACCACGACATCAGAAAATAAATCTGAGATGAATGAAGAAATATAGGGAAGGAACCGTAGTGCATCAGGCCAGCCAGACATCCAACCAGCCTAACTATTGAAAAAAATGGAGCTCCACACGGGAGGGGAGGATCTACCGCCGTCCTTCCCGTACCGCCGTCCTTCCCCACCCGGGAGGCATCTAGTTTTAGAAAAAATCACCTATGCATCTAGGGTTCGGGAGCCAACGGGATAGTGCTGCCTTGGCTTGGAATAAGAGGAAATGGAGGGAGGGGACGGTTGCGAGGGGAGCGCAAAATTCATTTGGGGGATGGAGGACAGTAGGGCTGGGGATCGGGGGAGTAAGAACCGAGAAAAACTTACCGCCACGGGATGCGCCTCTGCCGCCGTCAGTAGGGCTGCTCATGGACGGTCTTCTTCGCCGCCCTCGTTGCTCTTCTTCGGAAACGGGGCGCTCTTAGATCTGGAAAAAGGGGGAAGCGAGAGGCAACCAGTGGATTTGGGGGAAGGGGGAGACAGGGAGACAGGGGTAGGGGACACCTGCCTCCACAATTTCGGAAACCGCCGAGGACAAGGCAATTTAGGAAATTTTCTATTCACATATGTCCAAATAGAGTGTTGCCTATTTGGTTTGAAAAATGAAAAAGGAAATTATTAAATCTACTTTATGAAAAGAAAAATACAATATTTTGCTATACTTTAAAAAATAGAAGTATTAAATCCTTATCTCTCAAATTAGACCATTTTCATAAAATAAAAGTATTAGACCCATTTTCCATTTTATAACTTTTGAAACCATCTGTTTTCGATGAAGCGGCTACCGAGGGAGTCTTGTGAAATGGCACCACCCCATTTTATTCTTGAAGTAGACCACATTCTAGCTTCCATCACCAAATATCATCTGTTTTCTGGATTTCTTCATATTTTATCCCATTTGAACGGATTCTTGTTGATTCAGCTGGAACCCGCCCGATTTTGAACTACAGGTCCACCATACATCACCCTTTATTTTTAACAAAAATCATATCTCGCTTCATAGATACTAATTCTATCACAGATACGCAAAGACCACCGAAAGATTCCACCCGAGGCTAGGACGGTCACCGCAACGATTTCGATCGGGTTTTCAAACCACCGCTAAAATTCAAAAAAAATCAAAAATGGAAAACCTCTCTGAAGCGCCGTGTTATGCGACATAGCAACCAGAAAAAATATATAATTGAAATCTAGATGTGTTTCTGAAAAGTTGTTCCCATAAATGAGCTAACTTGAACTAAGATTCCTGACTTTCAAGCCAATGACCAATGATATGGCCAGATCCATGGAATAGTTTGTCAAAATATGCCCAAAATTGGTAGGATTTGGCTTCTTGGGATGGAAAGCAAAGTTGGCGAAGGGAGATTTCAACATGTTTGACAAAAAAACGCATTTTTCATTTTATAACCACCGAAACCACCTGTTTTTTGTGAAGCGGCTGCCGAGGGAGTCGTCTGAAATGGCACCGCCCCATTTTATTCTCGAAGTAGACCACATTCTAGCTTCCATCACCAAATATCATGAGTTCCCAGAATTTCTTCCTATTTTATCCCATTTAAACGGATTCCTGCCGATTCAGTTGGAACTCGCCCGATTTTGAACTGCAGGTCCACCATACACCGCCCGTTATTTTTCGCAAAAATCATATCTGGCTTCGCAGATACCTATTTCATCACAGATACGCAAAGACCACTGCAAGATTCCACCCGAGGCACGGACGGTCACCGCAGCGATTTCGACCGGGTTTTCAAGCTGCCGAAACCACCTGTTTTTTCTGAAGCGGCTACCGAGGAATCTGTTTTCTGGACAGCAAATCCCTATTGTTTGGTCCTAGATCTCAAATAGGACCATCATCTAAAGCATTATCATATAGAATATATAGAACAAATTGCTCATCACTTTCAAAGTTATTATCAATAATAATATCATTTTGAATGTGTTGATCATCATCAGAATCAGAATCAAAAGAGCATGGTGAGTAAGGATATGAGCAATCCTCTAATACCTTTTCCTCTTCTCTATATTCTTCTTGTTCCTGCAAGCCATTAGATCTCTCCTTGATAGCAACAAGAATTTTATAGTAGTCAAGGATATAGGTATTCTTAAAAAAGAGTTTCAAGAGTTGTTCAAGTGTTCTAGCAAGTCTTGGTGTGAGGCTACGAGCTTTATCTATAATAACATAATTATCTCAAGAATTCCCATTACAATAGTAAATTCCTCTGCTGTCTTCATATCAGTGTTCATAATTTCATTATTATGGTAAGAGGCAATTATAGGCATACTCTCAAGCTTGCATTGAAATTTAAGATGCTTAGGATATTGATCTATGCAGCAAGATACATTATACATATCACATAATCCATGGCCAATTACAGTTAATGCTTCCATTATAAACTTTTTTATCAATATTAATTGATTCAACCATAAGGGTTTCATAACTACGTGACTCATACATTCCATGAACATAACAAATGAACTAACTTTTTTGTGTATTTTTAGTAAGGAGAGTATAAACTGATACATAACTAAAAGTAAAGCTAATGAGAAATTCACAATCAAACAAGTTTAAAGGAACCTCCCCAAGATTAGATGATTGCAAGATATAAAACAAGATAAAATAAATATAAAGTCTAGTGCACACAAGAATAGAAACTTAAGAGCTACGCTCCCCGGCAACGGCGCCAGAAAGTACTTGATAACCCCCAAGAGCAGGGGATCACTGTAGTCCTCTCAATGTGGAAGTATGGTATCGATCCGCAGGAGCAAGAAGAAAAGTTATCTATTCCCTACAACTAAAGTGACATGAGTTTTAGTTGATTATGCATTAAACAAGTTTAAAGAACAAGATGGTTTGATTTAATGGATGGAAGTTTAATGTAACAAAACAAGAATGTAAAAGTGTCCCAATCCTCTTCAATGCAAGAGGACAAGACAAAGGTTTTCTCTTATAGGAACAATATACATGCGTTCATGTGTTCACTCAATCCTCTCTCCCATCTATGGTGATTATCATGTTATAGATAAAAAGTACACACAATTGTCATGCTTTAATGGTAAGCTTCTATGACAGCTACATGTCCTAAAACACATAGTTGAAAGATCATTTGTGTTGCTAGGTTACCCTCGTAAGGCTAGCGTGGTTTGCTGTCACTCCCACATTATACTTCTTCCTTTTTACTCCCAGATAAAGGATGTTGGGCGGTACTATGTCACGCAATACCTATGCCTATGTCACATAGCCATCCCGTACCCACATATATCATACGTCTTAATGGACAATATTCTAAATACTAGTGCAATGATTCATATTTCATGTGCATGACCACATTTGGTGGTGTCAATCACCTCATGACATGGATAAACAAGGCATTATGCATACGTCAAACCATCACATGCATCATAGAATATCTCCAAAGTATGACAAGTCATAAAAGATCCAACACAACAACAAATGAATAACAAATATTATCTCATACCACAATATCCACCATAGGAATTACATAGATAGATCCATACTCAAGACACATCATATCAACTTCAACAATGATCATAAATAGAGATATTAGATCAAGGTACCACCACAAACCCAAAGTCCAGGGGGTGGACTACTCCCCCTTCATCATGGTGACGATGGTGGAGAGGTTGGAGAAGATAGAGACCACCCCGACAGCGCCCCGTCGGAGTTTCCTCCCTCGAATCTGCAGCTCCAGCTCTTCTGTTTCGTGGTTTTGTGTTTCTGCGGCACCCTCTTCCGAAAGCCATCGGGGGGACTATTTTAAGTTTTAGGTCAAGACAAAGTCGCGGAGATGAAAACGGACATCATCAGAGCAACGAGGGGGGAGAGAGGTGCTCTCACGAGGCCAGAAAAACTGGCCGTGTGGGACCTCCCAAAATCCTCCTCGGACTTCCTTTCGTGCGCTCCTTGGCTCATACGCTTTGTTCCTTCCAAAAATGGTACCCGCAAAATATTAAGTCATTTGGACGTCGTTTGGGTCCCTGAAACATCAAAATACAGAAAATAGGGTTTTCTACCTCTACGGGGTTAATTCCAGAAAATTAGGGAAACTGTGAAATATACCCAAAATCAATATAGAACATTGATAGAACCCTTATATGATACAAATATGATTCAAATATAAGTAATACAATGGAAAGTTCATGATGCATTTTACATGCATCAACATCTCCAAGCTTAACCTATACTCGTCCTCGAGTATGAAGGTGATAAAACATGGACATTGCTTTTTAATACTATCAGTGGATATAAAGATGGTTACTATTGCTACATAGAGTCAAATGATTCATTCTCAAAGGAGTAGAACTATACAAGATAGATTATGAAGTGATATCAAATATTCAATGTAAGGATGTTCAATGATAATTCACAAAGTGTAACATAGAAGAAAGTACTATGGACCAAATGTATGCATAATGAAAAGTAAAAACATCCTATAATGATCATAGAGTATTCTTGTAAAATCTGAATATAAAACATGGACACTTTGGAAAGATAGATAAATAAGTAGAGTTAAACTATGGATAAGTTTCATCTATCTTCCAAATGCTTCTACTTAATTTTATGTTTGCAATGGGGTATTAATTGGTATGGAGCTCCCATTACCCCTATCATAGCATCTTGAATGGTTAAGTTGAAACCGAAAGCAAATATGAGTAATGTTCTTGCAAAATTATGGGTTTGAATGCCTCCCGTGAATACAAAAACCTCTCAACTGGCTACTCAACTCGGGCCACAAAGCAAGTTCAAGTTTTAAAGTCATTCCAAGTAATAATAGCGTCATCAAGAACGGTAACTGGGTACCTCTTTGAAGGGAATATGCCCGAGAGGCAATAATGAAGTGTTTATTATGTTATTCCTTGTTTATGATAGATGTTTATTTCTCATGCTAGAATTGTATTAACCGGAAACATTGATACATGTGTGTTTAACAAACAAACAATCGTTCCTAGTAAGTCCTCTCTTTTAACTAGCTCAATGAATAACCGATGATCAAGGTTTTCTGATCATGGACATTGGATGTTGTTAATAACAAGGTCATGTCATTAGGAGAATGATGTGATGAACATAGACCCAAACTAAGTATAACAATACGATCAAGTAATTTAGTTTATATTGTTATGTCTTACATACGAAGTAACCTTATTCCTTAGACCATGAGATCATGTCAATCACTAATAACGGAAGGGTGCTTTGATGTCATCAAACGTCACACCGTAACAGGGTGACTATAAAGGTGTTGTTGGGTATTCGGAAAGTATTAGTTGAGGCTCATGGATTAAGAGTGGGATTTGTCCATCCAAAAGACGGAGAGATACACTCTGGGCCCTCTCGGTGATATCACATCGACACCGCTTGCAAGCACGTGACTAGGTGACCAGGATGTCATATCACGGAATGAGTAAAATAGTACTTTTCGGTAACGAGATCGAACAAGGTATGGTTGATACTAATGATCGTATCTCGGACAAGTAAAATATCGCCAGACAAAGGGAATTAGTTACTGCATTGATGTTTCACACGATCACGAGATTCATCGTTTAATATATAAGAGTCATCACGGATCTACAGATCCCGCTGTTGATTATTGATCGGAGAGGTGTATCGATCATGTCTATGTTATTCGTGAACCGTAGGGTGACACACTTAAGGTTCGATGATGCATTTGAGAGGATACGAAATATCGAAGAATATTTTGGACAACATCAAAATTGTTTCGGGTAAAATTGAAATAGTTCAAGGTTTTTTTTTGTCGAATAGTTGTTAATAGAATTAACAAATGATTCGAGGTGCTATATGCAAATGTTTGTTAATAGAATTAACAAATATTAAAATAAATAAATATGTTTTATTTATTTATTAAAGAAAAACCTTTGGATTTTCTAAGTGGGGTTTTAAGGGAGCATGAGGGGGTGTAAGTGGAGGTTCCACTCACATGAACGGGGAAGAGGTGGGGCCACCACCATGGCTATCCGCACCCCCTTGGGATGCCTCCTGAAAGTGCATGGTGCCCCCATATGTGGTTTTGGTAATTAATGAAAATCCTTATGGACTAATGTTTGCATTGAGTTACCCTTGTAGCTCTTCTCCATAGGAAATAACGGAGTTCATGTGTTGAACTCTATTGCTTCCTTGATGGCCATTGTTATATTCAAGGATTTATATGAAGAACGGTCATGGTTTGAGTTGAGCTTATTGCATGTGTCTTGAAGAAAATGATTAGATGGTCGTTCATGATTATCTTCAAGACATCTTCATATGAGGAATGAAGAACCAGAGATACAAGGTTGATCAATCAAGTGATCAACACACAAAGCTACAAGATGTACCAAGTGGGATTGTGTATCTCGTGGTATGGTAAGCATTTTACCATATAGCTTTTTGAACTAACCCATGATGTGTGTGTGTGTGTGGAATTTCTATGTGTGGTTAGGTATCTTTCCATGGGCATGCATCAAAAGGAAGATTTCATATAGCACATGGTCTATGTCGTCGTAAAGTGGTGTTCGTCATCAAGCTTGACGTGGAAGCTCAAGTGAAGCATATCGAAGAAATCCTATGCTTGATGCTTGCCACCCATTTGCAGATTGTGGCCTTGTGGAGATTTACGATAAGGGTCTCTCCAATAATGGTGTATGGGGGAGCTAGCCTTTCCCATAATGGTGTATGGGGGAGCAACTTACAAGTCTTCATCAAGCGGAGCATGTGCTAGTAAGAACGATCAAGAAAGAGGATCCAACTTGAGAGATTCAAGATCTTCATCATCTAGCTCAAGTCGAATGCTCAATGCAAAGGTACAATCTTGATAGGTTTTCTGTTTTACCGGTCTCGTGTCTTTGGGAGACCGGGTTATAGGATAGATAGTTGTACTATCAAGAGGGGCTCTCAAGTGAGTAACTTGATCGAATTGTTGTGGAGATCTCAAACCTTTGCATACTTGCATATATATTTCTTGGTTCTTATTTGGCATTTATCTCCATGGGGTTTTGGTGCTTGTCGTGATCTTCATGGCAAGACAAGGTTTATCGAAAATGGTTTTGGTAAGAAAAACTTGTTGTGTTTTCGGTAGTGAAAATATCTGTTTCAGCTTTGAGAATGTTTCCACACTGATAAGGGGTTGCCCGATCTTCTCGATGAATTCACACGATAACATGGATCTGATAAATTGTGTCTCTCCACGAACTCTCCGGCTAATTCCTGATGCCAATTGCAGCAGCAACCAATCCCTTGGATATTCGTAAATCCACATACTTGCACGAGGAGCCACTGACTACTAGTGGTCCTGTATCAACTAATTCCTAGTGGAATAGCAGATAACACGCAAAACTTGCAGAATATCAATTCCTGATGACTGCTTCGAGCAATCAACAATGGAGTTCTAGGGTTTATGAATAAAGGTAGTCTAAACCTCTCACACGTAGGTGAAGAGGTATATATGAGAGAGGGGGTACGGCCACAACTTGGGTTGCGCAAGCACCAGCCCAAACCTGACTAGGACTGAACCCATAAGGGGTTTTGACTCGGACTAGGGGATACAAACGGGCGCATGAGGTGGGGGGTGCAGCCAATAGACATACAAGCCTTTATTCCACACGCATGGGACACCCTAGGACATGTCCTTGGTGCCCCCATAAGCCTAATGCGCATGACACATATTAATAGGTGAAAACAACCTAAGACATGTCCTTGGTGCTCCCATCTCCATCATGCATTGCTCCTGGTTTCTCCCTCTTGTATGTGCTTCCATGATCATCCTCCATGTGTTCTCCCATGAATTTCTCCATGGCTCCATGCTCCTCTCCTCCCATAATTCTTGTGTTATCAACAACCTGAATCATACATAAATGTAGGGATTTAGGTAGTATAAAATTCTCATAAGAACAAACATCATAATTTAATAGGAGTGAGTTCACCTGCTGTTCTATTAGTTTGGTCCTTGATCTACTCATTGGTCCAATTCTCACTTCATCTTGTTTCTCTTGAACAGCAACATCATCATCAATAGGAGGAATAACAAATGTACTAGGGATGTCCTCATCATCCTCCCCCCCCTTGAAAAGGCGTCGACCTCGACGCATCAAGGTCCTCTCCATGGTATGGTGATAGATCAGCAACATTGAACGAACTACTCACACTAAACTCATCACTAGGAAGATCAATCGTGTATGCATTATCATTAATCTTTTGAAGCACTTTATATGGACCAGCACCTCGTGGCATCAACTTGGACTTGCGCAATGTGGGAAATCTGTCCTTACGAAAATGTACCCACACCAAATCAACTGGCCGAAAAAGTTCCTCCTTCCTCTTCTTGTTAATTCTGTCAGCAACATGTCTTCATGTCTTCTCAATTGCTTCCTTGGTCTTCTCATGGATCTTCCTCACATAATCAGCTCGTTTTGAAGCCTCCATATTAATTCTCTCTTGAACGGGAAGTGGCAATAAATAAAGTGGTGTTATGGGCTTCAAACCATACACCTCAAACGGGCATAGCTGAGTAGTAGAATGTATAGCCTTGTTGTATGCAAACTCAACATGAGGCAAACACTCCTCCCACTCCCGCAGGTTCTTCTTAATCATGGCTCGCATCAATGTGGATAATGTGTGATTCACCACCTCCGTTTGTCCATCAGTTTGGGGGTGACAAGTAGTAGAAAACAGTAGCTTTATCCCCAGCTTCCCCCATAGTGTCTTCCAGAAATAACTCATGAACTTGACATCACGATCAGAAACAATAGTCTTGGGGACTCCATGTAATCGCACTATGTCCCTGAAAAACAGATTAGCAATGTGCGACGCATCGTCGCTCTTGTGGCATGCAATAAAATGCGACATTTTAGAGAATCTAACAACTACCACAAATATTGAATCATGTCCTCTTTTAGTCCTAGGCAAATCTAACACAAAATCCATACTAATGTCTTGCCAAGGTGTAGTAGGTGCAGGAAGAGGAGTATATAATCCATGAGGTTTAAGTTTAGACTTAGCCTTGTTGCAAGTGATGCAACGTCTCACAAACCTCTCCACATCTCGTCTCATACGTGTCCAATAGAAGTGATCAGCCAACATCATCAATGTTTTCTCCCTCCCAAAGTGTCCCATCAATCCACCACTGTGTGATTCCTGCAACAATAGCAAACGCAAGGACGACTCGGGCACACATAATTTGTTAGCTCTAAACAAATATCCATCCTGCAAATGAAATTTATCCCAAGCTTTCACATTAGTACAATTCGCATCTGCAGTTTTAAAATCATTGTCTTGAGCATACAAATATTTTACACTCTCCAAACTAGGAATTTTCACATCCAGTTGAGTTAAAAGCATACTTTTCCTAGAGAGAGCATCAGCAACAACATTATATTTGCCTTTCTTATATTTAATTATGTATGGGAATGATTCAATGAATTCAACCCACTTAGCATGTCTTTTATTAGGGCTAGATTGGCTCTTTAAAAATCTCAAAGCCTCATGATCAGAATGTATGATAAATTCTTTTGGCCACAAATAATGTTTCCAAACCTCAAGAACTCTAACAAGTGCATACAATTCTTTATCATAAACAGAATAGTTCAATTGGGCACCATGCAATTTCTCAGAAAAATAAGCAACATGTTGCATCACACTCAATTTCGAATTGTTTATTGAAATTAGGCAAGATTAATAATGGGGCCGAAATCAGCTTGTTCTTTATCTCATCAAAAGCAATATCTTGTTCTACCCCCCATGTAAAATCAACACCCTTCTTGGTTAAATCATTTAATGGTGCAGCAAGAGTACTAAAATCCTTGACAAATCTTCTATAGAAACCAGCCAATCCATTAAAACTTCTCACTTGACTAACATTAGTTGGAATAGGCCAATTTTGAATAGCTTCAATTTTAGATTCATCAACCTCAATGCCATGTTTAGATACAACATATCCCAGAAAAATGACCTTGTCTTTGCAAAAAGAACATTTAGCAAGATTACCATATAATTGATTTGCTCTTAACACAGGAAAGACTTGTCTAATATGATCAACATGCTCAGTTTCATTGTGGCTATATATGAGAATATCATCAAAATAAACTACCACAAATTTGCCAATAAACTCTCTCAAAACATGGTTCATAAGTCTCATGAAAGTACTAGGTGCATTAGTTAAACCAAAAGGCATCACTACCATTCATATAAACCAAATTTAGTTTTGAAAGCAGTTTTCCATTCATACCCCTCTTTCATTCTTATTTGATGGTAACCACTACGCAAATCAATTTTAGAGAAAACAGCAACACCACTTAATTCATCTAACATGTCCTCCAAACGAGGTATAGGATGACGATGACGAATAGTGATGTTGTTAATTGCTCTACAATCTACACACATGCGCCAAGTACCATCTTTCTTAGGCACTAAAAGAACAGGAACATCACATGGACATAAGCTAATTCGCATATAACCTTTGTCGAGTAGCTCCTGCACTTGTTTCTGAATTTCCTTTGTTTCTTGGGGATTTGTCCTGTAAGGGGCTCGGTTTGGCAATGTTGCTCTAGGGATCAAGTCAATTTGGTGCTCAATGCCACGCAATGGTGGCAGCCCTGCTAGTACCTCCTCTGGAAAAACATCATCAAAATCCTGTAGCACATGAGAAACACCAAGAGGAATAGGGGTCATGTCAGAAGAAACCAAAATTTCTCCCTTGTGCATAAGCACTATATGAAGCATACTAGGGTCCTCACTAAATTCTCTCAAATCCTCTTTGGTGGCTAGCATACATAATAGGCTCACTCCCTCACTTTTATATTTACCACTCAGCTTATTTTTTTCACTCATAGAAGGATTACTCTCTTGTTTTTCTTTCTCACTCTCCTTCTCTAAATTCACTTCAGTTTTTTGACGAGACTCATTTACAATTTGTTGTGGTGTCATAGGTATCAAAATAATATCCTTCCCATGCTAATTCAACTGGTATGTGTTAGCTCTCCCATTATGTGTAACATTCCTGTCAAACTGCCATGGTCTTCCAAGCAACATGTGACAAACAGACATGGGCACAACATCACACTCAATGGTATCAGTATATGGCCCAATTTGGAACTCCACTCTCACCATGTAGCTCACCTTCATCCCTCCTTTATCACTCAGCCACTGGATGAGGGTGTGGAATATACTTCAATTTCAGTTTTGCACATAGCTCTTTACTAGCAAGATTTCTGGAACTTCCTCCATGAATAATAACTTTGCAAGCCATTTTAGGACCTACAATTGCTTTGTTTTGGAAAAGATTGTGATAAGGGGTGGCCCAATCTTCTCAGTGAACTCACAGATAACTTCTGTATTGATAACTAGTGCGCCACTAAGAACTCTCCGGCTGATCCCTGAAGCCAATGCAACAGATAGCAACCCAATGGATATTCTTAACTCCACACTCTTGCACAAGTAATCCACCGACTACAAGTGGTCCTGTACCGTCTTATTCCCAGTGGAACAGCAGGTAACACGTAAAGTTTGCAGATGAACTTCCAGTATGAAAGGCTAACAAGCAGTTTCAACTAGAGGTTATGGGGTTTGTTTGATTCAATCATAGTCCCCCTCAACCACACGCAGGTGGGACACATATATAGGTGGAGGGGTGCGGCCACAAGGCTCCCTTGCGCAAGCAATCCCTCCCCTACTAGGACTAGGACTCCTACTAGGACTAGGACTCACATATATGGATACAAACCGATTCCAAACACAAGGAATTCGGCCACATTGGTATGGAACCAAACCTAACACTACTAGAATTGCTATGGCGCATTGATCTTCCATGTGGGCGCCCTCCTCTTGCATTTGTCCATGTATGAGTGTGGAATAACATAATAGCATTGTTTTCCACACTTAGTGCATTTGATCTTGTGGAGGCACCATCCCCTTATCATGATAACAATTGTGATTTGTTGTTTTCACCATGCTAGCACTTGTTTTCCATCTCCTCTTGAAATCCATGCTCATCCTTGTGTAGCTCCTCTCCATGATCTCCATTTATGTTTGTGTTATCAACAAACCTAAGAATACATAAATGCAAAGATTTAGGTAGTATAAAGCTCTCACAATTATAAACATTATATTCAAGTAGGAGTGAATTCACCTGTTGTTGTAATAGCTTGGTTCTTGATCTTGTCATTGGACCAATTCTAACTTCATTAGCTTTGATAGGAGGATCTTCATGTTCAACAATAGGTGAAGAGCTAGGGATGTCCTCATCATCCTCCCCCTCTTGAAAAGGCATCGACCTCGATGCTAAATCATCTCCATGGTAAGGTGTCAAATCAGCCACATTAAAAGAATTACTAACACCAAACTCATCAATTGGGAGGTCAATCTTGTATGCATTATCATTGATCCTTGAAATAACTTTGTAAGGACCAGCTCCTGTAGGCATCAACTTGGACTTTCTTAATGTGGGAAATCTATCTTTTCTAAAGTGTACCCACACCATGTCTCCTGGCCGAAATATAAGCTCCTTCCTCTTCTTGTTTACTCTTTCTGCCACATGTTTTCCTTTCTTCTCAATGGCCTCTTTTGTTTTCTCATGAATCTTCTTCACAAAATCATCCCTCTTTGAAGCCTCCATATTAACTCTCTCATGTAAAGGAAGTGGTAATAAATCAAGAGGAGTAATAGGCTTGAAGCCATACACCACCTCAAAAGGACATAATTGAGTAGTTGAATGCACAGCTCTATTGTAAGCAAATTCCACATGGGGCAAACACTCCTCCCACTCCTTCAAATTCTTCTTGATCATACCTCTTAGCAATGTGGACAATGTTCTATTAACCACCTCAGTTTGTCCATCAGTTTGGGGGTGGCAAGTAGTGGAAAATAATAGCTTAGTGCCAAGCTTACCCCAAAGTGTCTTCCAAAAGTAACTCATGAACTTGACATCTCTATCTGAAACTATAGTCCTTGGAACTCCATGCAATCTCACAATCTCTCTAAAGAACAAATTGGCAATGTGAGAAGCATCATCACTCTTGTGGCATGGAATAAAATGAGCCATCTTTGAAAATCTATCCACAACCACAAAGATAGAGTCATGTCCTCTTTTAGTCCTTGGTAATCCCAACACAAAATCCATACTAATATCCTCCCATGGTGTACTTGGTGATGGCAATGGTGTATATAATCCATGGGGCTTCAATTTTGATTTGGATTTGTTGCAAGTAATGCATCTTTGCACCAATCTATACACATCTCTTCTCATATGTGCCCAATAGAAATTTTCTGCCAACATTAACAATGTTTTCTCTCTTCCAAAGTGTCCCATCAATCCTCCACTATGAGATTCCTGGATCAAAAATAAACGCAAAGAACACTCGGGAATACACAATTTGTTAGCTCTAAACAAGTACCCATCATGTATATGAAATTTGTCCCATGCTTTAGTATTAACACATTTATTAAATGGCATGGAAAATTCATTATCTTCATCATATAAATCTCTAATACCCTCCAAACCCGAAACCTTGATTTCTAAATTTGAGAGTAACATATTTTTCCTTGACAAAGCATCAGCAACTACATTATCCAATCCCTTTTTATGTTTTATGATGTATGGAAAAGATTCAATGAACTCAACCCACTTAGAATGTCTCTTATTCAAATTATTTTGGCACTTTAGAAATTTCAATGCTTCATGATCACTATGAATAATAAATTCTTTAGGCCACAAATAATGTTTCCATACTTCTAGAACTCTCACAAGTGCATATAATTCCTTATCATAAACAGAATAATTCAATTGTGCACCATTCAATTTTTCAGAAAAATAAGCAATAGGTTTCTTTTCTTGCATGAGCACACCTCCAATACCTATGCCACTAGCATCACACTCAATCTCAAATTGTTTATCAAAATTTGGAAGCATAAGTAATGGGGCCGAAATCAACTTCTCTTTCAAAGTATCAAAAGCAATGTCTTGAGAAACACCCCATTCAAAATTAACACCCTTTTTAGTTAGATCATTTAAAGGGGCAGCAATGGTACTAAAATTAGGCACAAATCTTCTATAGAAACTAGCAAGCCCATTAAAACTTCTAACTTGACTCACATTAGTGGGAATTGGCCAATTTCGAATAGCTTCAATTTTAGATTGATCAACCTCAATTCCATGCTTAGAAACAACATAAACAAGAAATATAACCTTATCTTTGCAAAAAGTGCACTTCTCAAGATTACCATACAATTTATTAGTTCTTAGCACTTGCAAAACTTGTCTAATATGATCCATGTGGTCATGTTCATTGTGGCTATATATGAGAATATCATCAAAATAAACTACCACAAATCTACCAATAAAGTCTCTCAAAATATGGTTCATTAATCTCATGAAAGTACTAGGTGCATTAGTTAAACCAAAGGGCATTACTAACCACTCATATAAACCAAATTTTGTCTTAAAAGCAGTTTTCCATTCATCTCCCTCTTTCATTCTTATTTGATGGTATCCACTACGCAAATCAATTTTAGAGAAAAGAGTAGCACCACTTAATTCATCTAACATGTCATCTAAACGTGGTATAGGATGACGATAACGAATAGTGATGTTATTAATTGCTCTACAATCTACACACATGCGCCAAGTACCATCTTTCTTAGGAACCAAAATAACGGGAACAGCACAAGGAGATAGACTAACCCGAATATAACCTTTGTCCAATAGTTCTTGAACTTGCTTTTGGATCTCCTTTGTTTCTTGTGGATTGGTTCTATAAGGGGCTCGGTGTAACAGCCCAAGTATGAAAACTACCCCATAGAATGTTTGATTTCCTGTTTAATTTAAGTATTGCATCATGTCATCATGTTGTTTGCTTTTGTTTCTAAATTGTTGCAATTGTTTTCCACTGTTTTCACAACTCAAATTTAAACCTTACTCAAACAATGTTTTCATACTTGTTCTGTTACAACTTTTGGAATAAAAATAACAAATAAAAACAACCCATTTGTTGTCATATTTTTCAATATGGATCAACTAATAAAATGGTGTTTTATTTTTCCAATAATTAAACTCCAATTTGATTTCACATTCAAGGCAAAACTTTCAAACAGCACCAACTTCCAAGACATGAAAAATACCAAACCATTCTAATGTTTTAATCAAATTAAATCATTGGGGTTCCCCTAATAAACATGTTGATTTTTAATAAAAATCAAATAAGAAGCATTCTTTTAAATATTGACTTAAATTGCAAAACAGTAATTAAAAAAATTAATCTTCTGCAAAACCCAAACTTGGCATTTGTTTTCTTCTAACCTAACTAGCTAACACTAATTTTTATAAAATTTCTGTTAACTTAAAAAGCCTCTTTTTCTTCCATTTGGTTCTGTGCAAAAAAAAATAAAAAAAAATAAAAGAAAAACAAAGCAAAGAGAAGAGGAGAGCAGCAGCAGCCCAGCCCACCCCTAAGCCCAGCAGCCCACCAGGAGGCCCCCCCTTGTCGTCTTCCTCACGAGGAGGTACAGTACGTGGCCATGGACCCCCCCCTTCCTCACCTGCTCCCAAGCCCTACAAGTACCTAATGCCGTGACCAAACCCTAACCACTCCCTTCTCCTTTCCCTCTCCGCCGCCACCCTGCCTCTCCCCTCGATCTCCCTCTCCCAAAAACCCTCTGTTCTTCTGTATCTTTCTGAACCCAACCGAAAGAGAGAAAAAAAGGACCTCCTTTCTCCGGCGATCGCCGCCGTTTCGGGGCACCACCGCCCTGGCTAGGCACGGGAACGGAACCTCCTCGCCACCCTCGTCCTCTTCGACCTCTCGGCGCGGGCCGGGAGGCTCCCCACCGCCGGCGCCGTCCGCTCCATCGCCGGCCCGACGCCCTGCTGCTGCCTGCACGTCTGCTCCGAACCGCCTCGTCCTTGCGAGAGCCCAAGGTGAGGCCGCCCCCTCCGGTCCCCTGCCTTCCCTCGCTCTCTCCTCCCTCCACCGCAGCACGCCCTCACAACGCCCCACACCCCTCGCCGCAGCTCTCCGGCGAGCAGCCGCTGCTGCCCTCGCTGCCGGCGATCTCTGTAATTTCTGTTCGCCTGCGTACCTGTTCGGTTTCAGTTCAGAAAACAAAACATCCCGAGCCCCCACCTCAAAACCCCCCCCCGATTCCCTTCCATCACAACAGCAGTTTCCACCGCAGTGGTAGAGCAACCGTGCGCGCAGCACAGGGGGAGGGGTTCGACTCCCCCTCTCCCCAATTAAACCAAACCTTTTTGATTCCTTTTGTTTGGTCACCGAACTTTCACAAAATCACCAATAGGTCCTTGTGCTTCTTTTCTAGCCCCTGCAAATTATTTCTAAGTCCCTAGTTAATAACAATTGGCAGATTACACCTTAAATTTGGAAATTGCATAAATAAATCATCCTAACTCCAAATTCAACATTTTTTATATGTTTTCAATACCAAATTAAATGTTCTATCCAAATATAAAATTTGTTTACTGTTTTGAATATTTTAAATTGGTGCAAAATTTGAAAACTTGTCAAATTCACTTAAATTTGCAAAATTCATAACTTGTTCATAACCATTCCAAATTTCACAAACCAAATATGTTTTCCAATCAACTTTTCATGTACTTTCCAAATATAAATTTTGTTTCATTGTTTGAATAATTAAAATTGCCTAAACAATTTAAATCTTGTTTAATTCAATTAAAAACTTGTTTAATATTGTTTAATTCATAATTAAATAATCCAAAGTCCAATCTCAAAATGTGAAACATGTAATCCAACTAAAATTTGATGTTCTTTTCAAATATCAACTTTGTTATTTGTTTTGAACATTTTAAATGGTTGAAAACAACAAATACTTGTGTGTTCCCTTTAAGGCACCCAAAATTCCATAAACTTAATAATAAAATTCTAAATTGCTACACCCTATTCTACTTTGATTCTTATGTTGTTATTTTGCTGTTTTCCTGTTGCATGCATCATGCTAACAACTATCACATAATAATTAATTGTAAATCGTTTGTTTCCACTTATTTCAATGGATCTTTTCCATATGCAATCCAATTGCATATGGGTCCAATTAAATTGTGTTATCTTGTCAAGTAGTTTATTCTGATGCATCTATTAACATGACATGCATCATCCCATGTTTGTGCACCTATGTCATTATATTGATTGTTTATCTTTCTGCAATGTTTGTTTGCTTCTTCCCGGATATACGACGACGTTGAGACCGACGATACTTACGACACCCCGTCTAAGGAGTTAGCTCAGTACCAGGCTACTGGGTTTTGCAGGCAAGTTATCACTCACATGAACCACTGTGTTCCTTTCAACATTGGTTACCGATACTTTCCGTTGTTCTTTTCTGCTAAGCCTTAGTAGTAGTTGTTTCTGTTACGAACCCATCACATGAATCCCTTAACCTTGATATTGCCTCACCTCCATACCTAAAACCCCTTGCTTGTTGCCTTAGTCTTATTTAGCATGCTTAGGTTGCTTTTGCTCGAGTCTGTTATCCGTTACTTTCTGTTACTATATCATTTACGTTGTGGGGGCTCGATGTTAATCAATCAATCATGCTAATGTTACTGTTAATAATAAATTTGATGATAAGGCACCGGCAGGAGGCCCATGAGAGGTTTTGGAGCCTGCTAGTGTCGACCCTAATAGGAAAAGGGTCTTGTCTACTGATCCATGATGAGCGCACTACCCGCATTTGGGAAGCGAGTATGGGCGCCCCCCTCAACTTGACCTGATTCGCATCTCGTCCAAATCGCCTCATTTAGTTCGTGTTTTCCATTTGCCGCATGCATGTTTTTGCGAGCCCAGGCCAGGGTGGAACTTTCGTAGTCGGCATATAGGGGGACACGGTCTTAGAGTGCTATGATGGTCCATTTTCTTCTGGGCTTGATTAGCCGTGCGCCCAAGGTTCTTTGGGCTTGATGCGAGGAATGGTTGGTTGTGTTGAGTACCCCGCTTGGTGGAAGGGCCTTTCCATCTGGCGGGTTATTCATGAGTGTACGGCCAAATTGGTGCAACCCTGCAGGGATAATCTTCTCGAGAAGCCGTGTTTTCCGCGGTTATGGATTACTTGGTGAAAGTACTGGCTAACAAGTACTCAGGACAACTTAAACCTAATGATTAACAACTTTACACCCAATGATTAATAACTTGACTAGTAATAGGCTTATTGACACAATAATTTGAACCATCATTATTACAACTGTGTGAGTTATCCTCGGATTGCTTCTTTGGATAAGGGGCGAGATCCAGGATGGGTTTGTTTGAAGTTATCTTTCAGTTGGTTACACTCCTCGATCTTATCTCCTTTCTGTTAGCCGGAAGTGGTAGAATCTCTGTAGTTGGTTAGCGCAGCCAGTTGCAGCACCTTTTATATCCCCTCTCTTCCGTTGAACCCAAGGCACCTGTGCTTGGTGTTGACGGGTTACACTTTGGTGAACTGTGAGTCTTGCTTGCCAGTACGTTGGTGTACTGACCCCTTTGGGGCTGTGGTTTACGCAGACGACGTTTCCGAGGATCTACATGGTGGCTACTACGTGGAGTATGACGAGACTGCTGACGAGTAGATAGCGGACCCGGGCAGGATCCGAGACTACGTAGATGGGCTCCGTCTGTTTGTTTCCGGCCTCTTAGGCCTATTTGGTTCTTGTCTGTACTCAGACATGTTGAATGCTTCCGCTGTGATGTAATGATGATATGTTGGGGCATGTGCCCTCTGAATGATTGTATTTGCTATCTCTGCTCTAATGAGAGCCATTTGCAACTTATTTCAATCTTTTGTGTCGTAGAGATCTGTTGTGATATCACTTGTTAAACGCCGTTGACGTACCATGTGTGTATGGTTTGAAGTACGTCGACGGAAGTGCCTTTGATCTCTAGTGGATAGTTTACATCGACGATGGAATAGCAGGGCTTGTGTTGTCGCGCATAAGCGCAGGCCTACCAGGAAGCTGGGACGTGGGAGCAGTTATGCCCCATAATCCAAGCATCTGCTATCCAGTTCGTACGGTGAGTATCCCCTAGAAGTCAGGGTGCGACAAATGGTATCAGAGCCTGTCTGCCTGTAGGATCCCTTTTTACTGGTCGCAGTTGAGTCTAGAAACTATTTTGTAGCTATATAGGAAAAATGAAACGTGAGAGTAGGAATTCTGTTCTTTTTCTTCTTTCCCCACCCTCCCTCCCTTTTCTGGTAAGGAAGTGCAACGTTGATTTCTCCTTCTCATCTAAACTTTCAAGTTAGGATTTCACGAATTCTGGTTTCTCTAGGATGGTTATATCTACTAGACCATAGGAATGGAGGTGGTTGTGACATGATTTATCATGTTGCCTACTCATGATTGAGAACGGTGGCAAATAGGCCCCGGAAGCAGATCCTCTATTCCTTAAGCAGTAGATATTGATCCTTTAGAAGCCCGGATGGGTTTTTCCGTAGTACCTCAGGAATCTTGTTCTCGTTTTCCCCGATGTTGATATCCTGTTCTTCTCAACATCCTTTTTCGTCCGTTGAAATCTTGTTGTTGTTTTCCACTTCAATTCTTCTACCGGCGTCTAATCAAAACTTCCTCGTAAACTCTTATCTAGTTAAAGTGTTATTTGATACCGGAGCATCACATTCATTTGTCTCAACAATCTTTTCCACAACATACAACCTAATTCTGGTTCCACCAAGCAATCAAAACTCTGTTCACTCCCCGGGATCTCAAATGTTGACTTCCAACATAAGTAAGAACAATCCAATTCTAATGGGAGGCCACATATTCCTCGTTACTCTCATGTTGCTGATTCTGACATTGATGTTATTCTTGGTGTTGCATTGATGTCAATAACTCTGTTCCACCATTCTAGCCAGATAATCTATTCTCCAAATGAATCAAGTTTTATCCAGCTATACACCCTCAATACAAAAACCTATCCCTTTACTTGAAATGTTCCGGTGGTTTCCAAATTCCCTGACGTCTATCCAATGTGCACGATGTGTTTCACGTGTCACAGCTCAAGAGGATCTTCCCAAGAAGTATCCGGACCTTTTCTTTTCTCAGTAGGAATCTCGGGGCGCGATTCCTTCAAGGGGGGGCGTTTTGTAACAGCCCAAGTATGAAAACTACCCCATAGAATGTTTGATTTCCTGTTTAATTTAAGTATTGCATCATGTCATCATGTTGTTTGCTTTTGTTTCTAAATTGTTGCAATTGTTTTCCACTGTTTTCACAACTCAAATTTAAACCTTACTCAAACAATGTTTTCATACTTGTTCTGTTACAACTTTTGGAATAAAAATAACAAATAAAAACAACCCATTTGTTGTCATATTTTTCAATAATGGATCAACTAATAAAATGGTGTTTTAATTTTTCCAATAATTAAACTCCAATTTGATTTCACATTCAAGGCAAAAACTTTCAAACAGCACCAACTTCCAAGACATGAAAAATACCAAACCATTCTAATGTTTTAATCAAATTAAATCATTGGGGTTCCCCTAATAAACATGTTGATTTTTAATAAAAATCAAATAAGAAGCATTCTTTTAAATATTGACTTAATTTGCAAAACAGTAATTAAAAAAATTAATCTTCTGCAAAACCCAAACTTGGCATTTGTTTTCGTCTAACCTAACTAGCTAACACTAATTTTTATAAAATTTCTGTTAACTTAAAAAGCCTCTTTTTCTTCCATTTGGTTCTGTGCAAAAAAAAAATAAAAAAAAATAAAAGAAAAACAAAGCAAAGAGAAGTGGAGAGCACAGCAAGCCCAGCCCACCCCTAAGCCCAGCAGCCCACCAGGAGGCCCCCCCTTGTCGTCTTCCTCACGAGGAGGTACAGTACGTGGCCATGGACCCCCCCCTTCCTCACCTGCTCCCAAGCCCTACAAGTACCTAATGCCGTGACCAAACCCTAACCACTCCCTTCTCCTTTCCTCTCCGCCGCCACCCCTGCCTCTCCCCTCGATCTCCCTCTCCCAAAAACCCTCTGTTCTTCTGTATCTTTCTGAACCCAACCGAAAGAGAGAAAAAAAGGACCTCCTTTCTCCGGCGATCGCCGCCGTTTCGGGGCAACCACCGCCCTGGCCTAGGCACGGGAACGGAACCCTCCTCGCCACCCTCGTCCTCTTCGACCTCTCGGCGCGGGCCGGGAGGCTCCCCACCGCCGGGCGCCCGTCCGCTTCCATCGCCGGCCCGACGCCCTGCTGCTGCCTGCACGTCTGCTCCGAACCGCCTCGTCCTTGCGAGAGCCCAAGGTGAGGCCGCCCCCTCCGGTCCCTGCCTTCCCTCGCTCTCTCCTCCCTCCACCGCAGCACGCCCTCACAACGCCCCACACCCCTCGCCGCAGCTCTCCGGCGAGCAGCCGCGCTGCCCTCAGCTGCCGGCGATCGCTGTAATTTCTGTTCGCTCGGTACCTGTTCGGTTTGCAGTTCAGAAAACACAACATCCCGAAGCCCCCCCCACCTCAAAACCCCCCCCGAGTCCCTTCCATCACACAGCAAGATTCCCCGCAGGGGTAGAGCAACCGTGCGCGCAGACAAGGGGGTGGGGTTCGACTCCCCCTTCCCAATTAAACCAAACCTTTGTGTTCCTTTTGTTTGGTCACCGAACTTTCACAAAATATCACCTATAGGTCCTTGTGCTTCTTCTTCTCAGCCCTGCAAAATTATTTCTAAGTCCCTAGTTAATATAACAATTGGCAGAGTACACCTTAAATTTGGAAATTGCATAAATAAATCATCCTAACTCCAAATTCAACATTTTTTATATGTTTTCAATACCAAATTAAATGTTCTATCCAAATATAAAATTTGTTTACTGTTTTGAATATTTTAAATTGGTGCAAAATTTGAAAACTTGTCAAATTCACTTAAATTTGCAAAATTCATAACTTGTTCATAACCATTCCAAATTTCACAAACCAAATATGTTTTCCAATCAACTTTTCATGTACTTTCCAAATATAAATTTTGTTTCATTGTTTGAATAATTAAAATTGCCTAAACAATTTAAATCTTGTTTAATTCAATTAAAAACTTGTTTAATATTGTTTAATTCATAATTAAATAATCCAAAGTCCAATCTCAAAATGTGAAACATGTAATCCAACTAAAATTTGATGTTCTTTTCAAATATCAACTTTGTTATTTGTTTTGAACATTTTAAATGGTTGAAAACAACAAATACTTGTGTGTTCCCTTTAAGGCACCCAAAATTCCATAAACTTAATAATAAAATTCTAAATTGCTACACCCTATTCTACTTTGATTCTTATGTTGTTATTTTGCTGTTTTCCTGTTGCATGCATCATGCTAACAACTATCACATAATAATTAATTGTAAATCGTTTGTTTCCACTTATTTCAATGGATCTTTTCCATATGCAATCCAATTGCATATGGGTCCAATTAAATTGTGTTATCTTGTCAAGTAGTTTATTCTGATGCATCTATTAACATGACATGCATCATCCCATGTTTGTGCACCTATGTCATTATATTGATTGTTTATCTTTCTGCAATGTTTGTTTGCTTCTTCCCGGATATACGACGACGTTGAGACCGACGATACTTACGACACCCCGTCTAAGGAGTTAGCTCAGTACCAGGCTACTGGGTTTTGCAGGCAAGTTATCACTCACATGAACCACTGTGTTCCTTTCAACATTGGTTACCGATACTTTCCGTTGTTCTTTTCTGCTAAGCCTTAGTAGTAGTTGTTTCTGTTACGAACCCATCACATGAATCCCTTAACCTTGATATTGCCTCACCTCCATACCTAAAACCCCTTGCTTGTTGCCTTAGTCTTATTTAGCATGCTTAGGTTGCTTTTGCTCGAGTCTGTTATCCGTTACTTTCTGTTACTATATCATTTACGTTGTGGGGGCTCGATGTTAATCAATCAATCATGCTAATGTTACTGTTAATAATAAATTTGATGATAAGGCACCGGCAGGAGGCCCATGAGAGGTTTTGGAGCCTGCTAGTGTCGACCCTAATAGGAAAAGGGTCTTGTCTACTGATCCATGATGAGCGCACTACCCGCATTTGGGAAGCGAGTATGGGCGCCCCCCTCAACTTGACCTGATTCGCATCTCGTCCAAATCGCCTCATTTAGTTCGTGTTTTCCATTTGCCGCATGCATGTTTTTGCGAGCCCAGGCCAGGGTGGAACTTTCGTAGTCGGCATATAGGGGGACACGGTCTTAGAGTGCTATGATGGTCCATTTTCTTCTGGGCTTGATTAGCCGTGCGCCCAAGGTTCTTTGGGCTTGATGCGAGGAATGGTTGGTTGTGTTGAGTACCCCGCTTGGTGGAAGGGCCTTTCCATCTGGCGGGTTATTCATGAGTGTACGGCCAAATTGGTGCAACCCTGCAGGGATAATCTTCTCGAGAAGCCGTGTTTTCCGCGGTTATGGATTACTTGGTGAAAGTACTGGCTAACAAGTACTCAGGACAACTTAAACCTAATGATTAACAACTTTACACCCAATGATTAATAACTTGACTAGTAATAGGCTTATTGACACAATAATTTGAACCATCATTATTACAACTGTGTGAGTTATCCTCGGATTGCTTCTTTGGATAAGGGGCGAGATCCAGGATGGGTTTGTTTGAAGTTATCTTTCAGTTGGTTACACTCCTCGATCTTATCTCCTTTCTGTTAGCCGGAAGTGGTAGAATCTCTGTAGTTGGTTAGCGCAGCCAGTTGCAGCACCTTTTATATCCCCTCTCTTCCGTTGAACCCAAGGCACCTGTGCTTGGTGTTGACGGGTTACACTTTGGTGAACTGTGAGTCTTGCTTGCCAGTACGTTGGTGTACTGACCCCTTTGGGGCTGTGGTTTACGCAGACGACGTTTCCGAGGATCTACATGGTGGCTACTACGTGGAGTATGACGAGACTGCTGACGAGTAGATAGCGGACCCGGGCAGGATCCGAGACTACGTAGATGGGCTCCGTCTGTTTGTTTCCGGCCTCTTAGGCCTATTTGGTTCTTGTCTGTACTCAGACATGTTGAATGCTTCCGCTGTGATGTAATGATGATATGTTGGGGCATGTGCCCTCTGAATGATTGTATTTGCTATCTCTGCTCTAATGAGAGCCATTTGCAACTTATTTCAATCTTTTGTGTCGTAGAGATCTGTTGTGATATCACTTGTTAAACGCCGTTGACGTACCATGTGTGTATGGTTTGAAGTACGTCGACGGAAGTGCCTTTGATCTCTAGTGGATAGTTTACATCGACGATGGAATAGCAGGGCTTGTGTTGTCGCGCATAAGCGCAGGCCTACCAGGAAGCTGGGACGTGGGAGCAGTTATGCCCCATAATCCAAGCATCTGCTATCCAGTTCGTACGGTGAGTATCCCCTAGAAGTCAGGGTGCGACACTCGGTTTGGGAGAGATGCTCCCGGGATCAAATCAATTTGATGTTCAATTCCTCTCAATGGTGGCAATCCCGAGGGCACATCTTGTGGAAAAACATCCTCAAAATCCTGCAAAACGTTAGAAACACCAAGAGGAATAGGGGTCATGTCATTAGAAACCAAAATCTCTCCCTTGTGAATAAGCACAATAGGGACTAGTGAAGGATCATCCTTAAATTCCCTCAAATCCTCTTTAGTGGCTAACATGCATAATAGGTTCTCTCTCTTTTTACCACTCGAATTGGTTTTGCTATCACTCCCCATGGCTTGTATTTTTGGTGTTCCCTCATCCCTCTCTCTCTCTTTTTCCTCTTTCATAGCAACTTTGGATTGGGACTCATTTATAATTTGTTGTGGAGTCATAGGCCTCAAGATAATAGTCCTCCCATGATGGTTCAACTCATAAGTATTAGCTCTTCCTTCATGCTTCACACTTCTATCAAATTGCCAAGGTCTTCCCAATAATAGGTGACACACTGTCATAGGAACCACATCAAACTCAGTAGCATCCTTATAAGGTCCAATTTGAAACTCCACTCTCACCATATGAGATACCTTCATTTGTCCAGTGCTACTCAACCATTGTATATGATAAGGGCTCGGATGTGGTAAGTATTTTAGGTTCAACTTGGCACATAAATCCTTGCTTGCCAAGTTTCTACAACTCCCTCCATCAATAATGACTTTGCAAGCCATGTTGGGACCAATAACAGCCTTTGTTTGGAATAAATTGCACCTTTGATTTTCAGGACTAGGCACCACACTCAATGAATTTTGGGTGCAAACAATAGAAGGCATAGTAGTAGCATAAGCATCCAAAGGAGAATCACTCAGATATCCATCATCATCATCAAGATCATTGGGATCAACATCATCACCTGTCTCATACTCATTGTTCTCATTGATAATCATCACTTTTGAATTTGGACAATCCTTCTTGAAGTGCCCTTTTCCTCCACATGTATGGCATGTAATATCTCTATTCCTTGTAGTAGGAGCACTAGAACCTGAGGCACTTGCTGTTGGTTGTGATGTTTTCCTTGTATTAGCCACACTAGGCTCGGATTTGGATGATGTGGCACCTCGAAAATTTGAAGATGGAGGTGGTGGTGTTGATGTACTAGGGGTAATAGATGATCTCACAGGAAATCTACTCTTTGTTCTAGCCAAATTTTGTGCTTCCTCCAATAGATGTGATTCGGCCTCTCTAGCATGATGTAAGAGATCATGCATATTAGTGTATTGATAATGCCTCACAATGCCCTTGATTCTATAATGTAACCCTGAAAGAAATCTTTGCATTGTTTGCTCCTCTTGTTCTTCCACACGACCTCTTTGCATGATCATCTCCATCTCTTGATAATAAGCATCAACTGTCTTGGTACCTTGCTTCAATTGTTGTAGCTTGTCAAACTGTTGCCTTATGTAATTGGGAGGTACAAATCTTTCCCTCATGAGCCTCTTCATGGTGTTCCAAGTAGCAATAGGTAACTCACCATCATTATGTCTCTTTCTCACTAAATTGTCCCACCATCTAAGAGCATATCCATCAAACTCAGAAGATGCCAACTTGATCTTTCTATCCTCATTGTAATCATGCAATCTCCAAAGCTTCTCAATTTTCAACTCCCATAGCAAAAATTCTTCCACATCCATAGTATCAAAGCTGAAAGATGGAATAGAAAATTTTGGTTTACCCAATATATCTTCTCTATTGTCATTAGCATTGGGCAAAGGAACACGCCTAGCACGGCCTTGAAAACCTCCTCTTCCTCTTTCTCCTCTAGCTCCACGGCCAAAATTAAGTTCTTCTCCATTATTGGCATCACTATGGATACTAGCATTGTCATCATCAATAGGTGGCAACCGAGCTTGAAGCAAAGTTTGAAGATCATTCATATTGTTGTTGATAGCATCAATAGCATCTTGCATTGTTCTCAATTGAGCACTATTGGTTTCGGCCAACTTATTGGTGCTCTCCACATTCTTCTTTGTGGCATCAACTAACTCATAAACAGGATCAACAGCTTCATTCACATATTTCTTGTAATGTTCCTCATTGTCATCCAATTTCTTTGTCAACACATCCCTTAATGCCTCATACTCCCTCCAATTCACTCCCTCGGATTGATCCTTCTTTTGCTGCACAAGATCACTACTAGAAAGATCCATTAGAGGTTAGTGAAAATAAAACAAGTATAGGTTGTGGTGCCTCTCACAACTCACTCAAGAATCTAGCAAAACAATAGGATATCTTACCACTCCAAAGTGAATAGAGATACTTACCACAAGTAGAGGCAATTAAAGTGCTTTGGTGTGAAGAAAAGAATACCCAGGTTTTTAACTCTCACAATGGCAAACAAGGTTATTTAGTGGGGCTTGGTATGGATACCTAACAATCACCAAAGTAACAATCCTATTTGCTGTCTTAGTGAAGATATAAAATACCCAAGGAAACTCACACAATGGAGACAAATGTGGCAAAGCAATATGTGGATGGAAATTTGCAATGCACTAGAAAGTCACTAGCTAGGCTCTTAATTGACAGGCACAAGATTGCTCAATGAAAAACCAAGTGTCACAATGGCAAGCTCAACTAGTAAACAATAGCAATGATATGGCCTTTTTGCACTTTCACTTTTCTCTTTTCTCTTTTCTCTTTTTTTTTATACTTTTTGCTTTTTCTATTTTTTTGAATTTTTCAATGGCCTTACAGTAAGCTAGGAGCAACAATTAACCAAACACAAGTGAACACAATGGTGGTGATGAAATATGAGCAGCCTGTCAGAGCACAAAATAGCTATACTTGTGGGAAAGTTCCTATTAATATGCTGTAGAAAGGCTGTGGCTAAGGTTCACAAGGTATGGATGTGATGTTCCTAGTGATGAAAACAGGAAAAACAAAAGAAAACAGAAAAAAATCTATGTGAAAAACGAGCACTAGATGGCTCACGGCAGCACAAACCACTCACGGCAGGAAAACAGGCTGTTTTTGACTCACGGCAGCACTCACGGCAGAGAAAACGATCAAAACCGTACCGCGGCAGAACGTTACGGCAGAAAAACGAGTGAAAACCGTACCGCGGCAGCAAACAGCAGTGAGCAGAACGCGCGGCAGCGAAAATCACCGTTCCTGTGCCGCGGCAGCGCGCGCGCGCGCGAAACAGCTGTGGGTAAGCGCGTTACGGTGAATTTTGGAGCGCGCGGGTGTTACGTGTAGCGCACGCGTACGGCAGCGGCGGCAGAGTTTTTCTGCCGCGGGGTGGATTGCGCGGAAGCGATTTGGTAAGGATGATGCGGGCTCGCGGGGGGGTTTTGTAAGCGTGCGATGGGAGGTTGAATCCGATAGTGACTAGGGGGGGTGGCAGCGGAAGCAAAGGTTGCGGGTGGGTGGGTGGAATCCGATTGCAACTAGGGAGGGTTGGCGGCAGCGTTTTGGTAAGTTTTGTGCCACGGCAGGAAATCTAGAGGGAATCGGATTGGTGGTGGATATGGTGATGTGCTGCGATTGTTTTTGGTATTTTTGGATATGAACTCGGCTAGATGAACAAGAACCCTAAACGTAGCCGAAAAATATGAAACTAAAAACGAGAAAAAGCAACACAAATCTAACACAATGACAGCAAAAAGTAATGAAACTAAGGTGATATCTAGGCTATGGCAATGACTAGAACTATTTTTGTGGGGCAATTTTCTGGATAGGAATAAAAACACTCAAAACTAAAGGGAAATTGATAGCTCACCGAGGCAACCTGTAAATCTGATACCAAGATGATAAGGGGTGGCCCAATCTTCTCAGTGAACTCACAGATAACTTCTGTATTGATAACTAGTGCGCCACTAAGAACTCTCCGGCTGATCCCTGAAGCCAATGCAACAGATAGCAACCCAATGGATATTCTTAACTCCACACTCTTGCACAAGTAATCCACCGACTACAAGTGGTCCTGTACCGTCTTATTCCCAGTGGAACAGCAGGTAACACGTAAAGTTTGCAGATGAACTTCCAGTATGAAAGGCTAACAAGCAGTTTCAACTAGAGGTTATGGGGTTTGTTTGATTCAATCGTAGTCCCCCTCAACCACACGCAGGTGGGACACATATATAGGTGGAGGGGTGCGGCCACAAGGCTCCCTTGCGCAAGCAATCCCTCCCCTACTAGGACTAGGACTCCTACTAGGACTAGGACTCACATATATGGATACAAACCGATTCCAAACACAAGGAATTCGGCCACATTGGTATGGAAACCAAACCTAACACTACTAGAATTGCTATGGCGCATTGATCTTCCACGTGGGCGCCCTCCTCTTGCATTTGTCCATGTATGAGTGTGGAATAACATAATAGCATTGTTTTCCACACTTAGTGCATTTGATCTTGTGGAGGCACCATCCCCTTATCATGATAACAATTGTGATTTGTTGTTTTCACCATGCTAGCACTTGTTTTCCATCTCCTCTTGAAATCCATGCTCATCCTTGTGTAGCTCCTCTCCATGATCTCCATTTATGTTTGTGTTATCAACAAACCTAAGAATACATAAATGCAAAGATTTAGGTAGTATAAAGCTCTCACAATTATAAACATTATATTCAAGTAGGAGTGAATTCACCTGTTGTTGTAATAGCTTGGTTCTTGATCTTGTCATTGGACCAATTCTAACTTCATTAGCTTTGATAGGAGGATCTTCATGTTCAACAATAGGTGAAGAGCTAGGGATGTCCTCATCAGATTGCACCTCCGATTTTCTGGAGAAGGAATAACACTCAAAGCAGCAGCATTTTGTGAGCAAACAATAGTGGGGTAATGGGTGGCATAAGCATCAAGTGGACCTCCTTGCTCATCACAATCCTCCTCCTCAGTAGGATCAGCATCATCTCCAGTCTCACACTCATTATCCTCATTAACAAGCATGGTCTTTTTATTTGGGCATTCTCTCTTAAAGTGGCCTTTTCCACCACATGTGTGACATGTCATGTCTCTATTTCGTGCTGTGGAAGAAGTGGATCCACTAGCACTTGCTGCTGGTTGCACTTTCCTCCTAGAAGTGGAGGGTGTGCTCTCGGCCTTGGGTGTAGAAACCCCACGGCTAGGTGCTGGTTGTGGTGATGGAGAAGAAAAATTATTATTTCGAGGTGAAAACAATCTCCTAGCACTCATCTTTGCCTCCTCGGCTAGCTGTGATTCTGCCTCCCTTGCATGATGTAGCAATTCCTTCATATCATTATATTGGAGGTGCCTCACAATGCTTCTGATTTGAAATTGCAAACCTGAGAGAAAACGTTGCATAATATGTTTTGGTTCCTCTCTCACTTTAGCCCTCTGAATAATCAACTCCATCTCTCTATAATAAGCATCAACATACAATGTACCTTTTTTCAATTGTTGCAATTTATCATATAATGTTCTCACATAATTCTTGGGCACAAACCTGTTCCTCATGAGTTGCTTCATAGTAGCCCAAGTAACCACTTCAGGATCACCATTTTCTACCCTCAATTGTGTAATATTATCCCACCACAATAGAGCATAACCATCAAAACTAGAAGAAGCCAATTTAATCTTCCTATCTTCATTGTAATTATGTAATCTCCATAGCTTCTCAATTTTAAGCTCCCACATCAAATATTCCTCTACATCATCAGTATCAAAAGTGAAAGGAGGAATAGAAAATTTTGGCTTGCCCAAACCATCATCTTCTCTATGATTATCATGAGCTTGTATTCTTCTAGCAGCAAAACCTCCACGGCCATTATAAGCTTGGGCTCGGCCTGGTTCCCAATCATCATCATTGCCTCTTTGTTCGAGTTGAGTAGACAATTGTGTAATTTGTCTACTCAAATTAGTGAGAGATTCTTGCATAATATCAACAGATTCTTGAGAAGCATCTTTCTGAATTTTAATATCCATCTGTTGTAAATCCCTCCTCAAACTCTCATCATAAGCATCAAGCTTCTTATCAATTCGGGTGTCTACCACTTCATCATACTCATCAAGCTTCTTATCAATTCTGGAAGTGATCATGTCTCTAAATTTTGATAGATCTCCCCATGTGAGAATATCATGAACAGTCTTCTTAGAAGTAGCCTCGGTAGCTTTCCCACCAATTTTATCCACCTGCACATCACTAGCCACAGACTCCATGGATTAATGTGTTAGTGAAAACAAAAATATGGGATGTGGTGTTCTCTCACAACTCACTCAAAACAGAAAAGCAATGAGGTTAACTTACTGTTCCAAAGTGAATAGCAATACTTACGACAAGTAAACAGCACTACTATGACTTGGTGTGAATAAAAGAATACCCAGGGATTTTAGCTAACACAAAGCAAAGCAGGATATATAGTGGGGCTTGGTATGGATACCTAACAACACCAATAACAAGTCCTATTTGTTGTTTGTGATGACAGAAAATAACACCTAGGAAACACACACCAAAGTGGAGACAAATGTGGCAATGCAATTATATGGATGGAAATATTGCAATGCACTCGAAAGACACTAGCTATGCTCAAATATATCACAGGCACAAGATTGCTCAATGGAAAGTGTCAATATAGTAGTGATGAAACAACTCCAATAACAATATAGCAATGTATCTCAAGGCCTTTTTCTCTTTTCTCAATTCTGTTTTTCTCTTTTTCTATTTTCTGTTTTTCTCTTTTTTTTATACTTTTATAACTGGCCAAAACTAGCTAAGAGCAAAAGAATCACAATAATATCAATATGACACAATGTATGTGATAATGAGCAGCCTGGAATGTGCAAACAATAGCTATTCTTTATGGGAAAGATGCCTATATGTTGCTGTAGAATGGCTGTGGCTAAGTCTCACAAAGATAGGAAAAGAAAATCTAAAGAAAGTTTAAAAGAAAACTAAACCGAAAAATAACTACAGCTACTATTAGATCTCACAGCAGGAAAACGTACCATGGCAGAGAAACAAGCCAAATCGCTGTCGCGGCAGCGCGCAGGTGTAGCGAACAGGCCAAAACCGGGCGCGCGCAAGAGTACAGACACTGTTTGTGGTTTGGCGCGAGCAGCAGCGTGGGCGCGCGGCAGAAAAACGTGAAGATCGCGTGCCGCGGCAACGCGCACAGGGGGCTGCGGGTAAGCGCTGGGCTGGTCCGCGGGCGGGATTTTGTAAGGCGCAGTTGAGGTGCACTCCGACTGCGGCTAGGACACGGCGGCGGCAGAGAATCTGCGCGATTTGGTGCCGCGGCAGGAAACCGAACCCAACTCAAATTGAGTATAACTTTGGATCGGAAGGGAGTTCTTGGGTGAAATTTTGTGGACACGATTAGGATAACTCGAAGAACACTTAGAACCCTAAACCTAGACCGAAAACAAAAGACTCAAAAAGGAGAAAAGAAACACGAAATCAACCACAAAACAACAACTAAAACTTGATAAAAGTAATGATCTAAGGCTATGGCTCGAACTAATCCTATTTTTTGTGGCTTTTTCTGTGGGTAGGTAATGAAAACAAGAACTAATCTACTAGATCACGATAGCACACAGAGTTAACCTATAAATCTGATACCAAGATGATAAGGGGTTGCCCGATCTTCTCGATGAACTCACACGATAACAGGGATCTGATAAATTGTGTCTCTCCATGAACTCCCCGGCTAATTCCTGATGCCAATTGCAGCAGCAACCAATCCCTTGGATATTCGTAAATCCACACACTTGCACGAGGAGCCACTGACTACTAGTGGTCCTGTATCAACTAATTCCTAGTGGAATAGCAGATAACACGCAAAACTTGCAGAATATCAATTCCTGATGAATGCTTCGAGCAATCAACAATGGAGTTCTAGGGTTTATGAATAAAGGTAGTCTAAACCTCTCACACACAGGTGAAGAGGTATATATGAGAGAGGGGGTGCGGCCACAACTTGGGTTGTGCAAGCACCAGCGCAAACCTGACTAGGACTCGACCCATAAGGGGTTTTGACTCGGACTAGGGGATACAAACCGACCCACGAGGGGGGGTGCGGCCAATAGGCATACAAGCCTTTATTCCACACGCATGGGACACCCTAGGACATGTCCTTGGTGCCCCCATAAGCCTAATGCACATGACACATGATAATAGGTGAAAAAAACCTAAGACATGTCCTTGGTGCTCCCATCTCCATCATGCATCGCTGCTGGTTTCTCCCTCTTGTATGTGCTGCCATGATCATCTTCCATGTGTTCTCCCATGCATTGCTCCATGGCTCCATGCTCCTCTCCTCCCATAATGCTTGTGTTATCAACAACCTGAATCATACATAAATACAGTGATTTAGGTAGTGATGGGGGGATAGTAACCCGGTAGGCCCACTTCAAGATATAATCCGGCCCGAGGTGTGCTGAGCGATACCCGGCTAGGGGTAAAGAGATTACCGGAAGGCCCAAAGGCTTGTGAGATTCGTAACCCGGATTGTGGGCTGCGACAAGGAAAGTTAGGGTTTGTATGTGGAGTTCGAGTAGGACTCAAGATGTGCCTTGAAGGGCAAGTTAGGGGTGTACGGGTGCTATATAAACCGGCCCCTAGGTTTAGTTTGCCAGAGGTTCAAGTCATAGTTGTAATACCTGTTATCGAGTATCCAGCATTATTGATATCGAGATCCGGCGAGTTGTTCTCCGGTTCTTAGATCGCTTTCGCCATGTCTTCCTTTGAGCTAAACCCTCTCCCGAATACCTGTGTCGACTTGCCCCAAGATCAGTTACCCCAGGTAACATCTGCCGTGATTATCCCACGACAGTTGGCGCCCACCGTGGGGCCTGCGTCCAAAGGTGTTTACATCACGGGAGAAGCTCGGAAGAGCATGAAGAACCTCATCGTCGGAGAAATCTACGTCAACAGCAAAGGAGAGAAGATGGTAGACGATTCTGGCTGGGGGCCAGAGTCAGATCACCTCGAAACCGGATCCATCGTGACAGTCGGCAGCGTCAACGTCTTCGTCGGTATGGTATGTACTTCCAGTTCGAATTGTGATAATATTGGATCTGATTCTGTGTCAGGAGAAGACATGTATGTCCGATCGGAAAAGGAAGAGTCGATTGGAACAACGGGTCAGACGGAGAGGGAAGATGATACCGAGTCTATACGGGATTTGTCGGAGGATCGATATGAAAGGGAAAACAGCGAGGAAGAACAGTACGAATCTACACCGGGCATCATGCGCCGGGTTGCAGTCTATGCGGCTCCCGCGACCAATCTCAATCAAGAAAACGCGGGCCGCGGCGCCAGCCGGGGCGGTTCAGGCAGCGGCCCAGCAGCAAGGAGCAGTTGACCCGGTCTTGGTCCAGGTCGATGGAGAGTCGGCGTCTGTCACCAGTCGCCCAGCAGACGAGGAGCGACACGCAAATATGTTCGGGTTCCAAGCAAACCGGACACCGGGGGCGGGCCCCTCAAACCCGCGTCACCCGGCTCTGTTTGATAATAATTTGATTTTGGACCCCACAGTCTTGGCCACAGTTATTACCCCAGAAAACGCGGCAGAGCGTGTAAGAGACCTGGACGTGGCTCGTCGTGCATTGGAGCAGCAAAGAAGGCAAGTGGAAGCAGAAAGGCAGGGGATGGTCGCGCGGCAGCGCGAATTGGATGACCGAGAGACCCGGCTCCGGGAGGAAACGACAAGGATGCACCAAAGGCACCGAACTATGCTGCCGGCAACAGGAGGGGTTATTAACCCGACTGCCCTGGTGTTCACGCCTCAAGATCAGCCGATTCCACCGACGAACCAAGGGACCATACCGCGACCTTCAACGGGAGCACATCCGGTAAACGCGCCAGCCGGGTTACCTTTGCCACAGACGGGGGCGACAGCCGGCAATACCATGCCGCCACCACCATCACGATTCCGCACACCAGCAGGTCATTACAACAATCCCATGGACAACGTGTACGCAGCAACGCTCGCATTAAACCAGATTCCTGTGGGAGACTCGCCTCATGCGGAAGGAACCCGACGAGCAATCGATCTGCTACACACCGCGGTAGCACAGCAAGCCAATTATCCGGATCATAGAAGCGGGATGCATGGGACGCCGTACGCCAGTCAGCAACAGGGCAATGTTCAAACAAGTGCGGCACAACGAAGGGAAGAGCAGCAGCAAATGCCGCCTCCACCGCGTATCCAGACAGTACCAGTAGTATCAGCAGCGCAGGCGGTGGTGGACAGTTCCAGAGCCAGAAGAGCCGGGGCCGGATCTGCTGGGCACGAATTGCCGGTGGCGCCACACCTCGAGGCACCCCCAGCCGGGTCACGCGCCTCCCGAGTAAGACCACCCCCAACCACCCTGGCGGGACCCAAGTGCCTCTCGGACGATATCAGGGCAGAACCTTACCCGGAGAAGTTCAAAGAACCGGGGAAAGTAGTAAATTATGAGCCTACAATGGATCCAGAAACGTGGCTGAGCAGCTATGAGATGGCAATGTCAATTCGCAACGCATCCGAGAATCTCCAAGCCAAATTCATGTACTTAATGATGTCAGAGGGAGCAGCAAAGTTATGGTTCACCAATCTACCGGAAAAATCGATCAAATCGTGGGAGGAGCTAAAGACCGCATTTATCAAGCACTTTCATGGGACATGCAGAAAGTTATTTACTATTGATGATTTAGAAAGATGCGTTCAGAAGAAAGGAGAGTCAGCACGCAGCTGGGTACGCCGGGTTATGGAGATACTCCACTCGTCTACGGATATCCAGCCTAAGGATGCGCTACAAGCTATGGCAAAAACATGTAAGTATGTTCCTTTAGTGCAAAAGCTAACTCGCATGAAATCTAGTAGGAATGCAGCGGAGGTTACAATGGGAGAGTTAATGGATGCGTGCAACAAACACGCTGCAACGGATACCACAGAGGAGGAAGTTGATGACAAGAAAGCAAAAGCAAACACAAGTAGCAGTGGGAAAACCGGCAATGGATCGGCGCCAAACAATAATGGAAGTAGCCAAAACAAGCGCCCGTTTGAAGGGAATTCCGAGTTTGTAGCCAACACGGAGGCCGGGTCTTCAAGACCTAGATCCGAAGGAAATTTTAATACTGGAAATCACAATGGGGGGCACTACCAAGGACCTCCAAGACCAAGCAACAGTTGGGACATATTTAGGATGGCATGCCCGAAGCATAGCAGGAACGGCAAGCCGGCCAATCACTCATTGGAGCAATGTGCCGACTTACAAAGGTGGAAGAACGAGGAAGTGAACAGAGCCATGCGAGGTGCAGGCCGAGGAGGAGGCCCGGGCCTAGGTGGAAATTTGGGCAATGGACCGCCCCCAGCCGGCAACCCGCCAGCTGGAAATCAAGGTAACAATCAAGGGGGAGCGGGAGGTTTTCAAGCTAACCCCAAACAGCTGGGTCAATATCATGTGCACACTACGGGAGGCTCTAACAAGGATAAGAAGATACTGAAACAAGCAGTTAATTCGGTCTCTTCCGCTGTTCCAAGGTATTTAAGGTGGTCAGAACAAGAGGTAACATGGAGCAGGAAGGATCACCCGGACAGAGTTGATCACCCGGGAGTCTTAGCTTTGGTAGTGGCACCACAGGTCAACGGCTATGAGCTGAAAAAAGTCTTGATGGATGGAGGAAGTAGTATCAATATCCTGTACTGGGAAACTTTTCTGCGTATGGGCTTAAAGGAATCGCAGCTGCAAAAGAGTACAACAGTTTTTCACGGGATAGTGCCGGGTCACTCAGCATGCCCTGAAGGAAAGGTGGCACTGGAAGTAGCTTTTGGAGAGTCAAAGGACAACTACCGAGTCGAGTGGCTTACCTTCGAGGTAGTAAAGTTGCGCAGCCCTTATCATGCATTGTTTGGAAGGCCGACTTATGCCAAGTTCATGGCGAGACCGTGTTATGTGTACCTACAACTGAAAATCCCGGGTCCCAAGAAGACCATTACAATACACGGAAACCGAGATATAGCAGCTGAGTGTGATGAGGGAGACGCGGCAATGGCCGAGCAAGCCTGTAGGAAGGAAGAGCTCAAACATTACCGTTCTCAGGTAGACCTAGAAGAGAGGACAACGTCAAAAAAGCCAACTCCTGAGGGGGACAAAGCAAAAGTTAGGGCAGAACAAAACCCTAAGATGGTAGGCTTCATCAGGAGCGATACTTTCAAAACCCTCAGCAGGGAAGAAGAAGACGTACCACCATCCGCAGCTGATCACGTTTCAAGGGCGATATACCCGGATTGGCTAGCAAATCCGGCACTCATTACGAAAGGGCATAGCAAGTGGAGAATGTGCATCGGCCGTACCAACGCGAGGCCGACTCTCGAGAATAACTAAAGCAGTGTAATGGGCGGAAGGTTTCATACGCACTCTTTTCCTATCCAGGGTACCTAAGGGGACTGGAAGGTTTTTAATGAGGCGGCCTGCTGATTTAAAAAAAAAGAAATTTTTATCAATAAAAGAAGATGGTCTCGAGTCGTATCATGGTCTTTGCTTCAGTTACAAGTAAGTAATGCTTGTTATTATCAATACGTCAATATCATCAAAATACATCACGTGCATATAGGTCTTCGGGGATTGGTGTGCTTAAGTAAGTAATCACAAGCCCGGAGACCCGGCCTCGATGCCTATGAGTTATGAGGGCTGATTACTCGAAAAAACGGGTACAGCTGCAATCTTATAACCGGACAAAGGAGCCAAATTTCTTGGTTATTCTTACTTAAGCTCGATGTGACTCGCACTAAAGTGGCATGATCTGTTCACGTACGATTACAATCAAACTATGCAGCCCAATGGGGCTTGCTTGATCTTGTTTTTCGTATAGATGCAACGACATGGTATCCACGCGAAAGCCGGCTTATAGTACAAGATAATCAAAAGGGTCATCTAAACCACAAGTCTATGCAGAGTATAAGGCTAAAATAGCCGGAAACTCAACAAGTATTAAGCATGATTTCAGTATTTATGCGAACAGCTATTGGTCTTCAGCTTGGTAAACAGCAGTGTGTCATCTGAGAAAGCCCAGCCCCCATAGCTCGTACTTTGGGTCATGGGGGCTGGGGACTTCGAAACAGAAACAAACTGTTTAACTACTAAAGCCTGTAAACCTTAGTTTCCGAGTATTGGGGACTTAAAGAAAAGTCCGTCTATCAAAACCTCCGATACTCGGTTAGCCGAGTCTCAAAAGGGAATCAAAAACAAAAATTCAAAGTATCGAGAATAAGCTTATACGTAACACGAGGATCGAGATTATCAAAAGCCAGGGGAGGCAAAGAATTATCATAAGTTAACAAGCATACAGTCATAGTATCAGCATCAATGGTGCACAGGCGCACCGCAAAAAAAAAAATCATATCAGTCTCGAGAAACGCAAAGCACTAGGCAGCATCCTACTCGGCATCCTGAGAGCGGTCCTCCGGGTCTAAGTCTTGGACTTGCTCCTTGGCCTTGCCAGCAGTTTTACCCGGGCTCTTCACATCTGGACGAACAGGCGGAGGCACGGCTGGGGTAGAGGTAGACGACTTTACGCCCAGCTCTGCTTCCCTCTTTGCAGCCTCTTCCTTCCTCCTAGCCAGATCAGTCGACCATTTGTCCAACATATCAATAGGGGGGGGGTGCCTCCACCAGGATAACCTTGCCCTCAGAATCATACGAGCTCATAATCGTGTTTAGATCCATTTTGTCGGCCAAAGCTGTGGCTGAAGGACGTACCGCAGATTGTATAGCTTTGAAATCCTGGGGCTTGAATTTGGATCCGTCAGCTTTAAACTCTGGGAACCCGGATACTACCTTCGCCGGGTCAAGCTTTGGAAAATAAGCCTTCGCCAGCGTTAAAGCCCGGGTCATCCCAATTCGGCAGGACGAACGCTTCAGTATTTCAATCCATCCAGGCGCTGTGGAAAAGGCCTGCATAAGGTTCTCCTCGCCCGGGTATACCTCAGAAGGCCACTTGATAGCATCCAGCAAAAGTTTCGTGCCGGCAAAAAACGTCCGGAGCACAGTCTTCAGAGTTTTAACTTGAGTAATGGCATTCTCCTCCGGAGCAGCAAGGTTAGCACCTGCAATCGAAAAACACAAAAGCATATCAGTAATTTTGGTTATTACAACGGCAAAATGGAGGTAAGCAAGCTAGTTGCAAATAAACAAACTTACTTAGCAAAATACGGTAGGTGTCCGTAATCTGAGTCGATAAGTTCTTCAGCGAGGATTGGGCGGCATTGTACTTCTTCTGGTATGTGGAGACATCTTTTTTCAAAGTCTTTATCTCCGCTTCAAGGGCCTCCCTACGCTTAACTTCAGCCAGCAAGAGCTGCTCAGCCTTAAGTAACGCTTCATCTGACTGAGTAATCTCTGCCTGCAAAGACCGGGTGAAGTTGTAAGCCGGATATCACGAGAGTATTTCCTCTGAGGAAATGATTACCGAAAAGTATTATGCGAAGTACCGAGGATAATTACAAAAAAATTATACTCGGGACTTGGGGACTGGATGTATAATAAGGAGTATCAAGTAAAAGTTACCTGATGTGCTGCAGCCATACGCTCTAGGACATTTCCTTCCGAAGCTTTCATGGCGAGAAGAGCGCTCATTAGCTGGTTAAAATCAGCGTTATCCGAGTTAGATGACTCGGGTACCTGGAAAGTGGGAAAAGGAGCTTTTCTTGTAACAGGAGGTGGCACCCGGGTCATCCGAATGTCGGAGTCTGGTCCCCCTCCCGCGCTCGAAGCTGCTCCCTTCTCCTTCTCGCCTGCGTGCGAAGCGATTGGATACTCGGCGTCATGCCTAGCTGGCTCCGGTGGCGACACTTGCTCGTCGCCAGCCGTGGTGAAGGCATCATCAGCCGGCTCGTTCTCGACCCGGACCTTAGCCTCGGTGTCCTCCTGGTCGCTACTAATAACCGTGGCTCTGAAGAAGGTGCAAAGGCGCAATTAATCTTTGGTTATGAAAAAAAAGGGACGAAAGTTCGGTATAATATCAGGAAAAGGCGCTTACCCGGTGTTTACCGGGAAGTCCGAAGGAAAGCCGCTGCTAGACCCGGAAGATACTGAAAAATGCCAAGCAAGGTTTGAGATCATGTTGCAAAGGAATGTCCGGAAAGAGTTTCTATTTACGATATAAATACCAGGGTGTCGAGCTGGGGGCGATGAAGTGCCCGGGTTAAGGGCCTCGTTGCCTGGATGGTTCCGGGTTACTCGGCGCCTAGTCGCGGGTGGCTCCTTCATTTATGATCAAAAGGGGTGAAGGTGGGGTTAGCCCCGCAATGACGTTATGAGAACAAAAATTAAAAGTGCAAGGGAGCGGAATAAAAACCTGGAGGGCGATTCTCTGGGATTTCCTTTTGGATCCGGCTTTGGTGGCCGGCTCCGGCTCGTCCTCCTCGCTGGCGGATTCTTCCCAGCCATCTGATTCTTCTTCTTCGTCTTGGTCCTCTCGTTCTGAAAGGTATTGAAGATATAGCATGAGGAGAAAGAGGAGACAGGATATAATGTACGCAAGGGGGTTAAGTACGCACCTTCATCCGAATTAACGGCGTTATCTTCTTCCTCCGCGTCTCCAGAATTGGGAGGAGTGTCGATTGTCCAAAAGCCATTATCGGCCTGAGGCGAAAATTCCAGGATAATGGTTAATATCGAATCATGAAAAGCGGATAAAGGTAAGCTTGTTAAAATCCAAAATCAAGAGGCAGAAAGCTTACAGCGGGGGCGGGGTTCTCGAGTGTAAAAGGTTCTAACCCGGCGATGCTCCGGATTACCTCGAGCTTCTCCGTTAAAAAACCCTTGATCGTTTTGTTCATGTCATTAGGGGCAAGGGTGCTGGCAGAGTACCGGATCGGGTCCGTGGTTTGACCCGAATATTCACACATCAGCTTCTCACGAATGGAGTTTGGCTGGATGCGGAAGTTAACCCAGGCCTTCACCAAGTTTAGCCCGATGAGGCCTCGGGCTGATAGGATGGGGATTTTAGCCAACGAAGGCAAGATCGCCTCCCTGTCCGAGTCAGAGGCGAAGGCATTGAAAGATTCGGAAATGTCGAGCTGACCCTCCGAGTAACCCGGTAATTTCTTCTCACCGGGTGGGGAGGTGTCCTGGCAGTAGAAGTATGAGAGCTGCCAGTGCTTTACATGAGAATTGAGAGTGAGGGGAGGCATCAAGGAATTCTTGCGGCGCTGGATAGAAACCCCGCCGCAGGTGAGAAGTGCGCCGTCACCGCTTTCGCGACACGGCTTGCACTGAAAGAGTTCAACAAAGAGAGCCAAACTTGGCGGAGTGCACAAGTAAGACTCGGAAAGAACGATAAAGTGGGTGATGTTCAGAACGGAGTTTGGGCCTATATCGAAAATACGGAGATTATAGTGATCTAGGACGTCACGAAAGAAAGGGTGACCCGGGGGCCTGAAGCCTCGGGTCACGTGTTCGACAAAACATATTACCTCATCCGTTGCTGGAGAGGGCCGGGTTTCGTTGCCGGGTACTCTCCAGTGGATAGTTTCCTGGGGAGGAAGGATTCCAAGCTCCACTAACTCCTCCAGTTTGGCCTTGGTGACGGAGGATCTCCCCCAATTGGCTGAAATGGAGTTAGTGGGCTTAGTTTTAGCCGGCTGTTTCCCCTGCCTCTTGGGTGCCATGGGGTTGACCTGTTAAAACATCAAAGGAAAGGGCGTAAGAAACAAAAACTCGGAAGTTAGCAGATAAGCAGTTACCGGCAATTTAAGCACAAACCGGGTATTGCCTTGCCGAGTCAAGTATGATGTGTCCGGGTATTGTGTGCTATTACAAAATCTACGGAACTTTCCGTAAAAGCAAATGTTTGGAGAAGTTAGGAGGGTGTTTATATGCCTACCATCTGCGAATGATCCGGAGAAGTGAGATTTTCTGAGGAGGGAGAACAAGGGCGGAAATTTTATATGGCCCGAGCCTAGATTGGGGATCTTATTTCTAAATTTATGGCCATGTTAATGACTACTGGAGTTAGGAGAGTAATATAAGCTATGAATCCTATCTATGGGGATGTTTGTGGTAAGTATCATTGAGCTAATCCGGCGCGGCCCGAGAAATCGCGGACTACTTGATTCAGATCTGATCTGAGGAAAAGATGAGAAATTGCGAGGATGAGCTGAGGGATACGAGGAACTTACCAAAGGGGATTGAAGTAGAGCTTTGCGGAGACAGATGGCGCAAGATTGATGTCCTTTCGAGGTTGTTGGTCGGCGAATCGGGCGCTTGGCGGCGGATTTGGGAGTTGGAGTGAGTCGCGCGGTGGCGGAGCGTAGGCGACGGCGGATGGGCTCCGGCGAGGTGCGTGGGGCTTCCGTGGTGGCACTCCGCGAGCTCAGATTTGAGAAGAAGTGAAATGGGGAAAATGAGCCGTAAGAGTTGGGTTTGTTCCCTAAGCCCTTTTTATAACCGCCCGGATGGAAAAGCCTAGCCTAACGGTCGAGACCCGGGGGGTGCGGAGTAATAATTGGTCATTTCGAAATTTGAAAGGCGCATTCCATGCACAGACCAATATGATCCAGAGAAAAAGGAAGGGGAAATTGCCTTCCTGGTATCAGCGGTAATTATCAAGAAGGATGTGGGTTCAAGGAGTTTCCCATTAAGATTTAAGTCTGGGAGATTAAGGAAGGACCTTCGAGGCAGAGCCGGGTTTTTACCTGGCCTCCTTGGTACCAGTCACGGTTGTTCGTCAATGCGATGCGTTTTGATCTTCATGTGCTTGTATCTAATATTTCTGTAGGGAATAGCCAGCGCTTCGAAGAGTAAATCTTGGAAGCCCAAGCTATTCTGGGGACTACTGATGGGGGGATAGTAACCCGGTAGGCCCACTTCAAGATATAATCCGGCCCGAGGTGTGCTGAGCGATACCCGGCTAGGGGTAAAGAGATTACCGGAAGGCCCAAAGGCTTGTGAGATTCGTAACCCGGATTGTGGGCTGCGACAAGGAAAGTTAGGGTTTGTATGTGGAGTTCGAGTAGGACTCAAGATGTGCCTTGAAGGGCAAGTTAGGGGTGTACGGGTGCTATATAAACCGGCCCCTAGGTTTAGTTTGCCAGAGGTTCAAGTCATAGTTGTAATACCTGTTATCGAGTATCCAGCATTATTGATATCGAGATCCGGCGAGTTGTTCTCCGGTTCTTAGATCGCTTTCGCCATGTCTTCCTTTGAGCTAAACCCTCTCCCGAATACCTGTGTCGACTTGCCCCAAGATCAGTTACCCCAGGTAACATCTGCCGTGATTATCCCACGACAGGTAGTATAAAATTCTCATAAGAACAAACATCATAATATAATAGGAGTGAGTTCACCTGCTGTTCTATTAGTTTGGTCCTTGATCTAGTCATTGGTCCAATTCTCACTTCATCTTGTTTATCTGGAACAGCAACATCATCATCAATAGGAGGAATAACAAATGTACTAGGGATGTCCTTATCACACACCTTACATGTGTGGTAACTTCTCCATTCCTTTTTGTTTGGATATTTCTTGTTGTTATCTTTCCAACCCACTTGGATTCACCTATTTCGGAGCTCATTCGCAAAAGTTATGTGCGTTTCCATGTTGGAGGTTTTACCGGTTGTTCCTTTTTGAGAGGCCAAAACCTTTCCCCATTTGGTTTTATCTTCTATTTCTGGAAAATGATTTTTCTCTACATATTATTGTATTCCTCGTTGTGGTGATTTCAACGAGCCCAAGATCATCAAAAACGGAGTCCGGATGAAAATGTTATTGCAGTTTTTGTTTTGCTGTTTTTGTTAGTCGGGCGGGGGCGGAAATTCCGGTTCAAGTTTGAACAGGAATTTCCAGTTGGCATCTGTCCCTCCACTTCAAAGTCCTCAGCCAAAAACGGCTAAGAACTAAAGGTTTTCGGGACAGGTGGTAACTGGAATATCCAGTTCACTCTGCACACAAAACGACTAGTTTTTGTGGGGACCTATTTAAGGGGTCTTCTTCTCCATTGGTCTCCAAGCTTCCCAAGCACGATATTTTTCTCTCTCCCCACCATTGTTGACCTTGGAAAGCTTGCCCCTCTCCCAATCCCTCTTATGATTCTTGCATATCTTTGAGGGAGAAGTTAGAGGAGATCTGGATCTACATTTTCACCAATCCATCTTCATTCTTAGTGAGGGAAACTTAATAGATCTTGATCTTGGAGTTCTTGGTGTTTCTCCTCCTTTGTTCTTTCTCTCTTATTACCCCATAAGAATTTTTTGCTTTGTTGGAATTTGAGATTGAAGGATTTGAGCACTTGTGCTCTTGCCATTTCCATCGGTTGCATCGGTTTGCTCTCTCCACGAGGATTCGTGGAAGTTGAAAGTTTGTGAGCTTACTCTTGGGTCTTGGACCCTAGAAGACTTGTGGTGTTTTTGGGAGCCTCCAGTTGAGTTGTGAATGTGTGCCCCAAGATTGTGGTGACATCGAGAGCCTCCAATTAAGTTGTGGATGTGTGCCTCGAGTTTGAAGGTTGCCAATAGTGGAAGGTGAACTAGGCCTTTGTGGCGAGGTTCATCGGAGAATAGGGTGAGGCCTTTGTGGAGTTGATTAGGCCTCTTGTGGAGAGCTCACACCCCTCCAACGAGACGTACTCCCCTTGTGGGGGAAACTCGGGAATACATCATCGTCTCCGTGTGACTCGGTTATTTCTATACCCGAGCTTTTTACTTATGAAATTTACATTGTGATAGCCTTCACGCTTGAAGTTATTTGTCTTGCGATCACCTTGTTACTTGTCTTGCTTAGCATAAGTTATTGGTGCACCTAGTTTACCCTAGAATATTTAGGTTGTGTGCTTGTTAATTTAAACACCTAGTTTATTTCCGCATTTAGCAGGCCTTAACCGGAAAAGTTTTAATCGCCTATTCACCCCCCCTCTAGGAGACATTGTTGTCCGTTCAATTGGTATCAGAGCCTGGGCTCTCATTATTAGGCTTTACATCCTAGAGAGTACGATGTCGTTTAGGGAAATAGAGCACGCTCCCGCTTTTATATTCTATGGTAGAAATTATGGTGTTTGGAAAATTCGCATTCTTAATTTTCTTACGAACATGGGTACAAAGTATGTAAGGAGAATTATAGATATGGATTTTCCTCCTCCAAAGGATTCTCAAGATTTATCTTTAGAGGATGAGGAAAACTCTTATTTCAATACTCTAGTATCTAATGGTCTCTTGTGTGTTTTGAGACATGTAGTTATTGAATCAATCAATCCTTTTCGGAACGCTCGTGAGTTATGGACAAAAATTCAAGGTATTTATGATGTGTCCAACATTATGAGGATGATTGTTCTCCATCCACTTCCGGCCGTGATGAGTTCACATCTTTCTCCACTCCACCAACATGTGATTTGTCACAAAGTAATGTTATGGTGAGTTGTGATAGAAATTGCATTGTAGATAGTGAATTTACTATTGAGTATACTTCATCTCTATCTCGTTGCAATATTCTATCTTTGGACTTAATCTCTTCTAGCACTCAAAATTCCTTACATGCTAGTATTGATAGTCCTTTCATATCATGTAATAGTTGTTCAACAAAATCTCATGATGATATGTTTCCTATGTCTTGTTTTCATGAAAACAATGCTTCCATTTCCTCTAGTACTTGTGTGGCTAACAATGTAGAGGAATCCCACATTTTGGTGGAACAAGACATGGACCTTCATGGTGCCTCAAGTAAATCTTCATCATTGTTATCCATTTCTCATATGTGCCTTATGGCTAAGGATTCAAAGGTACCCCTCATTTGCAACCCTCTTCATTCATTGATTATGATGGTGAAGAAAATGATAATGGTAATTCCATTTATGAGAAAGGTAAAATAGGTCTTCATGCTCTCACAAATAATAAGATTGCCTCTTCTATGCTCTTTGAAATCATGGGTACCCTTGTTGAGTGTGATGAGACTATTGAGGCCATGGACACTAGCCTTGATAAATGTTATAGCCTCGAACGTGGGTGCGTAGATGAAATTGAAGGGCTCCACGTAGCCCTTGAGGAAGAGCATGAGCTTCGATTTACTCTTGAGGAGAAACTTGAATCTATTGAGGAGCTCTATAATGAACAAATATCCTCTCTCACTAAAGCACGTGACCATACTATTGCTAAATATAAAGTGCTTAAAAAGGAAAAGGTTGAATTTGTTGTTGGCAATGCTAATATAATTGATGAAAATTCTAGGTTGAATAATGAGCTTTCCAAGTTGTCTTCTTCTATTTCTAATGATGCTTGTGCTACTAACTCTACATATTGTGAAGCATCTATTTTGAAGGAGAATGTTGAGCTAAGGGCTCAACTTGAGTTGATGACTAGCAAGTTTGGGAAATTGGAAGAAAGCCATTAAGAGCTATCTAGATCTCATGAGGATCTTATAGCATCCCATACTAAGCTAAAGTTAGCTCTTGAGGCTATCACCACAAAGGTGACATCTTGTGAGCCTCATGTGGTTACTAGCACAATATCTTCTAGTAATGATATATTGCCTTGTGCTAGTATTAATAATTCATCCTCTCATAATGTTTTTACATCTTGTGATGAATTTCTTTCCTTTCCTTGTTGCTCTAACAATGAAGCATCTACTTCCTCTAGCTCTTGTGTTGATTCTAACCATATAGAGCAAATTAAAGAGCTCAAGGCCCAAGTCACTTCTTTGAAGAAAGACTTGGAAAAGAGTCATGAAGGGAGTTCCACCCTTGACAAGATGTTGAGAGTGCGAACACTTTCCTATGACAAAAGTGGACTTGGATTCAACTCCAATATCAAGAACAAGTCCAAGGTTGACAAGATGAACAGCCAAGAACAAGTAAAAGATCCGACCAAGATTATTTGCTTCAAGTGCGAGATTGAAGGGCACCATGTTAGATCTTGCCCTTTGAAGAAGAACACTATTAGTGAGAAGCAACTAGGGAAGCGGCCTCTTGTTCAATCTCATGCTCAACCACGAGTTGAACAACGAACACCTCCTAAGAAGACTCAAGCCAATGCTCCTCATGTTGAGGAGCCTATTAAGAATAAAGAGAAGATTTGATGCTGCTACCTTTGTCGTGAGAAGGGACACCTTGCTTCTTCATGCACTAATGGTACATTATCCAACCCTATCCTTGTTGATGATGTGTATTCCATTCAGAAGGATAATGTGGGCAATGTGTTTTCCAAGTATGTTGGTACTCAATGTGGTGTCAAGAAAAGAACCATTTGGGTTGCCAAACCTATTGTGACTAACCTCTTAGGACCCAAGTTTGTTGGGGACCAACAAGCTCAAACTTGATCAATAGGTGTTGATGGAGTGCGTTGGAGACTTGGATATCTCATGAATAATTAAGGGATATTCATCAATTATATTTTCTCAAGCCAAGTCACTTGGATTATATATACCACATATCCATTGTTGCTCCTTGCGATTACTTGTATTTAAATCATATATACATTGAAAGTTGCTTGCTCCCTTGCATATGTTAGTTTTGTTTCTAGCATGTGTATGTATATGTTTTGCTTACTACTTACCCATCTTGGTTAATCTAGTATGAGTTTGTTGGTTTGCACTCCATGTACCTGTGTGCTTTGTGTTGAGCCATCATTGCAATTATTGCTTATTTTAGTTGGCTCTTTGGGAGATTAATGGACTTTCCCATTTTGGGGAAGTAATAAGCTATGTGCATATTACAAGCCTATAAAATGTGAACATGTGAGGTATTGCCACCTAGAAGTGATATTGTTAGTTATCTTGTTATTATGTGGCATGTTGCTCAAACAAGTTCCATGTTTGCTTAAATGTGTTTTATCTTTGTTCTTTTGGTATCTTGTTTGTGATAGTTTTGTGATGCTTTGCATTTTTCGGTTCTTATTTGAAACTTCAAGAATATTTATGTAAGCATGTTTTTTTATTCCTATCTTTTACCACATGCTTATGTTTTGTGAATATGATTGTGAACAAATCATCTACCACCGAGAAATACCTCCATACATCTCTTGTCTTTGACAAGGGATAATAATTTGTGGTAAGTTTATTCATCATATTTACTTTGTTCTTTGCTCGAAAATTGTCTTGTTTCTCGCTAAGGATTTATTTTGGTTTAAACTCCCTTGTGTCTTCCTCGTACCTTTTGTATCCTTTTGCTCTACTCAAAATTTGTTTTATGCTTTCTTGAGTTAGGAAAAGCAATGATCCCATTATTTTTTACTTACATTCAAAGTCTTACTTCTTTGTGTTGCACTATTCTTGGGGAAGCTATCCTACTTTGAGTAGATCACCATTCTTTTAATTGGTATTGCATCTTATTGTTTTTCTTGAGATTTACTACTGTTTGAACAGTATATATGGAGAGTAATGATTCCATTGTGTGAATTTTGTATTCAAATGCAAGATCATAAATAATGCACTATTCTTGGAAGAGCTATCTTATATGCATTTGAACACTTGTTGTCTTCAAATTTGTAGTTTATCCCAATGACTTGTCTCTTTGGAAGACGAACATTTTTCGTCTTCGTACTTTGTGTGCCATCATTAAAAGTGTAGAGGGTTTGTTTTTTTATTTGATTTTTTTTTGGTATCTTCTCTATTTGGTTTCCTCAATCATGTGTTGATTTGAGTCTCGATATAATTTGGGCAATTCTCTTGCTTTTCACTCTTGTGAGTGCCTTATTGGTTTAATTGGTGTTTTTTTCAATTTGTATCATGTTTGGTTCTTGAAATTTTTGTGCATATATATTTACTATGTATATCTTTTGATATGCTTACTTTCTTTTATCCAATATATAGGATAAACTCCATCAAATCCTAAATGGCTAAGATGTGCATGAAATTCAAATTCATATTAATATGCACATGTTTATGTGGAGTTTGTCATATGTATTGTAGTTGTTCTAACTACTTTGGACCCAATAAGTTTGGGAACCATTTTGTACTTGAATTTTGTTTTTCGGTACAATGGAGATACATTGGTTGTTTTCCTAATTCATAAGGAAGGTGTTCTCACCATGGGATTATAGGAGTCAAGCTACGATGATTAATGAATTCACATCGTCTTCATCACCAATGTCTATATCGGTAACAAGTATCTATCTCTCGCATACATTTCTAGGTTCCAACCTTGTGTAGGTTGTATCTTGGCTTGAATTCCATTTGTTGTATTTCATTTGGTTCTTGCAAATGTCTTATCAAAAGCATCTTTATTGCAAATATGAGTAAGCCGGGATGATTACATATCAAGGGGATATTTATAATCATTTTCATGATTCACCAATCCCAAGTATATTAATATAGCATCTTCTACTCGAAGTCTCTCATATGCAATATTGATATTTTCTGAAAACCATTTGCCTTTTTGTGATAGGAGTTACCTTTCTCGAAGCATTCCAACTATGACTTTTCCCTTGTCATGTTTGTGATGCTTTTGTGATAGGAGTTCCTATTTTGTGTGTGCATGTTTCTTTGTGGATATCTATCTTTGTGATTGGTGTCCACTTAGAAAACTTATACACACGAGAATAGTTACATCTTTAATTGATATTTCTTTAGTGACCACCTTTTATTGATTTATATTCCTTTGTGGTTCCTAAAAGGCACAAGATTTTCTTTTCATTTGATATTCCTTTTACATCTTAATAAGCTTGTTGACCTATGTATTTCATCCTTGTTGGTTTGTGTGCATGGGAAAGACATGATGTGCACTATGTGCCTCGTATATTGAAATACTATGATGAAGCTTTGATCATCCTATTATTCTCCTAAAAATGTTTTTCCTTGTCACACTCATCTCTTTCGGTTGAGTAAATCTTTATTTGTCGCTCCTTGATCTTATTTGATCAGATCTTGTTTGATTGCAAGTTTTTGTGCTTCATTTCCCATCTATTCTCTTGCTCTTCTTTTGTTCAATATTATCTAGAAGGGAGTGATGATTCCATGTTGTGAACACTATATAATAATTCAAATGTAACATTGTGCATGTACCTTGGGGAGTTCCCTCTTGATTTTCTAGAACACTTGATTGATCTTTTCATGATATTGTTTTTGGTCATTTGGTTTTTCGGATCCTTTGGTTGGTTGCTTCTTTGTGAATGTGTCATTCAATTTTATTTTCTTAGGAAATATTTGGATCCTCAATATAGTTTGATCTCCCTCCATCTATTCGTAGTTGGATATATGCACTTGATTTCACTCATATCATGAGGAAAGCATACACTATGGGGGAGCTCTTACTATATTGGCCTTCTAATCTTTTTTCCCATTTCGGCAATGGATGCCAATGGTGGAGAAGTTTAGAGGGTTTAAGGGAATTTGGTTTTATGCTTTAGTTTCGTTCTTAAGCATTTTCCTTCCATGCTATTGCAACCTTTCTCTTTGTTTTGCATGGTTGCTTAATTCATCATATAAACTCTCGTAAAAAGGGATTGTCATCAATTACCAAAATGGGGGAGATTGAAAGCGCATGGTGCCCCCATATGTGGTTTTGGTAATTAATGAAAATCCTTATGGACTAATGTTTGCATTGAGTTATACTCATAGATCTTGTCCATAGGAAATAATGGAGTTCATGTGTTGAACTCTATTAGCTTCCTTGATGGCCATTGTTATATTCAAGTATTTATATGAAGAATGGTCATGGTTTGAGTTGAGCTTATTGAAATTGTCTTGAATAAAAGGATTAGATGGTCGTTCATTATTATCTTCAAGACATCATCATATGAAGAATGAAGAAGCAAAGATACAAGGTTTATCAATCAAGTGATCAACACACAAAGCTACAAGATGTACCAAGTGGGATTGTGTATCTCGTGGTATGGTAAGCATTTGACCATATAGCTTTGTGAACTAACCCATGATGTGTGTGTGTGGAATTTATATGTGTGGTTAGGTATCTTTCCATGGGCATGCATCAAAAGGAATATTTCATATAGCCCATGGTCTATGTCGTCGTCAAGCGGTGTTTCGTCATCAAGCTTGACGTGGAAGCTCAAGTGAAGCATCTCGAAGAAATCCTATGCTTGATGCTTGCCACCCATTTAGTCCTTTAGTCCTTAGCCATTTTCGGTTCAAGTTTGAACAGGAATTTCCGGTTGGCATCTGTGCCGAAAACCTTTAGTCCTTAGCCATTTTCGGCTGAGGACTTCCTCAGCCGAAAAGTGGCTAAGGACTAAAGGTTTTCAGGACAGATGGTAGCCGGAATATCCTGTTCAACTTTGAACCGGAATATCATGTTCACTCTGCATACAAAACGGCTAGTTTTTGTGGGGACCTATTCAAGGGGGTCTTCTTCCCCATTGGTCCCCAAGATTCCTAAGCACTATTTTTTCCTCTCTTCCCACCATTGTTAACCTTGGAAATCTTTCCCCTCTCTCAATTCCTCCTATGATTCTTGCATATCTTTGAGGGAGAAGTTAAAGGAGATTTAGACCTAAATTTGCACCAATCCATCTTCCTTCTTAGTGAGGGAAACTTAGTAGATCTTGATCTTGGAGTTCTTGGTGTTTCTCCTCCTTTGTTCTTCCTCTCTTATTCCCCCATAAGCATTTGTTGCTTTGTTGGAATTTGAGTGTGAAGGATTTGAGCACCTGTGCTCTTGCCATTTGCATTGGTTGCATCGGTTTGCTCTCTCCACGAGGATTCGTGGAAGGTTAAAGTTTGTGAGCTTTTTACTCTTGGGTCTTGGACCCTAGACAACTTTTAGTGTTCTTGGGAGCCTCCAATTGAGTTGTGGATGTGTGCCCCAAGATTGTGGTGACATCGAGATCCTCCAATTAAGTTGTAGATGTGTGCCTCGAGTTTGAAGGTTGCCAATAGTGGAAGGTGAACTAGGACTTTGTGGCGAGGTTCATCGGAGAATAGGGTGAGGCCTTCGTGGCGTTGAGTAGGCCTCTTGTGGCGAGCTCACACTCCTCCAACGAGATGTACTCCCCTTATGGGAGGAACTCAGGAATACATCATCGTCTCCGGGTGCCTCGGTTATTTCTATACCCGAGATTTTTTACTTATGCAATTTACATTGTGATAGCCTTCGTGCTTGAAGTTATTTGTCTTGCTATCACCTTGTTACTTGTCTTTCTTTACATAAGTTATTGGTGCACCTAGTTGACCCTAGAATATTTAGGTTGTGTGCTTTTTAATTTAAACACCTAGTTTATTTCCGCATTTAGCAAGCCTTAACCGGGAAAGTTTTAATCGCCTATTCACCCCCCCCCTCTAGGCGACATTGTTGTCCGTTCACCTCCCCCTCCCCTATAAAAGGAGGGTGAGTGCTCTCCCTCCTCTACAGACTTGTCCCACCTCCTTTCTCTCCACCCGCTGCTCCATTCCATGGTCTTCCTCTTGGTGAAGCCCTTACCGTGGGATTCTTCACCATACCATGCCATCGTACTGCTGGAGTTCCGGAGGATCCTCTACTTCCGCTGCCCTGCTGGATCGAGAGAACAAGGGTCTTCATCGAGCTGAACATGTGACCGATCACGGAGGCACCGCCGGATTGCGATGCACATCTTCTCGGTCTTGAGATCGGTGTGAGTACTACTACGCCAACAACGAGATTTGATCTTGTAACGCTTAGAGTTTTCGAGGGTATGTTTTCATAAAGACTCTTTCTCCCTGTTGCCTTTCATCTTCTAGATTAGATCTTGGCCCTTCGGATTTATCTCGCATAGGAATTTTTTGTTTTCTATGCAACATACCCTTCAGTGGTATCAGAGGCGGATCTATGCGTAGATGATTTGTACGGGTAGAACACATAGGTGTATGTGGGCGTTGATGATCATATTATTGCCTCCTTAAGTATTTTATGATCTTAGTGGCATAGTACGGATGAAGCTGCCCTACACAAACTTCACGTGTACTTTGTACGCGAGACCTGTCTCACTTGTGGCTGAGGGGGCTGTCTGTTTCTCCTACTATAGTTAAGATCTAATCTAAGAAGGGTTGTTAAAAATATGTTTATCAACGTTGTGGTTAATGTTCGTAGGTATGAACGGTTCTATCCTCGAAAGCCCAAGCCACGTAAAATATGCAAAAATAAAGTAGAGACGTCTAACTTGTTTTTGCAGGGCATGTGATGTGATATGGTCAATTTTACAAATTTGATGTATGAGATGATCTATTTTGGAAATTATCGACATACCGGCAGGAGACATATGGTTGTCTTATTATGTATGGCCTGCGTGCTGTATATCATATCCATGTGATATGTTGTAATTTTGAAGGACAATCAAGATGGAGGTGCCATGGACCTTGGTGCCACGCCGGTGGAATGATGGAGATCATACCATGATGCACAAGATGGAGATCAACTGCAAGAAGGACCATATCATATCACATTATCCATGCATGTGATGTTAATCCTTTTATGCATCTTATTTTGCTTAGATCGCGATGGTAGCATTATAAGATGGTCCCTCTCACTTAATATCAAGATAATAATGTGTTCTTCCTTAGTATGCATTGTTAAGAAAGTTCGTCGTTTCGAGACACCACGTGATGATCGGGTGTGATAGACTCAACGTTCGCATATAACGGGTGTTTTCAAGCCTAACATGTACAGACATGGCCTTGAAACGCACGCAATACAATGGTTCTACTTGGCGAGCCTAGCATGTACAGACATGGCCTCGGAACACGTAACCGAAAGGTAAAGCATGAGTCATATGGATGATATGATGAACATGTCGATGTTCGCCTTTGCAACTACACCGTCTCACGTGATGATCGGTTTCGGTGTAGTGAATTTGGTTCGTGTAATCACTAAAACGAGATGTCGTTTTTGAGTGGGAGTTCATGGGATAATTTTAGAATTAACTTGTACTTAATTTATCATAAACTTAGTCTAAATAGTCTTTGCAAATATGTTGTAGATCATGGCACCACGTACCTTAAGTTTCAGTATGTTAATGGAGAGAGAAAAACTAGCGAACAATGGGAGCAACTTTACAAACTGGGCACTTTACCTGAGGATTCTCCTCACCGCTTGCAACAAGCTCTATGTGCTTGATGCACCGCTAGGTGACCACCCCGCTGATGATGCTTTGGAGGAAGATAAAAATGTTTATCTGACTCAACAAGAAGACACAGTATAGTTCATTGCGGCATCGTTTATGGATTAGAGTCAGAGCTTCGAAAACGTTTTGAGAACAGCACTGCTTATGCTACAATGGGAGAATTGAAAATGATTTTCGATACCCATGCTGCAGTTGAGATTTATGATGCTTCAGAAAAGTTCTTTAGCTGCATGATGGAATATAACAACTCCGTTAGTGAGCACGTACTAAATGTCGGCGTACGCTGATAAGTTCATAGCATATGGAATACTGATTCCCATTGAGCTAGGGATACATCATGTTCTTCAATCTCTGCCACCTAGTTACAAGAACTTTGTGATGAACTATAATATGCAAGGAATGAAGAAATCTCTTCCTGAGCTTCTCTCGATGCTTAAAACTGCTGAAGTGGAGATCAAGAAAGAGCATCAAGTGTTGATGATCAATAAGACCACTAGTTTCAAGGAAGGCAAGAAAGGCAACCAAAAGTCAACTTCAAGAAGGGCGGCAAGCCTGTACCTGCACCTGAGAAGAAAACCAGGAATGGCCCTAAGCCTGAGACTGAGTGCTTCTATTGCAAGGGAACTGGCCACTGGAAGCGTAACTGCCCCAAGTATCTGGAAAATAAGAAGGCCGCTAGAGTGAACAAAGGTATATGTGATATACATGTTATTGATGTGTACCTTACTAGTACTCACAGGAGCGCCTGGGTATTTGATACTAGTTCGGTTGCTCACATATGTAACTCGAAACAGGAAATGCAGAATAAGCGACCACTAGCAAGGGATGAGGTGACGATGCGCGTCGGCAATGGATCAAGAGTTGATGTGATCGCCGTCGGGGCGCTACCTCTTTGTTTACCGTATGGATTAGTTATAAACCTTAATAATTGTTATTTGGTGTCTACGTTGAGCATGAATATCATTTATGGATCTGGCTTAACGCAGAGTGGTTATTCCTTTAATTCTGAGAACAATGGTTGTTCGATTTATATGAATAATATCTTTAATGGTCACGCGCCTGAGAATAATGGTTTATTTCTTTTGAATCTTGATAGTATTGATACACATATTCATAATGTGAATTCCAAAAGAATTAAGTTAAATGATGATATTGCTACTTACATGTGGCATTGCCGCTTAGGTCATATTGGTGGTAAACGCATGAAGAAGCTCCATTCTGATGGACTCTTAGAATCACTTGATTATGAATCATTTGAAACGTGTGAACCATGCCTTATGGGCAAGATGACTAGAACCCCGTTTTCCGGATCTATGGAACGGGCGACAAGCTTACTGGAAATCATACATACTGATGTGTGTGGACCAATGAGTGTATCGGCGCGCGGTGGATATCGTTATTTTGTCACTTTCACGGATGATTTGAGTAGATATGGATATATTTACTTAATGAAACACAAATATGGGACATTTGAAAAGTTTAAAGAATTTTAGTGTGAAGTTGAAAATCATCGTAACAGAAAGATTAAATTTCTATGATCTGATCGTGGAGGTGAATATTTAAGTTACGAATTAGGCATGCATATGAAACAATGTGGAATAATTTTGCAACTCACACGTGCCAGAACACCACAGCGTAATGGTGTTTCTGAACGTCATAATCGTACTTTATTGGATATGGTTCGATCTATAATGTCTCTTACATATTTGCAACTATCATTCTGGGGATATGCACTAGAGACTGTTGCATTCACTTTAAATAGGGCAGCATCTAAATCCGTTGAAACGACACCGTATGAATTATGGTTTGGAAACAAACCTAAGCTGTCATTTCTAAAACTTTGGGGATGCGATGTTTATGTGAATAAGATTCAACCTGATAAACTCGAACACAAAGCGGGAAAATGCGTCTTCATAGGATATCCTAAAGAAACAATAGGGTACACATTCTATCACAGATCCGAAGGCAATATTTTTGTTTCCAAGAATGGATCCTTTTTAGAGAAGGGGTTTCTCTTGAAAGGTGTGAATAGTAGGAAGGTAGAACTCGACAGGGTTATTGAACATTCTCTTCTTGGAATGGCGAGTGGCGCAGCACCGGAAGTTGTTCCAGTGTCGAATCCGCTAGTTGAAGAGGGAACTAATGATCAAGATCTTGAAACTCCGGAAGAGGAAACTACCGTACCTTGCAGGTAAACTAGGGAACGTACAGCTCCAGAACTGTATGGGAATCCCATCTTAAACTTCCTGGTAGATGGAAGTGTTGACCCTGCGACGTATGATGAAGCGACGATGAGCCCAGATTCCAACAGATGGCTTGAAGCCATGAAATCCGAAATAGGATCCATGTACGAAAAACAAGTTTGGACTTTGGTGGACTTACCCGATGATCGCAAGGCCGTTGAGAACAAATGGATATTTAAAAACAAAACCGACACTAATGGTAATGTGACCATCTATACAGCTCGACTTGTCGCAAAAGGTTTCCGACAAATTCAAGGAGTTGACTACTTTCTCACCAGTAGCGATGCCAAAGTCAGTTAGGATTATGTTAGCACTTACTGCATTTTTCGATTATGAAATCTGGCAGATGGATGTCAAAACGGCGTTCCTTAATGGTGATATTGAGGAAGAGTTTTATATGATGCAACCCAAAGGTTTTGTTGATCCTAAGGATGCTGACAAGGTATGCAATCTTCAACGTTCCATTTATGGACCGAATCAAGCATCCCGTAATTGGAACCTCCGTTTTGATAAGGTGATCAAAAGGTTTGGATTTGTCAAAACATACGGAGAAGCTTGTATCTACAAGAAAGTGAGTGGGAGCGATGTAACATTTCTAGTAGTATATGTGGATGACATATTGTTGATTGGAAATGATATAGAACTTTTAAAAAGCGTAAATGGTTATTTGAACAGTAGTTTTTTTTATGAAAGACCTCGGTGAAGAAGCTTATATATTAGGCATCAAAATCTATAGGGATATATCAACACGCTTAATTGGGCTTACGCAACGTACATACCTTGACAAGATTTTGAAGAAGTTCAGAATGGAAGAAAGTAAGAAGGGGTTCTTACCAATGTTGCAAGGCAAGACGTTGAGTAAGACTCAATGTCCGGCTATATCAGAAGATAGAGAGATAATAAATAAGATTCTCTATGCTTCAGCCATAGGTCATATCATGTATGCTATGCTATGTACAAGACTAGATGTGGCACATGCTATTAGTTTGAATAGCAGGTACTAGTCCGATCCAGGTTTGGAACACTGGACGGTGGTCAAGAATATCTTTAAGTACTTGAGAAGAACTAAGGATATGTTTCTCGTATATGGCGGTGAACAAGAGCTCGTGGCAAGATGTTACGTCGATGCTAGCTTCAACACTGATTCAGATGACTCTAAGTCACAATTGGGGTACGTATTTGTTATGAATGGAGGAGCAATAAGCTGGAGGAGTTCCAAGCAATTCGTGGTAGCAGGATCATCAACAAAAGCGTAATATGTTGCTGCCTCAGACACAACATAGGAAGCAGTTTGGATGAAGGAATTCATATCCGAACTAGTTGTGGTTCCGAGTGCGTTGGATCCATTGGTTATCTATTTGACAACAATGATGCCATAGACAATGCTAAGGAACCAACGTCTCACAATAATTCCAAGCATATCAAGCGCCGTTTTCACTCCATCCATGAACATGTCATAGATGGGGATGTGAAGATTTGCAAAGTACATACGGATCTAATTGTGGCAGATCCGTTGACTAAACCTCTCCCAAAGAAAAAACAAGATAAACACCAGAACTCCATGGGTGTTAGATTCATCACTATGTAATATAGATTATTGCCCCTAGTGCAAGTGGGAGACTGAAGGGAATATGCCCGAGAGGCAATAATAAAGTTTTTATTATGTTATTCCTTGTTTATGATAGATGTTTATTTCTCATGCTAAAATTTTATTAACCAGAAACGTTGATACATGTGTGTTTAATAAACAAACAAATCGTTCCTAGTAAATCTTCTCTTTTAACTAGCTCGTTGATTAACCGATGATCAAGGTTTCCTGATCATGAACATTGGATGTTGTTAATAACGTGGTCATGTCATTAGGAGAATGATGTGATGAACGTAGACCCAAACTAAGTATAACAATATGGTCAAGTCATTTAGTTTATATTGTTATGTCTTAAATACAAAGTAACCATATTCCTTAGACTGTGAGATCATGTCAATCACTAATATCGGAAGGGTGCTTTGATGTCATCAAACGTCACACCGTAATAGGGTGACTATAAAGGTGTCGTTGGGTATTCGGAAAGTATTAGTTGAGGCTCATGGATCAAGAGTGGGATTTGTCCATCCAAATAACGGAGAGATATACTCTGGGCCCTCTCGGTGATATCACATCGACACCACTTGCAAGCACGTGACTAGGTCACAAGGATGTCATATCATGGAATGAGTAAAATAGTACTTGTCAGTAATGAGATCGAACATGTATGGTTGATACCAATGATCGGATCTCGGACAAGTAAAATACCGTGAAACAAAGGGAATTATTTACGACGTTGATGGTTCACACGATCACGAGATTCATCGTTGAATATATAGAAGTCATCACGGATCTCCAGATCCCGCTGTTGATTCTTGATCGGAGAGGTGTCTCGATCATGTCTATG